>JARWLC010000005.1:58451130-59158630 GCA_033318265.1 Phyllotis vaccarum
TGTCTTCCTGTATTTTCTTTAGGCTCACTGAGCTTCTAAAGGACAATTAATTGGGGATTATCTCAGATACACTTGCCCCTGGAGATCTCACATAGGCAGGCCTGGGGTCTGGGTCAGCATGTGTGTAGCTTTGGGGCTTGTATCTAGAGCCTAGGTCTGTCAAAATAGACTCGTGAAATGAATTCATGGGGGGTCAGTTTGGATCCATGGTCTACAGAGGACCTGAAGAGTAGGCTTCAGGGACTGGCTTGACATTGGCAAGCCCACAGCCTTCCATCACAGCTCAGAGAAGACAGTAAATCCAACCATTGATTTTAAAGATCAAGAATCTGAGCCCATAGCCAGGAGTAACGACACAAGCCTTTAATCCCAAATCCTGGTCTACATGGTTTCTGGACTGCCAGGGCTACACAGAGAAAGCCATCTTGAAAATAAAGCAAAATAATCTTTTTTTTAAAAAAAAGAAGAATCTAAGTGTAAATTTCAGGAGTTTGACAAAACGTAATGTAGTGTTTAACTCTACACATCGACAGCCATAGTTGTGTAATCCTACTATGTGTTAGCACAGTGTCACATTGGGCAGATACAATCACATTGTTCCACATTCCTCTGGCTAAAATTGAAGTAAGCTGCTGTGTAATTAGGAACACTGATCCTTATTTCTCAAGCATTTCATGAAGTAGAATTGCATCAGGATTATTAGCACTTTCTGATGGGCAATGTAAGAGATGCTGCTTGTGGAAACGTGAGTGTGTCATCGGGGAAGAGGTTCATGTGTCCCACCTGTCAGTCATGCTCACCTCCGAGCACAAAACAAAGGGAGGAGGCTGCCATAGGAAGGCAGCAGCCATTACTGAGATGGCTCGTTCTCCTGGCAAGTGGTTTTTATTTCTTGATCTCCATATCTATTAAAGGCTACAATTTATTTAAAAATGTATAAATAATCAAAATATTGGTTGCTGACTGTCACCAATTAATAGTAATAACATAACAGCTATTATTCATGCTTGCTTACTATATCCTGGATGATCTGTTATGTTTCTTACAGTTACATAGACATTCTAAAATCTTTTGTATGTATAGGTGTGTATGTGTGTGAAAGGGGAAGTATGTGTGCACCTACCACAGTGTATACTGGGAGGCAGGATAGTTTTTCCACTGGGCTGTGCGCTCCAGGCTAGCTGGCCATTCATCTGTCTCTGCTTCCATCTTGCCAGGAACGCTGGGATCAGAGGTACATGCCCCAACCCTGAGCTTTTGCATGGTAATCAGGTTTGCACAGTGGGAACTCTCACCCCCTGACCCACCCACCTCCCTTCTCAGTTAGACAAATGACCCTCTTTGATAGTCCCCTCAAGCACATGACGTCACTGTCACTTTACTTTTGCTATTGTTTTTCACACAAATGGATTGTGCAAAATACTGACCATCCAGTATGGGGCGAGTTACATGGAGGTGACAGACACAAATGATGTTCTCTTATTTCTTCAGTTCCTTAGTGCTCTAATCCTCCACGCCAGAAGGGACTGATGGGGTGACCTTAGTTTTGAGAATAATCAGCTGTGAAGGACGGACACAGCTTCTTCTGGAGCAAAAGAGCAGAGAAACTGATGAAGATCATATTTTGTGCACCTTCCGCTCATTCCTTCCCTCTGCCTTTCACCCAACAGAATCCTTCTCTAAATCACACCGGTTCATCCAGAGGGGCAGTTCCAGGAAATGCTCCCCCCACCCCGTTCCTTTTAAGGTTCTTCTGGCTGGCAGAAAAGCTCTGGGTATGGATCAAGCAAGGAATATATAGTCATGCTGCTCAACATAACTTGGGAGAGGGTGCGTTTCACTTTTTTATGCTTCTGGGTGCTCACACTTGCTTCCCTATTAGGTGAAATGAACTGCTAGGGAACATTCTGCTGCCCCCACTCAGATCAGCTTATCAAATTTTGGCTTAGGAAAGTTCAGCCATTCTGGTTATAGGGGGGGGGGAGTTTGAACTGTCAAATCACAGTTTTATGGTTCTTCCTATTCACGTAACCAGGTACACAGGTAAAGACAAAAGGTAAGAAAGGTTTGTGTGGAAACAGTGGAGTCGGACATTACTAATCTTAGGTGGCCTTTCTACAGATGTCCCTCAACATGAGTTGGACTTATATCTTCAAATCATGGTAAGTGGAAAATATTGTAAGTTAAAGATGCATTTAATACACATAAGCTCTCAAATACCTACCCTAGGAGAGAGTATAATGTCAAATATAGGTAGTTTGTCCTTGTGATTGTGTGGCTAGTTGGGAACTGTGGGGAACTACGTCCTGCGGCTGTTACTCAGCATCTTGAGAGTCTTGTACCATATAGTCCTTGGAGAAGATAAAAGTTTTAAAAACTGCAGCAAATTTTCATACCACTTTCACACTGTAGCGAATGTTTAAAAACTATAAGCCAAACTATCTTAAGTCAAGAAACTAAAGAAGATCCTGTAAGCCATCTAGTTAGGACAAAAGAACTTTGCTACATTTTAGTAACAATCTTAAAATATAAATCAGTTTTCTATGGATTAGCCCAGAACAGGAGGTATGAGAAAGCATTGGTGCACTAGGTAGTGGTGGTGCACGCCTTTGATCCCAGCACCGGGGAGGCAGAGGCAGGTGGATCTCTGACTTCAAGGCCAGCTTGGTCTACAGAGCAAGTTCCAGGGCAGCCAGGGCTACACAGAGAAACTGTGTCTTGGGGGAAAAAGAGCACTTAGCCAAATTCCAGATGGAAATAAGCCTGGGATTGGGAAGGGGGATTAGCTGAAGGTTAGGCATCTGTGTGGGATTCGGGGACAGTGAGAGGGCTGGTCCTGAAGTCTGCCTCCCAGGCTCTCAGACTCCATCTCCTAGTGTGTTTGAGGACCTAGAAGTTGTTAGATAGAGAGAAAGACATCACTTCCCCTTTCATGGCAACTAGAATTTAAGTTACTGTAGTAAGGTACACAAAGTGATAAAAACCAAAGCAAAAGTCCCAATTAAATATGGCTAAAAACAATAAAACTGAGACTCTATCGACACCTTTCCACTGACCCAGATTTAGCTCCATCAACTTCCTTACTGAACCAGAAGCCAGAAATTGACAAAATTAAATACAAAACGTCATCTTTGTATCTACTCTTCTATGCACAGTACTTAAATTTAAAAATATTTATTATCATTGTGTGTGTGTATGTGTATGTCTGTGAGTGTGTGAGTGTGTATATGAGAGTATGTGTGTGAGAGTGTGAGTATGTGAGTGTGTGTGAGTGTGTATGAGAGTGTGTGTATGTGTGTGTGAGTGTGTGTATGTGAGTGTGTGTGTGATGTGTGTGTATGTGAATGTGTGTGAGTGTGCATGTGTGAGAGTGTGAGTGTGTGTTTGTGTGTCTGAGTGTAGGCCAGCATACAGAGGTCAGAAGACAGCTTGTGGGAATCAGTTTTCTCTTTCCACCATGGGATTCAGTGTTTAAACTCAGATCCTCAGCTTCGTGGTAAGCACCTTTATCCATCCAAGCCACTTTGCCATCCCTATATAAAGTACTTGAAAAGCAACAAATAATGTGACTTGTGAGGCAGTAAAAAAATGAAAAAAAAAATACAACAGTCAGAAGAAAAAAAAAACATGGCTGATATATATTCACTATAACCAAGATCTTGGAAATTTTATTTAATCTGTATTAGCATGTATCAAGTATGAAGTCAATGGTTTCATTATAACACATGCCCATACATGCAAATCCGTACCAGTCTACCTGTTATTAACAAACCACACTACCAGTGACCCACGATAGAATTAATTTAAGAAGGTTGCTGGGCAGGCACATGGAGGAAGAGGAGAGAGCAAGCCCCTCATGGCATCCCCCTTATGAGGGACCAGGTGGACGCAGGTTACATAGCCATGCCTAAAATATGAATATGGATGGGAAGGGAGTGCCTAGGTAGTGTGCAGGGGGAGGGGAGGTTTACATGGCTCCGCCTGGTCATGCATATGGATGAGAAGGGCGTGCCCTCCACATGGGATGTATTCTGAAGACACCATGTCCGGTTAGTACCTTTACTGGGTAGCTACCCTGTGCCGGGAATCTACCCCCAAAGAAAACCACAGGGAGCTTTAAAAAACTGTAATAGTTTATTAGCACATGTGTTTGTTAGGATTTGTTGCTGTTCTTGCCAATTTGACAGAAGTTAGAATCATCTGACAAAAAGGAAACCTTTATTGAGAAAATGCTCCCACCAGATTGCCTGTGGGGCATTTTACTGATTGACAATTGATGTAAAAGGACCCAGCTTATTATGAGAGGTACTATACCTGGGCAGACGGTCCTAGGCTATATAGGACAGCAAACCACACGAGCTATGAGAACAAGCTAGTAAGCAGCTTTTCTTTCTGGTCTTTGAGTTTCTTAGCTCCTTTCAATGATGGATTGTGATTGACATGTAGAAGTCAAATATGCTTTTGGCCATAGTGTTTTATCACAGCAACAGAAAGCAGACCAGGACAGCACATATTAGCTGTCTGTGCTAATGGATCTCCTGGTGGAACCACTGAAGGTCTTTTTACTCAGGCAAATTCATAATCTGGCTTTGATTCTAGGAAGGCTATTTCAGTTATTGAATGGAGGATGGTGGTTATCAAAACATGACACACAAGACCATGTGGAAGGTCACTTGGTTTAGTGACAGATGGTGATGACTTGAGGGGATTGAGCAGCAGCAGTGTGGAAGCTGTAGAGATGTAGAAGCCTATATGAGTGTGAACTATGTGTTGGAGGTAAAACTGTAAGGTGTAATGATGTACTCAGTGTAAGCAGGGAGGGGGGAGGGAGGTACCAGTTTCACAGAAGGTACTTTGTGGAACGGGCAGGGGGCTATTAGGAGGTCAAAAGAAGCTGCTTGCTACTGGTGCATGAAGTCCCAGAAGATGAATCACTTCCAAATAGTAGAGGCTGTCCAGAAACAGTACCCTCAGAGAACCCAGGGTCAGAGGGAATATATTCAGTGGAGTTGGGATTCTGGAGGGCACAGCGGAAGGGTTGAAATGGAGGCAGAGATTATTTGGTTGAAGCAGAGAAGATGAGAAACCTTATAGATCATGGGAAAGCAAATTGGCTGCGCTCCTGGTTGGAACATGCTCATTAGGAATGTCCCTCATAGCACTGTGATCAGCTGACCAGTTCCCTTTAGATTCCCTTGAACTCATGTCTTCTATTTGTTGATTTTTTCACTTTGTAGGTCTTGCATGTTTCATAGATATGAACCTATATCATGTTATAAAATTCATGAATTTTTAAAATAAGAGCCCACTGAAATGGTTGGGTGGTCCATCTCTCTCCTCTCTCTCATCTGTCATCTATTCATCTTTGTTAGAGTTTCTATTACTGTGAAGAGACACCATGACCATGGCAACTCTTACAAAGTAAAAAAACATTTAATTGGGGTGGCTTACATTTTTAGAGGTTTAGTCCATTATCATCAAAGTGTGACATGGTGATGTGCAGGCAGACAGGGTAGGGTGCTGGAGAAGTAGATGAGTGTTGCATATCTTGACCTGTAGGCAATAGGAAGTGGTCTGAGACACTGGGCAGTATCTTGAGTGTATATGAGACCTTAAAGCTTACCTCTACAGTGACACACTTCCTCCAACAAGACCACACCTACTCCAACAAGGCCACACCTCCTAATAGTGGCACTCCCTTTGGGGGCCTATTTTCTTCCATCTATGTTCATCTAGTCTGGTAGACAAAACATAGGGTGGAGCAACAGTAACTTATTTATTTGTATTAGGATCAACCCTACAACGTTGTGCTCTATCACTGAGCTACAGTGTCAACCTCAGGACAGTGATGGACGAGTTGGTTTCTAGTGCTGGCTTTTTGCTCTCTAATTGAAGTTCTCTAGTATCACTTCTGTTTTAAAAATCTTTCTTTGTTATATGGACTTGCTCGTCCCCTAAAAGTACAGGTCACAAGGATTTTCCATGGACATTACTTCACTTGCTTTTAAAAGTCTCTGGGACAGTTAGACCAGTGATGGACAACCTCCTCTACAGGCGAGAACGGTGTTGTTCAGTCAGACGAAGTGCCTTATTAAAAGCTCACAAAGCTGGAGTGCAGAGTATAGTGCTCAGCTTTACCCCTTAAGGGATCTTTGGTCTTCATATAACACTATACAGATTTTGTTAAACACGTCGGATGCTGTCAAGCCCTGTTGACCCTCAGCCCTAAAAGAAACTTTTTAAAAAAAAAAAATCATACTTCCTGTGCATTCCTCACATTGCCTAGCACATGCCTAAGTGCATAGCTCAGGAGGAGGCCATGGCTCAGTGTTCTCTGGAATCCTGTTGGTAGCACTATAGGGGTTATCCTGCACTCTCTGGGGGAGCTCCTATTTTCTAAAAGGCTTGCAGCCGAACTAGAACCATGTTAGGCCAGTCTTCAACTTTCGCATAGCACAGGGGTCAGTTTGTACAATGCTCTGCTGCCATGGCTGATTTATGGGAACTTGGTAAAGCTACTCATTCCAGTTACAATTCAGAGGACTTGTTTTTCAAAGGGAGAGAATTCCCACTTGAATTTTGAATGTGCAGGACTGAAAAAAACCATCATAAACACTGCCAATGACATGAGACTTACAGCTTTGTAAACACACCAGACATTTGTTAAATGGGTGTATTCTGAAGACATAAAGACATCTACCCAGAATCCCAGTTGGGCTTTGATGAGACTGTTGACACTATGTAGATTGGGTTGATAGCTCAGGAGTGGCAGCCACCTAGTATTTTTTAGAGATGAGATGCTGTATTCAAAGTCAGATCTTGCATGTATTAGACTGCTCAGTGGAGCAAGCAGATGTTCTTGTTCCAAAAGGTTGACTAGCCACGCAGGTCCTCACGTCACAGAAGCTACACATACCCTGACTCCCTTCCTTGCATCTCATTCCGGGCTTTGCTCACTGGTTTGATCATGAGGAGCCTACAGCTGATCCTTGTGGTTTTTGTCTTGCTCTCCTATGTTCCACCAGGTAAAGTGAATTCCTTTCCCTATGGGATTATGGTGTGAGGTTCTATAAACTGAGGTAGACAGTGCTGAGAAAATAAAGTAGAAAGCGGGAGGGATATGAGCAGAGGTGAACGGTGTGGGTTGTTGTAGGGAGTGAAGAGGCGATATAAAGAATGTTAACAAGAGATGACTCTCTTCAGAAAAGATGCCGGTTCTGGATTTGGGTCTTGAGCATCTGTGAAGTTTGTTGGCAAGCTTGGACCAGTGTTGGCAGAAGTGGGGCAGAGTGGGCGATGAGACTCTTAGAGCATAGACAGGACATGGGATGGAAGGGCAGCTGTTCCTCAAGGATGCTTAGGGCCTGCCCCTCATTTATTTAGAAGTCCAGGCAAGTGTTACAGTGAGAAGAATCTAAAAACTAGTTGTCAGCATGTATTAAATTACTTTGTAGCACAGTGGGATCCCGGGCTACTCAGACTCTGTGCTATGGAAAGAAGGGAGTAATGTAAGAATATGGAGAGGCCCCCACTTGCTAGCTGAAGTGGGGGCTTGTGGCTTTCTGGGGGGGGGGGATACTTAGAAAGCTTCTTCTCCCTACCTCAAACCTTCATATTCAGAAGCTTGCACTTAAGTGGAGAAGCATTTAAAAATCAGACACCAGAGAACCCACTAAGAAGGTTGCTGCTCTGGTATGTGGAGGGACTGGATTTCTAGATACTGCACTGTGTCTCCTCTTGACTCCTCTGTTCACAGAGGGGTGCTCCAAGGCTAGTGAGCACAGCAGGCAGGTGTGCTTACCAGTAGCATTTGATCATACACTATTGAATATTTGCACACAATGATTCTTTCTGCAGATCAAAGCCCAATCCATAGTTCTATACTGGCAGCTAGTAAAGAGACCGAGGTTTCCCATAGAAGAGCCAGATGACCCAGGCTACAACCAATTCCCATGAACTTCCCACTACCTCCTGTCCATTCCTCCTTGGCGTCGAGGGGCATCTAGGTATTGATATTGCTAGATTTGGATACTTCAAGCCATTTCTTACCCATCATTCCATAGGACACCTCCAAGTGTCCTGTGATTAAGCTAAGACAGGTAATGGGGCACTTAACAAAAAGTCATCCTGAAAATCATTGTATACATCAGGATGGATCTGAGTTCTAGGCCACTGGTCTTCCTTTCATCAGACATCAGACTGAAGTTTGGCAACCAAAGGCTACCTGGGAGATGCTTGCGTCTCATGGAGTATGGAGTTAATGCAGACACCTGGAGCTTCCTTGTTTTCCATGTAGAAAATAGCAGTAAGCTGAACCTACTGTGCTGTCCTATGCATAGAAATTACAGGTGGTTCGTGTAATTTTAAACCATAGAAGCTAATTGCTCATAATAGGGCCCCTGAAAGGTGAGGCCAAAGCTACTGGAAGGGGTATGTAGCCAGAGGTATGATGGATATATTTGATTGCGTGGAGATTATTATTAAAGTATATAATGTGCCTGAAGTCTAATTTATCTATGACAGTAGAGGACAATAACTGGACATTAACTTTTTTTTTCTGTTTACAGTTAAAGGTGGAATGAATGTTTATATAAGACGAATTTTTGATTCATGCTGGTTATTAAAAGGTGTTTGCAGAACACAATGTGAGGAAAATGAAATTTATAACATCTTTTGTGAAACTCATTACTTGTGCTGTATAAACCAAAAGGACATGCCCACTCTGTTTGTGAAGTAATTGTGAGTATCTGGGATCACCGACTGGTTCCTCTGGGAATTCTGAGAAGCTCAGTTGCATTTTTTAAAATCATGGCTTTAGCCTATCCGTGTTTCTGAAGGCTGTGTTTCTTGGTTGCCTTTCTTCAGGAAATACTTTATATTAAATTCCTTGTCACCAATATTTTTTCTTATTACCCCACAAAGGGCGTTTCCTGGAGTTCTTCTAAAGGGAAGGTCCTAGTACTCATGTTTGACCTATGTCGATGGAATTACCCAGTAGTTACTTTTTAAAAATATACTTTTGTGGGGCTGCAGATAGAGCCCTACGGTCTCAGCCATGCTAAGCAAGGGCTCTAAACAGAAATGTCCACCCCAGCTGGTTCTTTGTCAAATCTGATTTCTACCTGAAATGCTTTTGTATCAGGTAGCTGTGCTCGCCACTCTCAGTGGTGGGTAGCATTAAGTTGGAGAACATACCTGTGACTATTCTTGTGTAGTTCAATGATTTTATCTATATTCCAGTTTGAGACTTTGTATACATAGCATTGCAACAAAGATTTCTCTCTTCCTTTTTTTTGTAGGTCACATTTGGTTTTAGTAGATCCACGTGTAGTTGCGGATCCAGAAATCTCACCTCAGAAATCTCACCTCTGTCTCTCAAATTGATTATAGCGATTTATGTTCTCACTTTCTTTGTTACTTCTT
The DNA here is from genome assembly GCA_033318265.1 of Phyllotis vaccarum. Classification (NCBI taxonomy): domain Eukaryota; kingdom Metazoa; phylum Chordata; class Mammalia; order Rodentia; family Cricetidae; genus Phyllotis; species Phyllotis vaccarum. Next base: position 58,460,554 of record JARWLC010000005.1, read on the forward strand.
GTTCTGGATCCTGGCTTGTGTTTTCTATCCCCAGCCCCTAGTTTGGGGTATGTATACTAATGACACATAGTAACTGAATTTGCGTTTCACCTATGACTAATCAATATTTACTGAATGGTCAGATGTTCTTGTTTGTGACTATGGCACAGCTGGAGATTAGAGCACTTGTCTGTGTATCACTATTCACGATGTGTTTATTCAAGTAGAATGTAGAAAATAAAAGTCACCTGGAAAATGCCTGAAGTACCGAGTATGTTGCAGTTTATAATACCCATGGGAGTTTTCTACTGCTTAGCGCGACTACATCATTTATGTGTTTCTGTTGGATGGGGGATGGAGCTCCATTTGCGGAGTGTTTTCCTAGCATGTGCAAAACCTTGAGTTCATTTCCTCGGTCTCTGTTTCCCTTCGGGGAGGGGGCTGAATTATAGGCAGACATCACCATACATGGCTTCTACATTTTCTATCCATCGTGAAAAGTTGGGCACTGAAGTCATTTTACTGATACTATGTGGCCAACAGCCTCTCCTTTCAGATCTATCAGTTTGGTTTCGTATACTTAAGTTCTTAGACGTGAGGATCATATATGTGTTTCAAATTAAAAAAAAAATATTAGAAAGAACTCACAGTATTTTTTTCTGACTCTTTTCAGAACACTGTCTACTCAACTGACCTGTACATACATCTCATAATTCAATTTTACATCTTTATATTCTTTTTCCTTGTCTAGTTTAAAACCGGTTGATTGTCAGGGATATGTCTCCACGCTGGTTGATCTTTTGTTTCTGCTTGATTTTGTTTGATGTTAAACCTCTGCACTGAAGATTTCAATTCAGTTTTTACATTATTTAGCTATGAAATCTCTGTTTTGGTGCTATGTGATTTTTTGTTAATCCCTTCATTGAAATTCTGGCTGAGGAGGTCTATTATTGAAATGCCCTGCTAGCAACATCCAGGCCGGTTAGAAGCCTGGTCTGCAGACATTGTCCCATTATGGGCCTCAGCAAAATAACTAAAATCCTGTAGTAAGAGATTTCTGGCCTGGATTTTTGGGCCTAGCCTCAAGGTTTAGACCCGCAGACCCGCAGAGACACACAGAGGCTTACTATAGTTTTAGGCTGTTTGGCCTAAGGTCCAGACATATAACTTGCTAGCTCTCTGCCCTTCATCTAACCCATGACTCATCCTGTTCAGCCATGGGGCTCGGTACCTTTTCTTAGAGCAGCATAGTTGTCCTCTGCTTCTTCTGTCTTCTCTCTGGCATTCTGCTCTGTGCTTCCTGTTCTCAGAGTTTTTCTTAGTTTGGCAGCTCCACTCACACTTCCTGCCTACCTTTGGCCAAACAGTGCTTTTTATTAAACCAGTGGGTGGGACAATTATTTACAATGTAACAACACAATCTCCCACATATCCCCTTTTCTCTTCTTAAAACAAAAAGAACTCCAAATCTAATATTCTTTCCCCCCTTATCTATAACAACTTATAAACAGCACTGTAAATAAACACAAACATCCATAATCCATGTTTTGGGAATGTGGGCGTCATTCTCTAGGCTACTTCCTGCTGAATGAGGGCACTGGCAATCTCATGGGAATCCAAAGAAAAATTTAGGATTATGGACAAGTCTTTAGTGGAGTAGTCTCTAAGACTGGGTCATCTCAGCCAGTCTCCTTGAAATTGTTCTGGATACAGAGCTCTGGAAACTTCAACAGAGGTGCTCTGAAATGCTGAATCATCTGGGCCATCCATTTCCACTGGAGATTTTTCAGGGGGTCTTCCACTATCAAACTTTATGTTCTTTATCCAGGAATAAATCCACAGTCTCTCATTTTCTGTGAAAATAAAAAGAAAACCTCTTCTCCAAAGTAGCATATCTTTGGGTTTCAGTTTTAAAGTAAATTCATTTACAAAATATATAGGTTGAATTAGTCCAACAGCATTTATAATCAACTGTCTTTTAGCAGCTTTACTAAGTCATTTTCAGTCAAGAAACTTAAAGACAATAATATACAGTATCCAGACATTCTTTGTATTTTCCTTCTTTACGTGGCTTATTTTTTAATTTTTTTTTATTCTATTTCTTTTTTAAGGGCTTTCTCTACCTTTTCTTTTCTTTCTCTAAGCCTATGTATATATATTTTCAACACACTCTAAACCACTTAGACTTTTTACAAAAAACTGTCTTTACTGTATATTTATTTCTTAACTTTTTCTGTCTCTGACCACACCTTTGATTGCCTAGGGTGATTGACTCTACCCAGATTCTTCTATTTCTTTCTTTTTCTGAACACACCTTTATCTGCCAAGATTCAAGGTTGGTAGGAGGGGTGGATGGCTCCACCTAGCTCCTAGTCTAATTTCATAGAATTTAGCTTTTCAGCCCAGGTACTCTGGGAATTTTAGGGTCCATATAATTACCAAGTAAAGCTTTGCCATCTGCTGCTCATTAACTCCATTTCAAGTATTTGGCAGCAGGGCCTCTTAAAAAACTCACAAGTATTTTGCCTCTAAGGCTGAATCAGGAAGCTTCTCTTCAAAAAGTCAAGCCTCAGTTTGCCTCAGGCAAACAGAGTTGATCCAAGAAAACATCTACACTAAGAAGCCATCTTTGACCCTATTCTCTTTTTGTCCTTATTAATAGAAATCTTAAACTCACCATACAGAGCTCTTTGCTTACATCTAGGGTCAGGAACTGGCCTTGTTCACCTTAAGTTGCATGCAGCAAACACACCATTTTATAATTTAATCCCATATACCACTCAATCTCTTTACTGTGGGCCACTTCAGAGACACAACTCGGAAGCTACTTTGGGCTTCAGTTCCTGTGCTCTAGACTGTTTTTTAAGATTTTTATGGCTTTATGTGGGTAATTTTACCCACACTGGGCTGCCATTTGTAGTATGAGGTTTCTGGTCCTGACTTTCAGGCCTAGCCTCAAGGTTTAGGCCCACAGACCCACAGACCTTCAGAGAATCACAGATGCTTACAATTTGTTTTAGGCTGATTTGCCTAGGCCCAGGCATATAACTTGCTAGCTCTCTACCCTTCATCTAACCCATGATTCTTCCTGTTCAGCCATGTGGCTCGGTACCTTTCTTTAGAGCAGCATAGTTGTCCTCTGCTTCTTCTGGCTTCTCTCTGGCATTCTGCTCTGTGCTTCCTGTTCTCAGAGTTTTTCTTAGTCTGGTAGCCCCGCCTACACTTCCTGTCTGCCTTTGGCTAATCAGCACTTTTTATTAAACCAGTGGGTGGGACAATTATTTACAATGTAACAACACAATCTCCCACAAAATTCTATACTGCTCCCAAAGTCCCCATGAGTTAACTTGAGGCTAGGTCAACTGGAAATCAAACACTGTCTCATGTTCTGTTTTTTTGGTTCAGCAATGACCGAGGCTGGCACTAAGTGTTCCTAATGGCTTGTATAAACCGGTCTTTCACATTAGATAGCTTTGGTCTCGTGGAAAGGAAAACAGCTGTATTACTCATTTTTTCTACTTCTACAGTCCCCAGACTGATCCCATCTGTCCCTATGTCCCCTGACCTGACAGACCATACTGTGAGATGCTCTCTCATTTCTGTTTAAAATTCTTCTTCAATTCAAGCAACTCAGATGCCGACTATTGTCCAGTTATCACAGTTTCCTATATGGGGCCATTATCATTATCATTACATATTGAATCATAGGTTTCACATCTACGTATTTGTGCAGTGGACTCCATATATTACAGAAGCATATGACACTGTATATATAGAGCATTCTCTGCTTTGCTGATTGGATAGACAAGGTAGGACAAGAAGAGAGTCAGACTTTGCTTTCTCTGTACCACTGTGTGAGCAGGAATAGGCCAGCTGGGATGCTTTACATGCAGATGACTTGACCTTGGTTGCATGTCTTACCACTCACTACGGAAATCATAAATTACTACTTCAGTAGTTAGTCATAGCCTCCACCACCACATGGAAAAGGTAGCCATGCTGTGATTGCCCTGATAATTGTTTCACTGCAGCTAGAATTCTAATTGGTCTTAATGATAAAAATCCAGAGTCAGATATTGGGGTAAATGCTGAAAGATCGGAGAAATAAAGGAGCGGCCACTAGAGAGACTTCTCACCTCTACTGAATCCTCAGGCAGAGAAAGGCCTAGCTCCTGTCTCCTCCCACCTTATATCCCTCTCTCCATCCAACCATATCACTTCCTGTCTTCACCTCCCTAATGCTGGAATTAAAGGTGCGAGCCTCCACCACCTGGCTGTTTCTCTTTTAGACTGGATCAATCTTGTGTAGCTCAGGGTGGTCCTGAATTCCTGATCTTCCTGCTTCTTCCTTCCAAATGCTCAGATTAAAGGTGTGCATCACCACTGCCTGGCCTCTACTGCTAACTAGTGGCTAGCTCTGCCCTCTAATCTTCAGGCAAGCTTTATTTGTTAGAACACAAATAAAATATCACCATACTTGGCTTTCAAATAAATCATCCTTCCTTATATGCCTCATCATTCATTGAAAGGACCATGCAACTGCTCCTTCTTACCCTGTCACTGCCTTCTGTCTGTGTTCAGGGTCTAACTATGCTCTGGAACATTTTCTAGGGATATGTGAATAGGCATGTGTTTCCCCCAGAAAACACCAAAGACACAACAAGGAAATGATTGTAGCCAAGTTTATCTTGGCAAGCCAATGAGTTTATTGGAATTATTTAGGGGTGGGAGGAGGTGGGAGAGAGACAGACCCTCAGGCAAGTGCATCACTATAAAGCCTATTACAAAATGGCCAGTGACTCATGAAAGCTGTATTCCTGTAGATTCCTGCAAAACGTGTAGGGAGCCCCACTAAAACATCTCCTGGAATGTTTACTGCATATGTAACACATGGAGACAGGGTTCGTGAGTCTCCTAATTCTCTAAGCTTTCAGAACCTCATGAGCCGTATACCTCTCTGTCCATGTTGCATTAGCTAATGCTAATATTAGTGGATGTTTTCTAGAAATACACTAGTTTTACATATTGACCTATTATCTGGTAACCTTGCTGAACTATTATTTATTTATTTATTTATTTATTTATTTATTTATATTTATTTTTTTATTTTTCTCTCTGTGTAATCATGGCTGTCTTGCACCTCGATCTGTAGATCAGGCTGATCTCAAACTTAGTGATCCACCTGCCTTAGCCTCTTGAGCGCTGGGATTAAAGGTGTGTGCCACCACTGCCAGGAGTGAACTCATTTCTTAGTTCTTATAGTTGTTTTTAATAGATGTCTTGAGATTGTCTTTGTAGCTAGTAACACACCTTAGACAAGAGACTTTTCTTGTACTTAACTGGCGGGCTTTAACTTTTCCTCATAATCACACTCACTAACAATTGCCCCCTCAGAAATGCTAAAAGTGTTTGCAAACAGATATTTTCTTCTTTGTCTTCAAATGTTTCTTTTTATTATTTGTATGTGTATGAGGTTTTTGCCTGCATTCATATCTATTCACCATGTGTGTACAGTGTCGAAGGAGGCCTGAAGAATGCATCAGATACCCTGGAATTCAAGTTATAGGTGATTGTGAAACACCGTGTGGGTGCTGGGAATAAAACTCTGGTCCTCTAGAAGACCAGCCAGTGCTCTTGACCTCTGAGCCATCTCTGGAGAGATGTCCTTTTGCCTTCTTTTTGATTCCCATGGCATTCACCATTAAACATAGCTGTAGTTTTTGCTTGTTTTAAAATTACATTGGGGAAGCTACCTTCTTTACCTAGTTTCTAAGACTTCTTAGCTTGAATTATTATATACTCATTTCTGCTAAGCAGAATTTGTTACTCTCAAAGGCACATGTACTGTCCACTGGCAGACACAGATCTTCAACCAGATGCCATCACTTGCCCATCTGTAATTTATGTTAAGAAGAACCAGAAGGAATAGTCTGTCTTGACATCTGAACTTTAAGTTCCTCGAAATGTAAGTTATTTGGTGATAAATACATTATTTCCATAAAGAATTAGATAGTAGAAAAGATATTTCCACATTATCTATTGCTTATATTACTCTCATATTGTGTGTGTGTGTGTGTGTGTGTGTGTGTGTGTGTGTGTGTGTGTGTGTGTGAGGGGAGAGAGGGAAAGTGTGAGAGAGAAACCCTGATACATGTGGAGGTCGGAGGACAACTTGTGATTTGGCTTCTTTCATTGTTTTTTGTTTTTATAAAAATATTTCTTTATATTTTATGGGGTATGAGCACAGGTTCTCCTGGAGCTGCAGTTACAGGCAGTTTAAAACATCAGATCGAGCTCAGGTCCTTTGAAAGGACAGCAAGCGCTCTTAACCACTGAGCTACTTCTCCAGCTACCTTCTATGCCTAGTTTCTAAGATCTCTTAGCCTGAGTTATTTATATACTTATTTGTGCTAGGCAGAAAATTAATGAAATTCCTCACCTCTAAAATCATCCAACAAATACAAGTAAGTAGTCATAAATCCAAATGACCAATAAAATTCCGAAAAGTGTTCGGTCTTTCTATCTGTCAGGAAAACGAAAAAGCAAAACTACATTCCAGGGGCTGGAAAGTCAGTTCGTCCACTGCCTGCACTGCTCTTGGAGAGGACCCTGGCTTGATTGCCTTCCTAATTCTGGTTCTGTAGGGCCTGGCTCCCTCTTCTGGTTTCCACCTGCTCATGCGCCTAAGAGGTGTATATAAACTTCAGGCAAGCACACTCACCAAGTACAGTTAAAATAAATTCTTTATAAAAATTATTAAAACGTGTCCAGATCCCTTCTCACGTGTGTCAGGATGGCTATTACTAAGCAGTCGCACGGTAGTGGAGGTGGGGCCGCGGGAGCCGGTCACAGCTGTGCGCGTGGGCAGTGGGCGGAGGCGGCGACCGGCTCTCAAGACGATGGCCGGGCTGCAGGTTCTGGTGCAGCGGGTGTTGCGCGCGTTGGTGTGGCGGGCACTACACGCACTGCTCTGCCCGCACCGTGGGCTCATCTCCGTGCTGCGCGTGCGCCCGGGCACGTGGAGCTGGATCGGGCGGCTCCCCAAGCCTCTGGCGAACCACGGGAACCCTAGTCGCTGTCCGCATCTGCACCTGAACCGGCACTCGCCTCTCCACCCGCACAGGGACCCCGCATTGGTCGCCTTGCACCCTGGGCTACACTGGCGCGCGGACGGCCAGACCTTGCACAAGCTGCCAGTGCACCTGAGTCTGCTGATCACGGAACTGGAGCACAGCTTCTCGGCTGTGGCGAGCATCGTGGTGTGGTGTGTGGCCGTGGGGATCTCCTATGTTAGCGTCTACGACCACCAAGGTGTTTTCAAGAGAAATTATTTAAGACTGATGGAAGAAATTTTAAAACGACGGCAGGAACTTTTGGGCTTAGATTGTTCCAGATACTCTGCAGAGTTGGCCGAGAGTAACGACAAAGTCGTTCTAGTTTTAAATTGCCGGTCAGCAGTACAGGTGCTGTCCCCAGAAGATGGAAAAGCAGATGTTGTGAGAGCCGCCCAGGACTTCTGCCAGTTGGTGGCGCAGCAGCACCGGAGGGCCACGGATCTGAGCGTGGAGGGGTTAGACGGCTTGCTCTGCTCCCACGGCTTTCCGGATCCGGATTTAGTACTCAAGTTTGGTTCTGTGGACAGCACATTAGGTTTTCTCCCCTGGCAAATCAGACTGGCTGAGATCGTCTCCTTGCCTTCTCACCGGGACCTCAGTTATGGGGACTTCTTCTCTGCCCTTTGTCAGTATGCAGCAAGTGAACCGCGTCTGGGAAAGTAGCAGTCCTTGGAACAAAGGACCCTAGTGACTCCGACGTTTACAAAATACCTATAATCCCTGTGCACTCTTAGTTCATATTCCTCATAATTTATCAGCGGCCACCAAAGGTGTCTTACTCGGCGCGCGCGTGCACGCGCGCGTGTGTAGAAATGGGGGGCAGCAGGGAATGGAGCAATAGAGGACGTGAGACTTCAGATTTAAACGTCTCAGTCCGAACAACTTTCTTAGTTTTGTGGAAAGCACAGGAACTGATCAGAGCTGCTCATTTGGAGTAGGATGGGGGTAATTTTTATTCGGTTTATCCTAGTGACCAAACTTTAATTTTTAAGGATAATTTATTGACTTACTAAATGGGAGTATTATCGTTTTGAGGGTGATTCAGAGGGGTGGAATCCTGTACTCACATGTTGAACGCTTGCTTACATTCATTCAGAACGTCTTTTCTCGGATTTCTAGCCATTCCCGTTGCCTTATTCTAGTAAGCAATGCGACTTTCGAGAACTGCTTTGGTGCCTGTGTTCTGAGTTATGAAGATCATTTAAGAAAGAAATCGCTCAGAATTGAAATGTTGAAGCTAAAATTTTTAGATGTTGAATTAGGCAGTCAAAACTAAATAAGTAATCGTCTTAAAGGTGGAAAGTTTCCTAAAAAGACAGTTTTGATGCCTTTGCTGGTATGAAGAGTAGCGTGTTATCTAGTACCCGACACCATTTCCATTAGCTTTTTATTTAAAGTGAGCATTTGAGAAAATACAAGGCAGCTCGTCCCTCCAAAGTCGTCTATCCTTCCTCCAAGTAAACCTAAGATCCCCCCCAGTAAATCTCAGTAACAACTTTGCATAGATAAATAAGTAGGATGGAGGCCAGCGTCTTCAAAGTCTATAAAAATAATTTAACTTGTTCATTTATGTTATCTGTGTCACAGAGAACAGCACTGGCTCTTATTATCTTAAGAATAAGTCCGTTTTTGTGTTTTTCCCATACTGCTCATATTTTGATGGAAACCATTTTTTAATAGGTGATGGGCAGTTTTCAGAAAGCTCTTCCCAGGAAGAGTTCACGTACATTTAATGTGGAGCCATTTAAATACCAGGCCCCAGAAATCTAAAAAATAGAAAAGAAAATTGGGTTTGGTGTATGATCTACAATAGCTTCTCAGGCTCTGAGGGAAAGAATATGATTTAGTTTGGGATTACAAACCCCATTTTGATGTAAAAAATATAATAAAAATGATTAAAATGAATTTTGGTTCAGTGACATTACTTTGCGCTTAAGGATTTTTTTGGGGGGGGTTCAAATTCTTTTTTAGAAGGTCTTAATTATTGCCAAAATTTTGTGTGAAGCTACAGCATACGTAAACATTAGAAAATCTCCCATTTCTGGTGTCCTGTGCAGAGAGTCTTCCATTAATTTTTATCCCCCATAGGGATAAAAAGGAGGTTAACTAAGAAATTTAATGCTTTTAATTAATGTAATATACATGCTATTAATAGATCTTTGGGGGTTGTTCAGCTTTAGTGTATTAAACTTATATTAACTGAACTAAAGGAATTTTTTTTAGCAGGACTTGGTGGTGGCACATGCCTTTAATCCCAGCATTAAGGAGGCAGAGACAAGTAGATCTCTGTGAGTTCAAGGCCAGCCTGGTCCACATAGTGAGTTCCAGGATAGCCAGGGCTACACAGAGAAACCATGTATCCAAACAAACAAACAAACAAACAAACAAAAAGCAAAAAAATAAAATAAAATAAAATAAAAATTAAAACAAAACCCCAAAACAAACAAAATTTTTAAAATGAAGTTAAATTGTCCACTGGAATAGAACCAAAATCCTAAATCTGTTGTAGTCTTAGGAAGAACTGCTTAAACAAGTAATTAGGGTCTGGATTTAAATATAAACATTCCAGAACTTTCTCACAAGATTGCCAACTTGAAGCATACTGTTCATTCTGTAATTCTTCTCAGGGTCATCACAAGCTGTTCATCATCAAAACCCCCCCCCCCCCCCCAGCTTCCTACTTACAGATGGGTATCTTGGCGTGAATAAAAAAGTTGAGGGTTTGTCTCCATTATGAAACCGGATTGTGGATTGCTTCTCCCAACTGACTGGTTATCGCTTGAAACTGAAAAGCTGATTAAAATGTGAATAGCAAATTCTGGTACATTGTGACTGAGTCGTGAATGTCTGTTTATGACAAGAAAATGCAAAAATATTAATGAACAGTACCAAATAAATTGTTAGTATCTATAATTAATATGTTTTGATGTTTTTCTGATGTTTGGAGTGAGAATTTTGGCAACATGTAAAAAATGTATACAGCAGGTTTTTATGAATATGGAATCAAATTTGTTGAATTTTATTAATAAAAGTTGAAACATGAATGAATGAAAAAGCCAATAAAGGATACACTTTCTCATGGATCATAGTGGCTAGTACATATTATATTTATTATAAACAGGGACCACAGAAGGAGTATTTATTTATCTTGCTTTTTTTGAGACAAGATTGTTTTTCCGGCTAGTATGTTCTTTTTTGGAACATATTCTCATTCTCCACTAGTTGAACCTTTGCAGTCTTTACATAGATTTTTTTTTTTTTTTTTAATTTAAACCAAGAGGATCGGCTTCGCCTTTGCCAGAACTGTAGAATTCCAGTGACTAAAAGCTGAATATTCACTGAATTTGCAAAGCCATTGAAGAGCGACTTGGACATATAAGGTAGAAAGTTGAAAGGTGAGAAGTGTTATTTGCCTAAGCACAGAGTTTCACTTTCTGACACGAGTCAGTTGAAGACAGTTCTGTACCACAGCTTTTCATCTTAAGCCAGGATTCTCAGTTTGGCTTGCCAGACTTCTGAGAGAAAAGGGGCCCAGTGAGGCAGTCGTTTGTGGAGAGGAAGAGGGGAGAACCTGAAGATAGCTCTGCCGGCAGTGGCCAAGAATAGATATCATCAGCTGAGAACTACCCTGTAGGTGATAGCTCCCAGCCTGAGGTCAGTGTGTGCTTAAAATTCTGGAACAACCTATTAGTTACTGCTGCAAAGCCTGAGAGCTCTGAGCTGGGAGGGGGGTGACGCGCTACATGACACCCCACCTACATCCCTCCTATGGTGTGGTTATTACCCAAGAGATGCTCTGTCTCTACTAATCCCAGCAATGTGGTTATTTCCTATACAGTCAATACACCTGAGAGACATCTCTTAACTAAAACTGTTACACCCAAGGGTATAATCTGGGGACTCTGGCCCTACCCACAGGATGAAAAGCTAAGAAGCCAAGTGTGGTCAGTGGAGGCCCCATACACAAAGAAAATCTACTGCCACAAAATAATAAATAAATAAATAAAATATCTGGTGGACATCAGCCTTTCTAGTTCAGTACAGACCAACCATAGGGAAGACAGCAAATTTCAACTAACCCTCTCCCTATACATAATAGCTTAACACAGACATCCCCTCTCCCAAAACACACAGTTTAGCCAGAGATGTTAAAGACCCACACAATAAAGCTATAAAGAAATGCGAAATAAATTTAAGGGCAGAATGAGATGGACAGAATTAATTTAGCAGGAACAGTACTGTTGGAAGGCTCTTGTTAGCAAAGTGTTCTGTAGATCCAGGCAGGTAACTGCTCTTTTTTTTACCCCCTCCTCCTCTTCTTCTTTTTCTCTTCCTTCATCTTCCTCCTCATTTTGAGATAAGGTCTTGCTGTGTAGCCTTGGCTGACTTGGAATTTGCTATGTGAACCAGGCTGGGTTCAGACTCTTAGAGATCCATCTGCTTCTGCTTTCTGAATGCTGGTATTGAAAGCATGCTCCACCACTTCACATTCTTTAATGGCTCAAATTCTATGATGGCTGATCCCAGCCAGCTTGCTGCCAGGGACTCACTAGCCACTATGCATAGCTCAGAGCCCAAGGGCCAAAAGAGCTGCTCAGCAGGTACTCAGTTGCTCTATCTGGCTTTGAGACCTTGGACTAGTCCACACTGTCAGGAGAAACTTGTTCCAGGCTCCTAGACCAAATAGATAAAGGCAGCAGATGGTGAGGGAGTAACTAGGCCTGGGGGTGGGGGTGAGGCCATATCTCCAAATACAGATAAGCAGTGGACCTGCATCTTAACCTTGCTGTGTGTTAGCCTCCTCCTGAGCACTGCAAACACTTCTGGAGATGACTGGAGAGAGAGAGAGAGAGAGAGAGAGAGAGAGAGAGAGAGAGAGAGAGAGAGAGAGTCTCAACCAAGCTAATTCTAGACACACAAATCCCAACCTGGAAATAAAAACACACACAAGAATTTGTCACCTCCAGTAAAACCCAAAACACAAATCTCATAGTGATGTGCTCTAAAGAGAACGACCTGAAAGAACACGTAGACAAAGAATTAAAAGTCATTACAACCTAGAGAATAAAACAACAACAAAACAAACAAACAAACACCCCCAAAGATGGGTGAGATGGAGTAAAACCCAAACTGAAATGATGCTGGACCAACAGCCAATGAAAAGCTTCAGTGGAAGCCCAGCAACCAAGTGGACTGTGTCAAAAACAGAGTCTAGATTTGAGACAAAGAGGCATGGGACCACTCAGAAAAGGTAATGAAAAAGGGTGAAGGGAACGTGGGAAACTTGTGGGACATCACAAAAAGACATGAGCTCCAAATTATGGGCATAGGAGAAAGGGAAAAATACCACAATGGAGGCATAGAAAATATCTTCAATGAAATCATAGAAGAAAATTTCCCAAATCCAGACCAAAATGCTCATCCAGATAGAGGCCTATAGAACACCCAGTGAGTAAGACCAGAAAGGAAATTCTCCAGGATGTATTATCATTAAAACATTAAAAGCTGGTTTCTTACAAAGGTGTTAGATAACATCGGACTCCTTGACAGAAGCCTTTAAAGCCAGAAGGGCCTATAAGAGTGTAAAAAGATCACTTAGCACTTTCTAATTATATCTCATTACAGGTAGTAGTCTTAATAATTTTAAATTTATTCACGACAGTTTCATACATGAATATAGCACATGTTGACCATAATCATCCCATTCCTTCCCCTCATTGATCATATCACCCCACCCACTGAGTCTTTCTTCCCTGTATTTCTCAGTATACTTTTATTTCTTCTTCCTCTTCCTCTTCTTCTTTTAAATATCCGCTGTGTTTGGTTAACATTGCCAAGGCTAACCTTGTTTTCATAATGGAGTGTATAGTTGAAAAAAAAAAACAATTTGGTAAAAAAAAAATTATGCATGTGAAAATAGATTGTAAGAAATGATAGAACATGTATTTATTTCAATGTGACAATCTAAGCATGGGATTCCTTTTACTTGTCATACTGTTTATTCTTAGGTAAATAAGGAAGCTTTAAATATTTTTGGTGTCTTTTTCTAAGAAGATGGAGGTCGACTTGTCACCACATCTTTTTCTTCTTTGCTTCTTTCTTCTTTGCCTGACAGCAGATGGTCCAGTCCTCACAATATCTGGTGGCGTATTCCGTGGCATCACACTTCATTCTGCAGTGGTTGTACTCTGAGGAGCAGTCCTGACTCTCAAGAAAGCTTCCGGCTTTGAAAAGAGAAGACAAATATATTTCACTGTATGGCTTATTTGTTATTACTTTATAAAAGATTCACTTTTACTACTTTAACATCTGTGTGTGTGTGTGTGTGTGTGTGTGTGTGTGTGTGTGTGTGCCTGCTGTCACGTGTGTGTGAATGCCCATCAAGTCCAGGTGGGCAAAACACTTAAACAAATGTTTCTCCAAAAAAGGTCTAAAAAATTACCACCAAGCTAGTGAAAATATGAAACCATCATTACTGATAAAGAAATTAAATGATAATTACACTTTATCTTTGTCATATGACTGTAGTGAAAAACAGCATAGCAGACAGTAGCAGGTGCTGCCCGTGCACACCACTGTGATAACGTAAAATAGAGTGTACAGCCAGGCAGTGCAATTGGGCAACTCCTCAGAAACACAGAATACCCACGGAACACAAGGGTTCAGTTTCCAAGTTTATGTCTATAAGAACTGAAAACATGTCCACATAAAACTCGGGTACAAATATTCATGGAATCACTAATAATAACCCTGAAGCAGAACAATCAACCCACCAATTGATAGCAAACATATAGTAGTCATACAGTATACTTTTTTTAAAAAATAAATCAAAAATTATCCAGGGAGTGGTAGCACACACTTTTAATCCCAGCACTCAAGAGGCAGAGGCAGGAGGATCTCTGAGTTCAAGCCCACCGTGGTCTACAGAGCAAGTTACAAGACAGCCAGGGCTACATAGAGAAACCCTTTTCAAAAAAGAACCCAAAGATAATTTTTAATGAACTAATTTTTAGTAGACCCTCTATCGCTATTTCAAATTTATGTATCTATGTTTTGTCTGCATGTACGTCTGTGCAGCACATGCAGGCAGCACCCTCAGAGGACAGAAGAGGTCACAGGATCCCCTGGAACTGGAATTAGAAATGATTGTGAGCCACCATGTGGGTGCTGGGAATCGAACCCTGGTCCTCTTGAAGAGCAGCCATTGCTCTTAACAACTGAGCTGTCTTCTCAGTCCAGCGGGACAGTTTTTGGTGAAGGAATGAAGCACAGAGATGGAACTTAGGACCATTGCTCCGAGTGGAAGAAGCCAGATCAAAGGGCCATCGGTCATACTGTTAGGTCTATATTCAGGATCCTGAGTGGGAGAGACTTCCAGGGTATCCGGACAGGGAAAGCATGTGAATATCTTTAGAATGCATAGTGGTGACAGCTGCATGATTTTATAAGTGAAACCTACTTAAGAGAAAACTTTAAAAGAGTGAATTTTACAGTAAATTATGTCTCAACGAAAATATTAAAAAAATAATGGAAATTAGTCAAGGAAATCTTTAATTGTAGCAAAATGTAGTTAGGTAGTGTGTGCATTTGAAAACATAAATGAATGGACAGCAATGTAAATCCAGAAATACGTGTTTGTCATATAATACTGGTAAATTTAATTTGGAAAGAATAAATTGATGATTTAGCATGTGGTTAACAAGGTGAAATTGTTATTGGTAAGACCCTGATGTGAACAATGCCACATGCCTTGGTCACAGAACATAGAACATCCAGCTAATGACGCTTCCTCCTGATGCCTTGCCTTCAAAGTGCAGAAAGGTGTTGTGCAGGCTTCCAGGGAAGGTTGTCACCAACAGCTTTACTCATATGTTAAGCTCCGTGTATGACACAGACAGCCCTTGGGTGCAATAGCAGCAAGCCTGCCACACAGACAAACAATCACTTACAAATGAGATTTGATCGTGATCCACAGGAAGTCTAGTCCTCTGAACACATCTGCTGCTGCAAACTTGGTCAAAAGCCAGTGGGTGGGGTGGTCATAGGCCCTAGTGAGAGATGGCTGCTGTTTTGCTAATGGAAATGGCAGATCTATCAACACCTTCTAAGTAGCTGCTTGTACCCATTGGGTAACAATGCTGTCAGAGCCTGTCAGAGAAGTTTCTCTCTGCACTGGGCATCAGTGACTACAAAGATGGTCTTAGTTCAGTCTAATGAGACTCTTTGAATCACACACCACCACTACCACCACCACCACCACCACCAACAAAAACCAGACATAAATAGAGGGTGCCATAGAAAACCACTACACATCAAAGTACAAAGCCCAATCCCAAGGGACACAGCTATAAAACGCTTGTGCATCTAAGGCTCAGAAAACATAATGGAAGAGGGCGTGGAAAAATTATAAGAGCAGGAGGAACAGGGAGTTTGCTGTGAGATTGTCTCCTGGTAAGTCAGAAGTGACGTGCATAAAGTCTCATTAACATGAGCTGAGCAACGACATGACAGCAGATATGCTAGTGTGTAAAGGAGAAAGCTCACAAGAGAACTCAACCCTACACAAAGAACTACAGGCCGCTAAGAGATGCTGAGAGCAGGAGAGACAATCTTCCCCAGGGAAGAGTGCATCAGTCTGTTATTCAGTACCAAACCGTCAGTCCCCAGAACATATACAGACTGAACAGTTTATATTCCTAATATGCATGCAATAACAAACTTAAAAGGTATGAATTTGAAAGGGAACAAAGGAGGAATGCATGGGAGGTTTGAGGAAGGAAAGAGAAGGGGAAATAAAATATTTATATTATTATCTAAAACAAAACGAGACAAACTCCCCAAATCCACATACAACCCAATCCAAGGGAACCTACCATATCAAGATAGAGGGAGGAGGAGGAGGTCAAGGAGGGGAAGGAGGAGGGGGAGGAAGGAGGAGGAGGGGGAGGAGGAGGGGGAGGAGGAGGGGAAGGGGAGGAGGAGGGGGAGGAGGGGGAGGAGGAGGGGCGGAGGAGGGGGAGGGGGAGGGGAAGGGGAGGAGGAGGGGGAGGAGGGGGAGAAGGAGGGGGGGAGGAGGGGGAGGGGGAGGGAGGAAGAGGAAGAGCAGGAAGGGGAGGAAGAGGGGGAGGAGGGGGAGGTGGAAGTGGAAGGTGGCTAGTTGGGAAGGAGAAAGGAATGGGAGGGAAGGGGTAGGAACAAAATGGGGATAATCCACATACAAATATGAATGCGTCACAACAAAACCCATTATATATATAGTTACTATATGCTAATAAACACTACAAATGAGTTCAGGTAGAACCTTCATTCTCACTATGTAATTCCTACACAGATTAAGTAAAAACATACAAATTTAAAACAACTTTAAAGAAATACAGCAGGGTGGTGGTGACATACACCTTTAATTCCAGTATTCAGGAGGCAGAGGCAGGCAGATCTCTGTGAGTTCAAGGCCAGCCTGGTCTACAGAGTGAGCCCCAGGACAGTCAGGGCTACAGAGACAAACCCTGTCTCAACAAAAAAAGGAGAAAGAGGAGGAGGAGGAGGAGGAGGAGGAGGAGGAGGAGGAGGAGGAGGAAGGACAGAAAGACAGAAAGAAAAGAACAGCACAGGCCTTTGCCGACAGCATTCTGTGAACCCAGGACAATGTGGAGGATGTGCCTCTTAGTCCCTTTCCCACATTTTTCTTTGTTTTGTTTTTTGCTTTTTCGAGGCAGTTTCTCTGTGCAGCCCTGGCTGCCCTGGAACTCAGTCTGCAGATCAAGCTGACCTCGGACTCAGAGATTCTCCAGTCTCTATCTCCCATTCTGGGGCTCTGCATGTGCCACAGCTGCCTGGCATCTCACCTTCTTCTAATTGCTCTTTCCTTTTCTCAGCCATCCCTGGAATAGAAAGCTTTTGTCTTACCCAGAGGAACTATGAACAACAGGGTGAGGACTTGCAGGATTGAGAGCAGAACCCTCATAGCCGAGTAGGGAGGCTAAGGAGAATCAGAGGCGGGATGAGGAGAGCCTGTATCTGGCTCTGGAGTAGTTAGCAGCTGCATGGTTATTGAACCTTTCAATAGCTAGAACATTTCTGGGTTTCAATGAGGCTTTGTACCAGGAGACAGCATGCAATGGGCATGATCACCATTCACTTTAAACACATTTATCAAATTCTGACTGGATGTGGGTACAGATGGTAAATACACATCAGGGAGGGAAAGGGGAGTCCTGGAGAAGGTGAGGAGACACACATCTAACAATCTGTGTCACCTCAGGGTTTCGGAAGAGAGACCTTTAATGTGACATCATGCTGAGTTGTCAGTATGTTAGGGAACAGACATTCAAATTTGAAACTGTACATAGGCCAGTGAGATGTGGGGGAAAGTCTTTAGTTATTATTTTTGAGTTAACAGAATGTGATCAACTAATACTGAAAATCTTAGTGAACACAAATTGTTCACACTTCCCAGTTGTGAAGTAGTATATGAAAAATCAAAATGTTATAAAGCACACAAAAGCATATGTAGTCAGAAGGTTTTGGCCTGGCCTATCCTTGAAGTCTGGCTGCTTAGTCTTGGATAATTACACAAAGGCTTATATTAATCATAAACTTTTGGCCTATGGCTTAGTCTTATTATTAATTAGCCGTTATAACTTAATTTATTTTTACTAACTTATGTATCGTTATATGGTTCTGTGGCTCTATTTATGTTTTATTATATCTTGTTTTTTTGAGTGGCAGCCTGTTCTTTTGTTTGACCTTGTCTTTTTTAAAATCTATGTTTAAATTTTCTGCCTGCCTCTAAGTTGCCTTGCCATATGCCAAAACAATATCTTTATTAACAAATAATAATACAATATATTCACAACATAAAATAAGACATCTCACATCAGGCATATAACACAAAAAGTAAATGGAGTGGTAACATGGGCCTGTTTCTGACAAAGTAGTGTGACTTACCTGTTGGGCTCTGATGAGGTGAATGTAGTGAATACCAGAGTGGTCTGAGGGGCCCAGGAAAGGTTTACAGAGACAGATACACCCCAACTTCTTCCCATATCGTTGATACTGATCATTATAACAAAAAGAAAACCTGTGTGTGTGTGTGTGCGTGTGTGTGTGTGTGTGTGCGTGCGTGTGTGCGCGTGTGTGTGTGTGTGTACAGGACATGCACAAGAGTGTAGGTGCCTGAAGAGGCCAGAAGAGAGCAACAGATCCCCTAAGACTGGAATTATAGGTTGTCGTGAGCAACCTGATGGGGGTACTGGGAACTGAACTTGAGGTTCAATTATTAAGATGTCTCTCCAGCCCCAGCATCTTCATTGCTTTCCAGATGGACTCATTTCAAGTTATGGAACTTTACATCAACAAAATGGAACTTCTTTTCCCGCCAAGACTTGCTAGGGTTCTTCTTCCGTTTGGAGTTTCAGCAAATGGAACGTGGAGTTATGCTATGCATGCAGCTTCAACCTGAGTGTTGAGACTTTGGAGACACCGTGGTCAGGATGATGGATTAACAGAGACCAGAGGATGTGACTGGAGGTGCTGAGAGAGAGAACACACACATTCTAGACTAAGGGGACCACTGAGGGAGGGGAACTCTCAAGAGTGTGTGTCCCTCAGCTTGGGTTCAAGTCCTTCCTCCTTATAAGTTGCTGAAACAGAGGCGCAAGAGCCCCCACCTCTCCAGCACACTCAAAGGTCCTTGGGGGATGCTATTTCTTGGTAACTCTTGCATTTACTTGGGGTAGTCTGGCTTGAGTTTTTACCATCTTTGATCATGAGTCCAGAATACCCTGAGTTTCATTTCATATCTGCGAACCCCAGGCTTCTTGAAGCACAGTTTATGTAGTAAAGTATTAAAATTTATGAGAAGAAATAGAAGTCCTTTCGGAACACTGAAAGCAGAGTCTTAGTGACTTTTTGACATTTCTAATCACGATGTGTCTCACTGTGTGATTTGGAACGAGATGGTGCTGCCTAGAAGCCCAGGAACACTGTGTGATGCCCAGCTGCTGATTGCCATCATAGACATCAAAGGACTAATTCCATTTTACTCAGGCTATAGGCTGGTGAACACCAGGGTATTGGCAGATCACCAGGGGCCTCTGTTGAGACAGGTAGAATGCCTCTCCTCAGAGGCCAGAGAGCCATCAGCCATCAAGAACATGTTGTACAGAAGGGGGAGAAAGATGATAACTTACTCTGAGATAGTAAATTTGGCCTAAGAATCATAGGTTTTATTGAGTGTAGCCTGCCAGAAAGTCATTAGTTAGGAGTCCCACAAGAAGACTAAGCTATACAACTGTTACATACATGCAGAGGGCCTAGGTCAGTCTCACACAGCCTCCCTGGTTGGTAGTTCAGTCTCTGTGAGCTCCTATGAGCCCAGGATAGTTGATTCTGTGGGTTTTCTTGTGGTGTCCTTGACCCCTCTGCCTCCTACAATCCTTCCTCCATCTGTTTGTCAGGATTCCCGGGGCTCAGCCTGTTTGGCTGTGGGTCAGCATCTGTTTCCATAAGTTGCTGGATGAAGCCTCTCTGATGACAATGGGGTAGGCACTAACCTTTGAGTATAGTAGAGTATTGTTAGGCATCGTTAGACTGACATTTTTTTTCTCCGGTTATGTTTGTTTCTATTTTAAGTCTTCGGGCCATCTAGCCTCTGGGTCCTGATGCTCCAGGCTGTGTGAGAGGTGAGTGCAATCTCATGGCATTGGCCTCAGGCTGGACTAGTCATTGGTTGGCCCCTCCCACAATCTGTGACACCCTTACCCCCCACATCCCACAGGCAGGACAGACTGTAAATTGAAGGTTATGTGGTTGGGTTGGTATCCCAATCCCTCTGTTGGAAGTCTTGTCTGGTCACAGGACATGGCCAGTTCAGGCTCCATATTCCCTATTGCAAGGAGTCTTGGCGGTGTTAGGATTAAAGATGTGTGTCAATTCAGCCAGGCCACTCAATCTTTTTATTCCTATTCTTAGTTTATTTTTATCTGAAGACCATGAAATTAATAAGATTCTCTACATAATGATAAATATACTATAGCATTCTACAGTTAAAAGATTCTTATTATTTTGGTTTATTTGTTTTTAGTCAAATTTCTCCCTCTCGGGATCTGTGGTGCTTTGAAGAAGAATGGCCTCCACAGGCTCATATGTTTGAACAGTAAGTGGAACTATTTGAGAAGGATTAGGAGGTGTGGCCTTGTTGGAGGAGGTGTGTCACTGTGCTTCGAGGTCTCAGAATCTCACACTAGGCCCGTCTTGCTCTTCCTCTGCCTATTTCTTGTAATCAGATGTGAGCTTTCAGCTACTGTCCCAGAGCCACACCTGCCTACCTGTGACTGTGTTCCTTGCCATGATGGTCACGGACTAAGGCTCTGAAACCATAAGTAACCCTCTAATTAAACGTTTCCTTTCATTAGTTACCTTGGTCATTGCATTAAAAAAAATTTATATTATGTATATCGGTGTTTTACCTGCATGAATGTCTGTGTGAGAGTGTCAGGAACCCTAGAACTGGAGTTACAGATAGCTGTGAGCTATTATGTGAGTGCTGGGAATTGAACCTGGGTCCTCTGGAAAAACATCAGTGCTCTTAACAACCGAGCCATCTCTCCAGTCCCAGTCATGGTGTTTGGTCAGAGTGATAGAATGGTTACTAACACAAATCTATTTCTAATTTTTAATTTTGTTCCAAATATTTCCCACATTACATTCTTTCCATATAACACTTTTAAAATTATGGTGACTAGTGCATATTAATTGCACAGGAGCATGCTGATCTCTGTATGAGTCCAATGTTAGTATATGTGCTGCCAGAGCAAACAATGCACACTAACTTTGCAAATTAGGTACCACTGTAACCTCTCCAGCATGCATATGTCATACTTCAGTCATGCCCAGCCTCCCTTCAGAATAGTGTAAACAAATTAATTTTAATGGTGACAGAATGGACTTCACGGATATTTCACAATATACCAACAAGATGATTTCACTCAAATCGTTGAGTTTATTAGGCTAACTTTATGTGTATTAGTGTTACTTACAGCCACATGAGTGAGGGTTTGCTTATAGGAACATGTGAGTCAAGTGAGGCTCCATCACAAAAGCCCACCCCAGCATGGATGAGGATTCATGAACCTGAAGCTCCTTGCCCAACAAGCAATTCCACTGAGGAGCCTCCTCTTGCCCAATAACTGTCTCACACTTATATAGCCTTGGAGAGGGGCCTCCTGAGCTTCCTGGGTCTTACAGGTACTGTGGGAATTTTGTATCTTTTGCGTCCCCCGCTTCCCTCTAGGATGAAATGTTTCAGTTCTAAGAAAGCAGTCACACAACAGTATACCTGGGCCCAGGGGCCCATTTCCCTGGCAATTCCAGATCACATCAAGTTGACAATTAATACTATATATCATAAGCTCTGACAACGTCTATTTTTGCTTTGTGTAATCGGATGCTCCAGCAGTGGGTGTGTGTAAACCTGTTATTTCCTCATATTGAATCGATCGGCTGATCACTTATCTCCTTGGTTTTAGCTGAATGAAGCTGTTGCTGATTATATCTTTCTGTCTACTTGCATGAAATAGGTCTTTCCAATCCTTCATTTTTGGTGTGCCTATGCTTTTACTGAAGTAAGGAAGACACTCTGTCAAAAGCGTTGGCACTTGATGAAGGCAGCAATGGGCACCAGGGGGATCAGTCTTGGAACACAGGGGTCAAACCTCCAACCACGCCTGCTACTGTGCTGAGCACCTGCCCCTGTATCTTGTCTAGGGTTTGGCTTTGTGGGTCTATATAGGCTTACGAGGCTACAGACTTTGGGGCGAGTGTGATGGGATTCTAGGGATGCTCGTACACTGAGGTTAGTGTTCTCCCACAGAGGATGCAGCCTCACAGTGACTTCTGCAGATGGTGTGCAGTGGCTCAGCTTCATCTTCTGAGTTAGGGTGGGACAAAGCACCCTTTCCGGAAGCAGAGCTGCTTGGAGGATTCTGGGTCTCCTAATTTGGCCCCCAGGCCTGTGATGAGTGGGATACTCTCCTGTAACTAGGACTGATGATGTTCAAAGGAATGGAGACTTCTCAGGTATGCTATTTATTCTTTCTTCTGTGGGAAATCCCCTGTGGTCAGCATTCCAAGTGTCCATGTCTGAAAGGGTCCCCATCTTTTCCTTGCTCAGTCGTACAGCCACTCACTCCAGAATACCATCATTCATTTCCTTTGCTTTTTCTCTGTAGGGGAGACAACACTGTAATTTTTATTTTACCTTCTTTTGATCTTGTTTCTTTTAATTTAAATTTTTTTCAATTAATCTTATTTTTATTTATTGTGTGCGTATAGTGTGGTGTTGTGTAAGTGTAGGGGGTGTACACACACACATCTGCATGTGTAGGTAGAGGTCTTGTTTTAATTGCCCTCTACTTGTATTTTTTGAAAGCTTTTTTCGCTGAGTGTGACATTTATCATCAGTTTGACTAGGCTGGCTGGCCAATGAGCTTCAAGGATACTCCAGTTTGCCTCCCATCCCAAGACTGCGGTTACAGTCACATGGCTCCGTGCTGGGCTTTTAAATGGAGCTCTGGGGATCTAACTTCAGGTCTGTGCTTGTGTGGTAGGAACTTTACCAAATGAGCCATCTCCTTGGCCATTTGGTACAGTTTCCACTTCACGAATCTAATCCTTTGCTTAGAGGAGACTCATGTTAATTAAAGCTTCCCAAGTCCCTGGAGGATCTTTGTGATGTAGAATCAAAAATGAAAGCTGAAGTTCTCAGTTACTTAATTGAAAACTTTGCATCCTAGTGTGGGAAGAGATAATGTCAGGAACTAGTTCATTTGGATGTTGATGTCTTTGGGCTCTGGCATGTCTTTAGAGAGATTTGTTCTTTGAGTTTTGATTCCAGACTTTAATTTCTCTTTAAGCGTTTGGAAAGGAGCTGGAGAGTGGCTTAGCAGTTCAGAACATTTGCTACTCATCCATCAAGAACCAGAGTTTGGTTCACCCATGTCAGGAAGCTCAGAACTGGCTCTAACTCCAGCTTTAGCGAATCTAATGCTCTCTTTTGGCCTCTGATGGAACCTGCACATACTTAAGCACACAAGCCCCACCCCCATATATACACACCCTCTCCCTGGCCTGCATTGACATTCCCTCCGGCTGATGAGATTCTAAGAGCTTCAGAGAAGCAAAGCTGTCTGCCTGAAGAAGCCTGAAAGCTACTATCTACTTAGAAATAATCATGTGACCCATAAGGTAAGAAGACACATATGAAAGATACTATTGGATCCATGAAGCTTCAAGTAAGGACCTGAGTGAGTACAGGACACAGAACCCAGAAATCAATCTGTTACAGTATGTTGACAACCTGCTGATTGCAGCCGCAGACTGAGAAACTAGCCTGTCTGAGACTGAACAGCTATTGTGGACCCTGGGGGACCTAGGGTACTGCACCTCAGCCATGAAGGCTCAAATCTGCAAGCAGCAGTTAACATATCTGGGGTACATCCTGAAGGAAGGAGACAGAACTTGGAATTCCCATACCCACTACTGCCAGGTGGGTGAGGGAGTTTAGATGGCCACCTTGCCTCTGTACAGTAGCAGCTTTGGTCCGATTGGTCAAGGTTGCTGACGAGTTGACTCTGGGACAAATTCTCACCGTAACCACCCCACATACACTTGAAGGAGTTCTCAAGCAGCTCCCTCATCAGTGGCTGAGCAGTGCCAGAATGACTCGGTACCAGACAATATTGTTTAACCCTGCCAGAATAACTTTCCAGGCACTCTCAGCTCTGAATCCAGCTACTCTATGGCCCGATCCGACTGATCCAAACCTGGAAGCACCACTGCATGACTGCTCTGGGTTCCTGGCCCAGATGCACAGCAGCATAGGCCAGACTAGTGGGACATCATGTTGTCCAATGCACAGGTTGCCTGGTATACTGATGGCAGAAGTCTTGTGCAGGACTACCAAAGGTATGTGGGAGCAGCAGTTACCACTGCAGAGCTGATGCCACCTGGGACATCTGCCCAACAGGTGGAGCTGACAGTCCTAACTAAAGCATTAGAACTGGGGCAAGGGCAAAAGATAAGCATCTACACTGATAACTGGTATGTTTCTGCCATGGCACATGTGCATGGGGCAATATTCAAAGAAAAGAGACTGCTGACTGCAGAAAAAAAATAAAGATGAGACCCTGGCCCTCCTTAAAGCTCCATGGTTACCCAAGAAACTGACTAGTTCATTGCCCAGGGCACCAGAGAGGGGATGGACCTGTCCCCAGGGGCAACTGTTTGGCAGATGGAACCATTCAGCAGGTGGCACTCCAGACAGATGTAATTTTTGCACATGTATTGGTGGACCTCGGGGCACCTAGTCTACCAGAGAGTCCTGAGTATGCTAAGAAGATCTTTCCTGGACCAAGACCTTCCCATGACCCAGTGCACAGATGGGTGGTGGAGAGCTGCGGACAGTGAAATCACCTTGCCTGAGCATCTGGGAAAGAGACTGCTTACCAAGATCCTTCCATCCCCTCATATGGGAACACGGAGAATGCAGGACTTTATTGTAAACACTGTCATCAATTGCAAAGCTTGTAGCTCACCAATGCTAACCCTAAAAATCCTGGAGCCTACTAGGAAGTGGGCTTCATTGAGATAAAACCTGGAAACTATGGTTACAAGTATCTGCTAGTTTTGTGAGACATTTTTTTCAGGATGGACAGAAGCCCTTCTCACCAAATATGAAACAGTGCAGTTGGTGGCAAAGAAGTTACTTGGAGACAGGTATGGATTTCCAACCATGATAGGGTCAGACAGTGGATTGGCTTTTGTGTCCAGCTAAGTCAGAGGTTAGCTACATTTCTGGGGAGTGACTGGAAGTTGTATTATTCAGGGCAAGTAGATAGAATAAATCATACCCTAAAAGGGGTCCTAATTAAATTGACCTTGGAAGCTGCCACAGACTGGGTGGCTCCCTTTGCCTTATACAGGACCAGGAACTCCCCTTATCAGATGAGGCTAACCCCATTTGAATTTATGTTTGGCATCTCTTGCCCATTATTCCTAACCTCCAGGTGAATTTTCTGGCAGAACTAGATGACCAACAGATGTCTTGATGCTACACAAGAAGCCCAGTGAGCCCACAAGAAAGTGTGGCCCAAGCTTGGGGCCCTCTATGGATCTGATGTTCCCCCTAAGAGGTTTCAACCAGGGGACTGAGTTCACATTAAGAGACATCGCCTAGGGTCATTGGGACCCATTCTGCTGACCATGCCCACAGCCATCAAGGTTGGTGGCAAAGCCACATGGATCCACCATTCCCATGCCAGGCCAGCGGACCCCTTCATACTCAAGGAAGATTTCCAGAGTGAAAGGTGAGAAGATCCAGGCAACCCTCTCAAAGTGGTAGCGTGGCTTCTACTGATGATTTTATCAGTTGAGACTGGAACCACGGGCCCCTTGGAGTCAGACTTGGCTGGAACTAGAGAAAGGAGAGTACCATGATTGGAACTCTCAGGAACCAGTGGGAGGAAGAAATGTGAAGACATGGATTTATCCTTACAAAGCTTTGCTTCGGGAAAAGAGCGTTTGGTGCCTGAGGGTTGAGCCCAGGTCTAGGAGTGTGCCTGACAGCCATTGGATTCCAAAGTTAGGTTCATGCTGAAAGTTCAGCCAGCAAATTTAGGGTTTGCACTGGCAAGTTCAGCCAATAGCTACTGTACCCCATACCCATTTATGCAATCCTGAAATGCCAAGACATGCAGCACCCTGCTTATCAAGGCTTTTCTTTAAAAAAAACCCCTCACCTCGGGGCTCTGGGGCTGATAATCCTTCACTGCACCTGAACAAAGGATTTTGACCCAGGTTCATTTGAACCTGTCCATAACAATAAACAGACCCTGATGTGCTTGCATTGAATGCATTCCCTGGTGGTCTTTGGGGGGGCCCCTCTACATGGGTACCACACAGGTTCTCCAGCTGTTGGTCCAGGGCCAATGAGCTCCCAGTTGCTTAAGCCACGTATTTTTATGGCTTTCCTCATCACGATCTTGACCCTTGGCTCATGCAATCCCTCCCCTCTCTCTTCAGCCCAGTGCCTAGCTGTGGGTATCTGCATCTGCTCCAACCAGTTGCTGAATGAAGTTCTGTGATAATAAAATTAAGGTAACTATCAGTTTGGTTACAGGAGAAGGCCAGTTCAGGCACCCTCTCCACTATTGCTTAGAGTCTTAGCTGGGGTCATCCTGAAATTTCCCTAGCACCAGGTTTCTCCCTAACCCCAACGTTGTTTCTCTGTCAAGATATCTGTTTCTTTGTTCTTCCTCTGTCCCTCCCCCCAACTCTACTGTCTTGCTTCCACACGTTCTTTCCCCACCTCCCCTTACCTCCTGCCACATGCTCCCCATTTACTCAGGAGATCTATTTCCCTCTCCCAGAGGGATCCATGGATGTCTCTCTTAGGATCCTTCTTGTTACCTAGCTTCTCTGGGGTTGTGGATTGTAGGCTGATTATCCTTTTCTTTATGTCTAATACCCACTTATAAGTACATACCATGTTCATCTTTCTGGGTCTGGGTTACCTCACTCAGGATAGTTTTTTTTTTTTTTTTTTTTTCTTCTTCTAGATCCATCCATTTGCCTGCAAATTTTAAGCTGGCAATTTGCAAATTTTAAGCATTTTTTTTTTTTTTAAATTCATTCTTCAGTTGAAGAGCATCTAGGTTGTTCCCAGGTTCTGGATGTTACACATAATGCTGCTGTGAACAAAGTTGAGCAAATGTCCTTGCGGTAAGAATCTGCATCCTTTGAGTATATGCCCAAGAGCGGTATGGCTGGATCATGAGGTAGATTGACTCCCAGTTTTCTAAGAAACTGCCGTACTGACTCCCAAAGTGGACATGTCATTTTTTAAGTGTATCTTCACTTGTGGAAGACAAAAAGGTTTTGGCTTTTTGAGTGACCATTGATGGCGAGAATTCATTGTGTCATCTTGCTGATAGTGTTAATAGACTTCATTGTCACAGGTATAAATGGAGGAGCATACAATCACGGATCACAGTGGTATGCATTTATACATTTCACTTTGGCTTATCTATGACGTATCTGATTTGTTTATATTGTTTTACTTGGGCACCCATTGTTACTATGCAAAAATGGGTATTTTCAAGCATTTTATTGTCCATAATAGCCTGTAGATGGTCTGTCATGTTTTAAGGTTTCACAGATAAATTACCCTTTTATGTTAATAGATGCCTTATAAGGAAATTTTAAAGTTAATTTCTCCCAGAACCACATATGCTTTAGGAATTTTTTAATCTTTTGAGACAGACACAGAGAAATGTAATCTGTTTTGGGATTTTAAGGATTTGGATTCTGTCACTTGGGGTTGTATTTTGGAGAAGTAAGTAGGGATTACAGCCTAATTCTCAGGACAGTGTCAGCAAGATCATATGATTGGCAGCCTCTTTGTGCCAAGGAGATCTCATCAGCAGCAAAAATTATATTTGTATTTAGTGGTTAGAGCCAGGGCTAGTGCTCTGCTTCCGAGCTACAATCCCAGCCCAGAAAAACGCTATGCTTTCAGAAGCAAACGAAAGTGTTTGTGTTCCAGTGAAAACTATCAAGTTTTGGGTACTCCGTATTCATT
The DNA here is from genome assembly GCA_033318265.1 of Phyllotis vaccarum. Lineage (NCBI taxonomy): Eukaryota > Metazoa > Chordata > Mammalia > Rodentia > Cricetidae > Phyllotis > Phyllotis vaccarum. The sequence continues at coordinate 58,488,286 of JARWLC010000005.1, forward strand.
ATTTTACATGTTTGAAGTTTTATCTTGACCTTCTTTTATTAAACACTCATTTTGTTCACATATTTTTAAGGTATGAGGTTCTAGTACATTTTTTTCTAGTTGTATTATTATTATTATTTAGAGGGAAGAGTATTGCTGTAGTAAGTCTCAAATACTTTTTTAAACCCTGTTTTTAAAATAATGAAGTTGCACACTGAGCAGAGGTGTTTCAATACATCCTGAAGCAGTAAGGGGATTCCCCTCTCAGTTCCTTTTACTGACTTCTGGAAGATTTTTAAGACACCTGCAGAGACCAGTTAGTAGTACGGACTCAGGACATTTATTTCCAGGCAAGGGAGAAAGTGAGTGTAGTTAAGTAGAAGTCTGCAAAGCTTGTCCATCCACGCTTTCCAGAGTTCAAAGGGCTTGCGATTTTCTCCCCTCTAAGGAGACTTTCCTTTGGGAATGGGTGTTGGGTAGGGTTCAAACACCCACCATTTCCTACAACATTTTTTCTCACTGTTACATACACCAATGGTATCATCTGTGGCTGTGCATGCTACGTCTTTGCACACTCCTTTCAGCAAAATGCATTGTTTTTCCCCTGGGATAACACCAGCCTTTCCTGCACAGGGAGAAATTGAACAACACTGTTAATTCATTTTCAAAGTACTGTAAGTGAGCGTGAAGCCACAACCCCAGAAAGTAGCACAGGAATGGGAGACACAATGCTGTCTACACAGAAAGAAAGATCCTATGCTTGTACAAAAGAAGTGCCTTTTTTTTTTTTTTTTTTTTTTTTTAAGAGAGGTTAAGAGTTGTGGGATTATATTACCTTGGAGTTAGCAAGATAGCTTGTTGGATTTGAGAGACGTGATCCTCACCCTGGACAGTAAATTTTAAGTGTGTAGAAGTGTTTCCTGCTACCATGATGGAGAAGGTGTCTTTGGAACTTTAGTGAGTAAGCGATGTCTTGTTTAAATTCCTCTCTAGTGCATCATCGCCCTGCATTGAGGGCATCGATACCTCCACCAGAGGCAGTATCGATAGCATCCTTGTCAGGTGCATATGTTCTCATCTATAACTTGCTTTGGAGAAAATCAGCTTCTACTTCCATCTCAGCCGCCCCCCCCTTCAGAACCGTGTCAGAAACGTGTTTATTGAGTTACTCAATGCGTTTTGTGTGTACGTGCATAGAGAGACTTTTCAGAGCTGAAAGTTTTCTTCAAGTATATCCACGTTTTCTTAATCGATGTGGCTATTGAGGAAATGTAACTGAGGCTACATGTCAGTACCCTTCTGCTTGCCTTTACAGCATTATGGAGGTTCATTCTTCCCACTAATGATGACAATGAATGTTACAAAAAAGACAGACATCTGCTTATGGTCTTTAGTAGAAGCTGACTCAGTGGTTTCAAAAACAAAGCACACAGGAGCTTAGGGCATGAGGTCCAGGTTCCAGGGTACATAACCTTTGGCCCTGGCCCTGACTTGCTTCCCCAAGAGCTTTGGCTTCCCCGCCTTCTCCTTGTGTACCCCACTCAGCTGTCATTGCAGACACACACCCTCCACTCTCTACCTTCCATTCTGTTGCTACACCATCTCTAGAGTGCCTGCCTGAATGGCAGTAAATAGCAGCTGAAGCAAAAATAAACAAATAAAAATAAAAACAAAGCACTTGACACGGAGAGAGAAAAGTGACGGGGGAATAGAGGGAGATTTAGAGGTGGGGGGTTAGGGGTGGGTTTCATCTAAACACGTTATAGGCATGTATGAAGTTCTCAAACAATAGAAAGAATTTTTAAACTGCAATGAAAGTAAAGATGCTTTGGTCTTTTCCTGGGTCCTTGACACCCTGGGTTCACAGCAGACATGGCTGTGTGACAGTGCTCCCTCCACTGAGGAACTGTATAACTTCACTCTAGACTCGGTGCAACCAATTTGGGGAGAGCAGAGAAAAGCTGACCCGTGAGGGGTCAGGGGTCCTGACCTGCAATACAGGCCTCTGAGTTCCTTGTCAGCTCTGCAGGAGCTAACTCCCCCTTCCTCCTAAGTAGCCTTTCAATACCCTCTTTATTTTATTACAATAAGAATACTTACCATGAGATCCAACCTCTTCAGGAAGTTTTAGAGTTTATCTATAAAATTTATTAATCAAATTGCTCAACTGAATTTTTATATCAAACCCCCCAGTCTCTTCCCCTCACCTCCCAGCTCTGGTAACCACCATGGTAGTGTCTGCTCCGAGTTCGATTATTCTAGCACCTCAGATAACTGAAATAACAAACCCACACAGCTTAGTAACCTCTGGTTGTTTTTAGGTGTTTTAAAATGCTGCCACACTTGGCAAGGAATCTCCCTAGTTTCTTCAATACTCAGTTAAGAGACCTCAAGGCAAAAGTCTGGCAGAAACTGGTTTTTGTGTTCGTGTGGATTGGTGAAAATAACAATTACCCAGAAGTAATTGCTGCAACTACATGTGTGACCTTAGTGAAAGCATATTATTCATGCGAGCACGGCTTCTGTTATCTAAAGGAAAAGGCGTGACTGATAAAGTGCCACCTGGGTACATATTAATTACCATCATACGCTATGTGGCATGCTCCACAAGTCTGCCCACTCAGCCATGCTTTCTGACGAGGACCGAGAAATGAACCGAGGGTTGGATTGACGCCTCTGTGAGAGTGCAGCTATGTGCCAGGTAGATGTGAAGATGTTCAGAAATCAGGCCAAAATCCACAGCGAGAAGCTTTGGCTGTGTTATAAAAGGATTTCAGAGCAGAGCCAAGAAGGACTTTCTCAGTGAGGACAGAAAGATGTGGGTACCACTGCTGGTGGTGGCCAGTGTTTTTACTACTATCCAGCCCCCTGCTCCTGCTCCTTTTCTTCCAAAAGGTAGTAGGGAAGGACTTTTATAACTTCTCTCCAGGATCTGCACAAAACAGCCAGAAGAGAGCCGGAGTGCCTTTAATTTTGATTTTACATTCCAGCATTCAAAAATGTGCATTGTGTGTCACAAGAATGCAGCCAGATGCTTCTTATCACCTTACAATTAACATTTTTTTGAATCGATGCTTCCCATTATCTTCACTTTTCCCATAATTTCTCTGAGCCCGAGTTTTCTGTTTGCTCTTGGTGATTACACACATGTCTCACTAATAGACTCTGTACATTCCATCCACTCAGCAGTATGAATTAACCTCCACATTCCTTTGGAGACTAGGATGCTGGTAGTAGCCATTAAAAAAAAAAAAAAAAAGTATATTAAGTTTCATGTCAAGTAGTTTTCCTGCCTATTTCTCTACTTTGACTTTTCCCTCCCAATGATGGGGTTGTTGAACCCCATTTTAGGTTAATACGACTCCTCGACTTCTTTTTTAATTTTGAACTCATTGGTTCTGAAGATGTTGGGCTTTGGGATACTCAAGTCCGTGTAGTGACACCTCAGTAGGGCCTCCTAAGAAGCCCTGCACCTGCCATCATTTCCCAGCTTACCTTTTGGCATTATCATCACAAAGAGAAAGAGGACAGACAGGCAGGAATGGTATCTCATGGTTGAGTGGCCACCGGTGTGGAGGTGGTCAGTGACAGTGAAGCACAGGCTTTTATTCATTTCTAGGGGCTTGAGGTTCCTTCTGGTCAGTGAAGCTTAACATGGAAGGAAGAAAAACTGCTTTTGTTGGAATCTTTCCAAACCGTAGAGTTTCTAAATTTGGTAAAAAATTAACCTAATAATAGAAAACCAGGTGGTTAATCTTTTCATTCTGTTATATTCTCAGTTTCACCAGAGGTCAGTACCTTTAGCCAATTCTCTTTTTGGAAAATGAAATTCTTTATTAAATTTTTTACATGGCATATAATGCTCATGCCTGTTTATGGAGGACAGTGTTGTAATCAGCTACACGGATACAGCATGTAATGGCCAAATTAGGATAATTAGCAATTCTCTTCCTGCAAACATGATCAAACACTTATCTATCCCCTAGTGTCTTAAACTGTTTAATTAAACATTGCCCCTTTGTGCTGCCTGTATACTTATGGTGCAAGGTTATCCATCCACTGGGGCATGGTCTCCCTATAAGGGACCACACCTTTCAAGACAAAACTTGTCCTCCCCCAGAAGGTGTCAGCTGCTCCTCAGTTAGGCTGGGGTGTTCATGAACCCCTTCCCACTTTGTGATGAAATGCTGTCTGGTATGATCTCGTGCAGGCCTTATGCAGATCACACTTGGTGAGCTCCTGAGGACAGTTCCTCTCATGTCCCCAAGGCATGCTTTTGCCATGCCCACCCCGACCTCTGCCTCTTAGAATCTTTGCTTCCTTTCTTCTGCAATGATTCCTAAGCCTCGGGGTGCGAGTGCGTGTGCATGTGTGTGTGTGTGTGATGTGTGTGTGTGGTGTGTGTGTGATGTGTGTGTGTGGTGTGTGTGTGATGTATGTGTGTGGTGTGTGTGTGGTGTGTGTGGTGTGTGTGGTGTGTGGTGTGTGTGTGTGTGTTATACAAATGTCCCATTTGTGGCTGAACACCCTATAGTCACTTATTCTTTGTACTTTGCCTAGTTGTAAATTTCTGTGTTAAGCACCAACCACTGTACAAAAGTCTTTCTTCTCTAATGAGGGCCAAAAGCTGCTCTAATTTATGAGTAAAAAGATACCCATTTGGAAGATAATATGGCACCTTGGTATTTTGTCAAATAAAAGCAATAGGTTTACTCCTGGGGCTTGTGAGCTCCCCAACTCTGGGTCCTTGGTGAGATTTACACTCTAGGCAAGTGTTTCCTTCTTAGAAGGGGTCTTAAATTTGAGCAGAAAACTCTAGAATGCGAGAAAACTCTCTCTCTCTCTCTCTCTCTCTCTCTCTCTCTCTCTCTCTCTCTCTCTCTCTCTCTCTCTCTCTCTCTCTCTCTCTCTCTCTCTCTCTCCCCGTGTGTGCGTGTGTGTTTTGTTATTGTGAGCTGCCACACCCGACCCTATAAAGTGCTTGACACTATTGTACCTATGAGCGTGTCCTGAAAAAGAAAAACTAGAAGACACAAAGTTAGGAGTGGGGGAGGAAAGAAGAGGGTAGGGTGGGGAGGGGTAGGGAGGAGAGGTAGGTCTGGGAGGGGTGAGAGGGAGGAGTAGTGGTGGGTATGATTAAAATGCACCAAGAACATATATGAAAGCCTCAACAACTTGTATATTAGAAGTATTTCGGGCTGTATAACATTGGTACCCCCCCCACCCCCCCATGTGCATTGTCTCAGCATCTGTCTGTTCTCCAGTTCCTACTCACTCCCTGCTGTTCCCTGCTCCTGCTGAACCTCCAGTGACGGCTGATCTACCCTCTTCTCACATTATCAGCATCCTTCAGCTTCCACTAGTGAGTGAGAGCACACTGTGTTTGTGTTTCTGTGCCTGGCCGATTTCACTTCATACATTTTTTGATTCTTTCCATACTGTCACAGATGAAAACCATGTTCCGATACCTTTCAAAAACTTCATGAGAGCTCACTAGAGAGTTGCCAGTTGGGGGGAGGGTCTCCAACCCTGAGAGAACAGTGTACAGTGGAATAATGTGTTTGTCTTTTTCTGGCTGTTTCACAGCTCTATCTCCAGCTCTATCCACATTCCTGACAATGGTAGAATTTTGTCTCTTTTCCATGATGGGATGCTATTTTACTGTATTCGTGAAGTGGGTATGTATCACATTGGATATGGATACCCTCTAAAGATGGGTAGTAGAGTGTGTTCTGTTCCATTGCTAATGTGAATTGTGTTGCAGTATATACTGGAAGGCAGATAGATGGCTTTTGAAAATATTATTGCATTTCTGTGTAGTTGTACCGACCACTGCTGGCCCTGCGGTTCTGTTTGTTTTACAAGGCTACCCCAAGTAGCCTTGTTTTGCTCTCTCTCTTGGCTGAACTAATTTCTATCCCCACTGGCACTGTGTGCTGTGAGTCACTTACTCTCACAATCTCATTAGCTTTTGTGATTTTTTTCTCTTTTTGATAATAGTCATCCCAACTAAGATGAGGTTGAACACAGTTTGCGTTTTTTGGGCACTTACAATTTTTCCATATATTTCTTATCTATTTGTATGCTCTCTTTTGAAAAAGATCTACTTAAATAACTTTCCCCTTTTTAGAAATTGAGATTTTTCTCACTGTATATTAAGTTCCCGATATATTCTGACTATTACTTCCTCATCAGATAAATGATGTGTAAATGTTTTCTCCCATTCAGCAGTTTGTCTCTTGATTCTACCAATTCCTTTGCTGCAAAGATGCTTTGTCTTTTGATATTATTCCATCTGTATAATTTCACTTTGTTGCCTTTGCTTTTGGGATGTGATAAAAAAAAAAAAAAAAAAAGTTGTCTACTCAACTTGTTAAATTCTCCGCCATTCTCTTGAAGGAATTTATTGTTTCTGAGCTAACATTTAGGTTGCGGGGTCCATTTTCGGTAAGGAATGTAGGCGACTTCCATCCTTGTGTGTATGTGTCATTGGTCCTTGACAGCATTCTGCAAAAGATCACCTTTATTCCACTGCATATTGAGAATCAGTCATCTTAAGATGTGTGAGATTATTTCTGAACATCGTATCCTATTGCCTGCCTATCTGTTCCTTTGGAGATTACCATGTTGCTTCCTTTACCCTTTGATAACATGTCCTGGTTCTTTGGGTTCACCATGCTTGGAGACAAGTTTGCTGTACCTAGTTGCTCATATCTTTCCTCAGATTTGGGACATCTCATTCCTTCCTTCATTTGTTAAAAAGAATTTGTTTATGTTTATTGTATAGGTAAGGGTGTTTTGCCTGTATGTTTGTGAGGCACACGATGAGGTCAGAAGGCTCCAGAACTTGTGGGAGAGCTTGTGGAAGTGGAGTTAAAGATGGTGAGATACTTTATTGAGTTAACTTCACAACAGAGCACAAGAATCAAAAGACACACCTGCAGGAAATTTTTTTAAAAAATTAAAAACCTCTAATCTTTTAAGTGTTCAAAAGTTTTAATCTTTTTATGATTTTTGAGTTTCTTAAAATGTCCTTTTGGCCAAATCAAACATAAGAGAATAAAACCTAGTTTAAAATGCCTTTAAATACCATCTACTTAATTATTTACTTTATATTTACATATAGTGATTATACAAATTAAGATATTTTCAAACGTATACATCATGTGTTAAGTGTTCTTTATCTCGAGTCTACCCTCACTCAACACTCAACTTCGTGTCCCAAAGAAAACTGTCCTTGAGATCATGGTTATTCAACTGTGAGTGAGCCACACAATGTGGAGATGTAGGAAAGTTACTCAATGTACCGCATGAACATGCCATCTAGTCTGACAAGGAGAAACCGAGATTGTGGGAAGAATCAACATGACCAGTCATGTAACCTTAATTTGGGAAGATGGTCTTGGATTATGCAGGTGGAGCAAATGCAACCCCAGGAGACATGTAAGATGGAGACCAAGGATGAATGGAGTGTTGGGTGTGAGACAGGTTTAACTTGTCATTGCTGGATAGGTGAGAGGGAGCCATGACTGGTATTCCACCACTGCTGTGGCAAAAATGGAGGGAGAAATAGAGAAGGTTCCAGAAAGCATGCAGACCTTGAGTTTTGGCCCATTGTAACCCACACTACACTTCCAACCCATAGAGCTGACAGGTAGGAGATCTGCATTCCTTAGCTTACAGCAAACCAATGAAGTGATCTCTAAGGTGGGAAAAGTGGTGAACCGGAGGAAGCACACGAGTCTCAGTATAGAGCTGCCCTGGGACACTGCTTCTGAAGGAGGTACAGATGCAAATGTGTTCTCTGCATGACTCAGGTGATGTCTGACTGGGGAAAATCTTTTTGTTCTATCTTTACAGAGGGGAGGACCCCGCAAGTTTGCTAGAGGAGGGGTGCATTTCCCTATGGGAGAAGGGAGTTAATTTAGAGAGAGGGTGTAGAAGAGCTGAGATGCTGGACAAAGGCAGTGGCTATGATACCAGCTTCTCTCCCCCACAGAGGACACTGGAAACCAGGAGTTACCTAGACCAGGCACGGAATACACTTGGAGCCCACGCACAGTAAAAGATGAGGTAGAACACAAACTTTAATGTTTTATTTCTTTTTATCTTTTTACTTTATTTGGATGAGTGTTTTGCCCTGTATGTATGCCTGAGCACCACATGCATACAGTGCCCACACAGACTAAAGGAGAACATCAGATCCTCTGGAAGTGAAATTACAGACAGGTGAAAACTGCCACATGGGTGCTGGGAACTGAAGCCAGGTCTTCTGAAAGAGCAGCCAGTGTTCTTAGCCACTGAGCCATCTTCCCAGTCCCAGAACACATGCTTAAAAAGCATCCTTTTCAGAGAGAGATGGCTCAGTGGTTAAGAATATTGGCTGCTCTTTCAGAGAACCCAGGTTCTTTCTTTCTATCTATCTATCTATCTATCTATCTATCTGTCTGTCTGTCTGTCTGTCTGTCTGTCCTTGAGGATTTTGTACATACATATGTGAAGCCAATTAAAATCTGAGTTGATTGATTCTTGGGCTTTGCATCTCTTCATTAGCCCATTACTGCAAATACAGGTTCCCTTTCTATTAGGTGGTCCCATAGGAACAAGAAGGTTCACCCTAGCTTGGAAGACTGGGGAGGCTGTCCTCTGTGCTGAGTCACTGAGCATCTCTCCATCACTGTATCTCTTTTTTCCCTGCCATGACTGAGTCCTCATCTGACTTCACTCAAGGGCAGGAATCTCAGAAAACTCAGTGCACCTAGAGCCAGGCTCAAATCTTGGCGTGCAGAGGGAATTCAGGAAATGGTTCCAGAACAATGGTTTGAGTTGCGATTATTTCCATTCTGTAGGAAATAGGTGAGAGAACTTGCTGTTACCCCCGGTTCACATGCTTTATACTGTTTTGTACAGCTGGGTATATCGATCGTTAAGTCCTTAAATTGTAAGGCTTCGTGTGTGATGTGCCATGTGGACTCATAAGTATCAGGTGCTTCTGTAGAATGACTTTGTCCATTTCATAGTGTGGACCCTGCCATTTCTGTCTTCTTGGGAGGCAAACAGAATCTAGACCCAGAACAAATCCACAGATCATCCCGCCAAAGCACCAGAAGAGAAGGAAATGGGACTGAGGGAAGGGGCTAGCTCAGCTTGTGACCTAGTGACAGAGGTGATGAGGACAGGTCTGCAAACTATGTCCCGGCCTTATTCTGTTCCCCTATCTGCTTTCTCTCTCTTCCTCTCTCCTAACCTCCCCTCTCAAAGCTGCAGCTGGGGTGGAAATGTCTACCTGAGGACTATAGGAGAGGACCCACTTTCCTATGGCTTCTTTAACATTGTCCCTTACTCCATTTTGGTGGCAAGAAATGGCCTTTCCTCTGTTCATTTTATGACATCACACATCCTCCATTTTGTTGGAATGGCAATGAGAAAATGAAGGTGGGGGGCATGGCCCAGTTACCACAGTACTTGCCTAGCTCGAATGAGGACTTGATGGTGCATGCCTGGGATTCCAACACTTGGGTGGTGGACAAAGCTGAATCAGAAACTCAAGGTCATCCCCGGTTACATGTAGCCAGTTCAAGGGCTACAAGAAACCCTGTCACATTCCAAAAAGTAAACCAGACCAAACCAAACCAAAATGGTAAACCCACAAACCCACATAATACAGAGCAGATTTTCCTAATTTCAAAGTTTTTTTTTTTAATTAAAATTATTTTGAGACAGTCTCATGTAGCAACCAAAGTTGAATTAGTGTATAACTGTCTGTGAATCAAAGGTCATCATATGATCTTGTTCCTTGCTTTCCAGCAGGGAGTCAGCGCTTATCTACAATGCTAAACTGGTTTTTCATCCCCATTTGCTTCCCACTTGCCCTTTTCCATTTTGTATTTCCTGAGTCAGAGTTGGAATTGTGCTATAAGCCACCCCCCCACCCCCAGCATAAAGCACAATAAACTAGCGAGCTGTAAGCAATCTCTAATTGCACGTATTTAGAGAAGGAACTCAATTTATCAAGATAACCATACCTCCTGTGACAGTTTGCTGAACATTTATAGCAGTATCTCTTTACATTTATAAAGCACACAGCCGAAGTGAGACGAAAGATCACTTTCTGACTCTGCCCATCCATCCCTGGAGCTCTGGCAAGCACCAGAGAGGATGAGAACCGGCCCCTTCTGCTGTAAAGCAACATGTTGCTTATTATCTCTTAGCTCTACAGTTTTAGGAGTTCTAGGAGATTTTCCAGGTTAAAGCCAAGAGCCTGTAGACATCACTCAAAGCAGAGTGCCGTTTCTTACGGTTCATGGTGAACATCAGACACGCTCTCTGATTTGCTCTACTTTAACAGCCTTAAAAAGGAAAGGGGAAGCAGAGGTTGGGCTGAAGCCCTCAGGAGCAGGGTCAAGGCCAAGAAAGCAGGCCTTTTATAGCAGGGGATTAAGGATTTTGCAGGCTGCAACAATTCTCTCAAGGTCACAACTTCCCACCAGTCCCTGTTGCCTGGACCTACAGAGCTTACTTAGGCCAGCGGCCCAGATCAGCAACTTTTCTCAAGTCAATAGAGAGCTCTGAAGATAAAGATTTACTAGAATTTTCCCAGTTTTTAAGTTGTCCAGTTCTAAAAACTGTTAGTAACTTTGTCCAATGAAATTCACACTTACAATGGAGTAAAGAGAGTTACAAGCACTTGAAATACCCTCGATTTCATTTTCTCTAATGGACAATTGTAAAAGTAAATGGATGAGTCAGCTAAGCACAGGCCTCTCTCCACCAATGGGTCTTCGGGGTTTTTTGTTGGATGACAGTGACTAGCCTTTGAGAGTTGTTTTCCCATAACCCTTTCCTCTTACCCCAAAACCTGCAAAGTTTATTTTGTTACCTGGTAGAACTTGTGTTACGAGGAGGAGTCTGGTAAAGCAGAGAACAGCCGTCCTCATGGTGGAAGAACAAAGCCTGGCCTTGCTTCCAGGAGGCAGTGAAGATGTCTACCTGTGGCTTGATGGCCTTTGTTGGGACAGAGAGTGTTCCTCTGCACCTCATTAGGGATATTCATGGATGGTAGCAATCTGTAGAGTGATCTCCATGGGAAGACTAAAGAGCCCTTGTTTTGTTGGTCACTGGACTCATCAAGGATGTGGTTGTGTGCACAGTTTTGATCAGAAAACCTTGCTAAATAGGAACACGGTTTCCAAACATTTTGGCTACAGATGAAAGTTTGTGATCACACAGCCATCTCTACCAAGTACAGTGAGCTAGGCTTTTCTAGGTTCCTGTTGGCTTCCTAAGTGACTAGATATTTGACTAATGACTATTTCCCAGAATTATTAGACTTGCTAATAATTAGTCACCTACCGAATTCTCGGTTTGAACTTTCACAGTCCAGGATATGGCATGGATTTTTGCTTTCAGCACTGTGCTGTGAAGTTTTTGCTTTGAGAGGGGTGTTGAACGACATGGTCATTTATTCTCGAGGCTTTTGTCATCAATGGAACAACACAGGGTAGAAAATGCTACTGTGTGTGAGGAATATGAGGAGGAGAGCTGGGATTTGAGTTCTAAGCCCCTAGATCAGCCAGTGTCTTGAGGTATGGGCTAAGGCAAGAAAAATGCCTTCTCTAAACACCAACAACACCTCCATAGCTCCTAATCCCTTGATTCTGCATCAGGTGATTCCTAGGCACAGCTGTGCATAAAATTAATTGAGGGTTTAGTTCAAAAGCCACTTAGCCCAATTCCAAGAAAGTTTATCATCTTTTAAATTGATTAGGAATGCTGGACGCCGATGAGATGGCTCAGTACAGACACACAGAAGGAGCCCTCAGTTCTGCTGAGGGATGTAGCATTGCATATGAAGACAGTTAGTTTATATCTTTAGCAATGTGTAACCTGTAAAATCTGCTTAAGCATAAAAAAGTACACATCGAATCTGAAACCCGGAAAGATAAGCCCACACAGTGCAATAACTCCAGAACAGGATGTGTGGGGTCTTTAGATCTCAACGATGAAGTGGCCTTGACCCATTATTACGTGGTCAAATAGGCAGGAAAAAAAAATTCATGGGACTGCCTTTACCAACAGGATGTTCTCTAGTCTAAATGAAATTAACCTGGGAAGAATGGGAAGGTGAAGGAGCACGGTGAGCACTTGGAAACCAAACAACTATATCTAAATAAGATGCAGGTGAAATAAAGGAGGAATTTATCCTGGGAATCACTATTTTGAATGGAGTGTAAATGAAACCAAAGAATACAACATTGCAGACCATATCTGGGTCAGTGTGAAGGAGGTGAGGATAGTCCCAAATACCTGTGTTAGACAAGGAAGCACGGGCTGCTAGTCTAAACTATCCTCAAAAATACTGAGGAAAACAGAAAACCATGTTCGGAGCAGGAAAGAGAGAAGGAAACGGGAAACAGGCAGAAGAACAGTGAAGCCGAGAGTCGATGCTCTTAAAAGTCCAGACAATGGATAAAACTAAATACACTGACAAAAAATAAATAAATAAGTAAAAAATAACAGCGAAAAAGAGACTCAAATAGCTAAAATCAGGAACAAGACTACACGCTTAGGGAGATGAGAATTCTGAGGAGATGCTGAGGACAGCAGTGACTGATGGACATTCCTGAGATGCAAATGAATAGAAAATCCAGGTGGACCTCCAAAGTAGAGTAAATGATAATAGCGGCAGTGTTTTTGAAGCACATTTGAGGTTTTAAAAGGCATCTTGATGTGCATTTTTAAACAGCAGGATTAAGCAAAAGAACAGCATTCAGGAAGAGCATCTGGAGCATTCCAAACATTAGACCTTGGCATCTTTTAGAGATGTGTGGCCGTTCTAAGAACATGGAAATAAGCTGTGTTCTCACGGGCAGGAAGCTCAGGTGTCTGGTGTTCTGCTTTGTTGAACCCGAGTCGCAGTCTGCCTACACTGATGGCTTTGGTCTCCATCAACTGCCTGAGGTTTGGACTAAACTGTGAGTCTCCAGTCCTTCCGGATGTGAAGCCCCAAACAGAATGTTCCCAAATCTTATCCTAAAATACACAGACTATCATGTATCAAGGCCCCAGAAAAAGAAGGACACCCCTCTCCGGGGAAACATCCCAGAATCCCTCTAGTAACCCAAGGCCTTTAAAGCCTCACTTCTCTTTGGGCAAAGTTTATTCTTCTTTCAGAAGTTTTTTTGTTGTTTTGTTTCTGAAGTGCATTTAGGATAACCGTGAGCCATCAGTGTGAAAACACTTTGCTCACATACGTTGTCCTGATTTACTCTTTCCTCATTTCAGCTCCTCCTTTTTATAACCAGACTTTTTGTATATACAAGTCTTATTTATTTAGTTAATTTTATTTATTCTTTAAATGACTTATCATTTATTATTATTGTTATTATTATTGTTGTTATTATTATTGTGTGTATCCGCTATGTGCATGTGGGTGCCAAGGGATGTCAGGTCACCTGAAGTAGAGTTATAGCCGTAAGTTCTAGGGACTAAATTGGGGTCACTTGGAAGAGTAGCAAGCGCTCTAAACTGCTGAACATCTCTCCAGTTTCTAACTTAGTTATTCTTTAGAAGCCGTGTAACAGAGTACAGGGGATCGTTCTCCTCCTGAGTTTGGCTTTTATCTCATCCAACACGACCATCTCCAGTTCCTTTTCATGACGTGATTTCATTCTTCTTCAATGGCTGGTAATATACCATTGTCACTATAAATTACATTTTCTTTATACATTCATCCATGGATAAACATTGTATTAGGTACTTTCCTGTTGCTTTGATAAGACACCATAAGCAGAAGTGACCTAACCGTAGACAGAAGTGACATAAACAGACACCATTGCAGGGAGGCATAGTAGCAAGCCTCATAGCAGGAGAGGGAACAAGCACTGGAAGTAGGGGACAGTGAACTGGAGTGTTCCAAGGCTTTAAAACTCTCAAAGTTCGCTCTCCAGTAAAATACTTGTCCAAATAGGGCTGAACTTCCTACCTCCCCCTTCCCCAAATAGGGCCACCAGCTAGGGACAAAGTGTTCAAACTCCTAAGCCTAAAGGGGACATTTCTCATTCAAACCATCACAGAGACCTTGGCCAGTAGGAAGAGTGTATGATAGGCATATGCAGGGCATCAACAGTATATGAAGATGTTGATCCCACTTGGCACATATCCAGGGATGCCACAGCTGGATCATGTGACAATTCTATTTTTGGCTTTTTGAGGACCCTCTGTTGATATCTGTCACAGCTATGCTAATTTAAATTCCTAGCAACAGTCTATGAATACTCGTTCCTGCCCATCCTTAAATCCCCTCCAGTCCTGTTTTTTTTTTTTTTTTTAATTTTTTTTATTGTTTGCTTGTTTGCTGTTGATACCATTCCAACCGGGGTAAAAAGAATATAATGTAGTTTCAATTTGTATTTCCCTGATAGCTGGAGATGTTGAATGTGTCTGCATGTAATGATTGGGCACAGTCAGCTATTTGGAGAAGTCTCTGCTCGGTTCTTATGCCTATTTTTAGTGGTTGGATTGCTTCTTCCTCTGGTGTTACCTTTTATATTCCTTATACATTCTGGTTATTACTCTTCCAATGGGTGAATTGTTGGTAAGATTATTGCCTATCCCGACTACTGTTCCTTTTTTAATTGAAAATAAGGTTTAAATATTTTATTTTCACGAGTTTGTTCCTCTGTTTAACCATCTGGGTCCTGGGGTTGAACTCAGGTTGTCAGGCTTGGTGGCGAGCTGAGGCATCTCGCCAGTCTTAGGGCTTCTTCTTCATTTCAGAAATGGATTCCTTTGCTATTCTGAAGGTTTGAATTTGATGCAAGTCCATTTGCCAGTTCCTATTATCTCGTTATTGGTGTTCTATTTAGAAGTATGCCTTTTCCTGTGCTAGTATGAGTATTTATCCACACTTTCTTTTATTTTAGAAACATCATGTGTTACAGTGTGGTCTTTGAGCCATTTAGAGCTGACTTTGCACACAAGAGGCAAGCATCTGGTTTTCTCTTTAGCAACGTGGAGGACCTGTCTTTCCAGGTCATTACATATAGCCTTAATTATGATCTTCTATTTTAATATCTGATTCATTTGTTTACATGTCTGCTTTGTTCAGTGTTTTATAAATTTCTTTGTGTTGACCTTTCATCTCCCTGGTTAAGTTTACTCATAAGTACATATTTTTTTTGGCAGCTGTGTTAGGGGTGTAGCGCTTATTGCTAACGTGATAGGTCATCTTGATTCTTTCCCAGAACATTCATATGGAATTAAAATACTATTAGTTTTGGATCCTGCTGTTTGCTGAATTATTAATTATTTCTATTATGTGTATTTTCTTATCTATCTAGTGTATGTGTCCGTGTGCACATGGAGGTTCCAGCATGCCACAGTGATGTGTGGAGGTCAGTTTTCTCCTCCACCGTGTGTGACCCAGGGATTCAGCTCAGGTCATCAGCTTGGCAGTCGGCAGCAGCTTATTAATTTGATGTCTCTCTGTCTTATAAATTCCACCACTCATGTCTAAAACCTTGCTCTTAGGAATGTTTCCAGTGTATCTCATAGGTCCATGGCATCTGCATTTCCTTTTTCCTTTGGTCCTGGAAACTTTTTATTTCTCTCATTTTCCTCCAGTGACACTGTTCAAGGGTGTCATTGTAATCCTCATATGTTAAAAAAATCTCTAAATTTCTCTTGATATTTAATTTTAGTTTAATTCAGTTATGAGTCAATAAAATGCAAAAAATATGGGTTTTTTGGTATGTGTTCAGATATGATACATGATTAAAGACAGGATCTGTTTTGGAGTTTCATGAGTTTTTGAAAAGAATGTGTGGTCTTTGGCCATACCACCCCGAATGTGCCCAATCTTATCTGAAAAGAATTAATGTTATGGGTCTATTGGATGGGAGATTTTGTGTATGTCTGTTAAGTGCTTAATACAGTGTTTAACCTCAGGATTTCCTGGCTATTATTCATTTGAATATCCATTGTATTGAGCCTATTTCTTGATTTATACCGAGTATTATATTCTTTTAAAATGGTGTGGTCTGACATCATTTGTATATATGTTGTTTTAGATGTACTCTCTCTCTCTCATTCTCTCTCTCTCCTCACATTTTTTTGGTCTATTGTTCTCTCTACTAATATGTGTAACTGTCTTTCTCTCTCCTGACTGATTTTGCCTTGAAGTCTGCTGTATTATTTATAAATACGGTTCTTTCTGCCTTTGTCTTCTATTTACCTGGATATAGTTTTCTATTCTTTCCATATTCAGTCTGAGAATATCTTGGTAGTAAGGCAAGTTTCTTACAAGCATCAAGTTATTGAGATTTATTTTTTTAAAAAATATCTAATCAACCATGTTACATATTTTAATTAGAAACACAGAATCACTTCTATTCAAAGTTATTGTTAAAAGATATGTACTAGTTTCTGTGATTTTAAGTCTTTCTTTTTTTAGTTACTTATTTATTTTTCCTTCATTCACCTTGGAGGTCTGACCTTATCTCAGTGACTATTATGGCTTCTTCCCAATTCGATTTGCTTGACTATTTTTCTAATGGTACCCTTTCTCATGGATTCATGGTGGTGTCTGTCTTATTTTTCTTTTGGATCTAGATTTTTCCTAGTACTTTATATAACGCTAGTCTAGTGCTCATAAAACTCTTAGTTTGTGCTTACTTTGAAAGTCTTTACTTCTGGCCTAGTTTGGAATGGTAGTTTTGCACAATATAATGTTTCAGTTCCACAGTCATCTTCTAGCAGGGCCTGAAGCACGTCATTCCATGCCCTCTTGAATTTTATAACTCTTGGTAAGAAACTGGATTTTGTTTATGACAAGTTTGTCTTTATCTGTGACTTGGATTTCCTTCTTTGCAGCTTTACATTTTCTCCTTTTTCCTGAACTTTTGGTATTTGAACTACAGTGGATCCCGGAGCGCTTTCTTCTAAGTCATGCTTCGTTCGACTCTAAATGCTTCCTGTATCTGGAAGGATATTAGAAAAGATCTTGTTAGCTATTAAATTTTGAACAATTATAAAATTTTTCTATTAATTATAGTTTATATGCAGGCTTTGTATGGGCATAAAACTTCCAATTTAGGTAGATTCCAAGGATTAACACGATAAAGGTGAATTTTGTTAGTCATTTTTACTCAGTGGCAAAGTTGTATTGCTGTCTTATAGTGAGTGACAATTCCTGTTTCTTCACAACCATTTCCAGTATGCAATAGGACTAGTGTTATAGGTTTGGGCCGTTTGGTCTATAATGGGATTTCCCATTAATGTCCCTTTAATGACTGTGATAAAGTATGATATTGATGAGGAGGGAGGGGTTCCCCTTCTTCTCTTGGCACATTTACTTATTGCCCATCTCTGGCAAAATTCTTGTTCATTCTTTTGATCTAATTTCATGTTGCTTGCTTTCTTATCCATTTTTGGGCATTGTTTGTGTATTTTAAATACAGAACTTCATTAGATATTTTATAAAGGCTCTCCTCCACCTGTCCCTTCTTTTCAGATCTTCCTAAGAATGTCCTTCACGTAAGAAAAGTTGTTAATTTTAATGAAGTCTACGTTGTCAATTCTATCTTTTATAGGTCATCCTTTTGAAATTTCATCCTTTGAAAAGTCAACGTTAAATCTTAGGTCACCTAGATATTTTCCAACATTATTTTCTAGGTATCACTGCTTTGGGTTTTATGTTGAGAGACATCATCCATCTTAACTCAATTTAAGATATGCACTTAGATGCATAGTTTTAAATGTGGGTTCCAAGTTTTGCTATAGCCCTATTTGTTGAGAAATTTATTTTTTCCCACTGAGTTACCCTTGGTTTTTGTGTAAGTCTAATTCTGGGACTTTTTTCTTCTTCTAATGATATACTATTTTGTGATATATCTTGACTATTGTGAATCTATATTATAGAAAGTATTGAAGTCAGGTGTTATTTGTTTTTTGACTTTGTTCTTCCCCCCAGTAATTGTATTGACTATTTTGGGTCTACTGCTTTTTCATCCATCAAGATATTGCCACAATTATGTCCTCTCATGTGTCTGAAGATTTCATGTGGGAGAGTAAGTTATTCTCTTTTGGTTAGGCTCTGCTGGCCAAGGACAACCACAGACCAAGGGCCATCATAAAAGCTCTGGATCTGTCATACTCCAAGACTTCAGATGCCAACGGGTCTCTATGTCTTCACATCATGGGTCCTTCAGCCATGAGATACCATCTGCTCCTCCATACCCTCCTCTTCTTTTTGGCTCTCTCACCCCCAGGTAAGTTAGTGGCTAATTATATAAGGGGGGTTCTTTAGTTTAAAAATCTCTCTGGAAGATCAGAAATTAATTAGTTTCACAAGTTCAGAAACTTAATATCAACAGCTCCATTAAGATTATATCAGAATAAAATACCCATCCATTGCCATTTTACCCAAATGCCAAAGTCAGTCACATTGCACTATATCCTTTCTTCGGGTCTTTGTGAGGCATGAGGATTTCTTTGTAGATGCTTAGATCTTCTGGAACAGTGGCAGGGACATCCATGGTGACATCCGCTCTCTCAGAAGAGAAGGATGGACCCTCATCTGGGAGAGGTAGTGTTGAGCGAGGGTCACAAAGACCTGAAAATTTGATGAGAAGAGATGAACCTACAAAGTGATTATAATTTCAAAACACATGAAAATTCAGCCAACAGGAAGTTAGCGAGGAAGCTCATTGACTTTGTGAAATGGGTCAAAATATGAACCAGCAAAACCCAAGGTAACACACTTTGTAAAAGTTGTTATACGTGAAAAATGCTTTTGGAAACGGACCTGTGGAATGACAAGAGAGCAACAGCCTAATAATACAGCCTAATAAACAAAAACACCAAGTTGCAGAGACTTAGTGCATAACAGGCTTATACTTGGTGATTGAAAGCATAAGGATGGAAGTAAAGAATGACAGATAATGACTAAGATTGAGCAGGTTGAACATGGATTATGTGACGTTAAGCAAGATCATCATAAATCCAAAGAATAAGTTGGAAAGAAGATAACAAATCTAAGAAACAAAAGATCAACAAAACAAAAAAGGTGTCACTGAAAGAATAGCATACTTCATCATACTCTGGTAATATTGATCAAGAAAAAGTTAGAACATACTTAAAATAGCTATTTCATAGATGACTGGAATGATATCACAGTAAGTATTCCCAAGACTCAAAGAAAAAAACTAGAAGATTTATTATAAATGTGTGAAATATATTCCATCTCCTCTTGTATATTTAGAGATCTTTATGCTGAAGTTTATTATATCAGTGATTTTACATTAATCATATCCCTAATGGGTTATCACCATCAAGATACAAATATTTTAATGTTTATCGGCCCCTAAAAAACTGTCTTTGCTTTTCCTGTTCTATTTTGTGGAAAATGACTTAAAATCAATGTCCTAAAGTCTTACCCTTGAAATCCTCCCCTTCCATTCTCTTATAAATATATCCCATCAAACATCCCCATAACCCTCATGCTCTGTTACTGAAATTGCTTTTGTCTTTACTCATTCATTAAAACAGAAAGCTTCCCCTCACTCCTACACAAGTCATTAATAATCGCCATGCTGTTGGCCGAACTGGCCATTCATCACGTTAACTTACTTTGCCTGTTAGCAGACCTTTCCAGAGTCAGCCCTTCTCTCTTTGTAATATGCTACATTCACCCAAACACTCCAGGATGGAAGCGTCTCTTGGTTCTCAGTCTATCTCACTGTTGGTTTCTCCTCAGTTTCGGCCAGCCTTTCCTCATCTTTTCTGATGACTCTCCCTGGATGGGAGCTCCAAGGCTCGGTCTTCTCTAGTCTACACCCGTTCACTTGCTAAGGGACTTAGCTAGTCTCATTCCTTTAAATTCTTCCTTGGACTCTTCTTTAGGGCTCCAAACTTGGATTGAATGATCTATGGCACATCTGCTGCCTCTATTTAGGTGCTTGATTTCAGAATTAGTATGTCGAAAATAGAACGTGTTTTTTGTTTTGCTTTTTGTATTCCTATATGAGTAGTTTCTGCCACCAGAGTGCTGTGGCCACCATGCCAGGGGACTCCTTGGATCTCTGCTTGTCGTCAGGGTTCTTCTTTACTGTGCCTCAAAGCAGCTCTGTTGGAGTTTCTGTCTCTCAGTCCATTTTGGCTATCAGGACTCATCCCCACAGAGTGTCCTGTCTTGCTGCTGTCATCAAACCTTATCAATCTGCCTATTTATAATTAAAGAGGGAAGAGTCCCCCCCCCCAGCTCCTGTGTTCCCTTTACAGGGGTGGAGGCTGTGATCTGAGACTTCAAGATCTTAATAGTCTCCAATTAAGACCTCAAATCGGAATATCTCCTACATGCCCACCACATGGAGTTGTCCTGTGTAGCTTATGAATACTCACAAGAACAGCAGTTCTCAATCTTCCTAGTGCTGAGAACCTTTAACACATTCACTATGTTGCGGTGACTACCAACCATAAAATCAGTTCTGTAGCAGGGTGACGGTGGTGCACACCATTGATTCCAGCACTCCCAAGGGGAGGCAGGTGGAGATCTGTGAGTGTGATCTACAAACAGTTGATCTACAGCCAACCTGGTCTGAACAAAGCAAGTTCCAGGACAGCCAAAGCTGCAGAGAGAGACCCAGTTTTGAAAAAGCAGAACAAAACAATATATAGTTGCTACATCATAACTGTAATTTTGCTACTATTATGAATCATAATGTAAATATCTGTGTTTTCTGATGGTCTTAGGCAGTCTGTGAAAGGGTTGTTTGACCCCCAAAGAGCTCATGACCCATGGATTGAGAACCACTGCTCTAGAAATTCATTAAAAAAAAGAGAGAGAGAGAGAGAGAGTCAGAATATGCTAAGACCTTGGAGATGCTAAAAATAAAATAAAATAAAAACAAAACATGCAAAACAAAGCCACATGGCCCTCTATCTTCAGGTATTTGTTGAAATTTAGGACTCTCTTTTCATACCCACCTATGGTAGCTGCTTCTTTCTCCTGCCACTGAATTACACATGGAGACACCTGCCAGACTCTTCCCTTTAGCTGGGCAAAGCGTAGCTCTCACGAAGGCCCCAGATCCTGCAGTGAGTTCTAAACCCCAGGATCTATTTTAAAAGCACTGTCCAACCTGTGCTCTTTCTCCGGAAAAGAACAATTGCTTTTGTAACTTTTTTTATATCCCAAACTGAGTAGCATTCATTTCGGTCTTCTCTTCCCAGATATACAAATATTAGAGAAAACTTATTAATATAATCAACTTAGTGATATTAACACAGAATTTTAACTCATCTCTGAGTCCATCTACATTGCATTGTTTCCCCCATATCCTTTAGTGTTTTCTTTCTTGCAGACATCTTGGTAAAACATTCCAATTTTATTAAAAGATTTATTTATTTGTATTTTATATGTCTGACTGTTTCTCCTGCATTTACGTCTGGACATCATGTTCATGGAGGCTAAAAGAGGGAACTGAATCCTCTGGAACTGGAGTTACAGATGGTTGTGAGCTGCTATGTGGACACTGGGAAGCTAATCCAAGTCCTTGGGGAAAGCAGCCGGTGCTCTGGATGCTGATCCATCTTTCCAGGCTGCAACTCATTTTTCTCTTGGAGATGGAATTCCTAAGAACCCAATTCTACAATAGACAGATACTTTCACGGACATTTCTTTTACATGCACACTTATATTTACTTTAATTTTTACCATGTCAGTGGTTCAGATTATGTCTCAGAGTATTTGCTGTCTTCTATTCATTTTTTCATGCTTATAATTAATGAGCATTTTGTATAGTCTCTCCTAAAGTACTTTTCTTGATTTACTGGGGTTGTGCTTTTACATGACTTCTTATTTGAAAATCTCTGTAAATGTCGACCTTCCTCCTGTTTCCTTTTGGGATTTACTATAGTTAGGTCAGTCTTTAGTGTGAGTACTGCTTTCTGGGTAAATCATTGAAATATGTTCCTTTCTTTACAAATTCTCCTGACGCCATTATATAATTTGTTATTAACATTTTGTTTGCTTTTCAACATTTCCATCTGTGATTTATATTCTTCACATTTACCTGTTCATTCTCTCATCTTTAGAATTTTATGGTTGTCCTTTATACCACCCTGACATACTACACACATGAAAACTGGTAGCCTATGACTAAGATACACTTAACTGCTGGAGTAGATAGTTCAGGACCAAACATGGAGAGAGAGGAAACTCCTGCTTCCGTCTAAGCTGAACAAAGCATGAAGAAATCGAAAGACCACAATTTTAGCTTGGAGCACTGATTCCATGAAAATGGATAGTGGCAGACACTATCATCCATCTCACTTAACACACAGGAGATACACAGAACAGTCACTTAAATGAAGTATCCTGTGAGGGCTCAAGGACCATTTAAGGATGCCTGGGAGCACAATAGAGCAAAAGGAAAAAATCGGATTATCCACACAGAGAGAGATTCTGTAAGATTGGGTTCCAAAGACCGCAAGAGATGGCTATGGGCCTAAGAGAAAGTTGGATGTTATCATTATCAGCCACACTTGTCCTCATGCAGACTGCTCTGCAGAAGACACTGGGATGTTTTGCCTTTGGGGTAACCAAGAACCAAATCCTCCCAGGAATATGGAAACAGGGAGATGACGCTCACCTTAGCCATTTCTACAAAAAAAAGTAGGTGCCATTGTTTTATTCAGAAACTGGAATTACAAATTCTCCCAACCAGAATCACATATTTGATCACAATGGTACAGGCATTCCAACTGGGCTGTATATATAACCCGGCCCTCTTTCTTACTACCTCTGCTCACTGCTCAAACACTGAGCCATTTGTGCATTGAGCTACTTCATAAGCAGAGTCCATGAACTAATAGCTCTATGCGCATGCCTATGCACCAGTTACCAATCAGTCACCATAGTGAACTCACTCATGCACCAGATCCTAGAGCCGCTGTGGCATTGTACAACAGTGGTCAAAGTCTACACGAAATATAAAATCTACAGTCATTGCTATAAGGTGTTAACTTACCCCCTAAGTCTGGAGCCAAATTCTCTCAGTGTATATCAGTACTGCACAACAGCTTCATCACATAGACAGCCTCACCCAATGGAAACAGTGAATCCACAATATGATCTAATAATATTCAGCCTCATGCTGTATAACATTATATGTACATATATATCAATTAAAAATAATAAAATAGGAACATTAGATTAACATAGACTCGGTACGGCAGCTGACCACCCTACAATGTTTTCCCATGAAACCTTGATTCTGCCCTATCAAAGGGACGAGAGGGAAAGGAAGAAAAGGTGGTAACGTAAATATTAAGACAATTGGCATAAGCATCACGAAGGGAGATGAAGTAAGGCAGCCACAATGTTAGAGATGCGAATCTGCATCCTTACCACAGCCATAAGCCTGGTACAAGTGTAATCCCATGTTTAATCTCTCCTGACTTATTCTGACATGCTCCATCCATCTGAGCCTTAGTCTGGGCGCTCAGTTCTGGCTGTACTGTGTGTTCTTTGTATTTTTACTTGGATGATTATTGTTTTCCTGGCCTCAGAAAGCAGTCTATGTCCGTCTCCTCAGTTCTCTCCCCCAGGCGATGTCTGATTCATTACTGTAATATTTTGTCTGAAACGTTTACCACTTTTTGGATCACCCGATTACTCTCTGGTTTGTTTGGATTCTGTCTGGTTGGATTTCTCTATCAATTGTGACCTCTGTGTAAATAAGGGGATCTTTCTACCATTCTTTACTGTTCTATTCTTATAAAGAAAAATGTTTGGTGAGAGAGAATAGCAAGAATTTGTTGGCATTCTCTATAAAGACGAGAAGCAGGGAAGACATGGGTGTGTCTAGGGCATCTATTTTGTCTTGTTTTAGTTTGATGTTTAACAAAGTAACTTCTGAAGCTTTATCTAGACTTTTCATGTATTTATAAGAAAATCAAGCAGAAAGCTGTGAATGAGTGAGCTGCTGGAAGAAGGGAAGAGACGGTGTATGTGGGGTCAGCATGAAGGAGCTGCTAAGGGGATCTTTTGATCTTGGCTCCTTTTCCTCACCGAGAGAGGTACTTAGCCCAGAATTATTATGCACTTATAGTCAAGGATGGTCATGATTTGACTTTCACATGCCAGGCTAACTGCTTCCCGGTTTCATCTCTGCAGTTAGAAGTGGCTTAGGTGCTTCCGAGTTCCACTGTCTCACTCTGAACGGCATATGCAGACGAGACATTTGCAAACTAACCGAAGATGAAATCGGTGCTTGCCGAAGGAGATGGAAATGCTGTCGGGCATGGTGGATTTACGTACCGGTCCCAACACCGATTGTCTTCTCGGACTATCAAGAACCCCTCAAAAAAAAGATCAAATGAAACCCTGGCGAACACCGCGAGGACAGTCTTGTGCCTCTAAAGCGATAGAATCTTCATATGGAACACTTCTAGCTTTTTAACCAGATTCTATTCAGCTTGCCAATAAAAGTAAACATAGATTTCAAATATGGCCAGATATCATTTTTATGACATTTCCAAATTTAAGCAAAATATTTAAATATGAGAAACTCCCTTTAGTCTGGAGAAATGGCTACTCCTCTGGAGGACCGTGCTCAGTTTCTCAGCATCCACATGTTGATTCACAACCTTCTCTAATTCTAGTCCCAGGGGATCCAACACTTTCTTCTGACTACACAGCTAACATGTTACACATATATACATGGAGAATAAACAGAAATAATCATAAGATAAAAATAAGAATACTTTTAAAAATCTTGTTTCCAGGCTGAGCAATTGTGGTGCACATCTTTAATCCCAGCACTTGGAAGGCAGAGGCAGGTGGACTTCTGTGAATTCAAGGCCAGCCTGGTCTACAGAATGAGTTCCAAGACACCCACGACTACATAGAAAAATGCTATCTAAATTTAAAAATTTAAAAATGTTTTTCCGACTGTAATAAAAACTGAACAGATTAACAGCCGGAAACAATGAAGATAAGGTTATAAAATACAGTTAAATCTGTACAGTCAGAACAAATAAATTAGAAAACAGGACACAGAGGGTTCCAGACCGTGTCAGAGTGGACAGACGGAGATCAGTAGGAGGGGAGGGAGACTGGAATGAGGTTAGGGGAAAATGATTTGGTAATAACTCGTAAAGACTGCAAATGTATGAGAATTCATCACAAACATGAAGCAAAAATTAAAACAGGGAAGGTGGAGGGAGAAGAGGGGGAGAGAGAGGGGGGAGAGAGAGGGGGAGAGAGAGAGGGGGAGAGAGAGGGGGGGGAGAGAGAGGGGGAGAGAGAGAGGGGGAGAGAGAGAGGGGAGAGAGAGAGAGGGAGAGAGAGAGGGGGGAGAGAGAGAGGGGGGGAGAGAGAGGGGGGAGAGAGAGAGGGGGGAGAGAGAGGGGGGGAGAGAGAGGGGGGGGAGAGAGAGGGGGAGAGAGAGAGGGAGAGAGAGAGGGGGGAGAGAGAGAGGGAAGGAGAGAGAGAGGGGGGAGAGAGAGAGGGGGGGAGAGAGAGAGGGGGGGGAGAGAGAGAGAGAGGGAGAGAGAGGGGGGAGATAGAGAGGCTGAGAACTAATAGAAGGGGCAAAAGATTTCCAGCTTCATTAACCAATAAAAATAGAAATAATTTTAAATCAAGCAATAGAAAAATCAAATTTCTCTTGATTAAAATTTTAATTTCTTTTTTTGTTTTAAATGTAATTTTTAAAAAATATTTACTCCTTACATAACCCAAACTTAAACGTAATTCGGTATTTTGCTCCTATGAACAAAGGGCACACTCTCTTACAGATTATACATCTCTTGCACTTACCCGGACAAACAATTTTCCCACACAAGAACTAACCATTTGGCTGTAAATTCTTGTTAAGTGCTATAGGCGCAGGCTGTCAGTGCTCCTTCTTACACAGCGCTCTGACCCCACCTCATGCTGCTTCATCCACTACAAGGTCTTATTTACCTTAGCTGGGTGTAGCAAAGTCCCAGCTCTAGCTCAGGCCTCAGTGCAGACAGGAACTTGTATAAGACTGCCATGTCACTTCAGCGGAACCTGGGACCGCTGCAGGAGCTGAGAAGCGTCTCTAGCCCCCTACTGTTATTTACTTATCTTTATGTGTGTGGGTTATTGCCTGTGTGTACGTCCAGGCGTCATGTGTGCCCAGTGCCGACAGAGGCCAGAAGAGGGGAGTCAGTTCCCTGGAACTGGAGTCACAAAAGGTTGTGAAGGGCAGCGTGAGTGCTGGGAATCAGACTTGGGTCCTCTGGAAGAGCGGTCGGTTCTCTCTCTCTCTGTTTGTTTTCACACCATGTATCTTGATCCCATTCATTCCCTGTTCCTTTGAATCTGCCCTCCGCTCCTGTACGCTTCCCCCAAATAAAACAAAAGTCAAGAGAAAAAGGGAAGAAAATAAAGTAAGAAAGTATTTTAGAAGGGACGGAATTAAAAATCTTGTCATGGGCGCTGCAGTGTGACCCAGCAAGTCAGGCTGTCTATCTTTTTGTCCATACATCTCTACTTGCAAGTGTTCACTGCAGAGACATGGTTCTGGTCCCCTGATCTTCACTACACGCTGGATGCTGCCCCGCCCCCCATCCTCCTCCCACCCCCTCCCCCGCTCCATTAGGACTCTTCCTGGACGTCCTGCCGCTGCCCTGTGTTGTGGAGATCCTGCAGCTTTGGATCTGTGGGTCAGGTCCAGCAGATATAGATGGGGTGGATGCTGGGGCAGGCCCTGTCACAAGCCTGGGTCTGGGCCTGGGCAGCTGTAGGGTTGGTCTGCCAGATGGGAAATGGAGACATGCTCACAATTTCAGGACTGGCTCACCTAGACCTGTGCATTCAGTGCTCTTAACCTCAGAACCATCAGCATCTTCAAACATCCCTTCCTCTGTCTCCTACACCCATGTTTCCCCATCATAGCGTACCTCTGTCCTGCTACTCTAGGACAGACGTTCATTAAGTAAAACTAGAATCCTTCTGCCTTTCTTCACATTATTTACAACAGGTAGACCTTTACTAATTGTAATTCATTTCTCAGAAATATACCTATCTAAAGAAAACTATGGGAAAACATCTACGAGGCTCATGACAAGACAAAAAAATTGACGAAGTATCAAGTAGAGGAATTTATTTGGTCAAAAGAATTGCATTTCAAGTACAATGAATCAAAAATCTCTACAATGGACTCTACACAACAAATCCAAGAGAAAATTTTTACAGGAAATATTTATCAAACCTGTCCTTTTCTTTTTTCTTTCTTTTTTTTTTTTTTTTTTTTTTTAAATTAAACATCGGCCGAGTCGAAATTCTTGTCAATCAAAAGCTTGTGGAGATTAAGTGTACTCTGATTAAAGCCGATGAGCTCCAGCAGAGGGCGCTGCAGACTTCTCCCATGAATGCCGTGGCTTTCTAGGGTTTAACTTTTATCAAGACCTTGAGCAGTTTCTTCCACATTCAAATTGTCATTCTCAAGGCTCCACGAAGGGCAGGCAAGACTCAGCAGACCACCTGAAGGGTGAGATGTTCTGTCCTGCTTGGTGGGCGAACCCATTTCTTGCTCCTTCTCAGTGTCAACTGGAGGAAGGAGCGCTAGTAAATAACCAGAACCCCGCCCTTGCTCTTCTAGGTCTCCCTCCCAGTGTTCATGAACTCCCCCTCCCCCAGCAGACAGGAGCCTGGCGGAATTGCAACAGGGTAATTCTCCTTGTCTGGGCTGGAGAGTCTGTGTTGGCTGGCAGAGTGGGTTCAGCTGTGCTGAGGTTTAGCACAGGCTTTGGGCGGCTGCGTTCTTGAAGGGCGTTCCAGTGGTCCAAGGAGATTTCTTTGGTTGCGATCTCCGTGTGTCCCTGTGGATCTGCAGTTTTCATGGGAGATCCTCTGTTGAGCTTTCTCTGCTGGGTTTTCCCAACCTGATATTCAGGGGCCAAGAGTCTTGTTTACTCTGCCTGCAGGTGTGGTGACACTGTCCTTTTTGAGATCAGTCTGCTAGACTTAGAAGAGCACATAGCCAGGCTCCATGAGGACAGAAGTCACATCACAAGGCTTGAAGGTGCTTGAAGTGACCTGACAGAGAAGACCTCCAGGATCTGAGGTCTCCAGGAGCCTCAAAATATTTTGAGGATCAGTGTGGGGTCCTTATAGGTTCCCAGTGCTTGCTCCCTCCTCGCAGGCAGGATGACCGCATGGCATTCAAGCTGAATATCAGAAACAGAGCATCTTCCTGCTTGTGCTTGTGGAAGGAGGCAGGCAACTTGAGTGAGTGCTGGATGACAGACTCTTGAGTGGTGTGAGGTTACATACCACACATCACACAGCCTCCCTGATGACAATAGCTCTCTGGGAGTCCTCCTGAGACAGCAAGTCGTTAGTAAGAGGTGGTTTGTGTCCTAAATAACAAACATTCGGCCAAGATTTCATTCTTCACCTGAAAATAAACAAGGACATTCATCTCATTAGTATTTAAGTTTGCTTTGCCATTAATAAAGTATATATCTATTTGCTTTAAAGAGTGGCTTTAAAATACAATTCTTTTAAATGTCCAGGTTTGCTTTTTGTCGATTTGATGTGATCTAGAATCACAGTGGAAGAGGAATGTCAATTGAGAGAATTACCCATTTCCTGTGGGTAATTCTGTAGGGCGTTTTATTAAACCATGATTGATATGGGATGGCATATTAATGATTAATATGGCAGGGCAATGATTGATAAGGAAGGGCCCAGCCCACTGAGAGCAGTGCAGCAGTGTACTGGGGAGATAAAAATGATGAGCAAGTCAAGGATAGTGATCCGGTAAGCAGCGTTCCTCCGGAGCCTGTGCTTCGGTTTCTGCCTCCAGACTCTTCTTCACAAGGGGCTGTAATCTGTGAGGGGAGATGATGCACTTGTTCCTCCTGGGCCAAGCTGCTTTTTTATTGCAATCACAGGAAGTTATCCTAAGAGAGAAACTGGTACCAGAGAGTAAATTAATGCGAAGGCAGACCTGACCATGTTGTCATAGGACTGTGGAGGATTTTAGAACTTTGGGCTTGAAAAGCTTCTGTGTGTTCAGAGCTTAATGAGCTCTTGTGGGAACACAGAAGCTAAAGTTGGGAGCAGAGCAGACAGTGGAGGCCTGGCTGTGAAGCTTCAGAGGGAAATTGAGAGGCCTCTAAAGACTCTCTTGGGGCCTCTCATGTGATATTTTGAACTAAGGATTCTGGTCAGCTGGGGGAAGAGTCAGGGAAGAGTCAGGTGTGACTAAGAGCCCGGAAGCACCGCAGTGAGATCTTCTGGGAGTTATTTCCTCACGGTTGGCATGCAGAAACCACGGCCCAGAGTGGGCCAAGGCTGCCTCCTGCTGGCATCTGAAGTTGGTAACGTGAAAGTCCCCCCCAGATGGTACTGATTTTGAAGGTATGAAGGGGTCCTGGAGATGAGCTAAAGCTTGGCACTGTCAGAGGTCACTAGTGAAGGCTCAGCCTCAGTTGGAACCCCAGGACTGGAGGGATCACGGAGAGAAGTTGAGACTTAACACCACAGGGCAGGGTCAGATTCCCTGAGGAGAGGGCAGGAGGAGTTTTTGTTTAAGGCTGCAGTGGAAACCCCAGAATTTTGGAGATGCCATAAGGAGCAATGAAGGGCCACAGCAGCTGCGGTGTGGAGACAGCCTCAGCCTAGGAGATGAGTTCCATGTGTTGTGCATGGTCAAGCCAGAGAGCGGAAGCTGTTCAGGGCCTTTGGCTGATCATGAGTGGATTTGACTATTTTAAAGAGACTGGAATTTTATAGTATTTCAATTTTTAAAGACAGTGACACTCACAAAAAAATTATATTATGTACACAGTGTTCTGCCTGCATGTATTCCTGCAGGCCAGAAGAGGGCACCAGATCTCATTACAGATGGTTGTGAGCCACTGTAATGATGTGGGGTGCCTGTGTATGCTATAAATACCATTAGATAATAATAATAATAATAATAATAATAATAATAATAATAATAATAATAAATTGTTTTGGCTTATGGCAGAGTAGCTTAGAAGCAGGTGGGAAGTCCAAACATAAATACAAAAAAGACAAAATAATGACAGATACAATCCAGCCGCCCCAAAAACAATATAAAATAAAATACAAACAAGCCACAAGCCATGTGGTAAAATGGATTCATAAAAATGAGTTCAGATGCAAGAGCTAACTAACAATAAGCCTGAGCCATAGGCTGAACAACAAGACATAATTAATATGTTTTGTGTGATTATTTAAGACCAAATGGGGCTACAAGTCCAAACCTCAAGCTAAGCCAAGCCACAGACAAAAAAAGATTCATTTAGACTACAAGACTAAGCCAAGACAAAAACTTCTTACAACAGAGTCAGTGCTTTTAACCTCTGAGGCATCTCTCCAGCCCAAGGGTGAGACTGTTAAAACTTGGAATGCTTTTACATTGTAGAAATTGGCATTAATATGAATCCCTGGAGACAAACAAAGGAAAGGTTGCCTTGATGGTGATGACTTGTGTATGTTAAAGTTGACAAGGGATCGGTTGTCTGGCTGGTATTTCTTTTTTTCCACAAGCTAACATCATCTGGGCACTTAAACCTCTGTTGAGAGAATGCCTTCACATCCGATTAATGGCCTTGGGATTGGGATTGGTGGGGGAGGGCCAGGTCCACATTTGGAAATGCCACCCTGGGAATGGGTGCATGCTGTAGGAGGGCAGGCTAAGCAAGCCATGAGGAGCAAGCCAGAAAGCAGAACTCTTCCATGCTCTCTGCTTCAGTTCCTACCTTGAGATCTTGCCTTGACTTCCCTCCATGACGGACTATAAGCTATGAGGTGAAATGGATCCTTCCATCCTCAAGTTACATTTGTTCGTGGTGTTTAACATAGCCACAAAAAGCAAGCTAGGGAAAAATTAATATTTGTGTTTGTGTGGCACATGCACAGATGCATGTGCACATGTACATGCAGGGGCATATGCACATGGAGGTTGATATTTTGCACTTAGCTTATAAAATACATTTCCTTATGGCTTATTATCAATAAAATTTTGTCTTGAATACCTCCTTTTTTATACCTCTACACCTGGGCCATGTGGTCATAAGTGAGCAAGTTTAAGAAGCTCTGCCCTAGGCGATAGCTTCTCCTCATGGGGCTTGTAAAAGTTGGACTCCCCCTCACCTCGGCCTTTCCTGTTCTCTTCCCACCCCTTCTCCCACACTATTATGTCTCCTGTGGCGTCTAGTCAATCCAGGCTGATTCTCTGGACTTCAAGTCCCCAAACTCAGCATGGCCAACACTGGCACTTTGTTGAAATTCTGTGACCTGCTCCCTCTCTAACCAGCCCCATGGTGGTACCTGGCATCCCCTGTGTGCACTGCCACTCATCCTTGGTTTTCCATCCTGGTGCCTTCTAGATACCTCTGAAACTTGCCTCCAATCTGCTCCACTCCATCATCTATGACACTGCCACTCTGGTCTGAAGCCCTTGGCCACCATGATGCTGTGTGCTCAGAGAACTCTCTTCTCACAGACCCTTACCAGAGGCTTCTTTAACAAAGCTGGTAGAGGGACCTCAGGCACAGACATTTGCTCTATTGTCACTTATTTCATATAAGTTGACAGTATTTGCTGGCACTGACCCTGGAACTTCCTGCTTCTCTCACTAGATGGTACTTCCTAGTTGAACTTCACTCCCCGCCCCCCCCCCCCCGGCCCTCCCACTTTTCTCTTTCTGGCCTTCCATCTGCTTATTCTTGCCGCCCTCCTATGACTTAGCTGAAATATCACTTCACTACTGCGTGAGCCACCCTGCCTCACCCCCCATGTGTCCATAGTAGCTTGCTGTATCTCAGCTTGGCTATCACCTCTGGTGAAGGTGGAGGTTGTTTGTCTGCAGCCTGGTGATGCCTGGTAAGCACCGTGTAGCAATGAGCCCTCTTGCTGGCCCTTGATGAATATTTGTGGGATGAATGGAACTGGATAAGGGAGTGTTGGAGTTGAGAGTAAAATGGAAAGACCCCAACTCTTACTTCACCACTGCAATCCTATGGCCAGAACACCAATAACAAGCTGGTATCTCTGAATAGGCTTTCTAGTGAGACTCCAACCCCCTGGCTTTGAAATCACCTGAGTGTAATTTGTAAGGTTAGCATGTGAGTGCCTGAGCTCACCAGATGGTGTTAGTCTGTGCAGCAGTCTGTCTTTCTGACCAACACTAGGATCTGCCCAGGAACAGAAGGACAGCAGTGTACCCTGGTGTACAGTACAAGGGGCAGAGTATTAACCCATTGGGCAATAACCAAACTAGCCTTTAAAAATTAAGTTAAATTTTAGAATTTTTATTTAAACATTTTACATTTAATATATATATATATATTATATATATATATATATATATATATGTAGTTGTTTTTATTCTTTGGCTCTTTTTTTTTTTTTTTTTGAGGGGACGCCACCCAGCTACCAAGTAACTACATACAGAGTCTTATTCATACTTAGCCTTAACTCGGCTTGTTTCTAGTCACCTTTCTTTAATTTAAATTATCCTATCTACCATTTGCCTCTGGGGTTTTATTTTCTCTACTTCTGTGATCTTTCCTTTTCTTCTGATTTAGTATCTGGCAGTGTGGCTGGGTGGTTGGCCCTTCTTTTCTTGCTCCTCTGTCCTGTCCTCTATTTATTCTCTCTGCCTGCCAGCCCCGCTATCCCATTCCTGCCTTGCTATTGGCTGTTTAGCTCTTCATTAGACCAATCAGGTCTTTAAGTAGGCAACGTAACACAGTTTCACAAAGTTAAACACATGCAACATGAAAGAATGCTACACATCTTTGCATCATTAAAGGAATGTTCCACAGAATACACAAATGTAACACATCTTAAGATAATATTCCACAGTGTGTGTGTGTGTGTGTGTGTGTGTGTGTGTGTGTGTGAACATGTACATGCATGAAGGTCAGAGGACAATCTTTTGAAGTTTGTCATCTCCTTTCCTTGTGGAATACAGGGATCAAACTCAGGTCATCAGGCTTATGAAGCCTCTTCACCTACTGAGCCATTTTACCAGCCCCAAATTTAATTTTAACTAAGATGGTTTTAAAGTTTTGTTTTGTTTTTTTAGCGTTTTGCTTGAATATGTATTTATGAGAGTGCCAGATCTCCTAGAACTAGAGTCACAGACAGTTGTGAGCTACCCTATGGGTGCTGGGAATTGAACCCAGGACCTCTGGAAGAGCAACCAGTGCTTTTAATTTCTGAGCAATCTCTCTAGCCCCAAGGTTTTTTTTTTTTTAATTGAAAATTTCAAATCACTTTATTTACTTGTTTATTAATTTATTTCTTCTTGCCCGTGTACATGCACCATGGTGTATGTGCGGAAGGTCAGAGGACAACTTTGGGACTCATTCATTCCTTCCACTTTGTGGGTCCCAGGGATGAAACCTGGGTCCCTAGGCAAGCGCTTTTCCCCTCTGCGTTATCTTGCTGTTGTTTTAAATGCATATTCTCATTTTGCTAAGCTAGAAATTGAACTCAAGGCTTTGTGCAAGTTAGAAAAATCCTTTCTACCACTGAGCTACATCCCAGGCTCCTGTAGGTCTTAAAAGAAATGTCATTCCGTTTTCCTATTCTATATTTAAAAACTGTGTCTTGGTTGTGGTTACTACTGTTGAAATAAAGCACTATGACCAAAGCAGCTTGGGGAGAGGAAAGAGTTTATTTGGCTTACACTTCTATATCACTGTTTATCATCAAAGAAAGTCAGGATGGGAACTAAAACAGGGCTGAACCTGGAGGATGATGATGCAGAGGCCATGGAGAAGTGCTGCTTACTGGCTTGGTCTTCATGGCTTGCTCAGCCTGCTTTCTTATTGAACCTAAGACCACCAGCCTAGGGATGGAACTACCCACAACAATGGGCTGGGCCCTCCCTATCAATCACTAATTAAGAAAATGCCCTACAGTCAGAACTTATGGAGGCATTTTCTCAATTGAGGTTCCCTCCTTTCAGATGACTGTAGTGTGTGTCAAGACGACAGAGAGCTAGCTGGTACAATCTGCAATTTGTACATTTCATTAAACAATTATCTTTAATGCTACTACAGTTGATCATACCCGAGACACTGCATAGTTTAGGGATCTTTAGGATCTTTTATTTTAGTGATACTTTAAGAACATGGCATCTCTGCTACCATTCCCAGAGCATGATTTTACATCCTTCTTAATTAGTTTATTCTGAGAGATTTGCTCCAAGTCATGTGCCCATGTAATAAGAGTCCTGGCTGCTGTATTTAGAAGACTGTGTCCAACATAAATTCCACTCCCAGATCTCTGCATAATGAGCCTCCATTGGGATAATGAGTTTCTGGGGAGGAATTGTGTACATATAAATAATGATGAGAATTTTTATAGTATATGCAATGATAATGAACTATTTTCCTGGTTACTAGGAGCAAGACTAATCCTGAGTGAAGTTTCCAATAGCTGGCATGACTTTCCCCACTCCAGGCCTGCCCTCTCCCGGAAGTCTGTAATGTTATCATTTCTCCATCCGATCAAATTCTTGGCTATTCCCATTATTGGATAAAAATCTTAGTGGAGAGAAGCTCTTGGACTGAATCATGCTGAACTATGATGACAGAAACCATTCATTACCATTTCCAGCCATGGCTGATCCATGTCTTCTTCCAGAGAAACAATCTTTGTTTCTTTGTTTGGTTGGTTGGTTTGGTTTTGGTTTTGAGATAGGGTTTCTCTGTAGAACAGCCTTAGATGTCCTGGAACTTGCTGTGTAGACCAGGCTGGCCTTGAGCTCACAGAGATCTGCCTGCCTTTGCTCCCTTCTCCAAGTGCTGGGATTAAAGGCCTGTGCCACTACTCCAGGCTCTCCAGTGAAATATTATTTTGAAAGTTAGGTGACTATCCAGGAGGACTTCCCATAACTTATGAGATTGTCCCCTAGAGATTGTTTATGAGGAACAGAAACCACTCAGGCAAGCTATCAGCATGAGGTAACCAGGTAGACTTGGAGAATACAGAGGCAGAGCTGGTGTCCTCGAGAGCCAGGCCAGCATAGAAGGGCTGTTGGTAACTGGGGTAAATGTTGCCTCTCCGTGACTGATGTCCATAAACTCTTATCAACTGTTTAACACTTTCCTTTCATGCACAGGGTCAAATGCAGCTGGTATGCCAGTCCAGCGGTCCTATTTCTACACTTAGGAGAGAGTTTCAATGGCACAATTTATATCAGGTAGCATCCTGGGCTCATTCCATTCTTCCTGTGTCAAGACTACTGGGGGCAGACACAGCCCCTGGTCCAGAGTAAAGACTCAGGTATGTGTCTGTTGCTATTCACTGGATGTGGGAGAGGATTGGGAATTTCTCTAGAAGCGATGCTGAAGAGTTCTTTTGCTTAACTAATCAGGAAACTCAGAACATTGAAGAGAAAGGAGACACTGGCTCACATGTCAGCAACAGGCCTGTGGGAGGATCTCAGGAATTGGGTAGGGAGCAGCTAACACCACACTCACTGAGGGGATAAAGCAGATTCCCATCCTCACAGCATCGGCTAGGACTCATCTGGTTACTGACTCAAGAAAAAGGTGACTTAGCATCTGTGTCCACTCTGGGGGAACTTAGGAAAGTGACAGAACCTATTTGAGATTCTACATGACAACCATTGCACAGACATACATGTCCATGTCGTGTGTTTTATCTTCTTTTGCGCTTCCATTGGCTAGCCTATGAAGACTCTGAGGACATCCAGAAAGAGTTTCCAAAGGTAGTCATGTGAGGTAAGCAGGAGCTGCTCCTTGTCTCCAGGGAGGGACAGTTCCTGCTGCAGGCAGTGGGTATCTGGTAGGCACAGACAACACATGCCATTTCAGGCTGCTGTTCAGCTCTATGCCAGCAGCCTCCCTGGGTTCTAGCCCCGGTATCAAAATCACAACACTAATAATTCAAACGAGAAATTGCCGCCATGGCTCTGGAGGATAGGAAAGACCTTTGTGGACTTCGGATTCAAATGTTTTAATTTGAAAAAAAATATTTTTTTAAGACGGGATTTCACCAAGTGCCTCAGGCTGTCCTGGAACCCACAACACGCCTGCCTCAGCTTCATGAGTGCTGAGGTTACAAGTGTGAGCCACAATGCCTGGTCTGCATTTGGGAAAAGAGGGATTTTAAAAGCTCCAGAAGGCCTGTTTACCAGCAGGAATGCTGTTTCCCTGTGTGCTGGATCGCCCTTGTGGAATGTCTGGCAGGAAGAACAGCCCAAAGAATTCTTCTCCAGGACCCTGCAACCATCTGAGCTAAGACAGGCATGTTTCCATAGAGGAGGCAGGAAACATGTGAGAACACCCCTACCCTGGAGGGGAGGAACTGGGAACTCATGATAGCTTGTCCTCTCTCAGAGAGAGGGACGCCCAGCAGGAAGAGCCAGACCTTTCTTCTAAGGTGTCTGTCAGAGCAGGCTGAAGGCAGCACATGTCCCTCCTAACATGTTCTCACCCTGCATCCTGGCCAGCATGAACTCACTGTTATTTGATTGGATCTTGGCCATTCTGACTGGGATAAAATGAAGTCTCAAAGTCGTTTTAATTTGCCTTTCTTTGATGGCTAAAGATGTTGAACATTTTTAAAGAAGTGTTCCTCCGTCATCTGTATTGCATCTTTTGGGAACTGTTTTTAGTTGTGTATCCCATTTTAATTGGCCTATTTGTTTTCTGGATGTTCAGGTTTTTATTTATTTATTTCAGTTCCTTATATACTCTAGAGAATAATCCTCTATCAGATGTATAACTGCTAAAGTATTTGTCCCATGCTGTTTGCCCATTCAGGCTGCCACTTTGCTCAAATAATGGCGTACTTTGCTATCCAGAGTTTCAGCCTTATAGGGTTTCACTTATTAATTATTGGTTTTAATGTCTTCATTTCATTGATTCTTTGTATTGCTGTATTTTCATTGCTATTTGTTTCTATTTCATTGATTTTTGCCCTAAACTTGATTATTTGGGATAATTTTTCTTCTTGTTTTTCTAGAGTTTCTAGCTGTGCCATTAATACGAGATATCTCCAATTATTTAAAATAGACACTTAGTGCTAAGAACTTGCCTCATAGAATGACCTTCAAGGTGTCCTATAGGTTTGAAATGTTGCTTTTCCATTTTAATTCAAAGTTTAAATTTCCTTCTTGATTTGTTTTGACCGAATTTTCACTAGCAGTGAGTTGCTCAGTTTCCCTGAGTTTGTATACCCTTTGCTGTTTCTATTGCTGATACTCGGTTTCCATTAAGGATGACAGCATGAGGGGCAGGCATTATTTCAATTTTCTTCTATGAGGCTTGTTTGTGGTCAGCTTTTAGTGTTTGCATAGATGTCTTGTTAGGGTCATTGGATTCATGACATTAACTTCAGCACTTCACTGTTTAATTTTTGTCTAGAAAACCTGTGTATTGGTAAGAATGGAGTATTGATATTACCCACATCACTGTGTTAACATGTGATTTTATTATTGTTTCTTGAATGAATGTGGATGCTCTCTTGCTTGGTGCGCACATGTTAGGAATTTTAATGTCCTCTTGTTGGATTTTTCCTTTGGTAAGTATTTAGTGCCTTTCCTTATCTCTTCTGATTACTGTTGGTTTAATGTTTATTTGGTCAGATATTAAAATAGCTATGCCTGCCTCTTGAGTCCAGTTGTGTGAAATATTTTTTAATTCTTTCTCCTGATGTCTGACCTGGGTGGTGAGGTGTTTCTTGGACAGCAAAAAGACAGGTCCTGTTTTATAATCTATTAGTCTATTCATTCTTGATATTTCATTTTGATCTCCCCCTTCTTTTGATGTACTGTTTTGGGATTTCTTATTTCTTGTGTCCTCTTGGACATAGTTAACCTTTTCTTCAGAGTCATCACTCCAGCTCTACGGTGACAGTTAGTGTTACCTCTTCAGAGGGAGGGATGGCAAGAACCGGGGGCTAGAAATCGGCTAATTTAAAGTAAAAGGACTCCAAGGAAATCAGGTTTTTTTTTTCTTGGCTAAAAGCAAGTAATCCCTGGGCCTCTCAGCAACTGTATCTTTGCTAAGGCCAGAGCTGCTGAAGTGCTCGGGGGCTCTGATCATCCATCTGGATCCTAAACTGTTTAAGGGTTATCCTCTCAGAAGAGACATAGTACAGTAGCAGCAGATCCTATTGAGGGAAAACTCCTTTTGGTCAAGAGAAAAAAAAAAAATCTCTGGCTTTGGAGGCAGATTTCAGGAGGGCAGGATCAATGACCTGACTGGAGTAAGCCCTCAGGCAGATGGGCTTACCTTAAACCGTGCTAAAGAGATGGGCAATAATAATTATTCCTTTAATGAGGTGCATATTTTCCTTCACAGAATTTCTGCCCCTTAGCACAGTCCCTGTGAGTTCAGCCACCAGGAGTTTTGGCTGGGTCTGCACACTTTTTTAGCTGGGTCTGAGTTTTAATTCAGAAAGTGCAATTTTTCCATTTTTTTCTGTTTCTTTCAGATCCTGACCAGAACCAATGTATGCTTTTCTGACACTCCAGTTTCCTTACTCTTTCTCTGAAGCCCCCTTCCCTACCATGTAGCTGCCTGCCACATCCATGCCAATAACTCAAACTGTGTGCCCTGCCCAACCCCATTGTTCCCTGGGTGGCATCTAAGATTTACAGCTTGCCTGCCCCAGGTCTCTCCTTTAAGCTCTAATAAATTGTCCAAAGTTTTAAAAAGACCTCACTCTCGTCATCCTAAACTGTCCCACATTCGCTCACTGACCCTCCCCTCTTATATCAGGTAAATTATGTCTCAATTTCAAATCTGGAAGGGCATATTTTGTTTTAGTTTTCCCAGAGAACACATAGTACAGTAGTGGTCACACCTCAGGCCCAGAGTTGAGCTTCTTTGTAGAGCATGGTCAGTCAGCCAGGGCAGGACAACTACCTGAATACTGCTGAGGTTTCACGAAGGAGGTGGGGAGTGTTTGATGATTTAGTGTTTGTCACTGACATCTCTAGGCACTGTGGGAAGAGGAAGTCATCCAGGGAAGCAAGGCTGAGGAAATCCCTGGAGGCATCAGACAAGTTGCCAGTGTCTCTTAGAACCTGACCTTGTTGCTTATTCTTGCTTCCTACAGAGAGGGCAGGATCCAGTACTAGATCTAAGTTTAATTTGATGGGTAAAGATGTTTCAGGAAGAATGCGAAACCAAGGAGAAGCATGTACCAGAGTCCTTGCCAGGCAGTACCGGGGCTTGCATCACACACTTGCTTACAGCCTCCTGGCCCTGTACCGCAGGGAGCTTTCTTTCTCTTCTTAAGCTATGGACCCCAGTGAACCTGACTAGCCACTTTTCCTCAGTACCTTCAGGGATGTTGTAGCCATTCAAATTGGAGCCACTTATCGGTTCATTTAGAAATATCTGCACAGCCACGGGCTTGACTTTCCCTGGGATGACCTGAAACCAGTATAACCAGGATTGATGAGCTGTTTCCTCTCCATGGAGTAGTGGCCTGGACACAGAAGGGAGACCATCATCCTCAAAAGCAGAGTCTTGCTCTCAAGTCTGCCTTGT
This sequence comes from Phyllotis vaccarum, assembly GCA_033318265.1. Lineage (NCBI taxonomy): Eukaryota > Metazoa > Chordata > Mammalia > Rodentia > Cricetidae > Phyllotis > Phyllotis vaccarum. The sequence continues at coordinate 58,527,826 of JARWLC010000005.1, forward strand.
GCAAGCACATGAGATGTTTCTGTTTCTTGGTGAGCATGGTTATTTTTAGGTAGAAGGATTGCACATGGCCTGAGATGATGGGGGGCAGGTCCAAGTCATCTGGATCACCTCAGCACCCCCCATGATTTGGGAAATTATGGGTGCACAGAGGAAATGAACAGCTGGAATTATCTGGAAGCATGTGGACGGCCACTGGAGCAAAAGTGATGAGCAGCATAACCCTCTTCTGGATCTGCCACCAGCTTTGAGCTCATATAACTGATACCTGGCAGCTCACGGGGTCTCTCAGCACCTCCACAAAGTAGGACATGCAAACCATAATCAGGTGCCTAACTATACCATACATCACACTGTTGGCAAAGGAGGGACCAAGGAACAAGAGACCATGCCCTCCCCGATGCCACGGAGAATCAGGCTCTCAAACACACTACAGGTGTGAGTGTTGACAGTCGATGTGTTAGCAGATTTAACGCCTGTACAGATACTCTAGGATTCATCCCAAAGGATGAAGATATGGAAAAGGCAGCTATGTATCACAGCACTGGTAAACAGACAGGATTATTAATCATGGAATGCCAGCACAGAAGAAATCCATTTTCTCTCACTCTACTTCTACCGATACACGTGCAAAACAAACCTGCCACACCATGCCATCTAATGAAGACATCTGGGGCCATTCCACTTTTTGAAGTGGGAATCAATAGACAGCCAGGCTGCCTACAGATCTATGAGCCTCCTGCTGCAGACTTCTCTGTGCTGGGTTATAAGTGAGAGCTGGCAGGCCCAGCCAGGGACCAGACTCTAAACAGTACACATGGGTCCTAGGATCTCCTTTCTGCTCCACCCACATTACCTTAGGAAAAGGTATACATTAGTGCTGGTGCACTCCAGAGACCTGGTGGTGTGACCTTTCCTGGGGAGGGACATCTGTTCACTTCCGATGAGGCACTAACAGCCCAAAGAAATAAGTCGATTGGAATTACTCATGGGGGTGTGGGTGATTCAAACACAACCATGTGACCAAAAAGCCCACCTAGCCTGAGTAAAGACACAAACTGTCTCTGGAACTCCCTGCTTACCTTGTCAGCAGCTCAGCTGGCCAGAACCTTCTCTCTCCAGCTGTTTCTGCTGTCTTCATAACCTTGGGGCCAGGCCTCCTGACTCTGGTAATGTGAGCTTCCTTGCCTGAGGACTAACAGGACTTTCTCTTCCTTTCAACTGGGAGAAAATAGTACCACAACTAGTTTAGGGGTTTTTCAGACTAGGATATTGACAGCTACTTGTCATGAGCAAAAGACAGACATTCTTGTGCATCAGGGAGACAGGTGTGGAGCTTTGTCCTCTGGGCATGGAATGAAATCACAGCAGCTGTGATTGGTACCATTAATATCACCTTACAGGAGTCAATAGTTATTGGGGTGGGGGACCACCTCTGTGGTATAGCTACCAATAAATGCTCATGCTCTTGTATGTAATACCATTAAACTCACGGGCGCACTGCCTTTGGATGAGCTCATTTCTCTGGTGTCCATTATCCTCTGCATATGAGGTGAACAGAAGTTCATTTTCTAGGGAAAGTCACATGATACTGAAGCTAGGACATGGAGTTGGAACTCTGAGCTTCTCAATTCTTCTTTGTGCAAAACACTTGGTTCCTCCTGTCTGGGACTTCAGCTTCTTACTCTGCAATGCCGGTAACTCACATCTACTCATTCTGTATAATGAAGGCCCCTGCTGAACTCTGTTATCTAAATTTTTATGCACATGGCTATGTGCTCCCTATGTGAGAGAGGCACAGATCCAGTGTTGGTACTCTGGCCGAATGGGCCCCAGGGGTGGTCACCTGTGGTCTAAGGAGCCGAGTAGAAAGTTTCAGGTTCCCTTTATAAAGATCAATACAGCCTAAATTTTCCATAACAAACGTTTTATTTGTAACTTAGAAAATGAGGGTCTGCTTTGGATTAGATGAACTTTCTCTAAAATCCCAAGACCTCTGTGGGGCCTGGCTGCCCCCGGCTTCTCTTTTGCCCTTGGCTTCTTGAGAGATCTGTCACTTGGAGACACTGCTCTGGGGTCTGATGGGGACAGAGTGTTGGCAGCAAGAGTGCCACTGGGTCCCTCATGTATCTAGGGTGCTAAGGGTACCAGTGGGGTAGGGACAGGCAGGGCAGACATCAGGTGGGTGCTGCCTCTAGCTATGGACCAGCTATGCAAAGATGCAGGGGAGATGGGGAATTCCTTCCTAAAAAGAAGCAAATACCAGCAGTTTATGAAGTCCACTCCAGGATCTTAGAGAGGCTAAGACATTAGGGAGAGATGCCTAATGTAAGGGTGGGAAGATGATGAGTTTATTGGAGTTACTTGGGGAGCACTTGACTGATCCATGTAGGGAGATTATGTTGTTCCATTGTAAATAATTGTCCCACCCACTGGTTTAATAAAAAGTGCTGGTTGGCCGAAGGTAGACAGGAAGTGTAGGCAGGGCTACCAGACTAAGAGAACTCTGGGAACAGGAAGAACAGAATAGAATGCCAGAGAAAAGCCAGAAGAAGCAGAGGACAACTATGCTGCTCTGAGAAAAGGTACCAGCCGCATGGCTGAACAGGATGAGAGTCATGGGTTAGATTAAGGGTAAAGAGTTAGCAAGTTATATGCCTGAGCCTTAGACCGATCAGCCTAAAACTATTGTAAGCATCTGTGTGTCTCTGTGGGTCTGTGGGTCTAAACCTTGAGGCTAGGCCTGAAAGTCCTAGCCAGAAACCTCTTACTACAAATCCAGGTACAGGTGCCCAGAAACCTGGGGGACATGAGGACCCAACACTCCCAGCTCCAACACTCAGTATTTTCAATCCAGCCATACTCAGGGCCTTCAGAGAAAGGCTTCCTGGAATCAGTTCAGAACAGCTTAGACACGTTTTGAAATAGAGAGTAATTTAAGGGCCCACTTCATTTGATTTTTGGCATTAACAAATTATATAAGCCATATAAAAATCCCTCCCTTTGCAGACACACATTCTTTGGCTCACCTCCTCCTCCCTGCTGAGATGCCAGGGTTCCCTGGCAGGCCAAGGGACCCACACTCCCTGGCTCGCCATTTATAGGAACCTCACTGTGCAGTGGTTGCTTTCTTTACTGTGCCTTCCTTCTTGGTGATGAAGCAGGTGACACATGGCTGGGACAGCAACTTGGCCTTACTGGCATGCCCTCCTGGCATGACACCTGGGGATGGGACTCTCTCCTCTGCTGTGATTGTGCCTAGAAAAGATCACTAGTGGGAGATTACTAGTGTTTCCTTCTGCTGCTCTGGCTGAGTTTCTGGAAGTGATGGAGCCTTCATTTTGATATCTCTCTCATATATCTTGGGCAGTCCCCTGAACACGTGAGCTGTCCCTGGTTCCTCCCTTGGTGGTGCATGTCTGGGAAGCTGACCAAGTCCCTGGGAGCAGCAACTGGACCAAAACAGCAACTCTGGGCATCACTGACCTTGCTCCTGTTTGGAAACATTCATTGTTCAGGTCTGTGCTCCTAGAGTGGCAGGTTCATGGGCTTGAAGAGAACATGGCCTCACACACACGCCAGTCCCTTTTCTTTGGTGCCCCGAGTACTGGGAGGATGGAAACATCTCCAAATGCCCCTCTCATAACACCCAGCCCTGGCTGCTATCTGCTGTTTCCTAAACATACCTTATTCTGGCCTGTGGAAAAAGAGTTCCCTGAAATTCTGAAATGGGGCTGAAACAGGCCTGGCCACTCTCAGTGCAGGCCGAGAGCAACAGGAAATGCCAGAGGTGTGAACCAGAGGCCTAAAAAAAGAGACTTCTCTCCCAAGGATGCCACCAAAAGCACCGAGGTACCACAGCTTTTCATGTTTCTTGTTTATTTGATTTTCTAAGATATTCTGAGTGTAAGAATATCTTAGAAATATCACCGACACTGTCAGTTTGAGGGGACTCCTCAGCCCACGGGTAACCACTGAACAGCTGCTTTTGCACCCAGGCAGAAGGCTGTATACTGCTTGGCTGTACAGACCTCTGAAAGATAATGCATACTTTCAGCAGTAATTTAAATAAGGCCTAGTTATAAAACTTCAAGAACCACCTGGCCTTGGGTAAGACACTTAAAAAACAATTCTCTACATTTCAGCTCTTTTGGTAACTTCAGAGTTGGAATCTACCTGTGTGAGTTCTTGGTGATCAAGGTAAACTGGACAAGCCTCATCCCCACAGTGGAAGAAACTAAGCTGTATTCCTTCATGTAGTTGGTGACATTCACATGCTAATCAACTGCTAGGGAACGCCAAGGAAGGGACTTCTCTGCACGAACCTGTTTTGAGGGTATGTGCCAGACTAGCAGGAGAGGCATGACCAGAACCATCTATCTACTGCCCATTCCTTCCGGTGGGTGGAAACCTGTGCTTCCTGCTGTGCTGGGCTTGGGTGGTACTGTGAGGCCAGACAGGGACAGAGACTTTGGAGCAGTAGGGCAACCCAGCCACACCCCTCCCTAGATCCTCCTCACAGGGGTCCCTTATTTCTTAGTACCTATTTTCTTCTCCATAAAATGGGCCTCAAGAGTTTCCATTGAAGTTCCTCTGTTTGCTCTCAACTTCTTGGTCTTTACTTGGAAACTCTACTGTGCACAAAGAATGCACCCTACATTAAAAAGAAACACGTAGCTGCAGCCCACATGCTGAGCTCAGGCTGGCCAACAAGGACTTAACTAAGCTGGCACCTCTTCTTGAGGTCTACATAGCCAGGTGTAGAGTGATCTGGAAACTTCGTCATCCCTCCTTGATGGGTGAGAACCCACCAGGGTAGAAACAGTTGCTAAGTTTATACAATTCCATTTGACAACGATGAGACGGAGACTGTAGGCAGGTGTCAGACATTTATTCTAAGCCACAGAGGCCACTGCTCTGAGAGCTGTACACTGGAAAAGGCTACACACACACGAGAGGCTGGAGGTCAGTGGAGGGGAATCAAGGAGAAACATTCACAGTGTTGAGCAGCATTTGCACAGAATACAGTCATCTCAATGTCACAGAAAGGTCTCATTCAGAACCACCTCATCACATCTAGGAGGTCAGAATCAAGAGTGGTAGGTCTGCTTGGTGGAATCCAGTGGCACAGAGCACAGCGGGTGCCAGAGGGGCTGGCTAGGAGCACTATGGAGAGACCTGGCTTTATAGCATGCTTAGCTGAGCCCTGGCCTAATGTCCTAATTCCTGATTTTTCTGGAAAAAGATACCTATAAAGTAACAAGCCTATGGCAGCCACATCCAGATGTGGGCCCCAGGTGGCATCTGTGCAATGGGAAGAGCCTAAGTCCCTGGTTACCATGCAGCAGTGGGCAGGCATGACTGTGGGGTTAGTACCTTCCCTGCTGTCTAGTTAGTAACAGTTTTTACATTTGTCATGTGAGATATTTTTGTCCCCAAATAATAATACCTTGGAAAGGTGATTTAAAATGCAAGACAAATGGCATAAATGACAAGCACACGGAGAACAATGGCATTGGAGATGTAAGTGCTTTGGTCCACACTTCACAGTGGCATATGCTATGAAATGCATATCCAATGAAATATAAGTATACAGAAGCAAAGTGTTCAAACTGCTTCCTCTTCCCCGTTTTTTAAAAAATCATCCTCTCATGTACCCCAAAGAACCAAGAAAAAAACATAAATATTTAAATCAGATTAGAAACCTACCTTTTGAACCAATATGAATTTCTAAAACACTTTGTCTCCCCAGTCAGATCCTCTCAATCTCTAAAGATGAACACTTTGAGGTATCTTTTAAATAAGACAGCACTAACAATTAAGTTCCTCATCTTTTTCTAAAACACCTACTGGGTCCTAAATGGAAAAGGTCAGAAAGCAACTTCCCTGGTCTGGCAGTGTGTTCAACTGCCTGAGTGAGGTTGGCTGTGACTGCTGGCAGGTTTAGTCCTGTGAAGCAACATTCATAGAGTAGGACCATAAGTACTCTGGTAGAATTTATGCCTCATGACAGGCTCTGGGAAGTCCAAAGAAGCCTCATGACAGCAGCATACACTGTGGCCTGTTTTAGCCTTGAGGCTTCTTGGTGGGAATCCGATGTTAAAAGTGGAAATGAAGACCCTGAGGGTTGGTGTGTAGTTCTTGGCTGTCCAGCTGAGCTGCAGTTACAGGAGCGCACAGACATTTCTGATAAGACCTTACAACTTCGAAAAAGTGGCAAACTAACTGACCTCAGTGTGATTTCATCAAGGTACTGAGCATCTACCTTTACACAAGCAGAAGTTTAAACATTATTCTAAAAGGAAAAAAGAATAAGAGCAATTTGGGAAAATGATTTTCTTTTGCTTTAAAATATAAATCTTTGAACAAGCTCACTTATATACAAATATACACACACATATATAGACTTAAATACTATGAAAAAGCAAACCAAAGGCCCCATTAATGAATATTTCTGTGTACTAACTGTGACGCGCAGTTCAGAGCTATTCTTTTTCTTTAAAGTTAAAATTCAAGCTTTTTAAGGATTGATGTTAAACAAAAATCAGTATACATCTACAACACGAATCTGAGATGCTAAGAGGATGTCTCACAGGACAAACATTATAAATCCAGACTGGACAGAGCAGCCCTTAGCCAGCAGGACAGTGGGAACTCCAGGGCCCTGAATGTGTCATTCAATTTTGTCCCTGGGGTGGCTGGTGCAGTATGACAGACAGATACAGACCACCCACCTTTGAACAACACACAACACTCAGAACTACTGACAGGTACCAGATGTTATGACAATTTGCTCAAAACTGTATCAAACCTGGTTCTAGAAACTTCGTGCCCCAGACAAGGGGGCTCCCCCTCCTGTCTATTCATGCTGCTGTTGGTAATAGCAAAAGCCCCATTCCTTGAATTTTCTTTGAGATCCTCGTTTCTACTTCAACTTTATCTCACAGCCTGGCATGACTAACCTAGGACACTGGAATCTCAGATTCCCTTCCAATGTTGAAATTTCATGAATAAGCCAAACAATTAAACAAGAAACACATTATGTTGTCTGACCTTTTATAAAATGACCCAAAGTTATAAATACTTATTTCTAAAACCATTGGTTTTTTTTTGTTTGTTTGTTTTTGTTTTGGGTTTTTTTTTTTTTTTTTTTTTTTTTTTTTTTTTTTTTTTTTGCTAAGGTGGAGAAATGCATAGGTGGCTCTTTTAATGCTTTCTTTTGAAGAAATTAACAGTATGAAATGCTTGCCATCCACCAACTAGGAACAAACTCCATGCACATGTGCAGTCTCCCTACTTCCCAACATGATTTTAATCACTGTGGACTTTCAACCTTGGGGGACTCTTGAGGATGGGCTGTAGCTGGGAGGTGACTAGAGAGGTGTGTAGGGCCATCCAATGGTATAAAGTGTTCTAATGAAGGCAATCCATTTCCCAGGAGTCTGAATTTGTCTACACATAAGTGGAAATCCACACAGGCTTGCTGGGTGCCCAAGCCTCCACTTTCCTAATACTATATTTCCTTCCCCATGTACAGTCAGGCTCCAGTTAAGAGAGACTTGCTTCTCCTACCGATTTCCAACATACAGTTCTCTACAACTTGCCAAGGGGCTGTAGATTTTATTAGCCAACTGTATCATCGATATTTTAGTATTTTAGCTGATTCCCCTTTCAAAGCCATTATGCGGAGAAGACTCTAAGCAATTATAGAGACCGACTGAACCTAGGTGGCATTTCACAGAAGAGGCTGTTAAACCACAGTTGAGATGACTTCCTTGCTGTGCGCAGAGCTCTGCTCTCACATCACAGCTGCCAGGGGCATGGCTGTGGGAGGTGTACACCAGCCCTGCTTCCCGGTGCCAGCCAGGACTCCTTGTCCTGGGAAGCACTCCGGGCTGTTAGTGCTAAGGGTGGAATCCAAGTATGGTTACTGCTGCTTCTTCCAGAAATAAAGGCAGTGGTGGGGAAACGGCTTTTCTTGTCAGGAAACATCTGTTAAATCAGAGGTAAAGAAGAAACTGTGGAGGTGTAACATGGGAAGTCAGGGCAAGCAATCAGCTCTTTACTCACGAGACTTTGACCTGGCAACCTCACTGATATTCCTGACGGGTGAGCATGGATGAAGTACATGGATGGGCCAGCTTCCAGGCACAGGCTTGCTACTAATTTTAATGTACCTTGATATCTCAAAAAAAAAAAAAAAATCCTTACTGCATCTTATCAAGCTGAACTGATTTCCTTAGGAGAATTCTGTTCATTTCTTAGTACCTCTGTTTAGATCACATGCTGGCTTCATAGAAAAGTATACATTAGTATAGAGATGCCTAAATACGTGGTTTTAAAAGAGCAGGATTCTAATCTTACAGTAATAAATGTTCACATTCAGAGGCAACGCTATGTAGAAAGACGCACCTTCAAGACACTGGAGCATGGACATTTTTGTTTGTTTCCTGTTATGAATAAAGGAAAGCTACCAAAATCTAAAAAATAGAAAAATCAAAATCCCCAAAGTCCAAAATGCAAAAGGCTCCAACAGCTCCTTTGAATTCGGAAAGACAGGCACTGCAGGGAGAGGCTGAGTCACATGACCAGTGTCCAGGCTGACGGTGGACACAGTTTCTCAAAGTTGTTTCCTCACGGACTAAAGAGAAGGCAGCACGTCCAACAGCACAACTGCTCCCCACATGTGACTCAGTTGGGCATGCACGGTTTTCCAACTCTTGTCTGGTCGTGAAAGCAGAAGACCAGAACAAACTGTAATCAGACGCCCTAGCGAGAGGCAAGTGTGGCCAGTGAAGGAAGACTCAGGTAAGTGGGAGGCTCTGTCTGGTACATACTGAGGTCAAGAAATGTGGAGACTGTTTTACACGACATAATACCTTCAACAGATCTCTCTCTCTCTCCCAGACACAGAAAGCAATGAGTACAATGGAAGGATGAAACACAGAAGCTCAAACATCCCAGAGATTTGGGGGTATATTGGATATACTCAAAGCAATGCAGCACAGCCAGGCTGTATAAACCATTTGATAAAAAAATATCTTCTTTTAGGCTATAAGGAAGGATGATCAGAGTCCGGGGAGTGCTCTTCAGGGCACTCCATATCCGCCGTACAGGAGGACACGAGTTCACTTGGAGTCTTCAGTCTCTTCCTGCTCGTATGTATACTTCGCTTCTCCTGTAATGATTTCAGGCCCAACCAAGTGTTTCTTTAGTGAAGACTATCTTCTAATCCCTGGGAGGGACATCATGACACCACTGGAGTCATATCCCACAACTGAAGACAAGAAAAGAATGCCAATGATGAACTAAGATCCAGCTGTACTCGGGATGGCCTCAATTCAAAGTGGGTTTTGCTTTTCCCAGTTATCAAACAAACATATAGCACTAGCTTGGCTTCTATAAAAGGGCAGCTACATGTTGTTCCAGCTAAAAACGTAAGGTAGATGAGATCCAAAGAAGGAGAGAAGAGCTAGCACACCCAGGGTACGTCTTCCCAGATAACCTTCAAGTTATTTTCTAAGACATCAAAAAGGAAGGGCCACAGCCTCAGAGTTTGGCTGAACCTTGGTCCTTTCTAACAACTTTATCCTGTTTCTGCCTCCAAAACAGGACAGGATGACAGAGATAGCCCCTCTGGGCCTCTGCTGCGGCCATGAATCCATGTGGCTTCAGAGGCCTGCCTTCCAACCTCCATTGGTTCAAGAGCATCTGCTTCATAAGCTTCCCAAGCAGCTCCCTGCCCTCCCTCTGTGAGTCCTGTTTATCGCTGCTATGATTCCTGCATATGCGACTTACTACCTAGTGCATGTTTATGTGTGAAAGTTATAGGACAACCTCAACCATCACCCCCTCAGGAGCCATCCTCCTTATCTCACTGAGACCCATGACTTGCTGACTAAGCTAGGCTGCTTGGCTAGTTCTCTGGCATATATCTGACTCCACCTCCTCAGTTCTGTGATTAAAAGCATTTATCAACATGCCTACATTTTTTTTTTTTTTTTTTTAATGCTCGGGTTGCAAGCACTTTATAAACTGAACAATCTCCATAGGTTCCTAGTATTGGTTTTTAAAGATCACATCTTAAGTAAGTTATGCTTGCAAATCAGGCTGTTAAGTACAGTGTGGTCTCAACAATGCTCACTTCCACAGATAATCTGAACACAAACAGCCTCACAGATCCTCCTGTCTCTACACAAGGCCTGCAATAGGAAGCTTAACAAGATGCTCTTACCTTAATCACTTTGTCAGTTCCAGAAGTCAGTAACCATCCCCTGGTTGCATCAAAATGCACATGTACAATATTATGTTTACTGTCGTGGAAGGTGGCTGTGGGTGCACGTCTGGAAGGAGCAAGATCAGAGTAAAAGATGGGCACAGGAAATGACAGGGATCCTCATTTTTAGCCTAATGGCTAACACTACTTCAGTTAGAAATGCTCTGGCTTTCACTCCTTGGTGATTTGTTACATGATTTTATTCTTTATTTAGTATGTGTATGTAAGTGCACACAACCAGATCAGAGGACATCTCTCAGGAGTTGGCTCTCTCCTGTTAGCTTATGGGATCCAGAGACTGAACTGGGGTTGTCAGGCCCAGGCATAAGCACCTCTATTCACCAGATGGTCTCACTGGACCTTTTACATGATTTTACAAGGATAACAAGGTAAATGATCCTTCCGGCCTCCAGAATAGGAAAGATGAAAGCCCCCAAGGTTCTTCAGGAAAGTGTTCTGTTGTGATAGAATCCATGAACATCTCTACTTTTACCTTGAAGAACTTTTTTAAAGACCACAGTACCTTTGCCGAGTCTGTGTTTAGGAGGAAGGAATATACTCTAGGTTGGCCTATTTTTCTTAAAGGTGCCCAAGACACCACTGTCTAACTGAAGACCATCTGTATTTTCTTTCCTTTCCCACTGGTGTAAATGCAAATAAAAGTTTTTAAAATTATATTCTAAAGCTTTACTAAGCAATATATTTGTATGAATATGTATGAGTGTGTGAGTGAGTGTGTGTGTGTGTGTGTGTGTGTGTGTGTGTGTGTGTGTGTGTGTGTATACAGCCAAGCAACATAAATAATATCTTAGCACACACATACATACTCCATTGCTTGTTCTTTGTTCTTGGGCCTACAGCTTTGCTGCCTATTTTAGTGAGAAGGTCTGTTGGCCGCCTCAGCACTCTATAGGCAGGTCTAGATGGCTTTCCAGAGACAAGGCAGAAGAGCTAGCGGTGGAGCTGGGCAGGCTAAGCAGACCTCCTCATTGTGGTTCAGAGCCTCTATATTGCTGTAAGTGCTCAGAAGATGACTGTCCCTTGGCTTTACTTGAATCTACAGGAAAGACTCTGAGTAGTAAAATGATCACTGTACATGATTTTAGCTTAACTTGAAATTTCTTAAACTCAGATCTGTCTTGATACAATGAAGTACTGAACTCAGTCATCTCTAAGGTCCCCTGCAGTTTTCTTCAATGATTAGAACTCTCACTAATTTCATCTTGTGCTTGTGTGTGCAATTAGTCCGTGCACATGTACAACCATTTCAGCAAGTGACGTGATCTGACTGTACCATAAAGTGCTGGGCGGACTGGAGACTGGTTATCCTGCACCCTCTGGGGGCAAACTTGTTTCTGTGCATTTCGATAGGTCTGGGGCAGTTTTCAATTTTCAGAGTTGCTTCTTTCAAATCAGAGCTAAGATCTCAGGATATCAGGCAGAATGCTTCAGCTGAGTGGTGGGGGTGCCTGGAACTATTTCCGTCCTAGAAAAATGGGCTTAGCTCTTCCCAGAACCTAACAACTTCTGGAGCCCTTGAATGGTCCAACAGCAAGTCCTGTCCTTAGCTCCCCTGGGATTCTCAGTGAGCAGGCAGGTATACTTGACAGCCCAGCAGGGAGCTCTTCCAGCTCATCCCCTCTTGCCTGTCTCTCTCATGGTCCAGAAGCCTCTTGGTGGCACAGAGCTTTTTACTGCATGTTTCTGTCTGTACACCCCTTCCAGGTAGGTGGACTAGCTCTTGAGTGGAACTCTCAGGCTGGGCTTTGTCCATAACCCAGAAGGGCTCAGGGTGTGAACTTACTCCTCATCTGTGATGGCCTCGTGACAGCTGTCACATACTCGGACCTCAAACTCAAAGCCCATGAGCGGGATGGACGAGCGTTTGGAGCTGCACCTGCCACACACAGCCTTCCCACATTTCCGGCAGTGGTGCTGGGGGAGAAGGGAAACGGCGTTGGTTAGCTCTGGCTGTGGGCTGCACACCTGTAAACTAACTGCTCTCAGGTAAGGACACCAGGCCAAAGTGCCCCAGAGCCAGACATATAGCTCAGTCTTACAATCCCAGCACTGGGGAGACTGACACCAGTCAACTGAGTATTTTGAAGCCACACTAGGACTTATTTGTGTCTTAGGTAGAAGGGCTTAATTCATATTCGACAAAGGTAAACCACAATACTTAACATGATCTAACTATACTATAAGGTGCTAGATGAATTAGAAGAACAATTTTTCCCAGTAACTTACTGAATACATATCACACCACAGATACACACGCACACACACACACACACACACACACACACACACACACACACACACACACACACACACACACACACCATACCACAACACAGCAGTATCCTGAAACCAGATTTCTACGTCTTTTAGTTTTGGTCTCAATTCAGGACTTGTGGGAAGCGCACTTCCCTCTTCTGTTTCCTGTTCTCCGCCCTCTTCAAGTACCATTGCTGTGAGCTGCATAGAGGAAGCACCCAAGAGCCAGATCGTAAAGCTGGCTGAACGGAGGAAGTGCTACCGTGAGAGATTACAAATCTGGATGACCTCTCACCCAGCCTTTGACTCTATCAGGGTTCTACCCAGATAACCTAACATTTGATTTCTATGGAGAAGAGCAACTAAAACCAAGTCAGAGGAGGGAAGGTGAATAATGAGAAGTACACGTCCTCATGTAATTCATGGTTTGGAGCCAGCATCAGCTAACGTGACACCTCAATACTAAGGCATATCTCAATAGATGCCATTAGTTAGTTTAAAACTGTACCTCTCAAGAACTCAGGACAAACCATTAGGAAACAAAATCTATTTGGGAGGGGCTGCAGTAGACATTTAGGTGTCATAGGTACTAAATCACTTAGTCTACCTCAACCCCCACCCAAGGGCTGCCACTTCTTTGACTATATGGTAGAGTCACTTCCAAATAACCACTTTAATATAGCACATATCACTCACCTGTCTTAGGCCAATTTTCTTACTGTCCCACATTTGCTTGAAGTTCCAGAAGAAAGGCTGGTCACACTTTTGGCAGGAATCACTGTCCAACCACTCTGGAGTCTTGTCAAATAAAGCAAGAGCAGCCACAGTAAGAGGTGGTATGACAAAGGAACTGTGGGCACTCGTCAGACTTCCATAATCAGGACATATTTATCAGAAATGACTGACCCCTCAGTCAGTCACAAAAGCAGATAGTTACAGAAGGTTTGCTAACTGTCAGGCCCTGAAGATGATACAGATACAGGGGTGAATAAAAAGAACCTAGAAACATAGAGATTATAGTTTATTAGGGAAGCCGTCATAGAAATAGTAGTAATCAGAATGTCTGAAGGATTAGTCCAAGGGAAGCAGTGTTCTGGTATGGTAACAGGGGTCAGTGAGGTAGACCAGAGGCTCTGATGGTGGCTGGGGTCTCTGTAGAAGGCAAGTCAGGTGAGACCTGAAGCAGGAATGGAGGAGAAGAGGCGGAGGGGGCTGAGTGCAACTTCAGGATGGTTGAAAAGCTGACCAGATGGTAGGTGAAGCTGGAGGGAGGGACAGGTGTCAGAGTTTGCTGGCTCCTCACCATCATGCTGAGACTTCAGTCCCTAGTCTCTAATATACTCTCTCTATATATTATATATAATATATCTTATATATACCATATATTAGAGAATATATATAAATATATATACCCTATTCTCTCTATAAATACCATGACGTCTAATAGTATATTACATATAAATGTAACCACACCATAAGTAGTCTAAATTAAATCAGACACGTTTTAAAAGTATGTTCTGCTTAAGGTATTCTTTAGAAGATCTTGTGTGTGTGTGTGTGTGTGTGCTGTTTACATGTTACACATGTACATGTGCATACATGCTGAGTACATGTGTAAGCTGAGTGTTGTATTGGAACTGATCCTAGGACCTTACGCATGTTAAGCAAACACTCTATCACTGAAATAAGGCAGGTTGGGAAGAGCTCAAAATGGTTTTGGAACAGAAGGTGGAAGAGAAAACCAGAATTGTAGTATAGAACTGTTTGTGCATATACCACACACTCATACACATCTATACATTCACCACACACAACCATGTACATGCACACATATACCATACACACAGAAATACACTCACACATACCACAAATGTATACACCATACATACTCATATACACATACTCCACAATCTGATATCTCATACATACTCTAATGCACATACACACATACACAATCTTACAATACATCATTCACACTCATATACATACACATATACACACCACAAATATATACCACCCTCCCTCTAGCTCCCACACACACTCACACTTACACATACAACAGACACCTACACACTCTCACCACATATTGCACACACACCTTCACACATACACTCACATCTATCTGGGTTTAAAATGCATCATAGTTGGTTGTCTATGATGAAGGCATTCAGTGGAAAAAAAACAATACATTTAATAAGATTCCATTTTTTGTTAAAAGAATTTTGTAAATGTAGAGAAAAACAGAAGGATGGATATTTGCCAATATGAAAAGTCTTTGTTAAGTCATAGATTTTGTTATTTCTAGATGGTGATATCATGATTAACAGATCTGTTTTCTACTTATTAATGAATGCTTTCTAACTTTTCTACAAAGAGTATTACTATGTCTAATAATACATGAGCAATTCTGTATAGCCAACACATATTCACCATCTGAGATGTCACGCTGATTCAGACATGCAGAGATGTCCCTCTCCTGTCCCACACTGTCTTCCATCTGCATCTCTGAGGCTTGACTGCTGCTAACTCCCATCAGCATTGACATACCACAGCAACCTTTCACACTGTGGTAGTCTGCATGTGTCTGGCCCCCATAAGTTCATAGGGAGCAGCACTATTAGGAGGTCTGGCCTTGTTGGAGGAGGCTGGATGATACATGCCTTTAATCCATACCTCAGGCTGGAAGGCACACCTTTAGTCTGGGCTACAACCTTCTGGAGGAAGTGGGTTACTGTGGGGGCAGCTTTGAGGTTTCATATACTCAGGATACCGCCCAGTGAGTCAATCGACTTCCTGTTCCCTGTCTGCAAGATGTAGGACTCTCGCCTCCAGCATGTCTGCCTGCACGCCACCATACTCCCCTTGATGATAATGGACTGAACCTCTGAAACTGTAAGCAAGCCAGCTCAATTAAATGTTTCCTTTATAAGAGTTGCTGTGGTCATGGTGTCTCTTCACAGCAATAAAAACCCTAAGACACACGCACACCCACCACACTCTTATTCCTGGTGTAAAGCCATGACTCTCCTTCCCATTAATAGCTTGAGCAGGCCAACTGAACCCTTCCTTGATAGCCAAGCATAAATAACATTCATTCCAAAATACCCAGCACTGACCTTCTGTCCACTAGTGTCAACTGTAATGTCATTACATATGCCATCAATAGTACTCTGGACTCACTAGAAAGTCTGTCAGCACCACAGGTTAGAACAAACTTTGTTACTGTTAGCACCCCACAGCCTCTGCTATAGTGAGGAAGCCAATTTCCACATGCTTATAAAGTATAGTATTTATAAAAGATGGATGGAATCATTCCCATTGCTCATCAGAGCTTCTAATTAACAAGATCTTAAACTCATCAGCAAGTGCTGAATGTTCACATATATGCATATCAAAATGGCTCAAATTGGCTCCCAGATGCCTACTTGTATCTTTGGAAACAACACTGTTATGTTCCTTTGAGGTGTCCTTCCATTAAAAGAGAGAGAGAGAGAAAAAAAAAGCCTGGATCAGGTCTGAATGTCCCTAACCCAAAGCAACCCATGACACAATTTCCAGCTCTAGAGGAACCTAATTCACATGACCAGCAAGGGCCGTAATGATCCCCCACCAGTACATGGATGGTGCTAAGCATACTTTTCAAAAGCAGTATTCTACATTTCCCTGTTTCCTACCACTAAGGATCATTTTAATTAGTTACTAGCAAAACTCCTGTGGATTTAGGGCTTCAAAGAATAAAGCTGTAACCTTCCTAGGCATTTAATTACTGGCATCTGAAGGTATTACATTGTAGGTAACACCAATGACGCTCTTGGATGAGACTGGGTGAAGGGATGAAAATGGGAAAATTTTGTCTTTATAAAGTGTGTTTTTTCTATTTAACTCTCATACCCTGAAAGAAATAAATGACAAGTATGCTAACTTCAAAGGGAAAGTTTACCCAGAATAATTCTTCAAAATACTTGTCCGGCATTACTCAGTAAACATATTAATTGTTAAAATGCTTACAGATTAAAAAGCAAAATTAATCTTAAAAGTGTTACGGTAAGATTTGAATCTGTGCTTAGGAAGACAAGGTATCAAGTCCCCAAACAGGGGACTACTTAGAATATGGCAAATAATCACAAGACTATTACTTCCTGTATTTCCATTAAAACCAAACTAAGGGCTCTTCCTCCTCAGGAGTTCTCTAACTTAGGACATAACGTATCTGACTTTGTGGTCTAATCAGGACAGAAATAAGCAGGAGTGGGGCAGTGACAGAGCTGTGGGCCTACCCGGAGTGCTGTGCCTCTTACCTCCTGCCTTTCCACATCCATGTTCCAGACGACAATGCCACCATCACCGCCACATGAGATGAGCTGCCTTGTGTGCTGTGCATAGGAGAGGGCTCGGACTTTGTCACTGTGGAAGAAACCAAAGGTTGGGGACTAGTTTGGGAGCAAACAGCATGCTCCAAGTAGAAAGCCCACCAGATTCAACACTGAGCTCCAATAGGTAGCCAGGAATCTTTACAGACTCGTCATATGCAATGGTCAGACCTAAAGTGAGTTTAAATGGTGTGTTAGCATCTCAGGCCCGGGAGACAGTACACTCAAATAAGAGATGATCGCTGGGCTGACTAACACCTGCTAATTCTCCCCTAAGGAATTTTACATGCCACAGAGGAAACTCTGGGGCATTTGCTGGTCTCTAAACTGCCAGCAGAAGGCAGTTCTCGGTTCTCTACTCCCTTCCCAGTTTTCTCTATGAAATATCAGCTAGTTACTTTGATAATTATTACAATTAAAGTGAGTGGTTAAGACTCTGCCAGCTGGTGCCAGCTGTGGTGATGCAGACTTTAGCTTCAGCACGTGGGATCACGCCCATTGTCCTGGGACTTCCCTTTACTTTTAAAACTTACTTGAGAAAAACAAAAGTACTTTCTGTAGCTTTAGATTCAAACAAAAAGAAAAGATTTATTTGAAATTTGCAATGAGGAATCCATCCTATTTGGACATTATGCATACTAAATGGAAAAATAACTTTCCCAAACAGAAAAAAAATGTGATGAGAAAAATCCAATGTTTGATGTTCTTGAGATTCGTCCCACTGTGAGGTTTAGTAAAAGACAGACACTCAGTTTCTTGCACTTATTAAGACAACTTAGCATCCAGCTCAAGAAAAGCCACTGTATACTTTGGAGAGAAGAATCCCAACTGGTCCCAGGACGAGGAAGGAAGGTTTTGTTTTACAGTATCTGAAGGGTTGGCCATGTTCCTCAGAGGCACCTGCTTCTCTGATGCACTCATTACTACTGCCTTTGGCCACTGTGGACAGGGTGCTCTTTACCGTCTGGGGAACCGCCGAGCTGGCAGTCTGTCTTCAGAACTATGTTTGGTTCTTTGTAGTAACTTGACACATGTCCTTGTTTTTTTTTTTTTTTACGAGGGGGAGGGGTGGAGATAAAGGCCTTAACTTGTAAAAAAGGCTTCGCTCTTCAAAATGGTGTTTTTAATATTATGTTAAGGTATTACTACCTTGTATAGACAGACAGTGTTCCTATCTTACAAGGACCTCAGACTCAGTAGCAAGGTTCATTTTGACTTTCCATGCTGAATCACTATTCAGACAAGGTATAATCTCTAAGATGTTTTATGTCAAAAGCTTTCCAAAGAGACTTCCCAGAGAATTCCTGTGATAAGTTTATCTAATTATTCTTTATCAATAAAGAATTAGGAGTCAAATATTGGAGTAAGAACCGGAATGGTCAGAGAAATTAGCATGGCCAGCACTTTACTGACTCGGCCATTTTCCCAGCCCTCACTTTAGCATTTTCTAGGGCTATGTATAGATTTTCATCAAAGAACTTCTCTTACTAACTAATGACTAATAGAAAGCAGTTCATTCACTCATTTAAAAAGTCTTGATTTTAAAAGTCTGGAGCGCCTTCATTCTGATATTCAAGGGCAAGAGGAGAACAGACTTGAAATTATGATTGAGCTACATTTCATTTGTTAAAGCTGGGTTTCTCCACCTTCCTAATGCTGTGACCCTTTTTAATCCACTTTCTAGTGTTGTGCTGAACCTCCAATCTTAAAATTATTTTGTTGCTACTGCATAACTGTAATTTTACTGTTATGATTCATAATGTAAATAACGGATATGCGTGATATCTGATCTGTGGCTCCTGTGAAAGGATCATTTAACCCCCAAAGGATCTTGACCCACAGGTTGAGAACCATTGTGTTAAGGCATCCTGAGACATAGATCAATGATTGTAATGCAAAAGGTCCTTCAGAAGGAGTGTTTCACCACTCACAGCTGGTGGCAGCATTCAGCAGCAAATGTGTTACAAGGCCCACTGCTGTTAATCTTCCAGCACAGGAGAGTGGAACACAGTGATGAATTTCAGGCCTCAAGCTTTGTAATAACTGCTTGGAGATTCTTGATCTAAGGATTGAAAATCCAACTACCTCACAATTAAAAACTAGGGTAGGGAATAAAAAGACATCTTATCTTCATATTTCATCTGCAACCACTGTAGTACTTATACTAGAAAGCTGATCATTATTTTGTGGATGAGGGCCCTCCACATACACACTGTAATATATTCTGATGGGTACATGAAAGCCCTGCTTTCTTGAGCATGGAGAGCCGCCTCCTGTAAATGCTATACTCAGAAGGACAGCCTCATGCTTCTTAGCAGTTCTAGAGAAAACATGTCCCACCAGGCCAGCAAGCTATGTAACTCGATTGTACCAGTACAAAATGAAAATGTAGGGCTGGCCCCTTGTCAAAATTCATAAAGAATGAGAAGACAGTAAAATAGCAGAACATAAAAACGGAAGTGGGCCCTTCAAGGAATGAGGACATCTGGGGGCATTAACTCTTTAAAATATTTTTCAACTGTATTTTATGTGTCTACTTCACCTGCATATGGGTCTGTGCATCACTTGTGTGCCTGGTGCTTGCAAAGGCCGGAAGAGGTCATCAAATACAGAACTCAAGTAACAGATGGTTTGGGCTGCTAACTGGGTGGGAAACTGAACCCAGGTCCTTCAGAAGAGCAGCTAGTGCTCCTAACCTGAGCCTGAATGCAATTCTGCACAGGTACAGGGGCACACACCTCTAATCCCAGCACTTGGGAGGCAGATGAAGGTGGATCTCTACAAACTCTAGGCATCTATGAAGCAACTTCCAGGACAGCTATTACCAGAAAAATCTCGTCTCGAAAAACAAAAGGGAAACCTATCAAACTCCACAGCCCCGCCTTCTATGACAGGACTGTACTCTCCATGAAAGCTCTGACGGCCATGTTAGGCTGTCACACGGGTCAAACAATGAGGGGTAAAAGACTGCCCCTTCCCTAGTGTTCCCAGCACTGTGGTGAGAGGCTGCCCTCACCCTCACAGGCTCCTCCTCTGAAAACAGAGGGCAGGCTGAGAAGGCCTCTCTTCAGCCTCAGGTGCTATTTACTTGATGGTAGGAGCTGAGCGCAAACCCTCCCTATGCCTATTTATTTACAGATAGGCTATTTCTTTACCAAAAGAGTTTGTTCTTTTCCTTTTGAGCTGGATCTCAAGTAACCAGGCTGGCTGAGGATGGCTCTGAATCCCTTTTCCTCCCATCTGTGTCCCGTGGGCTGGGATTACTGGTAAATCCTACAGTGTCCCACGACACTGGACTCCCAAGAGCTAAGGGTGCTCACTAGGGAAATCTTACTCATGAAGAGAACAGGAAGGAAACCGGGAGTTCGGATTTTGGAAAGGGGAAGAACATGAGTTGTGTGGACCTAGGAATCCTGGCTGTAAAGGGCCTCACAAACCTTCCTGCTCGAGTCTGCTGTGGGTCCCAGCATTGGAAGACAACACAAGCTCTCCATTGCTGAAATTAAAGTGCATTAACTCACTCGAGAGTTTTAGGTCTAAGGGAACACGACTAGAGAAAATACAGCCATAGGCTGCTCAGGAAACAATAAGTATTACTTATCCTAAGAATAAGATGTAAAGCAAAGGTAACAGCCACTGTGGTAGCACACACCTGTCACCTCAGCACTCAAGAGCTGGAGGCAGGGGACTTGCAGGAGTTTGAGGAAAGTCTGGGTTACATGTGAATACCTTGCCAGTCAGAGCTACACAGCAAAACCCTGCCCCTGGAGGGGGGGGGGGTACCCAAGGAGGTAGCACTGCGTATAAGATAAGGTGGGCACTGCACAAGACACCTCCAGGTTATATCTGCAGTATATGTGACACTAACAGTGAACACTGCAGAATCCTAACTGCCTCCCAAACTTTAGCCTCGTCTTTTGCCTTTCCCTCATAGAGATAGCCTGGAACACAACTGCATTCCACTTGCCATGGGGAATAAAAACACCAAAATGCCGAAAATACAGATAACATTATGAGGGAGTATATTTTCTTAGCTTTCTTCCCTTGGACATGAAAATGCTTAGTGTCCCCAGTCACTTTCCCTGTTTGAGGAGACCTTTATAAAGTCTGCCTTAATAATCAGGACTGACTTGTGAAAACACTATGATGTGTCAGCTGACTCTGTCACTGAGCGTACAGACCCAGAGGGTTTACACTTGGGCTACATAGAACAAACCTGTGCAACAACTGCCTGCTTAACACAGTTACACACCAGAATGGCACAACGGAGGGACTGTGCCCGAGATATTTTCAGCCCCATTATGACTTTATGGGAACAATGTTTAGCTGCTGTGAGAGGTTGGTAAAGTGGTGGCACAGACAACATGTGGCGCTGTCTGGACATCAAAACTGAACAGACCCATGCCAGCTAGCTCCCTCAGTCCCTGAAGACAACTGCATTCCTGATTTGCATCGACTCTGACCACTAGTCATGGGCAAGACAGGAAAACCAAGAATGGTTAAGAGAGCAGGAATCCAGAGGCAGTTTGAGCCTAAGCAGAAAGAAACAGCACATGGTCAGAGGTCATCAGCTGCCACACGCTGGCCAACGCTCCTTAGTGCCTGCTGCTCAACAGAAGACAGATTAGCCAACCAAGGCACATGGGAACCAGGGCAAACTGGCTGAGGTACAAAGAATGGAAGGATATCAATTCTGTCTCCTCAAGCTGCCAGGAAGCCTGAATTGTACAGAGATTTTACAGGCTTCCTGGCTTGTATTTTACAATGTTTTGTCTGACTCTCAAACATTCACTTACATTATTTACGGCTTTAATTTTTGCTTTTAGTTTATTCACAGCCATTATTTCAGTGTGTGTTCAGAAGCACTCTCGGGTCCTCAGTGGCTAGAAGCAGCCTTTGTACACATGAGTCAAATCGGTTGCTACCACGTTCCTGTCATGCATCTCTGGTGTAAAGGCACAGCCAGCATCCTGCCATGTGCCTTTGCTCGCCTCATCCAGAGCCTGCTGTTATGGAAGCACCAGCCTCAGCCTTACTTGTGTCCTTGGAGCTCGATGGCCGTCCCTTTTCTCCCACCGATGTCCCACATGATGACGGAGTGATCGGAGCTGCCTGAGAACAGCACACGCTGGACCGGGTCCCAGCAGAGTGCTGTTACCCCTCCTAAGAGAAGAGATAAAGCCAGATGTTAGTCACAGAACAGTATCCTCATCACACAGTGGGATCTTGAAGAGATCAGGACCCACACAGTTCCTGAATGAAGGAAGTATTTGTTCAATGAGTGGGTAAATAAGCCCCAGAAAAGAAAAAAAAAATGCTCCCAAAATAACAAATTTAGCCTGTAAGCAGACACGTCCATTGTAGTATATCATAAAATCAACTACTATAAACAACAGAGGGCAGTTCACTGGTGTAATCCAAGGAATATATCGCTTTATTTGGAAATATTAACTGTATTTTCTTAGCTACTACCTGTTCCACACATGACAATAAACAAATGAGAATTGAAATGCTCAATTAGATCTCTTCCTTTCTTGAATAATAGCTGTACATATTTGTGGGTTCGATGTGATGTTTTAATTTAAGTATACATCATATAACAAGCAATCCAAAGGAGTAACCAGCATAGTCATATCATCAAACATTCATCAGTGGGAGTATTCAAAACCCTTCCCAGCTATTTTGAGATATACAATACCATTCTGTTTGTAACAGTTACTTTCGATGCAGCAAAACATCCGTGCTTACTCTTTCTGACTGCAATTTGGTACACACTGACCAACTGGGCACCACTGAACTACCCACTACTTCTCTGAGGCCAACTTCTTAAAATTCCATGTGATATCACGTGGTACTTCCTTCTGTATCTGGGTTGACAAATTTCATCCACTTTTAAGGTATGACAATACTCCATCATATGTGTAGGCATATAACATCTCCTTTATCCATTCATCATACACTAGGTTGTCTGTTCCCATTCCTTAGTTATGTGAGGAATTCTACAATAATGAAGCAGCTGTCTCTGGTATACCACTCCATTTTCTTTGAATATAACCTTAGTAGCTGGATCATGTGGAATTTTATTCGTTGCTCATTTGATTTGAGACAGAGTGTTATTATGTAGCCTAACTTTAATGATCCTCCTCTCTTGGTCTTCTGAGCTCTAGGATTACAGGCATGTACCACCATGCCTAGAGTAAGTTCAGTTTTACTTTTTTGTAGACCCTTCAAAATGCTGCCTATAAAGGCTGAAGTAATTGCGATTCTCCCACCACTGTGCAGTACCTTCTCCCACAGCTTTGCTCCACTCACTACTCCATCAATACTATTTGTCTTAGCTCGGGTTTCTATTGCCATGATACAACATCAGGACCATGACGTACAGCAACGTGGGGAGGGGGAAGTTTCCATCTTCTTTCTCTCTGTCCTTAGTCCATCACTGGGGGACGTGTGGGCAGGAACTCAAGCAGGGCAGGAACCTGGAAGCAGAACCTGAAGTGGAAACCTTGGAGGAGGGCTATCACTGGCTGGCTCCTCATGGCTTGCTGCAGTCAGTCTGTTTTCTTACAGCAATGCATGGGCACCAGCCCAGGGTGGCCCTGTCCACTATGGGCTAGCACCTCTCACATTAATCACCAATCAAAAAATGCACCACCAGGCCAGTCTGGTGTGAGCATTTTCTCAACTGACCCTAGCTTTTGTGAAGCTGACATAAAACTAGCTAGCATATCATTTTACCTTCAGAGAGAGGACACTATGGTGTGGTTTTGATTTTTCTGATGATTAGTGATAGAGAGCATTTGCCCTTATAACTGCTGGCTATTTGCATGTCTTATTTGAGAATACTAGGATGTGTTTTATATTAGGCATAATTAGGGACAATATCATAGGGATAAATTGTTTCTTTAAGAATTTGAGTTTACAAATTCTTTATAAATCAATTATATCCTAAGTGCTAGTATCCTTGCCCTACTTAGTTTAATTGTCAACTTGACACAGTCTAGAGTCATCTGAGAGGAGCTGCCTCAGCTGAAGACTGATTAGACTGGCCTATGGCATGTCTGTGTGGAGGGATGATTCTCTTGTTTGTTAATGCAGAGGACCTTAGGCAGGTGGTCCTAATATACAACAGCTGCCTAAGCATGAGCCAGTGAGCAAGCCAGCAAGCAGCATTGCTCCACAATTTCTGCTTCAGTTTATGCTTAGTTTCCTGCCCTGAGTCTCTCAATGATGACCTGTGATCTGGAAGCATAAGTCAAATAAACACTTTCTTCTCACAAGTCAGAATGTTTTATCACAGCAACAGAAAGGGAACAACACTCTCTGATGAAGTGAGGACGGAGGTATAACTCTGATCTCTACAAATGCTCAGTACCTACTGGATAAAAACTGATTGGATCAATTACATGGGACTATGCCAGCAAGTCTCAACTGTGGGTCGACTGACCCTTCCACAGGAATTACCTAAGATCACTGGAAAACAAAGATATTTACCTTATAGTTCAGAACAGTAGCAAAATTACAATTTTGAAGAGGCAACAAAATAATTTTAAAATATTGACAATACAAACTTTTTTCTATATAAAATAAACACATAGCCAACAAATACCATGGAATGTCAGAGACACTCATTTTAAAATATTATTGAAAAATATTCTGTGAATATTAAGTAGCTTATATTTATTGGAAACTAGCATTTTAGAAAGGATCAATTTGCTTTACTAAAGTCTTATGCCTTTGAGGCCTTCAGGGAAATTTCTCTCCTGTTCCAACAGACTCCTTTAAGATCACAGGGCACCCTTGCTCCCACTGCAGTGGATTTGCTAACCAGCCTCTGCCTCTCCCTGCACTGCATTCTGCTTTCATACACTCCTGCTCACAATGAACCTCACTTCCCATGTGGTTAACCAGGCCCTCACTCTCACCCACTCCACCTCCCCCCAACAGCAGCCAAGCACAGCACCAGGGCAAAATGAGGGCAAATGAATGAAAATTTGAAACTTTTTTCTCTAATTCATGCCAAGCTTTACCCAAATCCCACATCTGTAGAGGCAACCCCAGCACTGCCCTCACTACTCACAGATAACCACCCCAGAGTGGCTATCACTTCCGGAGGCCAGAGCTGTGGCCTATGCACTGTGTCTCTGCCTGGTTTACTGCAGATATTCAATCTTCATAGGCAGATGAGCCAGCAGCTGTGTGAAGAGGATTGGGAATGGAAGTCCTTGGTCTTCCTCTTAGGGGATGAAGCAGGGCTGAGACACCTCCTTCCGGGGTAAGCCATGCTGCTGATGTGAGGCCTTCACCCACCTGACCTGTTTTCTTCGTGGAATTCTCGGGAATCTGAAATGGCCTGCTTCACCAGGGAAACCATTTGTTTCCCACTCAGGGAGACAAATAAAGCAAGGAGACAGATGTGACTTTTCCTATAAAGCATGTAAAATGGGTAGCTTGGCTTTTCAAAGCACTGTGGACACCGTGAGAAAGGATGGTTTGAAAGATCCATCAACTCAGAGACTTAATAAATGATGGGCTCTGTTATAAAGTTAGGTCACTACAGAAATGTTTCCAGAACTATTGCACACTTAAACATGAACAAAATGGCTAGGGACAAATCAGTGCCTAGCATGCACAAGACCCACAGTGCAAAACAAAAATAAAATCACCACAAGAGTTGAAATGGTAAGATCTATCCTATACATATTTTATGACTCTAATTGTTACTGGTGGGGTAATAACCTACAACATGTATGTATAACTGTTTTGGGGTTGTTTTTTTTTTTACTTATTGGATTTTCCGAATATTTATAAACTTGCAGAAATAAACATTTCAGTAAAAGCTATTCACATTTTTTACTATTTTTTTCAGCTTTAAAAATTTATGTGTATGAGTACATATATGTGTGTGTATTCATGTGGGTGGTGTGTGTGTGTGTGTGTGTGTGTGTATTCAAGTGGGTGCCTGTGGAGGCCACAAGGGGAGGAAGTCAGATCCCCCAAGGTGGAGTTTCAGGTGGTTGTGGGCCTCCTAATGTGTGCAGCAGGGAGCCAACTCCCGTCCTTGACAAGAGCAGCATGCACTGCTAACTGCAGCGCAGACATCCCTCTGGTCTCTCTTTGCTATTATTATTTTTTAAACAATAAGGACCTGACTGCTCAAGTTGACCCCTACCTCTGGCCTTAGCCTCCTGGTTAGCTGTGGAACTCCATCTCCATATTTTTATTGTTACATAGACAAGAATGTCAAATGTGGAATTGGGTCAGAGTCTAAACGTTTTTAGGAATTTAATATCTGTTACCAAAATGCTAAATGAACTATTTTTAATTAATTAATTAATTAATTTTTTGAGACATGTATAAAAGCCTTGCAAAACTGAACTCAAGAGTTAGAAACTGCTATGTCTGATGAGTGACCTGCTCAGAGTCTGGCATCACACCTTCAACAGAAAGTTGGGTGGGCTACTATCTGGCTAAGGGAGAGCCTGAGCCAATGCGCAGACCACTTTGCTTCTCGTATAAAATGCCACCAAAGTCACTGCCTTGTGCTCCAGGCTGAAGTGATGAGGACTTGTGAGCTCCCCCTGGAAGCACTTCCCTTTCTCTTTCTGTTTTCTCCTGCATAACCCATCTATGCATCTTATGTGTGGGGTGTTAGTCTACAATATGCCATGTGTATACCTGATGCCTGCACAGGCCAGAAAAGGGAACTGATCCCCTCGAAGTGGAGTTACATAGAGAGGGCCGTGAACTGCTAAATGGGTGTTGGGAATCAAACCAGGGTCCCTGGAAGAGCAGCCAGTGCTCTTAACTGCTGAGCCATCTTCCTGCTTCCAGCAGCCACGAGGGCTTTTTAGCACCTCTGCCTACACAACATATTGAATCACCTGCAGTTATTGGTCTGATGTGTTTACAGACTAGACTGCAGGTGAGTAGAGATAACGGTGCATTTGTTTTACTGACCCCCACACACTGGCACCACTCACACAGGGAACAAACCAATGCTGATCAACTCAGTGGCAATTCCCACACATTGAGTCTGACCTCACAGAAAGATCTGGGTGCAAGCATCCATTTAACAAAAGTTAAAGTTCTTAATGTAACTATTTGCAGCACATATGTGCATAGGACTTTGTTGGTTTTCTCAGTTGCTTTTGTAACACCACACTATTCATTTTGGTTCTCCTAAACAGTAAGTGAATAAGGCTGTGGTTAATTGTTTGTGGATTAAAAGGCTTTGGCAGACTTGCATTCAAACCCTCTTGTTTCTCATACGTTCAATGCTAATTAAAACAATTCTTGGACTTGGCATGGTGGCTCACTAGTAATTCCAGCACATTTGGGAGGTTGAGGAAGGAGCATCACTACAAGTTTGAGACCAGCCTGAGCTACACAGCAATACTTTACCACATACAACAAAATCATTCAAATAAAGATGTTAGTAATGCCAGCAACGCAGAGTTGTCAAAACAGGTTTCCCTCATTTTTTTTCAACCTAGTTTAGAGCTTTTTAGTAAAAGTCTAAAAAAGTCATGATACTTGACATTTAGTTCCAGAAAGAAATCCAGCAGAGGGAGCTAAGAGCACAAAATTAGTTTCCTAAGTCTCCACTGATTAAAAACTGCAGCTGTTGGCTGGTCCCATCCACTCCACGTTTCTATCTGACTTTCAGAATTATGATGTAGACAATGATGGGGCCAATGGCCATTGCTCCCCATGAACGAGAAAAAGACCAAGGGCTACGGCTCCCCAAGAAAGAAAAGAGAATGATGGGGAGAAAGGCCATGCATCCATCCACAAGCACTGAAGACCTCTCCGTGTGAATAAGGTCTCAACTGATGAGACACCTCCCTCCTCTAATAGCCTTGGCCTTTGTTTGGTCCTTATACAACCCCTTTCCAAGACTTTGGGACTGCACGAGGTACAGGAGAGGCCTCCTGCATAGGAAGAGCTTAGCACTGTGCACTGTGCCTGCAGTGTAGCTGGCAAGCTGGGCTGCAGCCAACTGGTGCTACTCCTCTCTGCAAGAAGTTAAAAGGTCTCCATTGCTACATTCGCCAACATGTGCGCTAGCAAGCTTCCATCTGCCTCAAAGATACTTCAGGATAAAAACAAGATGAGAATGCTTTAAATCATGGGAAGAAATATTAAGACCCAATACCTCAGTAACATTTTATATTACAGCAAGCATGCAGAAAACGCCAGACTCTCAGCCATATCCAGCCAACAGCACAGTGAGCAGAGATGCCAATGGGCAGTTTCTCACACCTGCTGACTTGGTGATAACAACAAAGAATTCAGGGACCTCTGAATGACTTTTAAAGAGTCAAGAGGCCAGTTCTGCCTAAATCAAATCAGGTTAGTCAGCAGGTACATTCTCCCTGCAGCTCCTTGCTCCTGGAGCAAACCCAGGCCTCATGTATGCTAGCGAGTATTCTACCCATTGAGCTACCCTCCATCTCCCACTGGGAGGCTCTTCCACTTTCTACATTTTACCTTGAATCTACATCCTCTTCCCCATGCCCATCAGTCCCCCATTTTAAGAGACAGTTTCTGGGGCTGGGGAGATGGTTTTGCAGTTAGGAGTGCATGCTGCTTTCATAGGAGATCAGAATGCTGCAACTCCAGGCTCCAGGGGGATCAGATGCCTCTGTTTTTTGGCTTCAAACTCATTACTGGTTTCTCAAGGATGCCAAAGTAAGTCTGGGTTGAGCCTTAGGGATCTGAAGTGACTGTGGCTTTCTTTCTGGCGGCAGAAGTGCAGCTCGGAGGGGTGAGCAGCATGCCAGTGCTCGGACCCCATGGCTCTTGGCTCTCTGTGCCCTCACCGTGCCAGTGTTCTCCTGGGTCCTCTCAGTCCTCCCTAAGAATTCAACACTCACTCATTCCCTAGGATTTCAGGTCAACAGCTTCCGTGAATGCCCCCTTCTTCCAAGCAAGTTGCTTGCACTTCTGGAAGTCCCTGGTGCTTCCTTCCCAGGCCTCTGTCACCAGGCACCATTATAGCACAGCTTGGCTCTCACTGGGCTCTGAGGAATTTGAGGACAACTGTGCTTGTCTTTCTGACTGAGAGTCTATTGAGATCAACACTCTGGAGCAAAGGGTCAGGAGAAGACGACCAGCCGCAGACTGCCTGAGGATTCTGAGAACGAGCAGAGGCAGAAGGAAGGAGGGAGAGGCTACCTCATAGATATGACAGCAGGACAGCAACTGCAGGAGGAACAGCCACCCTGGAAAATGCTGCCACTCCTTAATAAGCACGTCCCAGAAGACCACAGGCCACCTCAGGGAACATGATTCAAAGGAGATGACAGAGGCAAATCACAAGTTTGCCTCTAGGCTGGAAGGTAAATAGAAGCTAAAGGAACAGCCAGGGAAAGGCCTTCCTGTAAGAACGAGCTGCTACAGTCTGAGCAAAGCCCTTTGCCAATGCAGAAGTACTAAACGATCACACTTGTGTGGTGACTAGGAGGAGCAAGTTGCAGTCACAGAAAGAAGTAAGGGTGATGGGGAGGGGCTAGCATCTAAGGTAGAGGGCTGCAGCTTCACGAGATGAAGTGTCTGGTGATGGATGGTGCCAATAGCATAATAGTCAAGTACCTAACTCTACCAACACAATGGTTAAAATAGTAAACTTCATGTCCTGCAAGTCCTGTAACCTAAGAACTGAATTAGAAGAGTAACTGGAACAGATACAGGAGGTTATGGGATTGAGAGGATTCAGTTTGTTTCTGAACAGAGTATAATAATAAATGGAGAAGAGTTGTTGCCCAAAGAGAGTGTGAGGATCCTGGGAATGAGCCTGGGCCCTTGGAATGCTTGTTCCCATACAGAAGTGAGAAGAGACCAAAGAAAAGTCTTTAGGAAGGTAGCAGAGTACAGAATAGGCAAGACATAAATCACTTAACAGCTACCACAGCTTCTGAAGAAGGTGGCTGAAGAGGGATGGCAAGCAGGAAAGGGAGGTGGTTGGGAGACTGGCGTGAGGAGTGTACTGAGCACAGGGAGAGGGGAAGCAGGCATCCCTGCACCCAGCTGAGACATCGCACCCTTGCAATGGTGTCAGTGGTCTAAATCTCAAGAGTGACTTGTAGATGGGGCTCCTGGTTTGTACAAATGAGGAAGGCAGATAGTCAGTCTGCATCTTAACACTCCAAGATTACCAAGAAGAAGGAATGCTGTCAGCTGAAGACACAGTACACTGGGAAGCAAGTGACAAAGGAGATACTGGAGTTAGACAGGCAGGTCAGATCCCTGGAGCTGGAGTTAGCGGCAGCAGGGAGACACTCAATGGGGCTACTGGTAACTGAACTCAGGTCCTCTGCCAGAGCAGCAAGCACTCAAAACTGTTGAGCCATCTCTCTGGCCCCCTTACTGTCCCACCCCTGCAAATCCCTTATGACTAAATTGACACTATTTAATTAAATGCCCTTTCCCATCTACTTTTATTTTTCTAGATCCAGATGGAATATTGACTCTATAATAAAGCACGAGCTAGTTATTTACACACACAAAAACCCCCCAAAAAACCAAACCACACCAAAGCCCACTAGCAACCATAAAGCCAGGCACATTTCCCCCAAATCAACAATTTCTGCAGCCAAAGTCATTCAATAAAAGAGAAAAGAAAATGCCAGTATTCATTATTGCTATTGATTCAAGTTTTTCCAGGGCTACAGATAATTTTTTATCTTGCACAGATGATCTTTAGCACACTAGTGATATGGGGGACCGTGGGTTATACACGTAAGGACCCAAGAGGAAGGAAGAGGCTGTCCCTTTTATGTAGCTTCACTTCTTTCTCCTGCATCTTGGATGCAGGAATCTTTCTTGCAAATTGTCTTCTTAGTTCAAGCATGAAAAGAACAAGTGTCCTATTAGTCTCCTGGGTTTTGAACCATTGCCACATGGTCTCAAGCACCCCTTCAACACATGCCAGCCTCGGCTTTCTCCATGGCAACGCGAAAGCCAGCTCCTAACATTCTCGAGAGAGAATGATTTCTCTTCTGTTTGAAACATGGAGAAAAATTATTTTGGTATTCTCTCTTACTGGACCATTTTACAATCAGCTAAGTATTCCTGTGTCATCTGTAGTTTTGCCCAAGGCCAGGTTGTTCTCTGACACCTTCACACATGTGAGCACCAGAGTAAGCTGCAGGCAACAGGAACCTTTGCTCAGATCTTACCTGTGTGCCCTCTAAAGGACGTGAGCAGAGTGCAGTTTTCCTGTTCCAGTTTGAGGATGGTTACTTGGCCTGAGTGATCACCAATAAACACATGACGAGTTTCAACATCAAATCTATCATGTAATCATTAAGGACAGTAAAGTAGAGATTTATGAGAGTAAAAAAAAAAATGCCATTAGTTTAACAAGGAATATGCAGTGTCATGCTCGCAGAACTTGACAGGTCCTAGAAGACATGAAAGGGGACTAAGAAAGTGAAAGACATACAATATTGCTAGTCAGACACAATATAACTAAGCAGTCCTTTATCACATTAATTTATAAAGCTAATAAAACCACGATAAATTCAACGTTTTCTAGAGCTCAATATGTTCTTTCCAAAATTCATACAGAAAAATAAGCAAGAAGATACAGTAATACTTAGAGAATAAAAATAGCATACAACAGAAGACCAAATCTACCAGATATTAAACTATGCTATAAAGGTGGGGTGTTAAAACATGCTCTAATGAAAACACTTTCTCAGCCCCTTTAAGTTCAAGGCCTTTGTGTTCTAACCTGCAGCTGCTGTAACATCAGGGTCGCCTCCTGCTCCTCACACCGTGCATCAGGCCTGCTGACTGCCAACTCCTAGGTTTTGGGCACATTGGAGGGAATTCTGTGCTGAGGTCTTGTGGCAGCCTGACCAGCCACTGCTTAGTCATCTCCAGTTGTGAGGCCCTGACGGTGGGCTGGTGAGTGTGGCTTACAGCTTTTCTGATTCTAGCAAGCATATTTATTTTTCATATAGTATATATTAATCAGTCCTTCCCCTTATTGATGTGTGTGAAGAATGAACAGATGAAATGCTGTAATTTGATTACTGAATGTAGTCTGCCAGGGAAGGCTGCTAAATTATTGAGTGCAAAATCCTTGCTTTTCATATGGTAGGTAACTGCTCTTTAGAGGCAATGCCTGCTAAAAATGTCTGGCCTACAAAATTTCTTTAAAGTCTGAGTATTGACAGAGAGATAAATGGTCTATAATAGGAGGTATACAATCAGATACTCAAGACACACAAAAATCTAGTATTCATCCATTTTACTTTGTTTTCAATTTCAAGGACTGAAAACAATCCTATTATCTTCTAATACTATGTATTTATCATTATTTTAATTTTATGTATTTCTGGCCATCAGATCACTTGGAGCTGCAGGTATAAGCATCTGTGATCACACCCTCCCCTTGGCAGCTGGTGTTGGATCCTAAGTCCAATCCACATGGATGAACTGCAAGCACTCTTAAAGGATGAACCATTTCTCCAGAACTGCAGACTTCAGAAAGAAGGCAGCCATTTGGCATAAGTTAGGCCATCTGTGTGGTTTTGGCACAGGAGGCCACCCTCACCGGTGGTTAATGATGGAATGTTTACCAGCCCAAGTCCGTGAGACACTTATCTAGCAAAGTAAACCTGCAGATACACAGGCAGGCCACAGCAGCACGGTAAACTGAAACTCTGGGCTACAATAAAGCCTCTGGCCTGAGCTGCTTTTGCCAATCTTTTATTACAGCAAAGGAAACAAAATGAATACAGCAAGGATGCTCCCAACACAAGCACATAGGCCCTATGGTGGTGCAGAATATTAAAGGAATCTTAGGGCAGTGAATTACTGTTTAAGACAACACAATGGTGGACACGTTTGTTCAGATACACACACCACACAATGTACAGCAGCAAAAGTGAACCCTGAAGTAAGCTAGGGATTCTGGGTGATAATGGCAGACTACATTAGTTATTTGTCTCCTCTCATTTGTGACAAACTATGGGACAAAGGCAGAGTAGGAAACGTTCACTGTGACCCCCAGATCCAGGGGACATGTCCGTAATGTCAGGAAAAGCACTGACAGGAACAGGGCAGCTGGTCACCCTGCATGCAGTTAGTAAGCAGACAGCAGTGATATGCAGCCCACGCTCTCCTCCTCATTCAGTGTGCATGTTTGTGTGTGGGTGCAGCCCAGGACATGGTACACTAACGTTTAGGGCGTGTCTTCTCATGGCGAGTAACCTACTCTAGACCCCTTCACAGGTATGCTGCTGTGTAACCATTCTGAAATCTCTGAGAAAACCTTCCCCGCTGCAGGAAAAACCTTATGGCAGAGATGTTGTAAAGGAGGTGGAACAGTCCATCCCGTAGGAATGTTTAAATGTTTAAAGCCTTAGGACATGAAGGCCCTAGAAGAATCTGGAAGAGCAGATTCACTCAGTCCCTCCCTCCCCAAGCACACAGAAGTAGAGAGGGGTGCTGAGAGACACTTCCAGCCAGCTGTATGACAACGCAGTGATGAACCCAACTCATAGTCCACTCTCTCAGCACTAATGTAGGGGGACATTTCCTGTAAGGGAAATGACTTTTCTATTAAAACCAAATGTATTTTGTTGATGATTGTATGCCCGTGGACCATAGTCCTGACAGCTGAGGATCACACATCAGACTGTGTCCTGTCTAGGTGTCAGAAAGCCTGTTACTTTAATAATGTTGCCTCACTTCACTCCATTTACACAGGAACCCCCAATTAACTTGTACCTTAAGAAGGTCCCTGAACATCTTTTTTTACACAGGGAGAAAAACAGTAATTAAAAAACAGAAAACAATACACACACATCAAATTTTCATGCATCAAGGAGAAAGGGATTTGGGCGGCAAAGGATACTGCAGGCCCGAGGCCACAGCACTAGTGCGGTAACATCCCAGGCGCTGCCCACTCTCAGAGCAGTGCCAGGCAAACTGCTTGTCCTGGCCTGTGCTCAGCACCCACTCCAGTTCCAGAACAAACAGGACCATCGTCACTCTGCTCTGATGTGCTGAAAAAAAAAAAAAAAAATCAAGAGGTGAGAAAATGACCAATAAAGAAAGCATCCCGAGGAAAATGGAAAGATGTAACCCATCCTTTGCCCCATCCCAGAAGAGACTGAAGGATAGAACCATCAGGGACAGGACGAAACAACAGTCCTTAGACATTTTTTTAAAAAATGATATATTTCTTCACACCCTTGCTGTCCATCCAAGAATTACTGGTCAGAGAGCTCCTTACCTCAAATCCTGGCCAAGCATACTAGGGCTATAGAATCAGTGTGACCACAAGGCACATTAGGAAAGACACTTGTAAAACAGCCACTGTGGTCAGCTAATGCCCAAAGGAAAGGCATATTATTCTTTTGTTGTTGTTGAAATATAATTTTTAAACTCCTAACAAAATTTCTGACAGTTTCTTGTCAGAACTCAAAAGCTTGAAGAATAATCACAAAAAGGAGATGGGGACCATTTGAAGGAGAATGGTTCCCAATAGTCTTATATATATATATATATATATATATTATATATATATATATATATATATATACACATACACATATATATGTGTATATATGTATATATATGTATATGTATATGTATATGTATATGTATATGTATATATATATAAATACTTGGTCTCAGTTGGAGGAACTGTTTGGGAAGGATTCAGAGGTGTGGCCTTGATGGATGAAGTGTGTCACTGGGGATGGGCTCTGATGCTTCTAAAGACTCAAGCCATTCCCAGGATGGAATTTCTCTGCTTCATGCTTATGGATCAAGATAAGATCTCGCAAGCTGTTCCTGCCTCCACATTTCTGCTTTGCCACCATGAACTCTTTTCCCACTTGGTCATAGTGTTTTACCACAGCAACAGAAAAAAGTAACTAAGAATGAAATACCTGCCGCACAGAAGTATGTACATATGCGAGAAAGAGTCCTACGGTTACTCAACTTCAGAGTGAGAAGAGACTGCTCATACCTTCTAGCCCTCTCTCTTGTTGCTCACCTGGGCAATCTGACAGGAAGTGAAGCTAAGTGGTTTGGTTAACATCTCAGGGATTCTCAGTTACTTAATAAACTCAGGCAGGAAGAGTTTTGCTTTCTTACTATGTAATGCCAGGCAATGAATACAGGGTAATAGGATGAGCAAAGACATCCTGCAGCCTGGCTAGTGATCTGGTGGGCCAGGAATATACTATTGAGTATGGTGAGGTGTAGATTTTCTACTTTATTACCAAGCACCGTTAGACAGTGTGGGTGGCTGTCTGCAGCCCCAAAGTGATAAAACCATCTGCCAAATTCAGGGTGTTTAACAGTCTCTTAGTCACTGTGGAGACTGAGAGTGGGATGTCTGAATCTCTCTCTCACATACACACACACACACACACACACACACACACAAAGCAAATCTTAGTTTTAACAAGAAGGAATTCTTTTACTCAGAAGAAACTCTTTGAAGGCACTTATCACTGAACTTCAGAAATCAAAGGAAAACACAAGCTCGCCTTGGTGAATAGGAACCGGAGAGTAGGGAACCCGCTTCCTTGCCATCACACCATCAGCCACAGGGTTTAGTTTAGTTCCTCACCAGGCTGAAGTGTTTTCCTCTATCCCAGTGTCAGAGTTGTAATCATGATTTCACCAAATGCTTTTCCTGTGCTGCCTTCTTCCAATTCTGATGTTAGGGGTAGGAAAGAGGCCCGGGCATGCCAGGAAAGCCGACTACCGAGCAATATCACTAGCCCTTTTCTGCATTGGCATTTATGATAGAACTTTTCTCCTTTAGCTTGTTGATGTGATGGTTGTTGATTCTTGGTGGAACAGCTTTGCACAACTGTGATAACTCTTGCTTGGTCACACTTTAGCTCATTTATGTATCAGTACATTTGGACTACTAAGTTTTGGGGGGGTTACATATTCTCTACACAAGGAATTAATAATATCTTTGGTATCAGTAACAGATATCACTGGTTGATTTTTAAAAATGGATTTATTGAAATAATACTCATTACACTTCTGACTTTTTTTAAGAGACCAGTATCATATTCATGTTACATGATCACTACCACCATCTACTTCCAGAGTATTTCCCTGACCCCAAGACAGTTCAATTCTCCCTTCCCCTAACTTTGTTGATATACTTTCTGTCTCTATTAAGTCTCCCATTCTTGACATTTCTCACCAATGTAATCATATGATGTGGACTTTTATGTCTGGTTTCTTCCACTTAGCATGCTTTAAAGTTCACATATTACAGCACATATCATCATTCCATTCTGTTTCACACACACACACACACATGCACACACACATGCACGCACGCACGCACACACGCATGCACACACACGCACTTCCATTCATCCACTAATAAGAGATCAAGATTATTTTCCTCTCTCAGCTGTTATAAATAATGTTTCTAAGAATATCTGTTTATACATTAGGTGTGAATATATCTTTTTAAATTCTAGTTATACAAGAATGAGTAAAAATAGATAACTATTTTAATTCTTTGAAAAATTGATGTAAGATTTTTCAAAGAGCTATATTATGTCATATTCCCATCAGCAACCCTAGTTTATCCATAATGCTTTCAAATCTGGTTAATTTTATTTTTGTTCTATTTCCTTATACAGCCCAGACTGGCCTTGAATTCACAGTTCTTCTGCCTTAGGTATGTGTCATCAAGCTTGGAGTAATTTAAAGGGATTAATATTTACTGACATAGTCAAATATGCTTAGGGCATTTCATCAAGCACTTTAAACATAAAATCTAAATTTTTAAAATAAAAATGTGATAGTTTATCATTTTAACCACTTTTTAAATATATATTCTGTAAAATTAAGAACATTCACATTAATATATGATAGTTATCGCCACTCTAGAACATATACATCTTTTCAAACATAAATCCTAAGCCTATTAAACACTAATTTACAACTTCCCTTTCTCCCTAGCTCATGGGAACTACCATTCCACTTTCTGTCTCTACAGATTTGATCATAGGAAGGATCACGTGTACATGGACTCCTTCAAAATATGTTCTTTTATGATGAGCATTCATTATGCCGGAGTGTGCTAAAGTTCTTTCTTTCTGAAGGTTCTGTGATATGCCCCCCCCCCATGCACACGCTTCACCGTATCAGTCCACTCAATTCCTGATGCACATCTAGTGGCCTCCATCCCGTGCCTTCTATGCTCATACTACTGCCATGACCATGGGTACAACTATTTGCCTGAGCCGTAACTCCCCTTATTTGGAGAACACAGCACAGAGTTTTCAAGGTTTCATTTTACTTGTTTGTTGAGACAGGATCTCTCTCTCTAGCCATGACTATTCTGGAACTTTCTATGTAGATCAGGCTGCCTTGAACTCAGAAATCTTCCTGCCTCTGCCTTCCAAGTGCTGGGATTAAAGGTGTGTGTCACCACCAACTGGCTGCCATTTAGTTTTTAATGTGAATCTAACACTACATTCCTGAAATAAACCTCACTTTACCATAGTGTATTCTTCTGTATGTGTTGCTGGGGTGGTGAAACTTAGGTTTGTGACACCTGTTTGTATGGAGAATGGAGCCCTAGTTTTTCCCTTATTGATTCATGCAGCATTAGTATCAGGAAATATTGATTTCCTACAGGAGGGTGGGAAGTGAGTCCCTCAATTTCCAAAAGAGTTCCTGTCATTTCACACATTTTCTTTTTTAATGTTTCATTAAATAAACTAGTAAAAGCATCTGGTCTAGGAGGAAAAGGGGAATGGAAGAAGGAAGCGTTGCTCTTTGCCTGCTTGCTCTCTCTTGCTAGCAAGTCTTTGCTCTCTCTTGCTAGCAAGTCTATCTCTTATTGCCACTGGAGCCGACTTCTTCAGGATGCTGATGTATACTGAAGAGCAGTTGAGACATCAAGCACCATGGACTGAACAACTACTGGATTCTTGGACTGTCCATTGGTACAGCCATTGTTGGACAAGCTGCACTACAGCCTGTAAGTTATTCTAATATATATATTAGAATATATTTCCCCCAATGGCATAAACCAAGGTCACTGATTTGAGGCCTTGCTTCTTTTGTGATGCCAAAGTCGGAGCTGTCTATACAGAGATTCATTCAGTGCTTTTCTCTAGAGCAGTAGTTCTCAACCTGTAGGTCATGACCCCACAAGGGTAGCCTAAGACCGGAAGAAAACATGGATTTTACATTACAATCCATAGAGTAACAAAATTATAGTTGTGAAGTACCAGCAAAAAGAACTTCATGGTTGGGAGTCACCATTGAGGAACTGCATTAAGGGGCCTCAGCATCAGAAGGGTTGACACCCACTGCTGTAGAGAAACCCAGCTAATACAAGTTTTCTTAAAGGGAAGTTTGAAACTAAAAAGCTGACTTCCTTTACAATTATAGGGATATTAGGAGCATCGATTTCTTCTTGAGTGAGCTGCAGTTTGTGACTTTCAAAGATCTGTTGACTTCATTTGCTCTATATGCCAACACATACCAATATAGTATTCACACACAGAGCTACTGGCAGAGGGTCAGGCCACTCTTTCCTGATACAATTCCCAACATGTTCCCCTTGCTAGTCTAGCTAGAAGTTTATCACTCACAAAATAGCCTTGATGTTACTGACCTCTCTGTACTCTCTGCTTTATACCTCATGAACTGCTGTGATAATCCGTTCGCCCTTCCCTGAGTAGCTTAGGTTTCTTTAGTCCTTCCTTTATTTCCCTCAATGGCATAAACCAAGGTCACTGATTTGAGACCTTGCTTCTTTTATGACGTCAATGTTTGAGCTGTCAATCTCCCCTTTGTGGTGCTGCAGATGTATCCTATAAATACTGGTATCGTTGGTTTCATTTTTCTTGGGTTCAGAATGCTTTATGATTACTTCTCTAACCCATGATTTTTTCAGAAAGTGTATGATTTACCTTCCAAATATTTTGGATTTCCCAAGGGTCTATTCATGATTGAATTTTACTTTAATTCTATTCTTAGAATATATGTCTAAATCCTCCAAGACTTATCCAGACATACTTTATAGCTTTAATCGCAACAGAAGTCCTGTATGCACTTGAAAATCATGCATATTCAGTTTCAGCTGAATGAGATTTCTACAGGTGGCCACAGGGAAAGGCACTGAATTATCCTTGACAACTTTCCGCCTGCCTGCTCTATCAGTCACCAGGTAGAGAATATTAACTTCTGACTACAACTGTGTATGCGACCATCTATCCCTAGGGTCCCTTGTTAACCTCATTTCAAAGCCATGCCAGTCACGTACAAAAAGGCTATTATGGCCTTCTGCTGGGCTGGCCCTTTATTTTTGCTCTGAAATCTGCTTTGCTATTAATAAAGTTACCTGGGCTTCATTTTGGGTAGCCATCTACCCTTCTCCCATCAACTTGCTTCTCAAGTGACTGACAGTGTCTTGTGTATAGATAATATTTGAATCTCAAAATCATCCAATGGACTTAATTAAATACTGCTGGTTTTTAATTATCAGTTTTACCTTATTTATATTTAATATGTCCTTGGTATTTTAGGTTTAAACTATCCCCTTCCGATTTGTTCTCTTTCTCCATTTTTTCTCTTATAGATAGACACTATATTTGTCTGATCACTATTACACTCTGGAGCTAACAGAACACAAAAATATTTCACTAGTGATGCATCAAAAACAAGGAATGAAACTACAGGGAATAAATTTAGCTGCAAATCTTGAAGAATGCAATGCCCAGAACCTCTAAACTCTTGATAACATGGTGTGGGGATATGTCTATAGGGCTCATGGACCGATGCTGGGTGACCACACAACAAAGCAGATCAAGATATCTGGATAAAGTAACACTGGGTCTCAAAGATCTAATGCTCTGATTACATGATACTACCAGTCTGATACAGGCCCCTTATAGACACTACTCCTGATTGACAGGATTAATTTGGCCAATAAGCCCATGTTGAAGATGCAACAGGAACTATAGCCCCACCCCCCACATGCAGGTCAGAGCATTTCACCAAACATGAAATGAGGCTCATGTGAAGCAACTTGAAGCTGATCTGCCCCTGCTGCACCTACTATACCATTTCAGAAGCATGGCATGGAAAGACAAAGCTGTAGGCTTGGCAGTCACCCTGACCTAGTCTGGGTTGTACTTGACCTTACAAGTAACTCAGGCTCTTCTGGCCTCAGCCAGTTAGTAACAACTGAGGTAACACTGACCTCACAGGCTTCTCTTTTTGTTCCCTGATGTAATTTAATGGTCTAGTGAGAGTGAAGACTACCAAGAAATAGTTCAGAGCAGGCTGACAACAGTCCTTTGGCTCCTACCTTGATAGTTTTTCACAGCTGTCATCTTGTTATAATCTTCAGACAAAATAAATTCCTACGAGGCAAAAGAAAAAACATTAAGCAAAATGAAATTTTTTTTTCTTGAGAGTATATTTATTTTTATTTTACATGTATTGGTGTTTGGCTTGCATGTATGTCTGTGCATCATGTTCATGCAGTGCCCATGGAGGCCAGATGAGGGCGTCAGGTCCTCTGGAACTGGAGTAACAGATGGTTGTAGGCTGTCATGTGGGTGCTGGGAATTGAACCTGGGTTCTCCGAAAGGACAGCCAGTGCTCCTAACAGTGAAGTCACCTTCCAGCCCCCAAGCAAAAGTAAAATTTTTAATGAACAATAATGCTTTGGTTAACAGACTGCATAACAGAATTACATGTAATATTAGTGGTTTGTCAATCAACTTTGCATGTGTGACACTGTCCAACAATAACCCAAACCCTGATCCAACACAAAAGAAGAAATTTTACCTCACAATTCTCAAGCTGGCTTTTCTTATATAAGGATCATGAGATCTTTTTCCAAGTCAGGGTACTGGTCAATGCCAATCCTAACTGGATTCAAAGTTTCCCTGGTGCCACAGCAAACACTGAGAGATGTTAGCAGTGAGCAAACACTGTTAGGTATTTGGAGTCTGCTGTTAACTTAGCAAGTCACATTCCTTACAAGCTCCCTACAGCTGCTCCTGCTCAGTGCCCATATCTCTAGGACCACGGCACA
The DNA here is from genome assembly GCA_033318265.1 of Phyllotis vaccarum. NCBI lineage: Eukaryota > Metazoa > Chordata > Mammalia > Rodentia > Cricetidae > Phyllotis > Phyllotis vaccarum. The sequence continues at coordinate 58,568,819 of JARWLC010000005.1, forward strand.
GGCACAGTTACCCAGCACAGTGAGTTGTCAACCTGCCTGCCAGCTGTGTGGAAGAGACCTCTCAAACTGATAGGATGAGTCTGGTCAGCAAAGCACTGAAGACATTAGCTTATACAGAGCACACCTCGTGGGTCTCACCTAAACACCATGCACTTGCCGATGCCCCTGCAGACACCCACCAGGTATTTACAAGGCCTGGCCACGGGTTGAGCTCTTCAGCTTCCTCAAATGCAAACACCCACATATCTTTGAAGGTGAACTGCAGAGCAGGGGTGAAGGAGGAACATGGAATAAAGCAATGCTTTCATCCGGGCTTACAACAGAACAATAAAGCTTTTCACAACAGTTGGAAGTGTCCGGAATTTTTCTCTCATGACTTACAAAGCAGGTAGGAGGACAGGCATGGACATTCCTTTCTTGCTATTAGGTGCTTACTGAGTTCACATAGATTATGTAATTTTTAAGTGAAAATACTGTATTATTTTTGTGACAGATGCCACATGACATGACAGACTAGTTTCTTTGGTTCTGTTTTTCTGTCACAGACCCTGTAAGAAGCTTACCTACAGAGGGATTTTCTTTATAATGTTTTTTCCAAGAAAAACTCAATTTGAAGTTTAAAATCATATCGTGAATCCTTCAAGGAGTGACATCATATCTACTCATTTCTGAAGAGTTCAATTCAATACGTGACAGATAAAGTTGAAAAGAAATATACAGCTTCCCTCTAAGGATCTGACAGACATGTCTGTCTGGCTGGCTGGCTGTGGGAAACCTCAGGGCTTCTAAAACAGAGAAAACATGTCTGCTCTAAGCACAACTGATAACTGGGAAAATTTGTTTAGTTTGTGTTAAATATACTGAAATAATTCATTGGCCTAGACAAAAAGACCTTAAATTCCTCTTGGAAAAAGGTAAGGCATATAGTAAAACATTTATTGCAGGTTTTCACTTAGGATTTAAAACATGCATACAAAATAGAAAATTACCAGTTCATTTTGTACTAGTAAACTAATTTCTAAAAATATTTTCTTATTAATAATAAAACATAGACAAAGAAAATTGTCTTGTCACTTTTTATTGATGTATGTGCATGCATATGCACGCGCGCCCACGCACGCGCACACACACACACACACACACACACACACACACACACACACACACACACAGGATAATGCTAAATATTTTTAAACTTATATTTGTTTATTGGCAAGAAGCCAGTCAGGATGTACAGGTGGGGCAACCAGACTAGGAGAATTCTGGGCATTGGAAAAGCAGAGTGGCAGATGCCAGCCAGATGCAGAGGAAAAAGGACAAGAAAGCTGCACTGAGAGAAAGGTACCAAGCCATGTGGCTAAACATGAATAAGAATCGTGGGTTAGTTTAGGAGTTAGAGTTAGCAAGTAATAAGCCTGAGCCATAGGCCAAACATCTTATAATCAATAGAGAAGCCTCTGTGTGACTTTTTGGGACTATATGGCTTTGGGTCTGGACCTTGGACTAGGCCAGGTGAGAAACTTCAGACAACATATATACATGTGTTTTATATGTGTGTGTATATATAATTATGGAAACTACATGCTAGTCTAAGCATACTGAAGATAAATATTTAAAAGTCCTTTTGTGATATCATTTCTTTGATATCAGTATTGTTGAAATTATATTTATCATACTATTATTATGCAGCTTAATAATATTATCTATGCTAAATCAGAATATGAAAACAAATTGGTAATGCTTTTTTAATATTAATAAGTAGGTAAGTCATCCTTTACCCACCAATTTCATTCTTTTTTTAATGAATTCATAGGAGGCTGGAATATTCACAAGGTACATTACACGACAGGGTATGTCTGATGAAGGCATCATAGATAACTGGTCGGAAGTTTGTATATATATATCTATTATAGTACTGCTCACAAAATCTAATACGAAATTCTGGCTAAGGGTAAAATTTATTTCCTTAGGACTGACTGTTTAAAATCAGATTTCATACATGTTAAATTTTTTAGAAAAAGATCTATGCTCTCTTTTTCTATCCTACTGTCTACCTACCACCTAATAATTTAATGCATAGTACAGTAAGTACATCAAGCATACAGGAGAACTGAGGGGAGAGTTGGAAACTGCACATTCAATCTTCTTAAGCAAACAGGCTTAGACTATACGAGTATCTTTTATCTCATGTTTAAAATGTAAACACTTTTTTGTAAATATACAGAGAGGAAAATACATATATTTTAGATAGGTTGTACAAAAATAGGATAATGGCTAATTCCCCTTAAAATATATCAGTGCTATCTTTGCAGGATTTACTTAGTCTAACTTCCTTTTTCTGCTGACCCTACGATATTCTAGAGAATGGGTGTACCATTCACTCAAGTCCTGCCCCTTTTAAATGGTCACTCTGTCTGCTAACTTTCACGACTATAAAGAGTATGTGTACCCACATGACCTGATGCACATAGGAGATTGCTGGGTCAAGAACTAAACTCTGCCACACAAAGACAGTCTCTGCCTTCACATGACGGTGACTCAGTTTCACAGATGTCCTCATCCTTTTACTCCTGACAAACCACTGTGGAAGAAAATGGCATCTCAATGCGGCTCACTGTGCACTAATGCTTGTATCCGTGTATTTCTTTTCTTCTTTGGCATTTTCATTTTTTGTATAAATTTTGTTTAGATTTGTTTTAGATTGGTGCCCCCCCCCAAAAAAAAACCAAGATAAAACCAAACAAACAAACACCCAACTGACTGAGGAAAAGTCTTAGTTGGGCATGAAGTTTTAACATCATAAGCAAAGGACCAACAGAGAGAAACCAAGAACGACGCTGGTACATCAGCACCAATCTGGCCTGAGTCTCAGAGGCCAGCCAGTTCTCCAGCAAGACAGAAGGACGGACTCAGGAGGGGGGGAAGGGGAGGGGATCCCCCTGCTTTCTCCATCTTCCTTTGGACTGTAATACTAACAATAAACCCAAGGTCTCTATGTAACAATAACTCCTGTGGCAAAGGATATAGTGTAGTCCGTGCCATTTTGTATTCTCGATTTTCTTACTGAAGTATAGGAAGGTTTTTGACAACTAGACTTTGTAGCCTACTATCTAATAATTAAAATATTTCCCCTCTCACAATATTCTACTTTTGTACTTACTTACTGAATCTTTTGTATTGAAAAGTTCACTGGTAAATGAGCAGTTGTGGCATTCTGAGCTGAAATTGCAGTTTGGGGAAGATTTTGAGTGGGGCTGCAAGTAACCCAGGCTGGACTTGAGCTTCCTCTATGATCTGAAACTGTCTCCATCTCCAGGATGGCCACAGGCCATTTATGAAGTACTGCACATAGAAGCCAGGCCCTTCTGCATGCTAGGTGAGAGCACTCTGCCAACTGAGTTCCACCCTCCTCCTCTGCACTCTAATTTTGAAATGTCTTCCATGAAGAACACACTCAGACCTTTCTATTTAATCTTTAACTGGTTGAGCAGCTTTGGTTTGAACATCTGCAATCACTGAATGGCTTACCTTTGTCTCTCAGTATCTCTGAAAGCCAAGCCATCAATCAGATGGTAAAATTACTTTAATTGGGCAATAGTATTTCTTTTAGTTGCTAACATGGCCTAACTTTTAAAAAAGTACTAAAAAGTCCATGCTTGGCCAGAGACATGTCAATCACAATGTTCTTGACTGTTTCACAAGAACTGTTACCATCTTTTATTTGCATTTGAAATGTATCTGTCAAACAGACACCATGGCTTTTGTTTGATAATAAGCTTTTGTCAGCCTAAGAAAGATGCCATTGTCTTTCACTGGAGTAAAATGCACCATTTTGTTTTCTGGTCTTCCCTAGGACCCTACACATCACAAGTTGTGGGTACTGTTGAGTCATTCTGATTCTCTGTTCTGGTGTGACTGCTGAAGGAATATTACACAGTTCTTTCTAAGCAGTGTCCAACAACTCACTTGCTTTTTAAGAATCAATAAAACAGATCCGTAAGAATATTGATGATAAAGCCACAGCACCTTACACATTAAAACACCTACTGGGTTTCAAGATGGCTCTGCAAGTGAAGCCCCTGCCATGCATGCCTGATGAGCATGATTCCACGGAATCCATGTTCAATAAAAAGGAGAAAACCAATTTCACTAAATTGTCCTCAGCATGTATGTACCCCCCCCCAACATAGATCAGCTGCGCAATCATTTTTTTAATCTACACCTTTTCAATTCTTGTTTTATTTGAAGGCCTGTCAAAACTCTCTCTTTTTAAAATCTAGCACTGTTTCACAGATTAAAAACAGCATCTAAAATAAGATCATTAGCTACCAAGTGTTTAAATGTGTTGTGTATCAAAGACACGCACTGGCTGAATGCACGGTAAATCTACTTTCATCAAGAAAACAAAAGTACAGTTACATTCCCTGAAAAGGCTTTCTTCTCAGAAAAATAACAAAGCAGTCACCAAAGGCCATACCCTAATAAAGAACTCAGCCCAAGTTAAGAAAGAATGAATGGAGAAATAATGGTATGTGCTTCATCACTTAGCAAAAGGTCACAAAGAAGTCCCCCAGGTTCAAAGCAGTATGTGTGCCACACAATGCCATCCTGAAAAGAGAGACACAGAGCTTGATGAGCTGGTCTCCGCCACTGACTTGGGATTCTTCTCGTCTACGCCTCTAATGTGAAGGCTTGATTTCAATGGTCCTTATCTCAGCTGGCTCCTCTGCTTTATCTTGTCCTAATGTTCTGTCTCCGCTCACTTCATCACTGCTGCTTTCCTTTATGTTACTAGTTGAGCTCTTGGCTTTTCCATTCCAGCTCCATCTTCGCTTCAGCTTGAGTCCTCTTCAATATTTACCTCATCACTGAAGTCCTTTCAAAGTCCTGGGTTGTCCCTGTCATTTCCATCAGCCTTATGCATGTTTTCCTGGGCATCACTCATGTGATTTTCCCTTAAGTTCTTCCTTTTAAATTTCATGAGCTATTTGTGCTTTCTTTACATTTTTGATTTTTTTAAATGAAGTTTATTAAAATTATTATTTTTAATTGTGTCCTGGGTTCATCTATGCAATTTTCACTGGCAGCTATTTCTACAGGACGAGAGGATTTTGAGGTGAAATACTGGCTTGGTCTTTCATATTGTTATTTTTGCGATGAGACCTGAGTATGTGGACTTCTTTCGTTAGTTCTGATATGGACAGAGTAGTTAGGGCATAAGAGGGGATGTAAGGCCAGGTTAAGCCTAGAAGCTGGAAATGGCACAGGCGAAATGAAGACAGGAGTGTAGAAAGAAGTTTCTGGCCCACTTGAGCCCCAAGGTCCAGACCCACAGTTCCAAATAATCACACAAAGGCTTATATTAATGACAAGCCAACTCTACGGCTCAGGCTTATTATTTTCTAACTCTTACCCTTAAACTAAGCCATGATTCTTATCCTGTTCAGCCATGTGGCTTGGTACCTTTTCTCAGAGCAGCATAGGTGTCTTCTTTCCTCTGTGTCTGCTGGCACCTGTCTCTCCTCTTCCATTGGTATCCCTGATCACACTTCCTGTCTGCCCTCTGGCCAATCGGCATTGTATTAAACCAGTAGGAGGGACAAATACTTACAATGTACAAGAGCCTGATCCCACAGCATTGGAGGAGAAGGGAGACTAGGGTGGTGTACAGGATATGTGCTCTGGTCCAAGCTCAGATCTGGCAGGGTGGAGAAGTAGGGTTATGAGATGGGCCCGTAGGTTGAGGGAGAGGCAGGGAAGATCTTGTCTGAAGCTTGGAAGTTGGTTATGGCATAGGCAGGGATGCCAATCTAGGCTGGAGCAATGGCTATGGGTACCATGCAAGCTCAAAAGGAGGGAAGCAGTCAGTAGTTCTATCCAGAACGTATGAACCACAGCAATGACCAGCAAGGTACGATAACCCTCGAGGTGCAGTAGTGGCACATCTAATTTTTCAGTAACCAACAGCTCTCTTGTTGGACTTAAGATCTGACCAACAAGAGGGAAATCTGCTTGGTTCTGGGAAGCTAACCAAGTTCCTAGGGCTAATGAAGTCATGGACCTTATAGGAGAACCTTAATTGTCCTTTTACTGGTTTACCAGCAGAATCCCTAACTACAGTATAAATTATTTACTCTTATACCCACATCAAGGAGAGTTTAAAACAAATAAGAAACCACTACAGAAAATCACAACCAATCAAAATGCAGTTATGGAGCCCAGTCCCACTTGATATCTATCTATCTATCTATCTATCTATCTATCTATCTATCTATCTATCTATCTAGATATATGTCTATATAGATATAGATAGATAGAAAAATAGATACACACACACACACACACACACACACACACACACACACACACGATACCACAGAGGGACTGTTTCTGGTGGAGACAGAGGACATCATTCCACAACTACGTTCACTGGGTATTTAGAGACAAGTCCAGTTGGGAAAGTAATATTAGTAAATTCCTTATTTTATAGCAGCTGAGTCTGTTTGCAGAAGTGTCCAGAACACTGTAAAACATGTTACTTAATGCTATGATTGTAACTGAAGGTGAACAGGCACATGTGTGTGAGCATGTGTGTGAAGATATTCAACCCTCAATCTCAGTCCTTCTCCCTTCCCCCAGTTCTTGGTAACCACCCTTCTAGCTCCCTTACATTAAAATTGCAGTGTTTACTTAGATTTTGGTTTAAACTTAGCATTAAATTTAACAGTAGGAAAACAAACTCTCTCAATTCCTTAATCACTCAATTTACTCTATTACTGTTGAGTTTAATGAAACATATGGATGGCTTTTAGAGTTCGTTAACCAGAGATCAGAACTGCTACAGCAGAGGACCGACCCCTCTACCCGGCCAGGGAGAACATGCTTACATACTGGATTTTACTTTTTTTAAAAAGAAACTTAAATTCGATTTCAAGGTGTATATCAAACATGGATGTTGAACCCTTGGGATTCTTTACAAGGAAGAAAGAAATACAGGAGAGGTCTGCAAGCAAAGGCAGTATGTGTCATACAATCCTCCATGTGAACATTTCTCTCTCTGTGGTCATCATTTCTTGGGATGCTTTATGCAAGTGAACTCATAGTGCTGTTTTGTTTGTAACTACAAAATCATGCTTATTTTACTGAGCATTGAGTCCTCCTTGGGTTTACTGATATCTGTCACACAAACAGGATTTTCTTTTTATTTTAGGAATGCAAAATATTCCATCATATGTACATCCACATTTTCTTTATTCATCTTTTGGCAGACACTTAGTCAGCAAATATCTGCTTTCAATTCTACTAGTCAGACACCCCTTGATCATATGGTAATTTTAGTTTTAACATCCTGAGGAACCCCTACACAAGTTTAACTTAAAAACCAGCATTATAGAATAATTACTACCTTTAAAACTGCCTTCATTTTATCACATACCTTCCAGATCAGTAGTGTCAAATCTCTGTCTATTTTCAGGGATTTTTAGAACCAAATTGAAATTGGGAACCATACAAATTATGCTGCTCCTAACAATCTACACATATAAGTTTTTCTAGGTTTCATGCATGTTCTTTTAGTTGCATTTAATTGCAGAAATAAGAGAGGATTTTCCATCAAGAGTCAGAGCCTGTGAGCATGGCCTTGCAAAGCAGCTGTGCTGGCCAACCTATTTCACACTTAGGGTCTCCCTTGGGATGCCTGCTCTTCTCAGTAAGGACACCCAATGAATGCAAAACAACCTAGCTTCCATTCTCTCACTGGAGCATCCATGAAGTCATCACAGAGCACAGAGAACTTGCAGGGCAATGGTACTACTTTATATGACACAGTGTTGGCTACATGTTATTGACACCTGTCTGTACCCAGAGAATGCACAACATCAAGAATGAACCCTGAACCATGAACTATGGATGATAATGTGTCCATGTGAATTCATTACTGACTATAAACATATCCCTCTGGTGGGAGATGTTGATGGGAGGTAGGGTGGGACACAGTGAAACCTCTACACTTTCATCTACATCAGAACAGTACTCAAGAAGCCTACACGTAAAACTTAAAATCCTAGAATAGTAATGCTCAAAATGACCTTATAAAATTGATTGGTTTTGTTTTTGTTTCTTTTCCCCAAACTTGGAAATCTTTTTATTAAAGCCTGCGAGCAAAGCAGGAAGGCAGGTAAACTGAAAATCCTAACACCTTCCAGGAGGAGAGACAGAAGAATAAAGCCTTGAGAAAGTAGTACTCAAGTAAGCAAGACAGTGTTAGAAAGGGCAGGACTTTGGAGAAACGATGAGGAAGCCTCTGGGTTAGGGAAGGCATATGTGGCAGATATCCACAAAGACAGAATTAAGGAAAGTTAAGAGTTTTTGATAGAACTCAGAAAAGTGGGCGGGCTTGGCATGAGGTCTGCGAGCTGCTTCAGTGTTATGCTCCTGAAAACTTCTCAGAATTCTGAAGGACATTCATTTATGTAGGCTGTATGAATTGGTATTTAGTATACTAGAAATAAAACCTGATAAAGTTATAAGAGATTAAGTCAATATAACAAATTTATATTGGTTAATAAAGTCCATAAAAAGTAGAACTATTTTAAAAACAAAACTTAGTGATAAGAGTTTACTGTTTTCCATTTTAACAAGTCTCATTAATATCCGGCTAAAGAGAAGACAGTTGGAGCCTCATGAGGAATAAAAGAAGGAAAGTTGGGGTGTGTGCAGTAACAGCAGCCAACCATCTCTCCACACAGAAAGCATCATCTATAAGAAACAAGAGTACAAATTGCTGGATTCTTACTGTTACACAAAGCCCATGTGTTGAAGTCTTCTTGGTCGTAGAGTGTCACTACTGGTAGAATCCTTTGAATATGGGGCCTAGTAGTGTGCCCTCCTAGAGGATATTGGGACCCAGCCTCTTCCTGTCTTGTGTCTATGAAGTAAACAAAGACCTTCTGCCATGTGTATCTACCGGATACACTGTACCACCACAGGTCCATGCAACCATTTCTGAACATGAAGAGTTTTCAAAGCAAACCTCTCTTCCTATCATGGGTATTTTGTCAGAGTGATGAAAACTATCACATACTTTTTTCTTACAAGTTCTATCATGAACTTTGGTTTAATAAAAAACAGCAAATTAGAAATTTCAAGATCTCTCTATACTGCTAACTATCTGGTTGTTCCCAGTGACTTACCTGCCATCATCTTTTCTCATCGATGTTTTCCCCCACTGCTGAGATTCGTTGATGCTCAAGATAGGAGAAGGCCAAGAAGTAAGGGCTTACATGATATCCAAGAAGCCCCAGGCCAATTTCTGAGTCTTAAGAACGAATGTTCTTGGAAAGTGTTCAAAAAATGGGAGTGTCCACTTGAAAGTCAAAATCACAGGTATATTAGACATAAGAAAGCTCCTGTTTGAGCCCTATTATTTTCATGGTCAATAAGAGATAATGGATATTTTAAATAACATTTGGATATAATAAAAGTTAGGCTGTATTATTAAGCAGGAAATGATATCAGAGCTTAATTTATACAGATGTCTTATTTATTTGTTGTGGTGGTGGTAATAGTGATAAACTATTAGGACCAGGGCAATTAATTTAAGAAAGTATTTATTTGGACTTAGTCAATGACTGTGTTGTGCATATCAGGCAGGCATGGTGCTAGAGCCACAGCTGATAGAATATACCTTGAGACACAAGGACATGGGAGAAGCAGCTAAGTGGGGTGGGTACCAGCTTTTGAAACCTCAAAGCTGCCCCCAGTGAGGCACATTTTTCTCCAAATCCTTTTCAAAAGTTTCATCAACTGGGGACCAAGCATCCAAATACATGTAGCAATGGGGACCATTCCCACTCAAACCACAAAAGGCCAGCTGCTGATGCTCTGAAAACGGCTCAAAACTTGTGAGAAAATTATTCTGAACACACAAAAAGCTGCCCCTGAAAGTGAAAACTTTATAAATGGTGTCATCGTTGGTACACTTAGAACTTCAGCTAGACTTACTGTTTCCACCTAGAAGCAGCTCATGAAAGGTATTTCATTTCCCTTTCTTAAGTGTTAATGTCCTGAAGCTCCAGAGTTGGAGGCAGTAAACAATGCCACTATGAGTGTTTTCATTTAGACAGAGCAGTTCTCTACTAATACTAATACACCTTGAAGGACATAAAATAGTGACATGTTATACAAAAATGAAATTAATTATTTTCTGTGAGAGCTGTGAAATTAATTTTTTTCTGTGTGACAGATACTAATTTATTTACTATTTAAATAAACTGCAATGGAAGAATAAAATAACTTCCTGCACATCAATAGCAGACTTTGAAGTAGGAAATATGACTTCTTAACTGGAGGTTCTATGCTTCCCACAGTCTAATTACATGAGATGGGTGCAATTAAAAGATACTTAAATAATTTTAAAATGAAACAGAGCCCAGGACTTTGGTAGTACTTTCCCTAGTCAGTGCTGAAAGTTAGAACAATAAATGCCTTTTGACTCAAACCTCAAGACTAACCAATGTTCATTTCTTGGATCAGTTAAAAAACACCATATTCTGCATCTCAAGCTATGTACAGCCACGGTGTTCACAAGAATTGCTATAAATCCATCTCTAGCTTTAAGTCCACAGCTCTTTCAGTCTTCAGCACTAAGTAATAAATATGGACATAAAATATAAGTAACAACAAAGTCAAAATTAGAAATAAAACCAAGTCTAATTAATAAAAATACAGAACTCACAAAAAGCAAACTAGTTTACCAGATATGTTGGGGCGTCTCTATAATCCCAGAACTCAAGAAGGGTCATTACATGTTTGAAGCAAATCTACACAGAGTTCAAGGCATCCAGGGTTATACCCAGACAACCCTGCTCCCCCAAAACCAATGTAAGGAAACTAGCTTGAAAATGATGTTTACTAAAAACAAACAAAACCCTTTCAATTCAAGATGATGAATCATTGTACAGAAACAAATTCTCTTCAATTTCAGATAAAATAATTATTTATCAAAAGTACAGTTTACCTATTGCTGAAATGAAAACCAGGAATTATTACTGTGGAATGACTGGGAGCCAAGGCCTTTATGCTAGTCACCCCTAGACCATCACAACAATTCCATGTGTGATGTTCCTCAGCCAACAGGAAGTGAATTTAGCCACCTTGTTCACGGCTATAGAGATGAGGGACAGCAGAGCTGGAGGCACAGTTCCACATTGTTAATAATGGTTTCTCCCAGAAACCCTAGTAAGCAGGGAGGAAAGACAGGAAGACCAGGGCTTCTGTCCTCCTGGAGAACTGGCAATAAATAAACAACTGCTGTGTACAGATGACTAGATTATAAAAATAAAATACAGCGCTAGAGGAATGACTCAGTACTTAAGAGCATGTGATACATTTACTCAAGTTTAGTCTTCTATAAAAAAGCACCGGGTGGCTCACCAACACCTGCAACTCTAGTTCCCAGGTATCTGTACTCTCTTCTGGCCTCTGTGGGCACCCATACTCACATGCACAGATACACACAAACACACAAAGAAAACTAAAACCAAGTCCTCATAAGGAATGAGGCTAGAAGGAGCAGGAGCTTCTGCACGGAACCAAATTAACTGGCTTGTTCATTTTCCTGCTTGTCTATGGCCTAGGCCATCCTTCAACTCTAGGTCCTCCTGCCTCAGCCTACTGAGGGAGGATCTGAGGCTGTACCTGGCTTGCTTAGGTTTTCATTTGTTCAAAAAGTATTTCCCAGAATCCAATTACACAACGCTGTCTACAGAGTATGGGGATGCCACTGCATGTTTCCTGCCTGGAAGACACTCAAGCTAAAAGAAAACAAAGGAACAGCACACACTAAATTCCTCTTATTTCTCAGACCCTTTCAGTGACTCCATGTGTTGTTTTATTGACTACAAAAGGATATACACGGAATATACATAAACGGTAAGGTAGAAATGTGAACTAAGAACCTTCCAAGCAAGTTGTGCAGGTGGCCTCTCAATGGGATGTCTCTAGGCCTCCAGGTCAAGTCTCAAAAGCAGATTAAGTCCTAGGGCGGTCTGAGCACAGGGGTCAGGTGTGAGGGCTAGCATCTGATTTTAGGGATGAGGTTCCCTAGTCCTGGCATGGGTGTGAACCACACGTGTCTGATAGGTAGACTGACAAGAGGAACAGAAAGTCCTCTGACCTTTACTCTTCCTAACTGTTGAGAGCTTATGCCCTAAGAAGGGGGAAAATAAAACTATAAGCTTGGATATAAGGGAAAAGGAGATAAAAGACAACAGCAGGGGCAATCTAGCGGGCACAGCAGGGGCAATCTAGCGGGCACAGCAGGGGCAATCTAGCGGGCACAGCAGGGGCAATCTAGCGGGCACAGCAGGGGCAATCTAGCGGGTTGCTGCAATGGGCCACAGCCCAAACTGTAAGGGACAGAACATTTTGAAATCTATTGAACACAGACTATAGATAGTTCTGGGGTTGAAGGAAGATGCGGCTTATGTTTCTGGACAGGTACCTACATGATGACATTTACAAAAGGAAAAAGGGATATAGAACTAAATCTCAAGTGTCTTTGAGACACCCAGGTTGAAGGCCCAGTCAGCTTCTGTAGCCTGAGTCTGGAGCTCAGAAGAGCAGCATCTAGCACATTCCCCCAAGAAGTGAAGAAACAGGTCAGTGACACTACAGGGCAGATTAACTACAAAGAGTGGACAGGAGGGAAGCTTGAGAGACTACCACCTCAGAGTACCAAATGGAAGAATCAGGAGGGAACTTGCACACCAAACTAAATACAACGACTCCACTCAGGACCCTGGAAGGTGCCCTTCCCAGCTGGCCTACCCCAAACAGAAAGCGCAAGAGTAAAGAACCAGCTCCACCCTTTTTTTTTGAGTTGTGTGTGAGGGAGTTCTCACTAGGTAGCCCATGCTGGCCTTGAATCTTCCCATTTCAGTCTCCAAAGTAGATGGAATTACAGGCAGGTACCACTATGCCTGACATGCTCTAACATTTTTTTGAATTCTCTCTAATCTAGGAACCTAATTGGACCCATGTGATGGTGGCTGATGGGAAGTCCTGCTGGTCTTTGTGCCAATGCAGTGAGCAGTTCCTCTTCCATCTTCTCTGAGATTAGGATCTAATACTGCTAGTGTATTACAGCATTCCCTGGAAACGGGGAGAACAGCTGTTCCTGCATCTGTAATGGGGAGGAGCTGAAGATGAGTGGTGTGGAGCATGGACCCAAGTTCTTGTGTGTGTGTGTGTGTGTGTGTGTGTGTGTGTTGGGGGGGTACATAAACAGCAAGCAAGAAGCCCTGGAAAGAAAACCTACCCTAGCTACAACACCCTGGGTCACTGTACAGCCCAGCACGGAACCCCAGAGACCAGGGCAGACATAACACCACACCCTTCTCGGATGATGTAAACCCTCATGGCGGCCTGGGATCGAAATCGGCTGACAGCCATTCTGCAAGGAAAGAATGACTGCTCCTCCCCACACTATGACTTTACAGCACAGAAACAAGTGTCAAAGGGCTCTTTGGGGACATGGCCCGTGGCTCTGCTGCTGTCAACAATGTATGAGAGAGAGCAATGGCCTCATGGGTGATTAACATGGAAATGTCAAAGCACTTGGGCTCTGTACGGTAACAGGAGAAAACTAATGACTAATTTCTCCAAGATAAGAACTTTGTGTGCAAACTAGCCCAGTATCTTATGTCTACAGAGAATATTTTTTATTTGATGGTTATAGTAAAGAAAATTGACACCTATTGTTAATACTGTAGGGGCCTGGGGAGATGGCTCAGTGGGTAACATACCTGGTGTGTTATGAGTTGGGATCCCCAGAATCCATGTAAAAGCCAGGGGATGTAGTAGCTCACTTGTAACCCCAGCACAGGATATAGAGACAGAAAATATAGATTCACCCATGCCAGTGAGTTACTTAAGACAGATTCAAACATTTGTACAACATTTGGGGAACATACTATACTCAACATTGATGTCTGTCTCCATACTCACAGGTGAATGCATACCCACTCTCACACACAAATACACATACGTGTATACAATGCACCCATTCCCCTTGACCTCGTCACTCAGTGAACATGGAGTTCACTGATTTGGCAGGAATATCTTGCTAGCAATCTCCAAAGGCACTCCCATCTCTATCTTCTCTACAGTGGGATATCATGGGCACACCACTACATCTGGCTTTTTATGTAGGTGCTTGGGATTCTAACTCAGTTCCTTGGGCAACAATGAACCAACTAAGCTATCTGCCCAGCCCCTCTGCCCTCTTTTTAGGGGTGATGAGGTTAAAATGGCAATAACTTAATCACATCTACAGAAAAATACAGCTTTTGGTGATCTGTATTTTGTAAATCAGAGAATTACTGTGATGATTCAGCAAACACACAAGATGCTTCTACTAAGGCATTTCTTTCCCTAGACACAGCCACTAAATCCATTTGAAGGGTTTTGAAGACTCATGGATACTGGCTACAGAGCCTGCTGCAGCAGCCAACGGCATTGGCAGAAGCTAATATTTATCTGCACTATGTACAGGCTGTTCTAGGAGTTTCCCATGTGTCATCCTGACAACTAACTATATAAAATTAATACAATTATCATCCCCACTGAAGACTGAGATAGAGACAGAGCAGCAGGAAGACCTGCTGTGACTAAATCCAGGCAGTCAGACCCCAGAGCCAGGGTTCCTAACCACTGTATGTCAACTCAACAGAAATAACATCCATTTGCTCACTTACTCACTTGTTGATTCTGAGTCTTTACAAAGCACTTGAACTTAAAACTGAAGAGTCCTGAGAACTAGGGGCCTAGAGAAACAACCAGGCTCGGTTCCTGCCCTATGAAACATGGGAGGAGAGAGATGAACACCAGACTGCGAAGATGAAATGCTGAGAAAAAGGCACAGCATAAACCAAGGCTGTGGGTGTGGGCAGGACCAGATCTCCAGGGTCACAATGAGTATCTGAAAACATTTCCCCTGTCCTCTAAGCACCAGGGGAAGCCATTAAAGATTTCACTGGTAGACAAGATTAAAAGCTCATCTCTATAAAGATCCTTTTAGTCCTAATATGGAAAACAATCATCAGAATAAATGAGATGGTCAGTGGGGGAGGGGGCAACTGAGGTAAGAAAGAGAAGACGAGAGTGACAGGACAGTTGTGGGGACAAGACCAAGGGGAGGAGGGAGAGAGGAGGAGGAAAGGTCACTGATAAACAGTTAAGTGACAGACTGGAGAAAGGCCAAGTAAGAGGAGGGACAAGACCCTTGGCTTGTGCAACACAACACAGTGACCTTAGTCACTGTAATGGGAGCACTGGGAACAGGCGTGTGGAGGAAACGAGCTTTATTTTAGACTTGGTGAGTCTGGGGTTCATTTGGGACACTCAATAAGAAATATTAGGAAGGAAGTCAGAAGCCCAGAGTCCAGTCCAGGAAGAAGCACAAAGCTCATCTTGTCACATGCATAGCAAACGAAGTCATGGTGTAGACAAGGCTGTTCAGAGAGGAAAGAACCAAGGCCCATGGCAAGTGTGGACCGACTTCAGCACTGAAGCAGAGCAGGGTAAAGAACAGCCAAAGATGGGAAGAGCTGGGGAACAGAAAAAAGCCAGCACAATCTTATGTTAAGGGTGTCCAGAAGGGCCATTGCCCAAACCAGGAGTGATAAGACATATGGTAGGGAGCTTGAGCATGAGAAAGCAGGACCCAACAGAATCAGGTTCAGAGAGAAGCAGCCAGCACTGTTGCAAAGGTCAGATACACTGTCTCTATCAGCCAGTAACCTGAGCAGGCTGATGGTCTTTAAAGGCTTTGCAGTGGTTTGAGTTTTGTGCTGGATGGTTTTATACCAACTTGACACAAACTAACATCATCTGAGAGGAGGGAACCTCCTTTTCCACTGAGAAGATGCCTTTATAAGATCAGGCTGTAGAAAAGACTGTAGGGCATTTTGATTAGTGATCCATAGCTCCGCCCATTGTGGGTGGTACCATCTCTGGGCTGTGGACCCTGTTCTATAGAAGGCAGGCTGAGTGAGCTATGGGGAGCAAGCCAGTAAGCAGCACCCCTCCAGGGCCTCTGCATCAGCTCCTGTCTCCAGGTTCATGGCCTGGTTGAATTCCTGTTCTGATTTCCTTTAATGATGGAATACAACACGCAAGTGTAAGCCAAATAAACCATTTCCTTCCCAACTTGCTTTTTGGTCATGGTGCTTCATCACAGTAATAGAAACCCAAACTAAGATAAGTGCCAAGTAAAAAACCATAATATGGTGACTGTAAGGAGCTCCTCTGAGAAGGGAGATCATAGGATAGGAGGGCTGAGAATTAACAACGTTTCAGTTCTTGTTTCTAAGAAGCCTGAGAATCTCCACGCCAATGGAAAGGAACCAAGGGAGGAAGTATCATTAGGGTACAGTCTTAAGATGATGAGGTGAAAGTACCCCGTTATCTATTCATTCCCTGCCATTGCCTTTCTGAAACACTGGCCACACTGAGGTCATTATGATAGGTGACAAAGAGTCTTCATCAGCTGAGCCACCAGTCTGGACAATGGCTTTCAGCAGAAGGAGCTGTGATGACGTAATCGCTATCCCGTAGTGTCAGTAGCTGCAAGAAAGACCCTAAAGATCCCAGCTCTACATCTCTGTGAACATAAGACTTTTGGGAACTTCCTTTAAAACCACCTTGGGCGCTCACAGTTAAGCTTTCATTCCTAGACAGTCAACCTAGAAATCCCAGAAAGCAGCCTCAGTTCTAGAAGTACAAAACCTGCCAGCTAGTACAGTGCTGTGGCTAAGCTAGAGAAAAATTCAAAAGACTTCCTTCAGCAGCCATGGACTGACTGTGCACTTCACTTGGACACAGCTGGAATGCTTTCCGCTCAGGCTGCCAATCATTACCGCACAGCATGACCTCACCACATAGGTGTGGTGCTTGGGGTGCAGTCCATGTAGGCTCACTATAAGCCACAACAAGCACTAGTAATAAAAATCTACTCAAAGCATCTTGTTAGGATAAATGTTTAAATTCTTCCCTCCTCTCTTAAATAGAATGACTGAACACAGGTTTTGGCCAAAGGCTCCCAATGCCCTAGTAAACACTGTAAACAACTTCTAGTAGTTGGGCTGCCCTTATGGTAAGAAGAAATCTGCCTGGAACAATACTCAGGAAATCTACCCAGCATCAGGGAGGCCAGCTCAGCCATTGTCATAAGCGGTGACCCACCCAATGCACCACTTAGCTAGAAGAGGGCGGCATTAGATGGAGAAGAAAATTCTTCCCAATTCTGATCTCTCTTCCGAGAGTTATTTTGGCGCATCCTCTTTAACATCTTTGGATATTTCTTCCTACACCATGCTTCATGTCAAGCAACTGTGTAAGAACACTGTAAGAGAACACTGTAGATACTAGTAGATGAACCAACTTGACTAATAATATCCTCTAAATTCACAACTATCTGGAACCTCAAAGTATGACCTTATTTAGAAAAGAGGTAAGTTAAGATAAAATATATATGACCATTAATATTGGAAGATGTAGCAAGCTCAGATGAGGCCACACTGGATTAACCTGATTACGCTCAATTACTGGCATCCTAAAAAGTAATGATGGGCAACAGTGTAAGGATACAGGTAACAGTGAACGAACAAGCCACAAAACACAGAGCACTGCCAGCTAGTCCTAGAGACCAGGAATAAGGAAGGAAGGAGCCTCCCTTTCCAGCTTCAGAATGAGTACAGCCTTGCTAACATTTTGATTTCTGTGTCTGGTTTCTGAAACTGAGAAAATAAATTCTGTTGTTTCAAGCCATCCAATTTGTGATGCTTTATTGCGGCAGCCTTAGGAAAGTAACAGACTGGGTATTAATACACAGAATATCACTACTGGTAATGACTCGTCTTGCTCCACAGGGATAGTCAGACAGCTTTCATAGCTATAAGGGACGCCTGTCTTCCAAGTACACCAATGGATGCCTATGAGATTGTTCTGTTTTAAACACTATACTACTGTTTATTCCCTATGTGCACTTATGAAAGAGTTTAATTTATAAATTAAGCACAATAAGAAATTAACAATTACAACAAAGAATGATTACTTAAACTTAGGAGTCATTTATTTCTGGAATTTCTGCTTACTGTTTCAGACCACAGTTGTCTGTGGGTGACTGAATTTGCAGAAACAGATGCAGACAAGGGACTGCTGTACATACGAGTCACTACAGACAGTACACTGTCCTGCCCAGTCTCAGTATGGTGAGACAATTGTCTTGGAAGATGATATCTCTAAAGATGCCCAGATTTCTTTTTAAAGGACACTAAATACTGTTTTTTTCAAAGACATAATTTTTCTTTTATTTGAAAAAGAAATATCCTTTCTTAAGGTGACTACATTCTTTTCTCTTGAAGCCTATGAAGGCTCAAGAGAACCCTTCTGGGTATCTCCTATTCCCAGGAAAGCAAATTCTGTCCCTGGGGGTTTCTGTGAAAACACACAGCACTGTAAGCTTTACATATGACACACCATCAGGGCCAGGCCACCCGAAGAGTACCGAATAAAACACAAGAAAACAGCGGCATTTTTATGAAGCTGTTCATTTAACTTGCAGATTATGAATCCCTACAGAACAGTATATGCAAGAAGACAAAAGTTTATACAGTTTCCAACTTCATAAGAAAAAGATGCTTTAAGTTCCCTCAAACTGTCAAGAGCATATCCTATCTCTACTATTGTGCCCTGGTGTCCATTCATGTTACCCACCCTCCCTCTCAACTTTGCATATGTTAAAAGAACCCTCTCACTGAGCTAACCACCAATCTTACTTAGGCTTTCTACTTGACTACTTAATACAAGCCTGATGATTCCAGGAAGTGTAGGCCTGAACTAACCATATAGACACAGGACCTGTTAACCGATGGCAGAGTGAAGAACTCCATTTTCATGTCCTGGTGAGATGACTCAAATCCTTTCTTTTTCCACCTCTCATCAGGCAAAGCACCATGATAATCCAAGGAACTATTTCAACACAAGATGGAACAGACACTGTCCACTTTCACAGCCTGGAGAGGACACAGACTCACAAAATGAGAAAAGAACTCCCAATCTCACAGACAAGACTCCCCGTGTCAGCCAGTTGCTTCTTAGCTGGGTAAAGCATGTAAACTCTTCAGGCTTCATTCTCTTCATCTGAGATATGAGGAATACTACCCACACCTCAGGGTTAATGTGAATCAGGCATGAAGCAGGGTATCGATGCTTAATGTCTTATACAGGGGATATGGTCAGTAGGTTTCTAGTTCTTATTCCTTTATCTCCTTAACCCATGACAACTAATAAAAATTATATGCAGTAAGAATATGATAGGGCTAGGGAGATGGCTCAGGTAGTGCTTGACATATAAGCATGAGGACCTAGTTTGATACCAATGCCCTCCCCTAAAAAAGCAGGTGTTACAGCACATATATAAAATGCCAGCACTAGAGAGGCAGAGACAAGAGGGTCCCTTGGGCTTGCTCATCAGTCAGTCTAGTCTAATTGGAGCTCCGGGGATGGTCTCAAAACATAAGGCAGAGAGTGATTGACAAAGACATGCAAGCTTAACCTCTGATCCCTCTACACACACACACACACACACACACACACACACAACCAAGACCCAAATGACAAATCCATATATGATCAATTACATTTATTTTTACACAGTAATAACAATAATATACATTTATTCTTTCTTCATGTCTGAGCCAAATTTCCTCTAACACATATATATTATTAACCTTCAGAGGTGTTTTGTTGGTTTTATTTTGTTTGTTTTTGAGATAGATCATACAGAGCCAAGACTATGTAGACAAGGGTAACCTGAACTACTGATTATAATAAATGTGATTGCAGGTGATGACACTGCATCTAGTTCCAAGAAAATTCTTATACAGTTTTGAAAAGTTGTTTGAGGGATAGAAAGATAATGTAAAGGGTGGAAGCATTTCCTGCCAAGCCTGATGACTTGAGTTTGATCCCCAGGACCCCATATAGTAGAAGGAAAGAACTAACTCTCATAAGGCATCACTGATGTCCAAGCTCATGTCACAGAGTAACATCCTCACAAAATAAATACATAAATAAGTGGAATTCTTAAAACATATACTTTTAGAAAAAGGATTTATTTAAAAACTCTAGAAAGACATAAATTCACCTTAGCAAAATATTAATAAAAATGTTGACTTTGTAACAATTTAGTGAAGATATACGTTATAGAAACATATATGTGTATACACATAAATGTGACTATCCTATTACCACTATTCAGTAAGGTTGGTAAAAAAAATCCTTGAGTAGAAACTATTTCTGTGTTGATATTTCCTCCCCATCAAATATGAATTATCCACCTGTGACAGCTGTTTTTGGTTGTCAACTTGATCACATTTGAAATTAACTAAAACCCTAGCCGTTGAGTATACCTGTGAGGAGATTTTCTTGACTGAATCATTTCAAGTGGGGAAACACACCCTAAATCTGGATCTTTTGAGGTGGGACAATCCACCTTAAATCTGGATCACATCTTCTGTTGGCAGCCTATACAAAGAACATGGAACAGCAGTTCTCAACCTGTGGTTCACATCCCCCCAAAAACACTGGAAAAAAAAACCCAGATATTTATATTACAATTTATAACAGTAGCAAAATTACAGTTATGAAGTAGAAATAAAAATTATTTCGTGATTGGGGGTCACAACAACCTTAGGGACAGTATCAAAGGGTCACAGCATTAGGAAGGCTGAGAACCGCTGACCTGGAAGAAGGAGCTTGCTCTTCGCCTGCTTGCCCTTGCACTTGCTGGCAAGTCCATTCCTTCACTGCCATTATAAGACTTCTTCAGGATTTCAGTGTCTACTGAAGACCAGCTAAGACACCCAGCCTGACGGACTAACAACCGCTGGGCTCTTGGACCTTCCACTGGTAGATGGCCATTATTGGAATAGTTGGATCACTGCTTACAAGTCATTCTAGCAAGTTCATATGTATGTGAATAGACTATTTTCTATCAGTTCTGTTCCTCTAGAGAGCTGTGACTACTAAAGGAAGCATCTATTCAAGACCTTCAGTGTTCTTTTCCTCCCACATCCCTCCTTTAAAACCCCATCCTTCTCCCCAATTCAATCCTCCTATTCTAGTTTCCCTTTATCTCTGTATAACACTGTCCTCTGTTTCCCTTTCCTTGGAAGACCTCCTTCTCCCTCTGCCCCTTACTGGTCCCTCTGAGCTTAAGTGGATTAAAACACATTTAAGCTTAAAAGTTAACATGGTGTGTGTGTGTGTGTGTGTGTGTGTGTGTGTGTGTGTGTGTGTGTGTACGTGTGTACGTGTGCACAGCAGTGGTAATTCTGATGTTGACAGGCAGTGAGGTACAGAAGAGTGTGAGGTGATGGGCTAAGGTCACAGTATAGAGACATGATGGGAGCTGAGTGTTTTTAAGTAGCTAAAAGTAGGAAGGCAAATTTAGGCACACACCTAATAGAAGACAAACAAAAAGGTAACCAAGTACAAAAAAAAAAAAAAATGTTTGAAGAGAAATTACCACTGAGAAGAGAGGATTAGTGAATATTGTGCAAGCCTTGGACTAAGATGGACTATTTAGCCTATGTCAAGGAGCTAGACCCCTAATATGGAATAAGCCTCCTTCCCCCCAGAATTCTTTCTTCCATATTTGACGGGGTGTACTGGTCAAGTTTCTCTAGAGAAACTGAACTGATAGAATGAATATATAAGAGTATCTATATTCTCATATATATGTGGAGAGAAGGTGACATGGTGTCCCACTCCCTAGCTGAGGAACTATTGAAATTTGATTGCTGCTGGGAAAGGCAGGGTCAATTTTCTTTAATGTATCACACCTGTTATCTTAAGCACATCCCACAGCAAGTCCCAATGTCAGGAACAGTTAGCCCACACAAATAGTACTTGATGATTGGGCAGGGGTAGTGGTGAAACTGGATAGACAGGAAGGTGGGGGAGGATCTGGGATGAGTAGGGGATGGGAGATGAATAAGATCAAAATACATAGTATGATGTTGTCAAAGAATGAAAACATTTTTAAAACACTGGTCAAGTCCTTAATACTCAATTCTTTAATGGAAGAGATTTTTAAAAAATCGTTTAATGAAACAGAAATGAAGTAGGCAACAACACAGCAAACCTACTAAGGCTTATAGGTGACTGACTTTACTTGTTGGGGCCCAGAAACAATCTGCAATAACAGATAAAATAAATGTAAAATGTAATGTCTGAACAACATCTTAGGAGACGGTTAGAGCTTTGTAGCCTATGGTGGTGAACTGAATTCTGGGCTATTTGAAAAAGGAAGAGAGAGAAAGGCACAAGTAAACACAGAGCCTCCCCACCTGCAGCTTTTCTCAGTCAGTCATCACTTCAGGAGAAAGAATAAAGTCTTTCCTTTCCTACCTCCCACAACCAAGTGGGTTGGAGTTCTCCTCTCTCCACAACTGCCCCATCCTCCCTCTGCTCTGGTCTCCTGTCCACTCTTGGTCCAGTGGCCGGACGGTACTGTTCTTTAGTCTTCATTTCTTAACCACTGTGCGGTGAGAATGGGGTGGGTTCAGTAAAATAAGGTTTTACTTTTTGGCTTTATCCTTCCCTTGGTTTTAGAATTCAATCATTATTCTGACACAGTCTCAGAAAAGGGTTTTTGTTTAGAGAGTAAACTACTGAACTGGTGAGATTTTAAGCATTTTTTAAAGCAAGGAATCTATTATTATAGCGATGAGAAGCCAGAACCTTAAACATGCTAGTCTCTCAATATGTCTTTTCCTAATGAGAATATTATAAGACTTCAGATATGAATCAGTATGTTAAGCAGTTAATTTTCCTCAATGAGACAAAGGAGACACTTATAACAAAGTTCTCACACAAGCCAGCGCCCTCAGTCCTTTAAAGAAAGGTATTTTGGCACCTTCGCACTATAATAAATAACCAGAGAAACAGAAGCGCCCTGTCCCTGACTGATGCTTCCATTACTAAGAGGACTAATGATGCAGTGGTTTCCCCTTTTCTACAGAATAAATAGATAATCTGTAACTTGCCTATAAAATCATATTTGTCCATGCCAATTAACCATCTATACTGTAGGCAGAGTCTATTATGTATACATTTTAAGTCAAGTTATTAAATAAAATATGATACTACAGTCTGACATTGGCAAATATACCTTCAAGTACCTGGAAAGACAGGTTCTTAGATTCTCTGATGTCCCACACTAAGGTGTGGTGGCATGCAGGGCATCTACCTCTTCTCTTCCTATCCCCAATTCTGCCAACATCTCTGCTCCCTTCCCCCTCACCCCCTTCTCTAGAAGATCTTGCTAAGCTGCCCATGCTGGGCTTGATCAAGGATCTTGCATCTTTCAGGCTTGGCCTAGAGTACCACCACCTGCCTACCATCCGGGGTTACGAGGCTCACAGCACTTCAGTGTAGGATCTTTCAGTTCACAAGTGCCAAAGCAGAACTTCTCTCGTTCAGCACACTGGATAATTTTTTGTTTTGTTTTACAAAACAGGGTTTCTCTATGTAGTCCTTGCTGTCCTAGAACTTATTCTGTGAACCAGGCTGGCCTTGAACTCAGAGATCCACCTGTCTGCCTCAGGAGTGCTGGGAGTAAAGGTGTGTGCCACCACACAGCTTAGATAATTTAGTCAACAAAGAAATGGTTAGATCACCTTTGCTACCAGTCAATATACTAGATGAAATTCAGTAGGAGGAGAGAGGTAAAACCTAAACTTCCGAGCCCTAAGCACTTCAGTTCTCTCAAGACCTATAACCAACAGGTCTAATATTTATCTGGATCTAGATCTAAAATCTTGGTCTGTACTTTGTTAACAAATCCATTCAAGTTTACAGCATTCTACTCCCATTACAAGAGAGTTGAGACAAGAGAAAGCCAAGAGAACATAGAGTACCAAAACACAAGATCAGATGCGCAGATGGAAGAAAAAACTTCTCCCTTATGTGTCTGTTGCTAACACACAGATGATGCACTCAGTCCAAGTTCAGTATCACAGTACAGCAAGTTTGGGATCTCTGCTTCTTCTCACTGATGCAGATGCACATGACTACAGTGTTTGCCTGCTAACATCCATAGCGTGGCAACTAGCAAAGCGGCAGGGCATGCTGAGCCACAGTACATAAGTAAAGACAGCCTCTCCCTACACAGAACCTCCCCCTCACCATAACTTCCATGCACTCGCTTAGCCAGAAAATGACTGTTTACGTGAAAAACCTATTAGATAATTCATAACACTCCACAAGAGGGCAAGTATTTCAACTGGAAATCTTACTTATTTGTACTTACTGAGATTGTACCATTGTCTAGACCTATGGACAGTCTTCTTGTTTCCGGGTTAAAAGACATGCATGAACATGGAGCTGAAAGAAATGAACATGTTGATGAAATTAACAAAACAATGATTCTCGACTCAGGTGTCTACTGAGCTAAGTGTGTCTAGGTTCGCCCCAGTCTCCTGAAACAGTTCATTTAAACCACAACAAAGTAAAAAAAAAAAAAAAAAAAAAAAAAACAGCAATTATGCAACTGAACACCTAGTTTTTTAAGTTGCTCTTTTAATGAATATCCAAGTAAGACATTCTCAAATGTGGAAGTCCTACAGGCTGAAGGCTTGGGCAGGCCATACTGGATCTAAGTTTGTCTAGAAGGCTGACTCTACGTTGTGCTATGCGAACTTTTGACCACTACTCTCTTAAGCCCACTCACATCCCACTTAAAAAGGAGCAAGCAATGTTTTCTGAGCTGGAGAGAAAGTAGAGAGATTTTACCCTCCACAGCTAGACATTCAAATACACACACCAGGGCAGAAAAGTGTATTGGTTCAGAATTTATGTGGGACAAATGAACTAGCAGGGTATTTACCCTGAGTATTGAAGAAATATACTAGAAGTTGCTAGCTGAAAATAATTGTAGGGTCATTTTTTTTTTCATTAAGTTAAGAGACCTCAGTTTAAATGCAAACAAAACACATAACTCTATGGTGGTAAAGACATTGGTTTTGTTTGGAAGTTGTAGTTTCACTAGCAAAGATGCAATACAGAGAAGTAGAGAGAAGCCCTCATTCAGCACCACTGATGTCTTTGCAAGAGCAGAATTCTGACACAGACATGCACACAGCAAGACCAGCATGGGAGGGTGCAACCAGGAAGCCACCAAAAGTCAGAGAGTAGGAAAGTTCAGGCTCCCTCAGGGCCCTCAGAAGCACACTCCCCTCCCTGCCACATCTCAGTCTCAGAACTGGGAGACAATACAGACATCCTGCTGTTTGAGTGGCTCACTTTATAGTACCTTCTTACAGAGCCAGCAAACTAATGTATTTCACTGTGTGGCGGTGCTAAGAATAAGAAGCCTGCTTTGAAAATCTCTCACTCTCTGCATGTTGTCCACTTGTCTCAGTATTAACTGCCATCTACTGCAAGAAGCTTCTCTAATGGAGGCTGAGAGATGCACTGACTTATGGCTATAGCAATATGTCATCAGGAGTCACTGAATTGCTACATTCCTTTAGGAGAATGATTGTATTTTTTTTCCCACTCCCATAGAAAAAGCAGAATTGCCAAATTCATCATTTTATCTTACTGGAGGGAATGTATGTGTGTGTTACATGAGTGTGCAGGTGTGTGTGCTTGTGTTCACACATCCAGAGGTCATCTGGCATGTCCAATTAAAATGCTCAGCTGTCATCCTCAACTTGTCTGTATATTATTGTCTTAACAAGTGTCTCTCACTGAACTGGAAGCCTGTGGCCATTTCGGCGGTTTCTTTTCTGCACCTCTTGTATACAGTACTAACGATTTGTCAAGCCACCTTATGGGATGAGAGTAAAAACAAAGAACATCAGACAGCAGTGGGCACACCCACACTTTGACCAGGACTGTGTGAAGTGTACGAACATCCTTGGCTCCCTACTTAAACTTTGATCTTACTTCAGGGTCCTAAAGATGGACTCCAAGGTTTTGCTGGATCTCTTTGCTCCCCAACACCTTCTCAATGTGACCACATAAATCTTTTTCTGCTTCCCAGTTCTGACTCTTAATTGGCTTGCTAAGGAAGTGTGGCCAGATACAACTTGGCACAGGTTTTGACAAGTTAACTCCTAGAATGGGGGGGGGGGGTGGTAATAACAATCCCCTCAGCCATTTAGAGACAGAGAATATTAAGTCTGTATGACTAACATTACCTTTGGTCATTAGTCTTGATAAGCCTTCTACCCTCCTCTTCTCTAAACGGGAGCACCTGGCTCCATGGAACTGTGTCATGTCTATAATTGCTCTTGTATGGTTTTTATTTTCATGTTATTTGTGTCAGATTTTTAACAAACTACGGCCACTTTGGCTTCTCTTTTTAAAATCCATGTCTGTTGAGTGCTAACATTATTATTATTAGCTTTTTGGTAATGTCCAATTAAAGTGTGTATACAGATTTAAATTTCAATACTGTGATCATATTTTAAGACCTAATAAATACATATTACTTTATAAATCTTAGTATCCTAAACATCTTGAAATCTACTACATAATTTTTATGTTTATTAAATGGTTTAAAACCTTAAAATGTTAATTGCTTATATAAAACATTTGTTAAAGTCATAAGATTTCACTAAGCTGCAAAACTGAATGTTATATTTATAAATTTGGATAGAGATTTCCTTCCAAAACAGATTCTAAACACATAGTTAAATAAATTTTTATCTTGTTATATAATGAGTGACATAAAATTCAAAGAATTTCTTCAAAATACTCTTGATATACATAAAATGTTTCATGTAAGACTTTTATACAATGTATTCTGATGATGGCTTCCCCTCCAGCTAGCTCCTTTCAGATCCCTACTTTTGGCTGCAGTGGAGAGCGGGCACTATCACTCTGACCTAGAGGCGCGGCTTTTAGGCCTTGAAGCACCATTGTTCAGGGCATGGCAAGAAGGCCAGTTTAAGAACCAGTGCACATATGCTCCCACCCTCTCTTCCTGTTTACTCTCTCGTGTTCTTGGATGAAGGATCTGACCCGCTGAGCTTCAGCCACGTGGACCAGTCCAGCTTTTTAGGAGCCACACAACTAATCTCTTGTATCAGTGAGTGTTTTCCTATAAACCCCTTAATAAATATTAATCTTTTTTAATCAGTTGCCAGTGATCATTAATAGACCTGGCACCCCAGGTTGGAAACCATTTGTACCCAGAAGTTTCTGGCCTGATCTAGCCCTAAGGTCTGGACCCACATGCTGCAGGCTGCCATGTGGCAATACATAGTAATAAAATGGGTTGAGTTAAGTTGTAAGGAGCTAGCTGGTAAAGAGCCTGAGCCATAGGCCAAATAGTTTGTAATTCATTGAAGTGTTTGTGTGATTGTTTGGGACTAAGTGGCTGTGGAACTTCAGGTCCAGACCTCGGGGCTAGGCCAGGCCAGAAACTTCTGGCTACATTTAGCTATGAAAACTCAAGTCCAAAAGTAGAGTCTTTTTCAAAGGATAAACAACCAACTATAAAAGAAAATAATATCACCTCAAAGACTCCTTTCTGATTTAATGCTCACGACTGTCCGGGCATTTCTCACTCACTCATGGGAAGCACAATGCCTAGAAGCCTTGGGTTTAATGTTGCCAGTCCTAGGGGCCTGCCAGGACCGAGGCCAGCATTTTCTAGGCAAAATGCTAAATTCCTGGGAAAGTAACATTGATTCAGGAAGAACAACCTTAATTACTCAAGGCTGGATTCCATTGGCTTCCTTCCTCCAGGCGAAGGAACAGCTTAGGAAAGAGAATGAACACTACCACGGACAGCGGCTGTTCATCACTGGCCAGCTTGTCACTCCCCTAGGTCACTCAGCATTAAACTCAGCCTTCGCTACCCTTCTCACCTAGTGCCCCTGTCCCCTTTCTGGGGTTAAACTTCAACTTTTTCCTTAAGATACAGACCATCTACTCTCTTGCCAAACACAGTAATTACTATATTTTTAAAGAATTCTTAAGGACAAAGTGAAGAAGCTGCCTTCTTCATTTAGAATATTACCTAGCTATCATTTACCAGTATTAAATACAACATGGCCCTAGTTGCTTTGTAGCAAACATTCTATAGCCATTAGTATTAAGTATCTGGTCTGTCTGGCCTTTCTGGCCTAGCCCTGAGGTTCTGATCTGCAGACCCGCAGAAACACACAGACACTTATATGCTGATCAGCCTAGGGTTCTAGCATATTGCTAGCTGGCTCTTGCTCTTAAACTAACCCATGAATATTATCCTGTTCAGCCATGTGGCTCAGTACATTTTCTCAGAGCAGCATAGTTGTCCTCTGTAGCTGCTGGCTTCTCTGCATCTCTGTGACATCTCTGCTCTGCTCTTCCTGTTCCCAGAGTTTTCTTAGTCTGGTAGCCTCGCCCACACTTCCTGTCTGCCTTCAGCCAATCAGCATTTTTACTAAACTAGTAGGCAGGACAATTATTTACAATGGAACAGAACACAATCCCACTATAGCCATTCAAAAGGCCCTCCTCCTTTTTCACTTATTTCTAACCACTACCACTTAATCATTAGTTAGGATTAATGCTGAGCAATCTCTCTCTCCCTCCCTCTCAACACTCAGTAGGAAAGTTTGCAGAACAATTCATTAGAGTGTAAATCCACGTCAGGTCCTTTAATGACGGTGTATAGCTTATTTCCTTACGTGTTATGATTTTTACTCTCGAGCTGAACAAAGCTGAAATACTTGCTAAGCAGTTAGTTACTATGTGTCCTGAATTTGTAAGATTCCAGAAACATAAAAGCCAAATTCTGGACCTTTTTTCCCCCCAACTTATTTAAAAATGATCGTATAATGTAATGGGCTTTATTAGACAATAAAAGCTAATTACTGACAACTATGAAAAATATACACATGGTCTTTTTTTTTTTCTTTTACCTGTCTGCAATACTGAAAACAGCCAAGAAGGATAAATTTCAGAGATCACCTTGCTCTATGTACCTTCTTCATCTGCAAATCCCTGGCATTCATCATTGGCTTATGTATAGTAGACATGTTGTGAATGTTTAACTAGTATGATTTACATATTTAGAAATCAATACTGAATATGCACGAGAATTTATCTGGGTTCATTTAAACATGTACTATTGCTCAGCAACACATAAGCTATAATGTTACAGGATCATATCTCAGCTTTAACACACATTGATATCACCTGGAGACCTACTATTAGACACCATCATCCCACGGGTGTTTACTTAGTACCAAGATGTTTCTGCACAGCAAAGGGAGCTATAAACCCTGCTCAGGAACTGCCACTGTGAGTCTACTCTGATGAACAGGCAAGACCAGAGGAAAGACTGGCTATTCTACTTAAAGTCCGAGGGGATGAAAATTTTCCTTTTTTCCCCATGCTCCTAAAACATCATTCCTAACATAGCTTCATAGCTATTATTGGTAGGGCGGGAGCTGAAATGGGAGCCCTATACTCTATAATGTATCTGCTAGAACCAAAACAAGTAGAGCACAGAATCCCCAAAAGTGTCTTCTCTTTAGAAAATGGGTTAACATACATCAGGTCAGCTTTGTGGCTGCCACCTACTTAATAGACAATTCTAGAGGTAGCCAAGCACTGGTGGTGCACACCTTTAGTCCCAGCACTCAGGATGCAAAGGCAGGCAGATCTCTGTGAGTCTGAGGCCAGCCTGGTCTAGAGAGTGAGTTCCAGAACAGCCAGTACTGTTTCAGAGAAACCCTGTCTCAGAGAAAGAGAAAAAAAAAAAAAACCAAAAAACTGCCAACCAAAAGCAAAAGCCCAGAACCAGATGGACTCAGCACAGAATCCTACCAGGCCTTCAAAGGAGAATTAACACCAATTATTCCACAAAATAGAAGCTGCAAAAATACTTTTCATTTTACAAATCCACTATTATCCTGATACCTAAACCACATAAAGACCCAACCACCCTAAAAAAATAAAATAAAATAAAATTACAAGCCAGTTTCCCTTATGTCAGTATAGAAACAAAAAAATCCCAATAGAATACCTGTAAACCTAATTCAAGAACACATCATTAAAACCATCCACTATCAACAACTTAACTTCATCCCACAGATGCAGCAGTGGTTCAGCATACATACATCAATAAACATAATCCACCACACAGATTGAAAGACAAAACCACATATTCACTACAATCATTGCAGAGATTTGGCAAAATCTAACATCTCTTCATGATAAAAGTCCTGGACAGATTGGGAATACAAGAAACATGCCTAACATAATGAAGGGTATTTACAGCAAGTCCATAACCAACATCCTCTTAAATGGAGAGAAACTCTGAAGTTTTCACTTAAATCTGGAACAAGATCAGGTTGCACTAACTCCATACCAATTCACTATAGTAACTGAAACCCTAGCTAGTGCAGTAAGACAGCTGCAAGAAACCAAGGGCACACGAACAGGAAAAGAAGTCTTTTGTAGATGATATGATTTTATCAAAAATAAATAAATAAATAAATAAAAAGAAAGAAAAAAGCCCTAAGAATTTCTTCAGGGAACTTTTACATCTAATAAACACTTTCAACAACATATCAGGATAGAACATTAACGCATCAGAATCAGAAGCCTTCTTTGGTACAATGGAAAACATGCTGAGAAGGAACCTTTGACATTAGCTGCATAGGATGGCTAACGCTAGCCAAGCAAATCAAAGACTTGTATAACAAAAGCTTTAAGACAGTGAAGAAATTGAGGAAGACACAAGAGTAAAGCTCTCCACACTCATGGATTAACAGGATTAATGCTTTAAAAATGGCCTTCCTACCAAAAGCAATCTACAGACTCTATGCCATTCCATCAAAATTCCACCACAATTCTTCACAGAAATTGAAAACACAATCTTCATCTTCATATGGAAAACACATACACACACACACACACACACACACACACACACACACACACACACACACACACAAAACATAATAGCTAAAACAATCTCAAATAATAAAACAACTGCTGGAAGTGTCATTTTAAGATATACTACAGAGCTATGGTAATAAATACAACATGGCACTGGCATAAAAATAGACACACAGATCAATGAGATTGAATCAAGAACCCAAACAAAGCCATACACTTGGCTTTTGACAAAGAAGACAGAAATACACACTGGAGACAAAGCATCATCAACAAATGGTGCAGGTATCAAGCTGGGTGGCTGAATGTACAAGAATGCAAACAGAAACTCAATTCTAAGACTAAGGATGTCACCATAACACCAGATACCCTGAATCTGGTAGAAGAGAAGGTAAGGAATAGACTCGAACTCATGATTATCAGCGGAATGGACTTTCTGAGCAGGACATCAATACTGTAGGCATTAAGAGCAACAATAATAACTGATACCTTATGAAACTGAATGAATGGGTTCTGTACGGCAAAGAACACCATCATTTGGACAAAGCAGCAGGCTACCAATTGCACATACTTAAGAACTAAAACAACTGGACATCAAGAAAATAATCCAATATAAAAAATGGGGTAAAGAACTGTCTTAGTTAGGGTACCTCTTGTTGTGAAGAGACAAGTCTCATGAAGGAAAACATTTCATTGGGGCTGGCTTACAGATTCAGAGGTTTAGTCCATTATTCTTATGGCAGGAAGCGTGGCAGCATGCAGGCAGACATGGTGCTGGAGAAGGAGCAGAGAGCTCTATATCTGAATCAGCAGTCAGCTGGAAGAGAACCACTGTGCCTGGCTTCAAATCCTGAAACCTCAAAGCCAATCCCCAGTAACACACTTCCTCCAACAAGGCCACACCTCCAAACAATGCCACTCCCTGTGAGTTTATAGAGGCCATTTTCATTCAGACCATCACAAGAACTAAGCAGATTTCTTAAAAGGTGAAACTTAAGTGGCTGAGAAATACTTAAAATAATGCTCCACATCTTTAGCCAGAAAAATGAAAATTAAAACTATTTTGACATTTCATCTTACTCTCCCCCCAATCAGAATGGCCAAGATAAATAAAACACATGACAGGTCATGCTGGTAAGGATTTGGGGAAAGGGGACACTTATTCATTGCTGGTGAGAGTGCAACTCTGGAAACCAGTGTGGGAGTACCTTAAAAAGCTGAAAATCAATCTTCCACAAGATCCAACTGTACCACTCTTGGGCATATGCCTAAAGGTCTCTGTATCCTACTTCTGAGACACTGTTCATCTATGTTCATTGCTGCTCTATTCATAACAGCTAGAAAAGACGGCCAGATGTCCATCAACCAACAAACAGACGTGGTACATTTATACAACAGAATACTACTTAGCCGTTAAGACAAATGAAATTTGCAAATAAATAGATACTGGTAGAAAGAATCTTTCTGAGTTAGGTAACTTAGATACTCCCCCTCAAAAAAAATATTGCATTATTTTATACGTAGATGTTAGCTTTTAACCCTTAGATATGTGTTTCAATCCAAAAACCCACAGATGTTAGGTACCCAGAAGGCACCGGGGAGGAGCAGAGCTTCCAGTGAAGTGTTATAAAGGGATACAGAGAAACTAGAAAAGGACCATGTGAAGAGTAGGTTGGGAGAGCAGGGGAAGAAAGGGATATGGGAAGGATAACTGACAGTGAAGGCCTTCTGAAAACCATGTGGAAACCTACAACCACAGGAGCTTCCTAATATATATATATGAATGAACTCAAAATGGATCTCCTTATAATGGAGGAGACAAATGTCCTAACTAGACATTTTACACTACTAAAGAAAACCTCTCATAGCAGGGATCTTGTTTCATGGACCCCACCTCTGCCCCATCACTGGTTGCTCTCCACAACCTGGTGGTAAGGTCGATTGCTGAAGACAACACCCAAGTCACAGAACATGGACAAGCTGAGGTGCTACCCAGCTAGAAGATTCATCTCTACTGACTAGTGCTCATGGTATTAAAAGATCTCTGCTCACTACCACTACCAGAAGAAAGAAGTAATCGCCAATATCACTGACTGTAATACTAATAAGCCTGCAATATATACCGCTACAACCACAGCATGAACATTATGAGAGTGCCAACAATTTTTAAAATTGGTTTAAGGCCCACTTGTGAGATGGAAGCCATACCTGACACTGCTGATGTGCCCAACCCCTGAGGCTGGACAGGTCATGGGCCCAAGAAAAACCCTACTATTCTTCTGCTAAGGGAATATAACATAAAATATTTCCAAATGACATGCTGGTGTGCCCATAGAAGCTTTTTCTTGCAGTAGATGGTATTTACCAGAGATCTACAGTTGGACAGTGTGACTCCTGTGGAGAGACTTTGGAGCACTGAGTCCTAAACGGGAACCATCAAAACCCTCCCCTAAGGCTCAGGGACCGACCTACACGGAAGAGGAGGCAGAAAGAGTGTAGGAGACAGAGGTGATTGGTGACCCCAAAGAAACAGTGTCTTGTAGACACAACAGGACGGATTCACATATGGACTCAAAGAGACTGGCAGCATGCACAATCCCTGCAGATTCCAGCCAGCCAAATCCCAGAAGGCAAGTAGACACACAGTCCGACCACTAGCCAGGAAAAAATCAGGTTTTCCCAATGGGTTTGTCACTGCACACATCAGCTCTAGGGCAGGACCAAGTCCAGTAATAGTTGGCCAACTCCATTTTCGTTTTTTTGGGGGGGGTGGGGACTATTTGTTTTGTTTTGTCATTTTGGGTCCCGGTGGGTTTTGTTTTGATTTTCATTTGGGGGTTGTTTTGTTTTGTTTCTTGAAACAGAGAGAACATGAATTTGGGTAAGTAGGGAAGTGGGGAGGGTCTAGGATGATCTATTTATACAAAATATGTTATGTAAAAATAAATCATTTAGTCATGAACAGGCAAACCATTATAGTACTCTTCCACCAGAAACATAAACAAAATTACCTAGAACCTACTTTGGCTTGGCATAGTGTCACATACTTCTGAAGCCAGGATATTTCTGAAGGAATGAGACACACTACAGACAGCCCAAGAGTGTGTGGACCCTAACAAACTTGGAAAATTTTTCTACAATGCCAACTTTAATTAAGATTTAAATAGACACAGGGCATGGCTGCACAGGTCTTTAATCCCAGTATCCCACCCCCTACAGTGGGAATATACTGAGAGGCAGAAGCAGATGAACCTCTGAGTTCACGGCCAACCTGGTCCACATAGCAAGTTCTAGACCAGGCAAAGCACATACTGAGACCCTAACTTAACCAAAGTGAAAAGAAAAAATATTTACTGTAATAAATTCAAACAATTATTTTACATCAAAACAAACAGAATAAACCTCATTGATTTTAAAGAATGAAACCTCTAGACTAAAAGTAATGTTCTAACTTGACAGGTCAGTTCCTCACCTGTATAAGAGCACGTATTAGAGGAACAATCTGGCATTGCACGGATTCTTTTCTCACTCACCTCTTCTCCTCTGTCCTCTGCTGCCCTTCTCTCTCAGCTCTATCATCATCCAGAGTGAAAACCTGGCTGCTGCCTTTGATCTGAGTTCACTATTGTTTTGATGGTTTATGCCAATGATGGCAAGCTGGTCCAATTCTTGTACCAATCAGTGTAAAGGACATATTTCTCCAGTAACAGCTCAGTGAAATGAGATTCACTTCTAATTAGAATGTTCCAAGCCTAAGCAAATCCTTGAGAACTGAATGCTCAATGCTGAATGTCTTGAATTTTGAATAAACGGTTTAACAATAATATAAAGACAAATTTACTTCACACATTTAATCATCTGATAAAATATGGAATTGTAGATTTCAATGTAGTTAAAGCAAAGTTGGAAACGGGGAGAGACTGCTGTAATCGGGGAGCCTGTGTCTTTTCCCATTCTTCATTCAGAACCTATGAATATACAGTCAATTTCTATATCATTTTCTTACTCTTCACAGTGTGAGCCTTAGAAAACTATAAAATCACTTAATCTGGTACTTTTCAGTTTCACGAAGGCAAACAGGGAAGGATGGGCAACTGCGTAAAGACTGGGCTCTCAGAAGACCGGGATACTTACAAGGCATTGCATGGTATATGCTTGGCCAGTACTGTCCACTGTCCCTCTTCAACCAAACACGGACTGTCCTACAACAGAGCAGAATGTAGACATGAAATCACAGCATTTGGAGTCACGCAAAGATAGCAACACGCAGAAGGCAGCCTTCTAATATTATATATAGACAGATTCGTGATAGGTATAATAGACAGAGACACATATTGCACAAGCCTATCTAAAAATCCTATATTCCTTACATTTTAGAAAATATTTTTATAAATTCTTTGAGGATTCCATACAATGCATTTACAGTCCTTAAATTTAAGGGTGCAGTGCACCCACAATTACTAACCCTTTAAATACCACCCTCACAGATGAAGCGTATGAGAGTTTTTGAAAATTATTTTCACTAATTGTTTTGTATCCCCAAATGCCTGGCCTGTGTACTAGTAACTTGGACATATCCACTGTTCAAGGGAACCCCAGGTCTTTATTAGTGAACCACAGGGAAACTGCTCTGTGAAGAAAGTGTAGAGATCACATAAAATAATATTTAACATGTGACAGGAAAAGTTCACACCTTGTAAGCCACACCTTTATCTCAAGAAACAGGTTTTCTAGGTACACGCGCACACACACACACACACACACACACACACACACACACACACCCTTTAAAGAATCAATACAGGAGAGATATCCTAAAATCTCTGAAAAATCTGAAAAAATCAGTCCCTCTACCAAATCAACTACAGAGTTGACAAGAACTATTAAAATCAATTCTTTCAAATTCTGAGGTCTACTCCGTAATGTTCTCAGCACCCGGAGAAATACTGAACTAGGAACAAAGGGGGTGGCGGTGGCTCTGAATTCTATCATTAGTGACTTCCAACAGCCAGGCTCCACCTGGCAGGTAGGCATGGAGAGTGGCTTGTTTCCTGCCAGCAGCCTGCTGGAGCGAGGGTGGAGGCAAGTCCTCTGCAGTATGGAGATGCATCTGATGACCCCGACATCCCTCTTAGGGCTGAGGGCTTCTCAGGAAGATTCCTCAGAGAAGTAAACAACAAAACACTCCTGTTCCTTGTTGGACCCAGACTGTTGGCTGAGCTGAGACAGTGAAAGAGCTTCCAATGATCGCACAGGGAGTACGGCCCTTGTAAAGGTCGCAGAACAAATAAGAAGGCCACATGCCAGAGACTTCAGACTTCCGGAGCTACCGCAACTCATTCTTACCTGCTCTCAACAGGAAATAGTGAAGACACAATCAAACAGAGAAAGTATGGACCACCTCCAGGGCGAGAAACAAAATTGACAGAAATTATCCAGGAAGAAGTGCAAGCACTGGGCTACCTGGGCTTCCTGGCAGACTGCCTAAGAACTCACAGACAACAGAATAAAACGAGGCTGAGACAGTGACTGGACCTGGAATAGTACCTCTGATGAATACTCTATGAAAAGACTGGGTTGAAATACTGCAGAGCACAGTAACCCACACTGGCTAGAGAGGTCCTGCAGGAGGTCTGAGCAGAGCAAAGGGAAGAGGCCAGCCTGAGCCGGGACACCGAATCCAGAGGCTGAAACTGAGAAGACTAACAGAAACAGAACGAGAGAGCAACAACAAAGCACAGCTTAGGTAGGAGAACCGTGTGGCCTCGTTATCAACAGACACAGATGGGAGTCCGCAAGAGAAAGTGTAGAAAAGTATTTCAGGGAAAACAGATAGAAATTTACCGTATTTGATGAGAGACATACACATACAAATCTCAAAGAACTCCAAGAAGATAGGCTAAAACAGATTTAGCAGACAGACTAAAATCAAGTCATCGAACGTCAAGGAGAAAAATCTTAAAGGCATTGAGAGAGAAACAATTCATTACATACAGTAGGGCATCAATAACCAATTTCTCATAGACGCAGAGGGCAGACCGAGGTGAGATGCTACACCAAAGAATTATCAACCAAGAACTATACACTGACACAGCCTGCAGAAATGAAAGTCTAAGTGCGCACCTCTAGATGAATGCATCTCTGAATCCTAATTGAAGCTTCCATTTGCAGTAGACGATGGTGATTAACAGAGACCCAAAGGTGACTAAAGTGTAGAGAGTAAGCGACTACTTAGCCCCAAATACACACACACACACACACACACACACACACACACACACACACACACACACACTCCCCAAGGCTCAGGGGTCATTACAGAAAAGGCAGCAAGCAGACTGTAAGAGCCAGAAGATGTGGGTGACTACAGAGAAACACCTTCAGGACACAGCAGAACAGCTGCACTATGAACTCACAACTGTGACAACATGTATGACAGCAGGGCCAGACCAAGCCAGCCAAACCCCAACATAGGGAGGGAAGCTGGACAAACAACTTCACTCCTAGCAGCAAGGCAAATGGCAGCTGTGAGGGACTGGAAGAGGAGGAGACAGCTTTCTAAAAGAGTCCATATCCAAGAAGTTGGCCATGCTCTAGTAGAGACCACAAAGCCAAGAATGATGGGCAGACACATTGGTCTTCAAAGGGCTTGTTTTATTTTGTTTAAAAAGAGGTTGCACAAAGTTCAGTGGGTAGACAAAGGGGAGTGGATCTGGGAGGAGGTAGGGGAGGGGCAAATACGATCAAACCACATTGTACCAAACCAAAACTCTCAAAGAACTAATAAATAAATTTAAAGCCTTAAAAACCCAACTTCTCCTATAAATGAAGAGAAAATAATTGAGATTATCCCAGATAAACAAAAGCTAATAAGAATGTATCAGTGTATAACTTTCAATTACAGACAAAGCATCTAAACCAGTGGTCCTTCCTAATGCTGTGACCCTTTAATAAAGTTCCTCATGTTGTGGTGACCCCAACCATAAAATTGTCATTGTTGCCTCATAACTGTACTTTTGCTACTGCTATGAGTCATAATTTAAGTATCTGTCTGCAGGCTATCTGGTATTTGACACCTGTGAAAGGGTTGTTCAACACCCCCAAAAGAGGCCACAACTCAGAGGCTGAGAGCTGCCGATGTAGACAGATGATCAACATGGAAGTCAAAGGCCTGAGTTACACAATCAACTAGAGAGATCTACAATAACAGACATCTCACAGGCACAATACATGACCCATTCTCTAGCCAGGATGGAATAAATTTAAAATCAGTCAACAGAAGGAACCAAGGGGAAAGTCACAATGAGTTGAAAAAAAAAATAGGAAAATAAGAAAACAGTCTATGATAAATTGAAAAGAAAGCAAAATGTA
The DNA here is from genome assembly GCA_033318265.1 of Phyllotis vaccarum. Classification (NCBI taxonomy): domain Eukaryota; kingdom Metazoa; phylum Chordata; class Mammalia; order Rodentia; family Cricetidae; genus Phyllotis; species Phyllotis vaccarum. The sequence continues at coordinate 58,607,162 of JARWLC010000005.1, forward strand.
AGAGGCAGTGGTTTAGAATATTTATGGCAGTCAGTGTCTCTGCTAAACAAGATCATACAGCAACAATGATGTCTATTATGTATAATTAATATATGCTAATAAAAACATTAAAGAAATACATATCAAAGGTTTCAGGGGTAGTCAAACTCAAGCCAGACACAGAGGTGGGCAATAGGCTTTCAAAGAGACTAGAAACAGCCCCATGTAACTGGCTCCAGATCTGCAACAATGGCAAAATGTTAATCAGGGATTCAGTCACTAAGGCAAACCTTGCTTTCTCCCCATCCTCCACCCCACCCCAGAAACTTCAATTTATATTAGGGGGGAGAAAAGATGATTTGGGATTTGCTGAGTGGCAGAGCACTGCCTAACATGTACAACCCATCTCCAGACCACAGTGAAGGGTTAATGACCTAAAACAATGAACCTAGAGCCTGAGAAACTCCAGGATAAGAATCCTCTGCCTGACAAGAAAGCAACATACAGAACATCTGCTGAAATCATCAGCCTTGGAACTATAAGGGACACATCCATTGATAAAACGCTCCTCCCCCAAAGTTCCCTCTCTGCCTGGTAAAGTCCCAAGGCCCCTGCACCTGGGTGCAAAGATCCCACTGAGAGAGAGAGAGAGAGAGAGAGAGAGAGAGAGAGAGAGAGAGAGAGAGAGAGAGAGAGAGAGAGAGAGAGAGAGAGAGAGAGAGAGAGAGAGAGACTCTGCTTCTGCTGACGTTGGTCTGCACTGCTTGGCCAACCATGACCTAACACAGAGCAATGAATGAGGTGATGGTACAAAAGAGGTAGGGTGAGACCATGACAGTGTCTCACACCCCAGCACAGACTTTTAGTGGTTGGGAAGTGTGCCATCGGGCTTGAATGCTAACAGGCTGGGCATATTCATGAACAGTGGTGCCTTTCATTAACAATCCATTTTTACTTATTTATTTATTTTGTAGAAGGCAGTGTTTACCTTGGAACACTCTGAATTTAGGTTTGGGGAAAGTTCACTCAGGGGTGTCACAGCAGGAACTGCCCACCTGGTACTCGGTGTAAGACATGAGCTGGGAGTTAACAGTACAAGGGAGGGGAGCTGAGATAAGAAGATAAGAGAATGCTGCACACAGTCTCTGAACAGCACCAACAGCCAAGGGGTGTGGGAGAAAGACAAGTGCAGAGATCTCTCAGGGTAGGTCACTGATGAGCTGAGGAACTGCCCTTTAGACAGAGTGTGCCCTGATTTTAGATCTAGAAAGTAAGGTCACTGTCATCAAGCTAGCTAAGAACTACACTAAATTCACAGTGAACACACAAATCCTATCTTCAAAGCTCATGTTTCTGAGGAGAAAAATGAGGGCTGGGGGTGTCAACAAACACTGTGCCACAGGTTGCTAAGCTACTAGAAAAAAAAGTAAGACAATATATTCGTGTTGAAATCCAGGCTTTAAAAATGTGCCTGAGAATGAGGTAACCTTCATTAGTTACCATGGCAACTAGTTTCAATTCTCTGAGGACAACTGTTTTTGCATCACTGAAGTAACTTGGGGTGAGGGGTAGAGAGCAAATTCCACTATGTGTGGTAAATCTGAGTTTCCAGGGAAAGCCTCTCCAATGGATTCCTCACTGCAGCAGCAATACACAGGCAAGGAACAAGCCACGAGTAATCTGTTAATAGGAAACGTTTGAGCAATGGGATGTCAGTCAATGTCTTTTGGTAGTTCTTACAGTAATTGGTTTAAAGGATACAAAGTGTTCCAAACTCAAAACAAAAGCAGAGATTCTGAGAAAGAATGTGAAAGATTAACTTAAAGAAAAAAAGCTCTTTTTGATTACTACATTTCTGATTGCTTTGTTGTTCCCGTTAGAGATCACCCACCCTCTCTCCTTCCCTCCCCCCTCTATATAAATGTCTTCTCTCGTTTATAATAATGAAGTCCTTCTATGTAGAAGTGATCTAAGTGTCTCCTGCTGTACCGACACCCACTGCCACCTCCCATCGCGCTTCCTGCGTCCATGGGGCATGAGGCCAGCTATACCGGGTAAGGCGTTATCGTATCAGACCAGATCAAACAAGATCCCAACAGCTCCTAATACTGCATTCAGCTCACAGGGTAAGTCAACTAGATCTAATCTTCATCAGTGCTCTGTGTATTTTTGGCTATAACCACAGTTAAAGCTCAGTGCCATCCAGTCCCTGCTCGCTTCTGCCACATAGCTCAGTTCCTCAAATAAAGGACCCCACGATGAAAGATCTGCCCTGCTTTGCTGACTCACAGCTACTGGTCATGTTCTTAGATGCAGCAAACCCTAACCAGCGCCATCTGTTGGGTAGCTGGAGAAGAGGTGTAGAGTGCTACAGCCCAACACCTTGAGAGCAATTACTCCTCAACAAACATTATCACCTTTGGTCATTTGAAGTCACACAGCAGCCAGTAAGGGGTGCATGTGACAGCCACCTTCCCTGGGCATGTCCCTTTTACTCTAAAGTCTGGGGAAATCACAGCTGACTTTGATTATAAAAATCACAAGCAAGAGGCAGGCCTGAAGTTACTTTTAAGTGGGTAAAATGGAGCCTAAAGATGGAGATAAAGGAGCCCATGAGAGGTGCACAAAAGGAACATGATAACTATGACTGCACCATCAACAGGGTTTAGGGTTCCCACAGGAAATACACGCTGGGAATACCTGGCTCCAGCTCTGGTAACCACATGACACTAAACATGCCCAGCACTTCTGAGCTTCCTGTGACCTTGTTTGTAAGCTGTAATGGTGCTATGAATAAAGTAAAGGCAGACTGAGACATTTTCTCTCCCCAGTCTTAGGTAAAGCTCTAAGTAAATTTGTGTGGTTTTAATGTGTAAGAATGGGGACACAGAGGCAGGTTTTCTGGCTAGGGCCTTGGGTAGTAGTCTCAGCTCTGGAGGAAGTCCCGTAGGCTTTACTGAGTAGTTGGGGAAGTAAGCAGCACCCATATCTGGAAATTATGTCCTTGCACCGTGGTCTGGCCTTTATGTGTTCTGTTCCCTCAAGCTGCAGTCTGTATTTTAGTGGCTGGTGTGTTGCAATTTCTGTCCTTCACCGCCGTGGGCTTCCAGCTTCCAAGACACCTTCCTGCTTTAGGTGTTTCTGCACATTACTTCTCTTTAAAGAAGACCCCCTTATGAGGCCTGTGGGGTTCCTCAGACATGATGAAGCTCCAAGATCACACTCACTGTGTCTTTGTGAGGACACATGACCTTAGCTGACAGCACTAGTCAGCAAAGCTGTTCACCCAGGAGACAGGAGTCCTCTCAACAACTTTGCAAACTTCTCTGGAGTATTTTTATATTTTGTATTTTCTTGAGTATTTTTATATTAAACTCTTAATATAAACTCTTAAGAATACCTCTGGCTTTACATGTTGAGATACTAATATTTTTAACACCTCAGTATTTAACACAGATGAGTTGCTTTCAAAAGTCAAGCAAATATATAAAAGAAAAAAAAAGACAAAACATAAAAGATAAACATAAACATATTCTTGATAATGTAGCAGGTGTGACTGGATAGTGGGTCAGAGGTGCCAGAGTCCGGCTTGTCAGCCATGTGAGCTGTTTTCTTAGAAGCCCTCACAGCAAAAGAAACATGAAACCTTGAACCTAAGTGATTGGCTCATGCTTATCAGTATTGCCCAGAAGGAAGAATCTGGATGCTGTGGGAGGAATGGCCTATATTTAAATGTTGTTCCTGGCCTCCCTCCACCCTGTGTGTACGGAGGGGGAGGTGCATGATCTGTTCATCACTGTAATAGTAGCAGGCACAGAATGAAGGACCACTGGAACTTCATAAACATGGAGAAGCAAGAGAAGCCACTCAGAGAATGTCCTGACCGTCAGTGTCTCAGGTCAGCGAGTGAAACCAACTGCTTTCTCCTGACACCTTCAATCCCAGCAGAGCTCCAAGGAGAAGAAGGGCAGCCTCTTTCTGATGATAAAATTGTTCTAGAAGTAAACAGTGTTGATGGCTTTACAATATTGGTTATATACATAAAGTCACCTAAAACATACACTTAAAATTGCAGATGGCGCACAACTGTAATCTCTGCATTTAGGAGGTAGAGACTGGAGGATCACTGTATGTATAGAGCCAACTTACAACCAGCTTGGGTTACACGGAAAGACCTTGTCTTTAAAAAAAAAAAAAAAAAACTAAGTAAATGAAAAAATAGAACTCAGAAACTCTAAAATCGGTATTTTCCTGGATTGTCAATGTCAATAACATACTGACAAATGGAATGACCCAGAGCCACCCTGGCTGACAGTGTGATAGCGGAACCCAACAGGCCACTCCAGAGCAGGGCAGCATTTAAGTCCAACTGAAACGTGGGCCAAAAGGGCCAGACAACAAACCCTAAGAAAGAAAAATCAGAAAGAGTTTCTGAACCATGTTTGCATCATAACAGGGGAGTCTCCAAATGCCTACTCTGACAGTAGTAACTACTGATGTCAGAAAGGAAGGAGGAGCCAAAAATGGAAGCTTACCACAACAGATGTATTAACACATATTTTAAAAGCAAGAAAACACAGAGAACCTCACGGAGTCCAAGAAAGAGATATTAGGAAAGTCAGCGAGTTGCAGCAGTGTGGCAGAGGAAGATACAGACTAAATCTTCAAAATACCAGTAAAATGGAGGAATGAGTATTTAAAAAACAAAAACAAAAAACTGCCAACTTGCCCATAAGTAAGCAACCTGCAGATCCCTAAAATCCAAGGTAATAGGAAGGTTTTTAACAATTTTTACCTTCAAGTTTTAGTTCTAAAAGGCCCTTCGGAACTCTGAAGGCCCTTGGTGCCCATTTAATGCCATCCTGGGCTTAGAATAAAGAAGCAAAAGTAAAGGTCTGGTCAAGATATTTAGATGGAGACCTCAAGGTGACACACTGAATGAAGTGTGACAGTGAATGACAATAAATCCCACCCTTCGAAAAGGTGACACAAAGGAAATGTGTCTAGATAAAAGGATATCTAGACAATGAGGCTATCACGGCAAAATCTAATTGTATCATCAACTGAGGGCAGCTTAGACAACATAGGAACAAAAGCCAATCCAGGCTTCTAGAAACACCCAACTTCAGAGAGGCCCCAAGAATGTCTCCAGACAAAAGAAACCTAAACAAAAATAAATGTTATAATTAACAACAGATAGGTGACATTAAATAGGAAATCATCATATTTATTTTAAGAATAAATATATGTTTGTAGTTGGGGGGTTGTTGTTTTGTTTTTTGAGACAGGGTTTCTCTGTGTAGCCCTGGCTGGTCTCAAGAGATCCACCTGCCTCTGCCTATGAGTACTGGGATTAAAGACTGACAGGCCTTACTATGGGTTTTTAAGATACTGTATACTCATAAATGGTAATACACCTCAGAGTCAAATCACATTAGTTTTTCTTCACATTGAGCCTTGCCTATAATTTTAAAGAATTACGCATCAATAATCCCCAATGTGTCAAATGCACAGTACAAAGAAATGGAGCCGAAACTACAGTAATACATTTTCTCTATTAGCAGAAAGAATTGATCACTTCTTGATCTCCTTGGTTTCAAGTTTTACTTACCAAAAAGTATAAAAGTAAAGTGCACCAATAAGATGGGGAAATGGGCCCTTCGGCCTTAGCTTATTAGTGCTTATTATTAGCTTATTACTGCTTCCTGGGGTGGATATGGGGAGCAAAGGAGCAGGTACAGCTTAATTCCTAAAACTCCCAAGAATTCCACAAAAAGATATGAATGCTAAGACTCTTGAGTGAAACTTGAGAAGCCACACACAATGTCATGGCACTAAAGGCCATTCTATAATGCAAGCTTGATGGGGAAATCCCTGTTCTGTGTAGCAGGCACCAGCATGGAGAGAATGCAGAGATGAAAGTGAGCCAGCATCACTGCCCGCTGGCGCGCTAGTGCTGTCCCAAGGAGCGGTGTATGTAAAACAATGAATGAAATCTGCATTTCCTGGGTCACACAGCATAGCTTTTCATGAATGGGTACTTAAGGGGAAGATGGATTAACTCTCTGATAACACTTTAATGAGTTTCTTTGTCTTTGAGAGATTACACTGCACAGAGCTCAATCACTCTAGTTATTTCAATCCCTTGCTAAATTTTGACTTGCACTCATTCAAGCACATTAAATTAATCAAAGATTAAAGTCAGGTAATAATTTAAATAATAACACCATCTCTACCATCCAATAAATTACTAACCTCTGTCAGTTCTCCCTCCATCCTTAATGTGAGAGCAGTCCTGTCTGCTCCCCACGCTGCCTTATTACACTTTTATTGTTATCTGTGATATGCTTCTAGCTGGACTCCTAGCCCCTAGTTCATCCTTCTCTGACCGTTTTGCAACAAGCCACTGAGTAACCTAATTACATTAATCATTCGACATTCTCAGGACCAAGTACAATGCTGACTTACCAGGTGGCACAGCATCTCCCTATGTCTGCCGCTCCCGCCCTACACAGCCCGGCTCTCAACGTACCCTGTATCTGCTAAGATACTTAGTTCTCCAACTCGGCAGTTGTCAATCTTTAGTCTCACACATCAAGAGGAAGCGTAACAAAACAGCCAATAGGGTAAGTTAGTCAGACTACCACCAAATAAAAAATATTGCTAATACTTTTCTATCACCTCTAAGTGAGTTTCTTTTCTAAAACTGTCACTAGAAAAGCTACAAAAAATATAACCTTACAATATTAGAACTTGTACAAATAAATTCTAAGAATAAAAATTTTGACTGCACTGTTTTCTGTGTCACTGAACACTGGTAAGCCTTCTGTATAGCCTAGTTTCACCCACTGGTGCCCTGACTCATCATTTCTTTGCACACTGGCCTGCTGCAGAAACATCATGTCCTCCCTCCCCAGTGTCCCCCCCCCACCTGCTCAGCTAGGGCATCTCAATACTCACCTTACTTACCTTTCCAGTTGTAACACTTAGAAGGACAACTGAACATCTTAATAAAATGCAAATGTGCGTAGGCATTTGTATGTTGGCACATGTGTGTGCAGTGTTAGCAATCCAACCCAGGTGTGATGATTAGTAGTGATTTTGTACTTGACAGGATTTAGAGTCACCATGGAAATACAACTCTAGGTGTGTCTATGGGGGAGTCTGAAGAAAGATTTAACGTATAAGGAAAGACTCATACTGAGGATCCTTGATAGGATTAAAAGGAAAAAGTGACTTGAGTGGCAGCATCCCCATATGATCAATCTGCCTCACATTCCTGCTGCCATGGCTCCCCAGCAGGAAAGACTATACCTTTAAATTGGGCCAGAATAAACCAACCCCTCCCTCCTGCCCCCTCCCCTTCCTTTCTTCCTTCCACCCTCCCTCTCTTTCTTCTGTTGCTTTGATCTGGTATTTGTAAGTAACTAACACATCAGAATGATACAGCACCGAACTGAAAATCTAGCCTTTGTTCTTTTGAGACAGGCTTGATTGGCCTTGAATTCTCATATAGTCAAGCCAAGTTCAAAATCATGGTTCTCTGCCTAAGCTCCTGGAGTATTGGGGTCACAGGCATGTGCAACGTCATCAAGTTCATATGACAAATATTCTGCCCTATATTTCCTCTAAGTTTTGCATTTAGATCTGTAACTGGCTTCATGTCCATTTCTGTATGTGGGAGTACATAATGGCTAGAGATCATTTTCCCACAGGTGGATATCCAACTGCTCCAGAACCGCACCTTTAAAAGAATATGCTTTCTCCACACAGTTGCCCTTGCTCTTTTTCCAAAAATCAAATTGACCGTGTATGTGTTGGTCTCTATCTGAACTGTGGTCTGTCCTTCGCCTGTCCGTCTATGCCAAGCTCACATCTCTCTGCCTGGCTCCTGATCTAAGGACAAACATTCTATAAATGAAAAAAGACCTAGACTGGGTCCACTGTATTTCCCCCTCTGCCTCTGTCTGCCTGGCATGAATTCGCTCCACAAAGTCTTTTGAATCCTTCCAGATTTTGCTTTCCATGTTTAAAAAGATCTTTCTTGGCAAAAAGTACAAGTACTAGCTGGTTTCTACCATACCAAAAAGATCAAGATCAATTCCCTCTCTGCCCCCTCTGGTAGAAACAGGTCTGTTACTGGCAGGCAAAATAACTTACTTGCTGTGGAATAATCCTTTTGTACACTGTGAATATGTATAACTCTGACTGGCCAATAGCAGGCACGAAAAGGTTAAGTGGATAAAAACAGAGCACAGGTAAGAAAGAGGACTGAGTCACCAGTGAGACACTGAGAGAAGCACGACAATCATTCCATGCTGAAAAACGTAGCATCATGCGGTAGAGTGTAAATAAGAAATATGGGTTAAGTTGAAAGAGCTAGTTAGTATCAAGCCTAAGCTAATGGCCAATCATTTATGATTAATAATGAGTCTTTGTGTGGTTATTGGAGAGCTGGTGGCCCTGACAAAAAACTCTGCCTATACTTGCTAACTATAAAAGAGGGGCCTTTTAGTCTAAAACATGGTTATAGGTCAGAGTATATGAATATACCATGCTTGGATATGAAAAATAAGCAAAACTCAGGAAAAAAGAAACTTCTATCTCTTCCATTAAGAGCTAAAAGACAAATGAGAGGATATGAGGCACTTCCATTAAAGGGGAACGTAGTCTGTCCCACCCAGATATGGGTAAAACCTTGTTCTCTAAGTTACTTTGTCAGGTTATGGTTACAGTAAGTGAGGTATTACAGTACAGCAGGTATTGTTACTTACACAGAAATTAGTTATTAGTGTTATTGAAGTCATTTAATGGTTGTTACTTAGAAATGAGAAGTAAAGACAATCATAAAACACAAGAATCTACATTCTTCTGCTCTTTAGTTCTGAAAGCTACTGAAAGATCCCAAACAGAAAGTATGAAGAGCAGGGCAGTAAATCTTGAAATGTAACAGCACTCTTTATTAAGCCCTTACACTGAACCAAATGCAGTTTTAATTACTTTAAAAGAATTACCTGTTTTAATCTTTATTACATTCCTATAAGCTGGCATTATCACTATGCCCCTTTTAAAGGTGATAAATGGCAAAGTCAAATATTTAATTTATTTAACCTCTCGGGGATTAAAAGGTAGCCTGAAGGATCTACACCCAAGTGGCCCACCTCCAATTGTTAACTCCTGTACTCTCTTGCCACCATAAGATACAGATCCAACTAGAAAGCATACAGAAAACATACTAAAAATAATAAGCAGAATGTGAATTTAATCATAACTATATAATAACTATGGACCTTTTACTCACTTCAGGGGACTTGAAAATAGACTTAAAGTAGTTTTAAAGAATTATACATAAACATTTGGAACCAAGACACTTAAGACCCTACATCATTTCATATATGTATATGTGTATCCCTAATTTAATAGAGAAATAGCTATACTACAAGTAACTACGTAATAAGATCCTGTCCACAAACCTAAAGTCTCAGAAAAGCCAGTAAGAAATGGTTTCAAAGGGGCTGGTAAGGTTGCTCAGGGGTAAAAATACCTGCCAGCAAGCCTGTTGACCTGAGTTCAATCCCCAAGGACATACACGATAGAAGAATTAATCCTTACAAGGTGTCCTCTGACGTACACAAACACATATGATACACACACGCACACACCATAACTTCAAATCATTTTTTAAAACATAGATTTAAAATGGGTGCAGTTCATACAGCAGCCAGAACACTGGCAGTAAAGCTGCTTCTATTCATTAGTCATGAGAACCAGACATCCTACTAAGAACCTTAAAAATTTCAGATTCTCAAGCACATGGAGAAACTATTGCTAAGATTCAGCAGACAATGCAGGCCACAAGCGAATAAAAAACAAACTAAGGTAGGAACACAATGACCACTGGAATCAGGCTTAAGCTCTCAAGTCCACCACAACCCTCCCTGCAGTGCCTTCTGATGGCTCCTGTATTACAGGAGGGCTGGGAAATGAACCAGCTGTGTAGGCCTTTCTGCCTAGATGCCAAGGCCAGGCCCCAGCATGCCTCAAGGAGCCAACGGACACAAAAGAACACTGTTTCTAAACAAAGGTCCCCTCTGTCCTGCAGCTGTCTCCCACTGCTTGCAGCCCCATCCTTATCCCATACTAATGATTAGAATCCTCCTGAAAAAAGAGGGTAAATCTTAACTTTTTTCCTATTTGTGCCTGGAGGAGAATTAACAAGCCACACAATCTCTGACAGTGTAATATCAACTACTAAGTGAACTGACTACCACTCACTTGGCAGAAGAGAATCTAGCAAGCCAGACAAGGGGAAAGACTAATTATTTTAAGATAGGTGGAAAAGTATGAACAACTGGGGTAATAATAAGAATCACTTTCTTAAGGTGTACATTCTCTGTGAACACTCTCTGTGATCCCAAAAGATACTGCAATCACTGACACAAAAATTACAAGAAAAGATGAAAACCAAGCAACAGAAAATAATATTTGAAGGTAAAATGCAGAACTGTTGGCTCAAAGAACAGTGGCAATGTAGGCTTGCTAGTGCAGAAAACCTGATCTGCTGCCTTTGGAGATCAGTTCAATCTTGAATGCACTGGAAAACAAGAAACTACGTAACAAGAAAACTGGACGGCTGCATGAATCCTACTTGATAATAAATTATAATAAAAACCAAGAGCCAGATGGTGGGGTAAATGTTTAAACATCAGAGAAGCAGAGGAAACGCCATTAGAAAGACTTCTCAGCACTACTGAATCCACAGGCCAAAAGGCAAAGATCTTGTCTCCATGGATCCTCAGACTGACAGGGAGGTGAAAGGCTGAACTCCTGTCTCCTCCCGCCTTATATTCCTGCCCCTGCCCTGTCACTTCCTGTCTCAACCTTCCCAGTGTTGGGATTAAAGGTGTGTGCCACCACTGCCTGGCTCTGAGTCTCTCCAGACAGGATTAGTCTTGTATAGTCCAATGCGTCCTTTAATTCAGAGATCCAGATGGATCTCTGCCTCCCACATGCCAGGATTAAAGCCATGTGCCACCACTGCCTGACTTCTGTGGTTAATTCTGTGGCTGGCTCTATTCCCTGATCTTCAAGCAATCTTTTTTGTTTAGAATGCAGACAATATATTATAGGGGGATTGTGTTGTTTCATTGTAAATAATTGTTCCACCAACTGGTTTAATAAAAAGCACTGATTGGCCAAAGGCAGACAAGAAGTGTGGGCAGGGCTATCAGACTAGGAGAACTCTGGGAACTGGAGGAACAGAGCAGAATGCCAGGGAGAAGCCGGAAGAAGCAGAGGACAACTATGCTGCTCTAAGAAAAGGAGAGAGCAGGCCCTGCACCTCATCTGGACAGCATGGAATTGCGGGGGACCCAGCCTCAAAGCTGTGAGCATGGTAGAGACATCCTCACTACTGTCTGTCATGCAGTGGTGATACCCCCCTTACCCGTCACCACCTTCAACAGAGAGAGCTGGCCCTCTCCCTTACCAGCCGCAACACTCAGGAAAGCAGGCCCTGCTCCTTACCTGGGCGGCACAGTTGCGCTGACCCTAGTGGCAGAGGCTCCGGTGAGCTTGCCCTGAGGGTGTGAGAATGGTATACTGGTCATATCCCCCCTTCGGTCCTGTGGTAGTGAGGACGAAGGAAAGATGCCCTCCTCCCCTTGCCCCTGCCACTTATGGTATGCAAGTGAGTTGACCCTACCCCTTACCAGCTGCAGCACTCAGGAAAGTGGACCATGCACTCTCACCTGGGTAGTACAGTAGAGCTGACTCTATAGACAGGGGTGCTGGAGAACTGCCCAGAGAATGTGGCCAACAGAGATCTGCCCCTGCCTCTCATTTGCCATATGGTGGGATGTGTAGCCTAATGTCAGATTCTGTCTGATTCGGTCTGGCCTAGCCCTAAGATCCAGACCAGCCAGTAGTTGCTTAGTTCTAAATAATCACACAAAGGCTTATTAATTACAAACTGTTTGGCCTAGGCTCAGGCTCATTACCAACTAGCTCTTATAACAACCTATTTTCATCAAGCTATTGTATGGCCATATGGTTCATGGCTTACCTGTACTTTTAGATTTTGCTTCTTCAGCAGCAGCCTGCAGGGTTTCCCTGACTCCACCCTCCTTCCCCTTATCTTTGCTTGGATTTCCCCACCTGTCTATAAGCTGCCTTGCCATAGGCCACAACAGTCCCCTTATTAACCAATGGTAAATGCACAACATATAGAAAGACATCCCACATCTGGTATGAGTGGGGGAAAGATCCCCCCTCCCCACTCCCTTGCCCCTCACTGCTTGTAACAGGTAGGAAAACTGGCCCTAAGGTCGTCAGGGATAGAACTGTTACTGGCCCTCACCAGCCACAGCATTTGAGAGAGTGGCCCATACACCTTGCATGGGAAACATAATAAAGCTAGCCCTGAAGGTGCCAGTGTGAGAGAGCTGCCCTAAAGGTGTGAAAGCTGGCCCCACACCTTGCTCATATCACAAGGGGTGATTAGCTAGAGCAATGCCGGAGAGCTCACTCTGGTGGTGAGTACAGGGGAGAGCTGATGAGCTGACTAACTCTGCAACTACTTAGGCCCAGAACTAGGGTTATGAGTTGGCCCACCCAAACATCCACCGCATCTATAATCTGCTGGAGCACATGAAGGAGACAGTCCTGAAGACTCAAAGCTGCAGGATCTCCATAACACAGGGCAACAACAGGATATCCAAGAGGACTCCAGTGAGGGCCCAGTATTGATGGTGTAGCAGAAACCAGGGGCTTCAAACCAGACCAATGGCTCTTTGCAATGAACACCTGCACATAAAGATCCCTGGGTAAAAGACTCACCATGTCTCACAGTAGCTTCTACGGTGAGAGTTTTCCCTTGATGTTTTCTTCTCTTAAAGTGATTTTATTTAGGAGAAGAGGTTGCCAGGGCAGAGGTCAAATACGAAGGGACGAAGAAATAAAATGACTGGGATCAAGATGCATGATGTGAAAGACACAAAGAACAAATAAAAAAGTTTTAAAAAGTAAAAAAAAAAAAAGTTAAAATAAACTTGACTAAATCATCAGTTCTGTGATTATCATTAATATAAAGAAAAATTATAATAGCATAAAAGACTCAAAAATGTGCTTCCTATATATTCTCTCTGAATATGGATTTCTTCATGAAAGATGCACAGAAGTACAAAAGAAATAACAGGGGGCAGTAGCTCAGAACCATGGGGTCCTCCCATGTGTGTTCATAGATGAAGTCACAATGCAAATATTCAGAAAGGGAGCCCTTTGTTAAAAACCATATGACAAAATACTTACTTCAGCCAAAACCTAAATGAAAGAAAAGGAAGAAGAAAGTGACACTAAAAACTCTTCATACGGCTTGAGAAGTCCTGATGGATAGACACTGCTAAAATGTTTAAATGAACCTAGAGTAAGATCAAAAACTGAAACTCCACATTCATAAGGAACACATTTTCTTCTTTGAAAAAGCAAAACACATATAAAACAAACAAACAAAAACGCCAGGCCTGGTGCCGCATGCCTCTAATGCCAGCACTGGGGAAGCAAGGCAGACAGACAGAAGGAGGCCAGCCTGGCCTAGCTCCAGGACAGCCAGGGATACACAGAAAAAAATCCTGTCTGGAAACAAAAAAGAAAGGAAATATGAGAAAAAAAATCTTGTTTAATCAAAATGTACTGAGCTGAAAGAAAACTGTTGATGGGTGTCTAGGGGGAGCACACACCCCCAGCCCTCCATCTAGAAACCTCCAAGCCCAGGCTACACAGACAGCCTGGTTAAAGTTATGGAGTCACAAACAAAACAGAAAGACATAAATGAGGGGAAGAAACGTATAGAGATTAAGGGAGGAGATAAAAAGGATGGGGGGGGTACAGAGAAAGTGGGTGAATAATCATTTAATCAGAATACACTATATACATGTATAAAATCCAAGATCAAATTTTTAAATTTTTATAATAAAAAAGTTAAAGTCCCCAAATAAGCCAACAAGACAAGTGTTCTCTTTAGCCAAGAAAGTCTACTTGTATATTTATCCTGCTGTCACTGGTTGTAAACGTAAGAATACGAAGGCCAGGAGATGACTCCATTAGTTATCCACAAGACAGTCAGTTGCAGGCCTGTTTCTGTGCTGGGCAGCAAAGAGCAGAGGATCCCTGGGGCTAGCTGGGAGCCAGTCTAGCTGGATCAGTGAACTCCCGGGCCAATGAAAGTCATTGTCTCAAAGAAAAATAAAGCAGAGATCTACTGAAGTGATGTCCTGCATCAACCTCTGGCATGCACAAAGGCACACACATACATATAAAGCCTCAAAACACATATGTACACACACACACACATAAGAGTTTCATACATGGGAATAGTTAGTAAAGTCCACATAATTTTGTTATTTAGCTGCCACTAACAAAAGATTGAATTAAAATGAATTCAAGAAAGAAGAACTGATTTAAACAAAAGAATGTAAAGGTATGTGGTTCCAGGTTGACTGACAAACTTAGTTCCTTCATAATGGCAGACTCCATATTTCTACTCCTTCAAATTTGTAGAGGACATCATGTTAAGTGACTATAAGCTTCTTGTAATTGTGCTTTTTGTCTTTTTGTTTTCTGAAACAGGACTTCTCTGCATAGCCTTCAATGTCCTGGAACTCATTCTGTAGACCAGGCTGGACTCAAACTCACAGAGATCCACCTGCTCTAGGTGCCAGGATTAAAGGCATGTGCAACTAGGCCCTGGCAGCTTTCTGTAATGTGGCTCATGCCTGTAATCTCAGGCTAGCCAGCTGAGACAGGAGGATTGCTGTGAGTCCAAGGCCAGCCCAGGCTATCATCAGTCAACACTAGGGTGTGAGGTGAAGACTATATGTATTTAGATATATACAGATACATCATGGTTCTAAGATCATGGATACGTTATCTTTCACTTCTTACACTCTTTTTTTGAACTCATATTTTTCCTAAGAAGACATACATAACCTAAAAAGGAAAAATGGGTATAAATCAAAGAAATAAAAGGAAGTGATATTAAAGAAAAGAGGAAGCAACTGCCCTTGGCTATATCTCTTGGGTTTCTTGAGAAACTCATGCTTCTCAGGTTAGAACTCTCTCAAGCTGATTAACATATGAAGGCTTCCAATTCTCTACATCAAAAGGAAGTTGATGGTACTGGTGGGGTTATACAGCTGTGGAGTGTAAAACATGTATAAATAAATGCAGAGCACTGTGCTTACCTTGATTTATATCTCCCTCACTGAAGACAGTGTGTGAATAGATTTAGAATCACCTAAGATGCAAGCCTCTGAAAGCCATGAGGATGTTTTGGGGGGCTCAACTGAAGACTCATTCTGAATTGGGGGGGCACCATTCTATGGGCTGGGAACTCATAGGGGGAAAGAAGGAACCAAGCTGAGCACCAGCACACTCATCTCTTCCTGGCAGCAGACACAGGGTGGCCTCCTGCCTCTCATGCCCTACTATCATGCTTTGCTCGCCCTGACGAAACTCTCAAACCCTTTCTCCCCCAGTCTGCTGCTTGTCAGTTATTTGGTCATAAAAAGAAGAAAAGTAACTGATGCTCAGTGAAAATAAAAACAGGTAACCAGACTATTTTGCAATGAGAAATTCCAAAATTCCTACCATCCCAGAGCCTCTTCCAGGCTGCATTAAGTCAGGACATTTCCCTACACCCAGTCCAAATAGCACCCTCTTCATTCGCTGCATTTCAGAAGACAGAATAATGCTGTGGCAGTCCACAGGCACACTGCCCCTCTATCAGTAACCACCTGTGATTCTGAGTCAACTGTAAACATAATGAATGTTCAGAGAAGGTAGGGCAGGCTAAAGGAGGCCCATACTATCTATTTAGTGGGGATGTGTGTGAGTAACTTCCTCCTATAAATACCCTCCATCTAAGAACCAGAAAAGCCCAATGCCTTCCTTCAGACAGATTATCACTTACCCACTACCCAACAGACACCTTCCCAGAGATATCATATCCCCATACCTTAAAACTAAAAATCTCGCATTCTCAATTTCAAAGCATGCCAAAGAAAGAATAGGTTCAACTTTCTAATTTCAGACGTAAGGAAACTGTCAATGTGTACTTTGAAAGCATGAAGATGGGTCACATTCATACACAAACATTTCATGAAATGTACAAATACATATTCAAGACAGGCCTACAGGAAGGCTCTGTGCTGCTCAATTTTACAATTAAATCATTATTTTTAAAACATTGTCAGTTTCCAAGGACCTTTTTTGATATTACTTATCTTTCCAGAAGAAAATTCTATTAAATTGAACATTAGACAAGGCTGAAGATGTCACACAGTGGTAGAGCTTGCCAAACAACATGAACCAAAGCCTGCGGTCCCAGTCTCAGGACCACAAATTAAATAAATAAACAAACAAGCAAACTTGAACTCTGTGGCATACCCAGGTCCTATTAGCTCATCCTGTCTCTTCCCCATCTCTCACGAAGGCAGTTACTATGGCTGTCTTTACTAAAGACAAGCACATGTGATAAGAGCATTAGAGACAAGTATTTGCAAGCACCAAATAGTAAACAAGACATTCACTAAAAAAAAAAATTTTTAATTTTTTTAAGATCTGTCACACATTATATATATCATTAAATGAAATATATTTCATTTGCAAAATTAAACTGTCAATAGCTAAGGTACTAAGTAAGCACCAGTCCAAACAGACTGGTGAAGACAGGAAAAAACCCTTGACTAAGTCTTGTAGCATGGAAGATGCTTCTGGATTTCTGGGTGTGCTGTCTGATGACCATCACCATTTCTCTTTTTATAGAGAAGCCAACTAACATAGGCTTATTCTAGTCACGGAAGACTCCTATAAAGAGAGAGAGTTAACTTAGCCAAATCAGTCTCACTTCAAAAGGCCTGAGGTGACCTGAGCTGGATGAACAGAACCTACCTAAAGGTAAAAGAAGAAAACCTGTTCCCACAAGTTGTCCTATGACCACTTATCTTACAGGGTTTTATTACTGTGATAAACACCATGACCAAAAGCAACTCAAGAAGAAAAGGGTTCCTTTAATCTTACAGCTTGTGTGGTGCAGGAAGTCAGAGCAGGAATCCAAGGCGAGAACCTAGATACAGGAACTGATACAGAGGCTGCTTATGGGCTGCTCCTCCTAAATTGCACCCCACATCCCCACCCCTCAAGCACCCCAGACAGGGTCTCTGTGTAGCCCTGGCTGTTTTAGAACTCACTCTGTAGACTGGGCTAGCCTTGAACTCACAGAGATCTACCTCTGCGTCCTGATTGCTGGGATTAAAGACCTGCACTACAACCTCCTAGTTTCATTTTGTTTTTTTACACACCACAGGACCACCTACCCAGGGGTAGCACCACCCGTAGCGGACTGGACCCACACACACACATCAATCACCAAGAAAAAGCACTTCAGGCTTGCTTACAGGTCAATCTTATGAAGGCCTTTTCTCAATTGATGTTCCTACTTCTGATTACTCTGGGATTCCTGTACCTTCATTAACAATAGGCTGCAAAAAAGTTACAAACTGTTTCCAATCCCACCAATATACATCTCAGAAAAGACAAACGAATATGGCCTTACTTGAACAGACTTCTGTCTTAAGTTACTGTTTTATTGTTGTAAAGAGACACCATGATCAAGGCAGCTTATTGTGAAATATTTGTTTAACTATGTAGAGATGTGTTGCTATTTTACCTTGCCTGCCTAAGGCACCTGATTGGTCTAATAAAGCTAACTCACCAATAGCAAGGGAGGAGGTACAGGCAGGATTTCTGAACGGGAAGAGTAAGTAGAAGGAGAACTTAAGGCTGGGGAGCAGGGGGAGAAAGAAAAGAGATGTCAGGGAGATATCAAGGCCAGACAGACCCAGAGGAAGCAGGAAAGTAGGACACACAGAATGAAAGAAAGGTAAAAAGCTCTGAGGCAAAATGCAGATGAATAAAAAAACAGGTTGAATTAAATTTAAAAAGCTAAGGCTGAGCATTTATAATTAATAATAAGTCTCCGTGTCTTTATTTGAGAGCTGGTTGGCAGCCCAAAGAATTTCCAACTACAGCAGCTCATTAAAGAAAGCATTTTTTTGCAGTTTCCAAGGTTCATGACTGTCATGGTAGGAAGCATAGCAGGCAATCCAGAAAGCATGACACTGGAGCAGTAGCTGAGAGCTCACATCTGATCCACAAGCACATGACGGAAGGGAAGAGAGAGAACAAGACTCTCTGGCAGGGGCTTTGGAAAAATCAAGGCCCACTGCCAGTGACACTCCTCCTCCTAATCTATGGGAGCCTATGGGAGTCCTTCTCATGCAGACTGCCACCATTTCCATTACAGGATGATGGTTTCCTGTTGGGCTCAGTCGGTGGCTGAGTGCTTGCCACCAAACCTAATAACCTGAGTTCAGTCCCTGGAACCCACATATGTTACAATCAATCCACCTGAGTCTGTTAAATGGGTAATAAGAATCTATTAAGATATAAATTGGAGAGATACAAGAAACAAAACCAAATGAACAGCTGAAGTCATCCTCTGTTCTGCCCGGGAACGAATGCACCAGGCCATTTTCCCACAACACCAAAGAAGAGAAACAAGACTCTTGTAAGGGGTCTCACGAAGGCAAGGAAGTGTGGACTCTCCCACCCCCCCACCCCCCTCCCCCATAGCCCAAGGTCATGGGCGGAGCAAATACACTACACACCTAGTAGAAGGAGAGAACTAATGCCAGCAAGGTGTCCTCTGACCTCTGCACACGTTTTGGCACCTAGATACCTACCCCTACACAAAGCAACTAAATAAATGTAAAAATATTTTAAGTAACTAAAACATATATCGATAAGTTTAAATGTGTTTCCCCTATTTAAAGTTTGTCGGTTTATTCTGATGACGCTTGAGAGGGCTGAAGGGGAAAACTGTCCTTGATCATTGTGTCTGAGGGAAGCAGGAATAATTTGTAATTTCAATATGCCCTTCATAATTGTCCATCAGAGTGCTGAGACATTTCTACTTCATTACTCAAAACTGCCCTTAAGACTCCTCAAATCAAAATAGTCCTTCAGAGTGTCTAAGTCTGTTTTCCCAGGTAATCAATACCCCTTTAATTCTGCATCTAATGAAGAGTTATTTTGAAAAGCTATCTATGTTCTAAATACAAATAGCCCCCAATTTGTTAGGTCTTCTGGGCAAGGCTTCCAGCAGAAATGCTAGAGACCAGGTAAGAAGGAGGAAAAGCTTTACTTAACTTCATCACTGAGGCCAGTGGGACCTGGGGACTGTAAGAAAGTCATGAGCAAAAGAGGAAGTACATGCTCATGTGTGAACACTCTTCCCTCTTTACAAGGTATGCTCGCTCACTGGGTAAGAGAAACCTAGAGGGCAGATGTTTATGCCACACTTCCCACATGGGATTCTAGGTAAAGATTGACTCACAAGCTACACCACACCATCCCCTGCCTAAGACAGTCCTATCAAAAACCCTAAAGCTAAGGCAAGCCGGAATGGTGGTGTAGTTTTTCTTCCTCCTACCACCCTGGCTTTTATTCCCACATGACTTGGAAAGCCTGAGCAAATGAAGGAAGCAGCCAGAAGCACTGACAAGCATGACCTGGCCAATGTGGACAAGAACCACCTGAGTGTCCAATAGGGAACATCAAGGAAGGAGTCATTCTTTCAACACAGGGTTTCTTTGTGTGATAGTCCTGCTGCCCTGCAACTCACTTTGTAGACCAGGTTGGCCCCAAACTCACTGATATCTACCTGAAATCTACCTGTCTCTGCCTCCCAACTGCTGACATTAAAGGTGTGCACCACCACTGCTCGGAGGAAGGAGTCATTCTTTACCACTCTTCAGCTCAGGCCATGGCCACAACTGTTCCCTGTTGAGCTAAAAAAGGATCCATAGGTGTCTAGTGCATCTTCAGAGTCCATTTGCCCACAGAGCCTCTTAACCCACCCACATCTCCCTCTCCCAGATACCGTCCTAATGAGAAAAATGAAAGGTGAAGAATTAGCTATAGGGGTATTGTGTTGCTTCATTGTAAATAACTGTCCCACCCACTGGTTTAATAAAAAGCACTGATTGGCCAAAGGCAGGCAGGAAGTGTGGGTGGGGCTACCAGACTCAGAAAACTCTGGGAACAGGAAGCCTAGAGCAGAACGCCAGACAGAACGCCAGAGAGAAGCTGAAAGAAGCAGAGGACAACTATGCTGCTCTGAGAAAGGTCTGCGGGTCTGCGGGTCTGCTGGACTGTGGGACTGCAAGTCTGCGGGTCTGCTGGACTGTGGGACTGCAAGTCTGCGGGTCTGAGGGTCTGCGGACTGTGGGACTGCAAGTCTGCGGGTCTGCGGGTCTGCTGGACTGTGGGACTGCAAGTCTGCGGGTCTGAGGGTCTGAAGGTCTATGGGCCTAAACCTTGAGGTTAGGCCCGAAAGTCCGGGCCAGAAACCTCATACTACAATTAGCATCTGGGCACACTGTTTCAAAACAGAGCACTTATAAAATACTTACATCGGGCTCATATTTCTGGACTGAAGAGTAATGTTAATGAGAACTCCCAAAGAGAACCTGTGTCTGCAGAGACCGAATGCTGATTAGGGCAGCAATGCTGCAGAGAGCCTGGAACAGTGCAGGCCCGGTCTCACTGCCTTCCCTTGGGCTCATTCTGCCCCTCTAGAACAGCCAGCCGTTCCTTGACTACCTCCATGTCAGAACAAATAACCAGTGACCAACAGACAAAACTTTTTGGGATCTATTAACATAGCAGACCAGTCACTTTCACCAGCTAAGGAGGTCACCGGAGAGCATCTTGGGCCTATAGAAACGCTTCCTCTATTTGCTGTAATTGCCTCTCTAGTACCAACCAATGTACTTGACAAGGCTTATGACTTAGCTATGTAAAACTATAAAATGTCGTGAAACTTCTTTCACTTTGGAACATGAGATATTAGGTAACCTAAACCTGTGTCCCCAGAGCCATGGTCACTCCAGATGGCTCCAGAATAAACTACATTTTACTCCCTTTCAAATGAGAGCTGTTGTTTTATGTTTGGAATATTCCTCTGTGAGTGTTTCTGTACAGGGAAAGACCCTGTGAGAAAGATCAGCACAGATTATAGAAAATAAATGAGCACTTGCTCTATCTATACAAGTAAACAAGGAAATGGTCCTTAGACTGGAGGCAAACTGACCGTACAGAGGCAGCATTAGGGAAAACATCTCCAATCTTATTTGAAGGACCTCATTGCTACGGGAGAACCACTACCAAAGTCAGTCTAGACTCTTTACCTGCTGGCAGGAAGGGGTCACCTTGTGACAAATGAGGGAGGTCACAGCTGGGAGGAGAGAACATCAAAGAAAGCCAGGCACCACTGGCCTTTCCCCCACTGAGCTCTGCGGTTCATCATTATCTACCATTTCACAGCAGCTACATGACTACTAGACGAATGGTTGCCTAACTCTTCAGTCCCTCCTCCAGATTCACATGCAGGGAGGAGGCTAGCTAAGTCCTTATTGTTTTGAACTGGCAAGTGTCCATTTTCTAGAACTGTAATGCTCTGTGTTCGAAGAGCTTCCAATAACATTCCCTGAGACTCTGAGTTAGTTCACTGGGGACAGATGTTACACACCAAGAATGGCATTTGGGAGGAGGGCAGAACGAGTAGGTCACTTTACACAGGACAGAGTACACTATCCTCTACCAGTCAGGAAATGCTTCTAGCATGTGTCAGTCATTTTCAAGATCCATTTCTAAATCATAAAAGTATCCAGATTGAGGACCAGGTGGTCTTTCTGTAAGTTCACTCATTTATCCATTCATCATCCAGCCACAAGCATTCATTTAAGCACAGAGAGACAGCACTGGCTTCCAGTGTTCTGACTTCTTCACTTTTCAGTGGTATAAAAGTGAAAATCATGTAGTAAGAACTTTGAATGTGGATCTTTGTACAGCGTAGTGATTTGTAGCCTGGCCTTTTCTCCAGATGCTGGATCATAGCAACTCCAGCTCCCAGTCAAAAGCATGAGGGTAAACAGCTAATACTAAATCCAGTTGGCTGAATTAGGATGGTAGACGGCTCAGGTGGAGTAAATGCATTGACTTTTATTTTCTATTAATGATAGGTACCAGGAGGTTTCTCTTTCTTTTCTTTTTCTTTCTCTTTTCTTCCTTTCCCCATAATCCTTTTCTTTCTGTTTTTTAATCCTTTCTGTTCTTTAGAAACTCGGCTCTTGGGCAAATCAAGTTTCTCCAGCTTTCCCATAAGCAAGCAGACACAACCCCATTGTAAGTCAGGGAGGATCTGTAACTTGTTGGTCACACATCATGTTCCACCACCGTGACTCACAGTGGCACAGGTACAATCCCTGCTCAGAAGCTATTAACAGACCAAGAAAGCTCTATCTTGACTCTTAATTAATCACCAGTCCAGCTGCTGGCCACATGAGGAAAGCCAGCCGCTGCCCTATCTCCTTGAAGTATGTGTTAGCACATAAGCAGTGCTCGAGTGTGTGTGTGTATGCGCACTTGTGCCCACTAATTCTCCTTCCTGTCCACTCTCCTGATCTTGTACGCCTAAGGAAATGCTGCCAAAATGTAGCAATAAATATAGGGCTACATTTTTGACTCAGCATTCTGCAGAATTCAGAGAATGCTTACTTCTTCTTATAAAGCATCTCACATTTGAACAATAAGGTACACATCTATCTACATCAATAAAGATGTAGCTGCTTTCACTGTGGGTATTCTAGGGTCAGAGCAAGATGTCGAATAATGGTGGGTACATTAGCAATAATGAGTAGCACACATACAGCTTCATATTTTATGAACTAGTTTGAAATATATTTAAAGCCTTTTAACAGCTTTTTCCTGTTTGATGACTAAAGACGAAAAATTAAACCAGTAAGTCAAAGAATTTATCATGGAAAATTCAAGAATCAGAGAGCTGGACTGCAGATCTCAAGAGAGGATGTCTATGGACATAATGCATGACGTTCCTTGAGACTCAGCCAGTTTTCAAGTGGCAACTGAGATTCTTCACATCGTCTTGGATTCTGGGGAAAGATCTATTGTGTAGACATGCCATGGTGAGGAATGGGAGTCCTCAAATGCCTTTTCATTTATGGGAAAGCAAGAGGGAAAGGAAGACACACAAGAGAAGAGTTCCTGGGGACAGGAAGAATAAAAAGAGTAGGATGGATGTTAAAATGAAAGGAGGTCAGATGGAAAGAGAAACCTGAAGATGCCACAGAGAACAACCTCCTTCTCAAGCATCACGGAAAGTTCAGACCTCTGCAGAGACTGACCTTCATTTGCACAGCAACTGTCCAAACACATTTCCTTTCTCCTAAGTAAGCATCAGGGCCAGCCACACCCTACAGATTGCCACCTACCTGCTGCCAATGCAGGTGCTCCCAAACCCTCACATTGCTCAAGTATCTTAGGCTTGATTTCCCATCAGGTTATCATGGACCACACTGAGAAGACCCCATGATTTGGCAATTGTCTGTTAAATGCCTTCCAACTCCACCCCAGCCTCAACTGAAATGAAAGAGACCTTTCTCTGAGAATTTAAGTTAGTCACTACTATACCAATCTGTGTTCCCCTCACGCTCCCTGAAGACAAGTCATAAGCATCTCTTTCTGCATTCTAACATTTGAGGAATCAAGCTTAGATGGCCTCTTATTTTCAGGCATTCTTCCTCTAAAAAGGGGACTACTAATAAAGAATGGATGTCTCATTTTTGCAAAATACACATGTTAATTTACCCTTGCAAAAATTTCAAATGTGGAGCTGGAGAGACAGGTGACTAAAAGCCATGACTGTTCTTCCAGAGTTCCCAGCCTCCAAATGGCTCACAGCCATCCATAATTCAGTTCCAGGGAATCTGATGCCCTTTTCTAGCCTTTTTGGGTACCAGGCACATACAGAGCACCCAAATACATGCAGGCCAAACATTTGTACACAGAAAGTAAAACTTTCAAAATTCAAAAACATAAACATCAAAAATGAACAACCACAACTTGAGGTAGTTGCATGTACCTGTAATTCCAGCACCAAGGCAGAGGCAAGTGAATCTCTATGAGTTCAAGGCCAGTTAGGTCTATAGAGTAAGTTCTTGGCCAATCATTACTACACAATGAGATTTTGTCTCAAAATAAAAACCATTTACAAAATTTCTTACTACATGTTTTTAGACATCATGGAATTCAAGGGCTTATATAAAAACAGCTCACACATTATTTTGCAACCTAATAGCCCATAGACATTGTGGTTAATACCTGCATTGTATGGACCAAACAATTTAGATATCCGTGCCTTCACAGATTCACAGCTTGACTCACATTTTTCTTAATCACAATGTGAAACCATATTAACATCTGCCTAAAATGTGCACAGTTAAAGGCCACACTATAAGGTCCAGTCAGCATGCTCAACCCAGCTTCTCTCCATAGTGACAGAGGCTCCTTTTCTCCTCAGAACCTTACAAGACTAGATCCTATCAAATTTTAAAAACATTGGTCAAGATGGGAAACTCGGCAGTGTTTCAATGTTTGAGTTGTAATGATCCAGTTATTTATTTCCAACATTTTTAGAATGTCTTCCTGTTCAGATTTTTAATAAAACTGAGTTATTATTATGTATTTGTAGAGACTTTCATTTTCAAAAATCATAGCTTTTAATATATACTACAAATACTTTCCCTCCAGGCTTCCATTTACAATACTGGCTTTTAGCACTGACTTTTTAAAATTACTGTTTACTTAGGAGGAAGGGCGCATGTGCCAGCACACACATGTGGAGATCAGAGGATACCTGCAGGAAGGAACCCATTCTCTCCTACATTTCTTCCATCATGCGGGTCCTGGGATAAAGGTCAGTTCTTCAGTCTTGGTGGCAAGTGCCTTTACCCACTGAACACCTTGCAGGCCTCTTAACACCGGCTTTTTAAAATAAATATGGTTTACATTTGCTAAAATTCCCTGTTATAATTTCAGGATTTCAAGACACCATCATTTACACTAACTACAAGCTTATGTCAAATAAGTGAATGTTTTCACAAATAATACAATTAGTGCTCCCTCTCAGCAGCTCTTTAAGTCTGCCCTAAGCTTACTTAGTCTCCCACGTAAATGCACATATGGCCTCTCAGAGTGCTGTCACTCAAAAGGAACCAGTACTTCCTCCAGTGTGTAGCAGGTTTTTATAAATGTTCGGACATTCTATTCTCTGCAAGTTCCACTAGTTTACAAACAACAATGTCATAAATTCTTTTCAAAATGTTTCCCCACCAAATTCCATTCAAGGTGCCAATGGCTCAGCCTTGTATGAATGAGGGATAACAGTGTGACATGCTTCTGGCTAAGAAGTTGTGAGCAGAAGTCACTGAACTGAGCCTCCAGGAAGCTCTGAATGAGAACAGGTGCAGCTGGCGGATGCCTTGCCGTCTGTTCTTCTTCCTTCCTGTCTGGGAGGCAGACCCAGTGATGACCTAGCAGTGTCTAGATGAGATCACTGCAATGGCTGCATGACCGGACTGAAGCAATTGGTCTTTGATGACTTCACTGAGCCTCCTTCCACTCCTGGACAGCCCACCAACTTATTCAGAATACTGCCAATGAGCTGGCGTTTCTGGCCACTCCAGTAGAATTTAGTCTCTAAACTATATGACAAGACACCCTTCCCAATTTCATAACTACAGACGACTTCTCTGCTGGTTTAAAGGACAAGTTCTACATTCACAACCGCATTGTCTTTTTAACTTTAAAAAGAGAAATCAAATCACTCAACCAGAAATCAAGAGTTGCCTTTACAGAGAAGTCAGCAGCTGGAACATACAGCATCACTCCTGGGTGTTAAAGCACCTCATCAGGACACCACATAAGGGGAAAAACCAACAGCAAGCAACAGAAGACTGACTGGGCCTTTTTGCTGTTGTTATTTCTCAATCCGCATTCTAAGGAAATACTCCAGAAGCTCCCCACAAAGCTCCCTCCACCAATCACACTCCTCAGAGTTTCTGCAGATGAGGACGAGCAGGGGACTACTGAACACTCTGCTACCAGGAAGAACCTTCCCAAGAACATTTTGTTTTAGTCCTCACCTCAGGTAAAGAAATGTAGAAAATGAAATCGACTAATTCGCATCTTTCTTGTGGTTTCAGACAGGTTCTCTTTACATAGCTCTGCTGATCTGAAACTCACTGTGTGAACCAGGATGGCCTACAATTCATAGCACCCTCCTGTTTTGCTGGGATTTCTTGTTGTCCCTCCCAAATGCTGAGATTGTGGCAGATGCCACCATGCCCTGAAGCAGTAAAAATTTCAGAGCAGCATTTGTCAGAGGTAGTCAATCATCAAACAATTAGAAACCATCCAAAACCTGCTCTTGTCAACCTAATTCCTCTCAAACCCAAGCAAGGCTGTTTACAGGAATGCTATCCACCACAGCAGTGGCCACCAGATTAGGAGTCAGTAACCATATTACAGGTATGCCTTCAAGAGTGGATTCATCAGCACTAATGGTCACTCCATTTAGAGCTCTCTGGGTCTCCATTCCTTTCCTGTAAAGTGACAGTGTCTATCTGGGAGTCATTAAGTAAGTCAGTTCCAAAGTTGGCAATGTGACAATTGGTTCTCTGTATCTTTTTCTTTGGCTACATGCAATATACCCATACATTTTCAGGCTCCCTCTCTTTCCTACTATATCAGCTCTGGATGGTGACAACCAGCCAATACAACAGGTACTGGGGAAGATGGCATCCTCCCTTCCCTGAGAATCCCTGCTTTACTCCATCAACCTTCCCTTCTGATATCTCTGATCACATGCCTCACTCCTGGCAAAGGGGACTTAATACTAACAGGCTCCAACAAAACAGGATTCAGTCTAGAGCCATGTGAGGTGGAGCAGACACCTGAACAAAACTTGAAGAAACAACCAAAAATTCTAGTTAACTTACCAGCCAGCAAGAATGAAGAAGGGAACTGGAGATGGCTTAGCAGTTAAGAGCACTGGCTGTTCTTACAAAGGATCCAGTTTCAGTTCACAGCATCCATATGGCAGCTTACAACTGCCTGCACACCGTTCCAGGAGATCCAATGCCCCTTTCTGACCTTTCACCAGGCATATACATGATGTGCACACATACATGTAGACACTCATATATATAAAATAAAAAATGAACCCTAAATATAGGATGAAGCAGACAACTGGACAGATGATTGTGTTATGGAACTGTGGTAAAAATCAAATGCTAAAGCATGAAAGCAAACTGTCAGTTATAAAGGTGTTCTATAACAGTGAAAGATCTTAAAACAATCAACCCTAAGTGGGATTTCTCCACTAGATCTCTCCTCTCAGAGCTCAGGAAAACCTGATGAAGAGAAGACAGAAAGAACGTAGGAATCAGAGGGCATGGAGGACACCTTGGGATCAAACCAACCAGAGCAAAGCTCATACAAACTCAGAGACTGGAGCAGCCTGCACCCGGTTCTCTGAATATATAATATGGCTTCCAGTGTTTGCATGGGACTACTGAGCTGGCCAACGAGGGGTGACTGACTCTTGTGCTGTCTCTTGGGCTCTTTTCCTTCAGTTTGGTCCTGTCCAACTCTGATGTGTTCGTTTTGTTTTGCCTTACTGTTTTTACTTTGTGATATTTTATTATCATCTCTTAGAAGCCTATTCTTTCTTGGAGACAGAAAGGGAGTAGATTCAGATGGGAGGGGGAACTGGGAGAGCAGAAAGGGAGAGACTGCAATCGGGATACATTATGTGAGAAAATCACCCATTTTTGATAAAATAAACAAAGTAAATAAATAAAAATGATTGATAAATGTAAAAGACTATCATTCAGTTAGGGAGACATTCCACGTCTCAGTGAAGAAAATCTCAGCCAGGCAGTGGTGGTAAACACCTTTGATCCTGGCAGAGGCAGGTGGATCTCTGAGTTCAAGACCAACCTGGTCTACAGAGTAAGTTCTAAAACAGCCAGGGCTACACAGAGAAACCCTGTCGAAAGAAAGAGGGGGAAGGAGGGAGGGAGGGAGGGAGGGAAAAAAGAACAAGGAGATATAAAAATCGCAAAAATGAAGAGATTCTCTGTAAACAAAAGATACTTCTTTAAAAAATCACAAAATTAAAAGCTGTAATGACCATCACTCAATTATAAAATGTGAAAAGCTGAACTACTGTGAATACATGTGTTCTTCTCACTACACATGTAAACTGACTAAATAAAACACAGTAACAGTTTTCAGCGGTTAGATTCCTCCAGTCCATATTCAGTAAATAATTCCTGAGTGCCTGCTGTATCTCCAACACGGTACTAAGCACACAGAACAGAGCAAAGACCCTGCTCCTTGGTGCTTCCATTGAATACTTACCTACACGACTGTCTTATGACAAGCATTCTTAGTGACACAGGTTAAATCCAATCAAAAACAGCAGTCTTTAAGAATAACAAATCAATGATTAGACACTGAAAAATACCCATAGCCTAGGCATGCTGGCACACACCTGTAGCCGGAGAGGCTGAGGCAGGAGGATCGTTTAGCCCGGGCATTTGAGACCAGTTTGGGAAATATAAGATAGAAAGCACGCCCCGCCCCCTTTCATTTGTTTTAAGACAAAGTTTCTTTGTGCAGCCCTGGTTTTTCCTGGAACTAGCTCTGTAGACCAGACTGGCCTGGAACTCACAAACATCACCCTGCCTCTGCCTCTAAATAAAGGTGTGTGCCGCCATATCCTGGCTAAGATTCCCCTTTCAAAAACTTACTAAATTTGCCACCACTGAAAGAATTAGATTGCTGACCATTAACCTAAGGGACAAATAAGCTTGGGACAGACAGTAACAAATGACATAACACTGAGTCCACCTGAGGCTGTGGCTAGCTCTCAACTAGTGAGATGAGGAACCCCTGCACTCCCTGCCTGATGGTTAGTCTTCATGTTCACCTGGCTGCATTCAGCTCATGCTCCTGACACCATGTCTTCCTCACTTGACAGACTGTTCTTTCTTCAGCCTCCCAAAGAAAATCTCTCTCCTTTACCTTTTTGTCAGGCATTCTGTCGCAGCCATGAGTAAATAATACATACCCCACCTCAAAAACCAGCCAACCTTTCACAGAGAGGAATTTATCTTTGGCATTTTTGGACCCTCTGGACTTAGTGGGGGGTGTGGGGAGGAACAAAATGTTCAGAACTATATGCACCCACAATTCAAATCCATCTTTGATTCATTAGCAGTAGTCCAAAAGAATTTTTACTGGAGAATTAACAAAACAGTGTACACTCTGAGTGAGACCTAGAATGCAGCTCCAACTCAAATGTCCCAGGAGCTTCCCACAGATTCAGCTAAAGTGTTCCCATGAAGACTGTGCTGCCCAATTCACCACACACTGAATGCATGTATTTGACATCCAAGTGCACTAAGGCAATCTTAAAGAACTTTCTTTTTTCTTTATTAATAAAAGAACTTTTATTTATTCTTAGGCAATTTCATACAATTAAACAATGTTGGAAAACAAACAATGTATCTTACTGGGCATAGTGGCATAGGCCTTTAATCCCAGCACTTGGGAGGCAGAGACAGGGAGATATAAATGGAGGCTACCCTGGTCTACAAAGTGAGTTCCAGGACAGATAAGGCTACATAGAAAAACCCTGTCTCAAAATAGAGTAAAATAATGTATCTTAGGCATGTCCATTTCTAACTCTCTCCCACCACTCCTCTGTAGGCTCCCCCACTGCATGTCATCATCCCTCCCCCTGAATCTAATTAGTGCTGTCTGACTGAACACTGACTGATCCTGTTGGCTTGATGGTGCTCAGTGAGTTCATGAGTACAGCAGCCATGTCACAACCCAGAAGGTAGCATTTTACAGCACGCCTCCCCACCCTTGGTTCTTCTTACATTCATTCTTTTTCTATGATGTTCCTTGAGGCCTGGCCGGGGTGGGGATATATGTGTAAAATACAGAGTGGCTAAGCACTCAGCAGTCACTTGTTCTCAGTTCTCTGACTAGCTATGGAGTGTCTGCATAACTGCTGAGTACTCCAGAGAGGGAAGCTTCTCTGGCCAATGCAGAGGCAGCCACGCTAATCTAGGTGGATAAACATAAACAGTGGGAAGGTAGCTTTGCAACATGCCCTTTCAGCAAGACACAGTACTATGTCCTCTAGGGCCTTTGACCAGACTTACAGTACCAAGCAAGAGTTTTTTCCTGTGAAGCAGACCTCAAATCCAATTCAAAAGTGATTGGTTAGATACCCCCACACACACTATAACAGCCAGGCTGCCCCAGTGGACACATACTACTTGAGCGGGTCAGTTCACCTATGGGTAATATCACTGATAGTTGTTCTCCTCAGCGGGCCAGATAGCACCTTCCAGCACTATAAAAGCTAGCCAACAGAAAAGAGGTTTTCAGGTCACTTCTAGCTTGGCTTCTATGTTCTATAGTCTGTGGAATCGTCAGCAGTAGGATCTTCCCATCTAGGTATGTTGGGCAGTCAAGAGCAATGACAATAGGCTGTGTTGTTTAAGGGGACCTCTGGTGTTCCCTGACCAATGACTTGTGTAGGCAAGTATCCCACACACAGCATCTCAATGAACTTTCAAGGTAACTAGCAGAGAGTCTCTTTGAACACTGAACCTCTT
Organism: Phyllotis vaccarum; assembly: GCA_033318265.1. NCBI lineage: Eukaryota > Metazoa > Chordata > Mammalia > Rodentia > Cricetidae > Phyllotis > Phyllotis vaccarum. The sequence goes on from JARWLC010000005.1 coordinate 58,637,821, forward strand.
ACCTAAAAAATTGAAAACAGGAACACACATAGATTTGCAGAAGCAGCAAAAGATATGTTTATTTAGAGATAAACAATTGTACAGATTAAAGAAGAATACATGTCAAAATTAATAGCAGGCACAGGAATAAAGCAGGCCTGCTATTTATGGGGTCTAAAGAAAAAGCTGGTTATACTAAGGGACATAGTTTGAGTGGTTTTCCATTTTGACTGATAGATTAGACTATATGTTCATTCTTCTTACTGTGCATGCCCCTTCCTATAACGCATCTGATTTTAGCAACAATCAAAAAATCTGAGTGAATGTCAGGACTAAACTTTCTGAAATAGAAATAAAAAACAATACAAAGAATCAATGAAACAGAATTCTTTCTTTGAGAAGCTTAACACTCCTAGAAAACCTTTAGGAAAATTAACCAAAAGGAAGACAGTGGGGACCCAAATAAATAAGTTAGAGATGAAAAGTAGGCGTCACAACAAACCTGAGGAAATTCAGAGACTCAAAGACAGATCTTAAAAATGTATATTCCACAGAACTAGAAAACCTCAAAGAAATGGACAGATAGATAAGCTGAGATACATTCTTTAAATAGACCCATAACATCCGATGAGATAAAAGCAGAAACTAAAGTCTCCCAACTGAGAAAAGCAGAGGCCGGATGAATTCCGTGCAAATCCAACCAGAACTTCAAAGAAAAACCACCACCAATTTCACTGAAATTATTCTGCAGAAGGCAGGGACATTCCCATTCTTTGTAAACAAAGCCAGAATTACCCTAATACCAAAACCAGACAAGGACCCAACAAAAAAGAATTTAGGCCAGGATCTTTGGTAAACATGGACATAAAAAATGTCAATAAAATACTTGGCAAGTGAACTCAAAAACATATCAAAAAGATCATCCACCATGATCAAGTTAGATTCATCCCAGAGATGCAGGGATGGCTGAATATAAATAAATAGATTGAACTCATCACATAAATAGACTCAAGGACACAAACCACACGATCATCTCATTAAATGAAGAAAAAAATCCAACATCCTTTTCTGATAAACATCCTACAGAATCTGGGAATAGAGGGGACATCCTGCCGAACAGAAAACAAACCAAAGCATTTCCACTAAAATCAGGGATAAGGATTTCTACTGCACCACCCATTCTTAACCCTGTTTAGCACAGTACTTGAAACCAGCTATATCAGTAAGACAAATGAGGAAGATAAGAGGCCCAGGACAGGCCATTGCAGTTAGTACACCGGTGAAAACTGAAGGAAAGGAAACCATATCCCCACTCAAAATGACTGTTAAAGATCAGCTAGCCCCTGGCACATAGTGTTAAGTGAAGGCAGTTATATAGATAAGCATGGTTATAATCATACTTCTGAAGCCTGCTTCTGGAAATCTGCTAGAAGGTAATAATATATGACAACAGTCAGTGTGCTAAGGTCTATGGGTAGCTGTTCTTTAATACTGCCTTTAAAGATGTAAGATTATTCCAGAGAAATTACTATGATTGCTTAAAATTAAGTTGGTCATTAGAAATTAGAGAAAAGATACAGTTTTCTTAAAAGAAAGAAAAGGTCTGGAGTTGGAAGGGTGGGGAGGTGGACAGGATCTGGGAGATGAAGAAACTGTGATCAGAATACAGGATATGAAAACAACTTTATTTTCAATTAAAAATAAAAATGAAAACGTGTAGTTCTAAGAAAATGCACTGAAACCTTTAAATAGCATCATATTACAGGTATAAAGAAAAGCCTCCTCATACAGAGGTGAACAATGGCATTCACAATGAGGTGAGTGCATCATTGTTCAAGTACTAAATCAGAAATAAGGGAACACATTGCAAACAGCCAAAAGGCCACTCAAGCAACTACTCTGCCCGCTACATTCCCAGTTTTTGTGAACTCCACTTCCATTCAAACTGGACTGATTCCAGAACTACAGTGTGAAATTTCAGAAAGTCAGGAAGACCATGGTAGGGTAGTTTAGTAGGGTTTGGTTTCCAAGGAAGTCCGGAGTAGGGGTCGGCTCATAGGGAATAGGCCTCCAAGTTGAACTGCATTTCATATTTTTTTATTTTGTTTTTAAAGACAGGGTCTCTCTGTATAGCCCTGGCTGTCCTGGAACTCCCCTACATAGACCAAGCTGGCCTCAAACTCACAGAGATCCATCTGCCTCTGCCTCCAGGACATGTACCACCACATTCAGTTCTAAAAATCTCCACAAAACTAAAACTATAAAGGCAAAGGAAAGACCTGAGCAGCCCTCTAGCGAGCTGATTCAAGTCCAAACTCTGGTTCCCAGACCATTAGTGGGGCAGGAAGTTAATCAAAAGGGATATGATCAGTACTTCAGAAGAACCAAGACGGAGCAGAAAGTCATTGTGCTGTCACATGAGAAGGCTACCATCTCATAACACAGGAAACCCAGAAAATGTCAAGGTCATGGCAGAGCTGGCTGAGGTCTCACTCCCTGCTCCAGTTGTTTTGGAAGGGGTGAGATGGGGGAGGGAGAGAGGCGCTAAATACTATGATCTGTGGTCAAAGGTTTCCAAAACATCACTCTGCACACCCAGGTCCTGACTGGGTGCTAGCAAGCTACCCAGAGGTTCACCACTTCAAACTTATGGATTTATCTAGAAGCAGAAATGTAGTGAATCCTGTTCAACTGGGCATTAGGCACCAAAACAAAACAAATCCATTAGGAAGATTTCTGCCAGGAATAAATAAATACTGCTATCTAAAAGCTCTAAAAAACATTGCTTCCCAGTTGTGCCATAAAGTGGGGACAATTTCATACAAGCATGCTGCTTCTCCCCACCCTTTTTCTTATCACTTGTGATTTCGGGGTGAGGTGGTTGCAGGGATTCTCTGTTCATCCAGTCACCCCAAGGGCACAAAGCAGTTCTGAGACACAAACTCCTTCCTTTTCCGGATGAAGAGACTTGGGCTGAGTATGAGGGAAAACAGATTTGGCTGGGGTCTCAGCCTCTGCTCTAGTTCTCATCCAAGAACTTAAAATGAAAAACAGAAGAGTGCATGCAAAGCAGCAGCCCTGCCAAGGACAAGCAGGCCACTTCCTTTGCTCTTTTAGCCTCACTGGCTATTTCTTAGAAGCCTGGATTAATTTTTACTAATGGTTAACCCCAGAGGCCTCCTGATTGGAGGGAGAGGGAGTTGCCTTCTTCAGCATCCTGATACTCTGTTCCAACAGTATCCTTGCGCAGAAGAGCCAGCTTCATGGCCTTCATGTCACAGGTAAGTAAGTATATACTATATACCATTCAGTTTAATGCCAATGTATCAGCAGACTAATCTCCTATCACAATGTACTAAGTTCCAAATGCCATAAAGTAGCTTCATTTCCTCCAACTCCAAACTATTCTTTCCCAGTGTATCTATCCCACCTGACCTCAAGCTCCATGTTTAGCCAAGGCTGGCCTTGAGCTTCCGCTCCTCTGGCCTCATCTCCAGTTGCAGGAACTATAGGTATGCACCACGATCCCTTTATTTGGTTCTGGATAGGTCCAGGGCTCCCTCCATGTTCAGCAAGCTCTCTGCCAACCGAACTACATCTCCACTCCTCCAAACTCTTTTTTAATGGCATCAAGATGATTTTCAATAATAAACAACAATAAAAAAAAAAAGTCCCTCTCTCTATGTCAAAAGGCAAAGCAAAAACAGCAGTGGGAAGACACTGTCAGCAAAAAGCAGGATTGCTTGCCAACGTGTTGAAGTCCTTTGCTAGAACAGGATTAGCTCCCTCAAGTGTCTTCTGGACTGTTTCCTTTTCTTCTGCACCAGGGGTATGTAACATAGGCTCAAAATCATTCATGTCAAGAGTGTCAGAACTGCCAGCCTGGCACTTTCCAGTGTTGCAATTCAAGTGATTAAGATCTGTACAGTCCTGCAGAAAATCTGGTTCCACAATATAAAAGAAATTCAGAGCTGTCAGCAGCCTTGAGGCCTCCTTAGTAAGCTGCAAGACACTTTCCCACGAAGACCTTAGCATCAGCCTGCCCTGACCTCAGGGCCACACACGCAGCTCCCTGCAGATTCCTGTGCACCCAACAGCTTGAAGAGAGAGTTAAGACCTCACTTTGAACAATCCCATGAAGTAAACTCTTTCTTTGAGACTTGAAAACAGGAGCATTAGTGCCAATGATGACTGTCTAGTGCAGATGTGAAAGTTTACTAATCTTATGCCATTAAATAGAGTTTATCTAGTCCAAAACTAGTTTGGGCTTCAATCCATCATTCTAAAAAGTTCTCAATTTTTATAACTATGCTTCAATTGTAGGAAAAACTTCGATTTGCCCTTCTTTCAAAAAAACGTATGTGAATGCTATAAAATGCATGGTACATAAAACTCCATCCAGAGTCCAGCTGAGCTAGGCTGTGGTCCAACTATTGGTACAATTTCACTTTACAACCTAAGAATTAGAAGCAAATTAACCAGCACCATGATGATTTATAAGAAATAAAACTTTAATGTATCCATTCAAAATAAAATTAAGTAATGAAGGCCATTTAGAAACATGACAGTTGAGAGACTTAGGGGTGTAAAGCTTTAAGGACAGAAATCCAAGCCCATTCTAGTTCAGTGCATAGCCTGCCATCTCCACCTCAAGGAGAGCAGTTCTCCCAGCCTAAAGCAAGCTCCCTAGCTTCCCTGAGGCTCAGCTTTAAGTATCTGCCAAGGGAAACTCAGCCCATTACAACTCAAAGTTAGGGATTCAACTTAAAGAACTGAAGTCTCCTTTGTGCTAGCCATTGGGCATCAGATTTCCTTTTTCTGAGATGTAAATCTGTCCCTCATTACTCATGAGTTCTGCCCTTAAAGAAGCTGCTGAAAGGGCTGGTTCTGGATTGTCAAAGTATACGGAGCCTCCCTTTCTGGTACCTAACCAGAAAGGTACCAGAAAACGTGCTCTGACTTGCCCTCTCCCAAGGCAAGGTGTGCCAGTTGGTTTGGTCAACTTGACACAAACTGGAGTCAGCCGGGAAGAGGAAACCTCAAATGAGAAACTGCTTCCATCACACTGACCTAGAGGCCTGTTCACGTGCCATTTTCCTAATCGATGATTGACGGGAGAGCCTGGCTTAAGCAGGTGGTCCTGGGTATAAGAAAAGCTGAGCAAGCCAGTAAGCAGCACCCTCCCAGTCTCTGCTTCGGTTCCCACCAGAACACATGATGGTCTGCAACTGGACCAGTGAGCCAAATAAAACTTTTCCTCCCCAAGATATTTTTACACTTTTGGCATAGTACTTTATCTCAGCAACAGAAATCAAGCTAGGCTTCCCTCCCTCAGACTCTCTTTCATCCTTCCATCCCCACCCGTCTCCACAAGTCATTTTATTCAGAAGAATCCCAGATGCCTTCTTAAACCCAGGTGTTTCCATGATCTTTTTTTTCCTTTTGACACTCATATTCCAGACTCCTTGAGGTACAGCAACGCTCAAAGCTGATCCTGACTAGTGCAGGCTAGCTCTACAGTCTTAACTGGATCCTTAGGGCTTGCCCACGGGTGCTAGTTTCTCTTACCCCACTGTCTAGACCGCCCTTCCCTGTACCACAGATCTTGTTCTTTTTTTTGGTAGCACTAGGGATTGAACCCAGGGCTTTGTGCATACGAGGCAAGGGCTTTCCACCACTGATGTATTCTTAGCCCATTCTTCACTACTGAGGCTGGGTCTCCCTAAATTGCTGAATGGTTTTGAACATGGAATACTACTAACACAACCCATGAGAAGCCTCCATGGTAGCTGCACCACCAGGCTTTTCTTCTCCTAATTCCTATTCACCCTACCACACCCATCTGAAGGAGAGATTTCTGTGCTTCTCTGACCACCCAGCAAAGAATGTCAGCTTCCAATAACTAACAGAAACTACTAGTTACAGAGAGTCTACATAGTAAGATAGCTGCCCTGAGTTAAAGTATGTATATAACTAACTTAGGAAGTTGTGCTGGTTAGTGTGTCAACTTTTGACACAAGCTAGAATAATCTGGGAAGAAGGAACCTCTACTGAGAAAGTACCTCCACCAGACTGGCACATCTGTGAGGACATTCTCTTAATGGTTGATGTGAGAGAGCCCAGCCTGTTGTGGGCGTGGTAACCCTGGGCAGGTCCTAGCCTGTATAAGAAAGCACAATGAGCAAGCTTGGGAGAGGGCAAGTCAGAGCACCCCTCCATCTCTGCTACAATTGCTGCTCCCAGGCTCTTATCCTGATTTCCCTTCATGCTTGAAAGAGACCCTCTCTTCCCCAAGTTGCTCTGGGTTAAGGTCTTTATTACTACAATAAAAACCTAACTAAGAGCAAGATAAGATTGTGAACAGGGCTGGGTCCCACCTGGACAGAGGTCCCACCTGGCTTTCTTCACCTTAGGCTCTACTAAAACTTCCCTCTTTTTTAATTTTTATATTTTATGTATGATTAGTCTTTTGTCTGTATGTGTACTACATAAATAGCTGGAGCCCTTGGAAATCAGAAAAGGACATTGCATCCAGTTTTGCACTGGAACAGGAATTATAGGAAGTAGTGAGCCACCACTTGGGTGCTGAAAACCAAGCTAGGGTCCTCTGCAAGAGCAACAAATGCCTTTAACCCCTGTGCCGCCTCTCCAGCCCCTGAATGGAGAAGCTCTTACACAAGAACCACTGAAACACCATTAGTCCAGAAAGGGCAGCCTGAAAAGAAGCCAGGCAATGAGGGATCCTAGATCCCAAAGTTTGGTGTAGCCTTTGTGAATAGAACCCAGTTACAACCAAAGCATCTGCAAAGCCAGCGAGTTCTGGCAACAGGCTTTGCATTGGGGCAGAACGCTTCACTGGTGACTCAGTTTGTTATTATATTTCTTATTTTCCATACATTTCCTTTTTTGATATCACGTAAAGACCCAAACTGTCCTAACTATGCCACAGTGAACTTGAAAACAAAGATTTCTTTTACCTCCTCTTCAGCACATGAAGATCTAAGAGCCATCAGCTTACGAAGGAGAGAAGGCTGTGAATGAAAACGAACTTCAAGTGTAACAATCTTCTGAGAGATTTAGAGTACAGAAGGGCTGAGGAGCCCAGCCATTCTTCCTCACCCGAAAGTTCTCTTTTTAATACTGCATCTTAATGTAGTGCTTCTGTTTTGTTACATACTGCTCTTGGCCTGGGGATGTGACTCGGTGGTAGAGTTCTTGCCTGGAATTAATAAGATGTAGAGTTCCATCCCTAGCACCACACACATACACAGAACAAAACCTATACTCTAAAATTTCTGCTATTCAACTGTGAGCATCACTGTCATGCATACACACAGTGAGAACACATTAGTCACTCAACTGTCTAATGGGATGAATGAAGCGATTCTTGGACTTCACAGTTTTAAAGTGCCTAAGGTCACCTAGTCCAATACTTCCCCAACATATGTATATTTGTCTACATAAAGTTTTCATGGGTCAGCAAAATATTCACTCAATAACTATCAATCAAATCAGGAACAACTAAGATGCTGTGCTTTCAGAAATGGAGTGGTGGGGGAACCCTGTAACAGTCATTGATAAATACTGAGGGACTCCTGTGTGCAGGCACTATGTAGATCACGACAATCAATGAGACACACAAAGCTCCCTAGAGAACTCACAGAAGACAAAACAGACACCAAGCATGTATACTACTGTTTAAAACAAAGAATGTTAAGCATTTTCAAAGATACACATACAGGAGAAAGTGGAAAAAGGAACCGAGGGTCTCCTAAGAACACTACTATATGACATTATTTGTAGCTGACTCTCGTGGTTCAATAATAAATTGGCAAAACAGCTAATGGTAATGTCTTTATAAGTGCTGGTGAAAAAAAATCAATACTCCGTCTTCCCATCTTTAGCATTATATCAAGAGGCACTAACATTGATTTTGAAAAGCAAGAACACGCAGATCAATTCTCATTTAGTGAAAACTATAACTAAAAATGCTCCCTAAAACAGTTACTTTCATGGTTGAGTAACCCAATGAAGCAGACTTGCCAAACTGAATAATAAAATTTACAGAGCCCATGACCCCAGATTTCCATAGGGGCCTATTTAACAATAACTCCCCAATAAGATAAATTGTATTATATACACTGCAAATGAGGAAAGCAGAAAGATAACTAAACACTGCACTTCCTTTGTCCTGTGATGAAATGAAACTCTTCACTTTCTTCCACATACACTGTCAACCTCTAGACACTGAACTATCTCCTCCACTAACGCATTCATCGGGAGAGACTGCAGGAGCCGAGGTCTGACACCCTTTCTCCTCTTCTGACTTGATTCAATGCACTTATGAACTGCTTACATATTAATTTCATCTCTAGGAATGGAGAGGGACATTTATCAGTATAGTTCTTAGGCATATTTTATAGAAAATATTCCAAAAATATAATTCTTTGACAAAATATTTAAGCCAACAAGCAGTGTGATGCAGTCTCAGCATGTGACACCAAAGGAAAAACTTAAACACTGTCATAAGACTTCTTTATGAATTTCAAAAGGCTCTCACACCCAGCTCACTCAATTCCTTCTGTTCCTCCGGGACCAACTGCCTTTTAACATATGCTGACAACGTTTCCCCACCGATCTGCATAGGAAATGAAGCAGGCACCATTTATATCAAGCATGATGCAGTTGTAAATGTAAAATATACACATGTAATATACTCTTCCTAGTTATATTCAAGATCCTAAGAAACAAATCAAGTAAAAATGTTTGAGTTAACATTATAGAAAGTGATAAAACGATTATTTTTTTTTAAAGAAGTGAACACCTATGCTTTACCTTTACAATTTTAAGAGTCATTATGGAAGAAAAACTACCTCAGCATGGTACCAACTTCTATTAAGAAAACCGAACTACCCAGATAGTCATATACCTCTACCATGTTACAATTGTAAATGCTGTAGATATTACCCAAATAGAAATTTCATATCTATTACCCTAGTTCCTATACTCAAGCGGCAGTCCTCTGGAAATCGAAAACGCAGTGTAAGGGAGAATACTAAAATCAGGGCAACTAGAGTTACTTCTGCTAACTAAGCAAACAGAAAGGAAGCAGGCAAAGGGAAGAACTCAAGCAGTTGTCCCCAAAAAAGTGATGCCTTGCAAGTTCCAGACACTTCCCCTTGAGCTTAGATTTTAGAAAAGGACGGCACCACAGGCAGAAGCCCAAAGTTACTTTCTTCACAATTTAACAATCCTTGAGTTCGGTGAAAGATGTCCTGGAGATACACAGATCGGTGAACTGTATAGAAGAAAGCAGTGGCGTTTTCTTTCTCGTTAGGGGAATCAAGAACTGCATGAACTAGCGTCCCCAAATCATCCCAGAGCAGAGGGCTTCTTGCAAGCTAACTCACCTGCAAGGCCGAGCGACTCCTCCCTCTGCCCCTCCCATCCCCGAATCTGGACCCTGGAAGAGAGTCCCGCGCACCGTTAGCCCAAGAGCCACTCGGACTCCGCCAGGACCCAATCCCCGCGGCCCAGGCCGCCGCGCTCGGAACCGAACCAGTAGGCGCGGTCTCCACTCCTACCAAGCCCCGGACGGACCTCTGCGCGGCCGAGGGGCAAGTAGTCCGTACCTGTCTTCCGAGACGCTGATGACACCCTCCTCCTTAGGCACAATCACTGCCATGTTCACCACCTCTTGCGACCCTTCGACCCGCTGAAGAAGGATCGGCTTGCGGGTCAGGGGCTGGGGCTGGATCTCCGCCGCCATCGGAGGGGGCGCGCCCGGGGAGCAGCCTACCGCGCCGGGGGGCTGGGCTAAGGAGACAGTTCAGGCTCGCGATCAGAGTCGGGCTGAGATGCAGAGCGGGCTTTCGGGAGCTGGTGACCATAGCCCTGCCGCCTGTCCAGGGAACGCACACGCTCCGGCTTCTGGATCCAATACCGCCGCCACACTGGCCGCAAGCCGGCGCCACCTAAGAGAGCAGGGGGCGGGGAGAAGGGGCGGGACCTGGGCGGGGCCTGCCGCGGGGCGGCCCTCCACTTCCGGAGGATGGGCACTGGAGGCCAACGCGCGTGCGTCAATTCATCAGCCACTTCCGCCCCGTGTTCCGTCTCCTTCCCCCACCCCTGTAAACTCTCGGGGCCTTGTTGCTCCGCGGGGACGCGACGCATGCGCTCTGTTCCCGAGGTCACTTAACCTACCTCTCCACCCCCTATAATTTGCGAGCGCGCTTGCCCAATGCCCCAACCTCTCCAGATTCCAGAAAATGGGGCGGGGAAAAGCTCGCGTCATCCTGGCCCGAATGGAACCTGTAAGAAGCTCAACTAGTGCACGCGCGCAGATGACGCGACCCCAGGTTTTAACAATAACGCGCGGGGGAGGGCGCTGTGCTGTCAACCAGGATTAAGCGCCCGCTCCTGCCGACACCGCGTGGACTTCTGGGTGTTGTAGTTTTCGTCGTCCTCCTTGTCCTCGTTCCAGAAGGCCATTAACTCCCACTTCTCAGGCCTGGAGGAGAGGTGTGGGTAAAGGAAGCCCAACGGCTTCTGTGGGTTATTGCCCAAGTCACTGTCAGAACTGATATCTAAGCGGGAGAACTAAAGAGCAGGCCACGTTGAGCAAGATTTCTCCCCGAGTCACACCCCTTGTTGTGGGGTAGGGGGTAGGGAAAGAGGAAACCCTCATACAGCCTTTTTTGAGGGTGTTTGGGGATCATGATGTCAATCTTCTCTTTGTGTTATATGACTAAAGGACCCACACTTTAACCTATGCCTATTTATCCGCTCTTGTTTCCAACCCCCAGCAAATAAGCATTTTTGCTTTTTCCGGTGAGAATGGGCAGTTAATATAATAACAATAAAATACAAAATGACTATGATAAAGAAGATAAACGTTGACTGGGCTGTGGAAAAAATGGAACTCCTTCATACACTGCAGGTGAGAATGTAAAATGGCTCAGTCTCTGGGTGAAAAAAAAAGTAGCATTGCTTCAAGGATAAACTCTGCTACTGTCAGATTCAAAGGAAACTCCTGACAGCTAGGTATCTGTGCTGCTTGTTAACATGCCAAAGTGCTTGCTAGCCTCCAGGATTCACTTGGTATCTGTGACTATTCTCAGCTTTGCTTACCCTGCTCCCTACCCTAAACTTCTCAAGCTCACTGGCCCCAGTTTCTCATTCACTGGTCTCCCGCTCACTTCCCCCAGCTTCTCATTTCTATGTAAGACTGACATTTCTTCCCTCCACCCACCCCCACCCCCCACTTTTCTTTAGGTCGCCCTCTATCACTCTCTCTCCTCTCTTGGCCTGGTCCAGTCCTGTTCAGTCCATTTCTCCTCTCTGCTCTGGATTCTTCCAGATGCCTCTGGCTGTACTCTTCCCCATACCTACAATACAAACCTTCTCAACTATACTTTGGACTGGTCATGCCATTACTTAAGACAGTTACCATGTGATTTGGCAATTCTACTTCTGCGTATGAAAATGGCCTCATACAAAACTAATATGCTACTTGCACTGGCTAATTTTTGTCAACTTGACATGAAGTATCACTACGTGGGAAGAAAAACTTCATTTAATAATTTTCTTGATAAACAATTGATGATACATGAGGGCACACCTGGGCCGTTGAATGGACCCTCTTACAGTGATCCTCCATGGTTTCTGCTCTAGTTCCTGCCTCCAAGTTCCTGCCTCAGAATCCTGTTTTGTTTTTCCAAGTAATGGATGGTAACTTGTAAGATAAATCCTTTCCTCCTTCAAGTTGCTTTCAGTCAACATAATGCCTTGGGAATATGGCTAGAAAAGCCATTGAGTGTTCAAGAGATAATGTGTGAACTGGGAAGATAATGCCTAGAAAATAATGTAATAGCCAAGACATGCCTATAACCTCAACATCTACTAACAGGAAAAATGCTACACATGGTAAGACATTATTTAGCAATAAGAAATGAAATACAGATACACATTACCTTGAAAGCAAACTGCTAAATAAAAGGATCATATATTTTACTTTAAGATTTCATTTACATAAAATTGTCCCTGAGGAGGCAAATTTACACAGCCAAAGATCAGGTCACTGCACAGGACTGGGGAAGGCAGGATTAAAGCAGTCTGAGGACAGTTTGGGGTTCGTGTATGTCCATGTGCCAGGGAAGTCAGAAGGCTCTGGGTCCCCTGGGACTGGAGTTATGGACAGTTATGTTCTCCCAGCAGCTGCTGTGAATCAAATATGGTTCCTCTGGAAGAGTAGCCAGGGATCTTAACCGCCTAACCAGATCTCCAGGACTCTTTTTTTTTTTTTTTTAACTTATATTATGTGTATGGATGTGAACCTGAGTGAATGAACATGTACCACACGTATGTAGGAGCCCACCGAAGTCAGAGGAAGTAGACCCCCTGGAAGTGGATTTACAAATTATTGTGAACCACAATATGGATGCTTGGATTTAAACGCAGGTCCTCCAACAAGTGCTCTTAATCGCTGAGCCATCTCCCTAACCCACTAACAAGGCTATTTTTGATAATTGGATTAAAATGACTTCTATTAGATTAACATCTCACTCTTGGATGACCAGTTATGGAAGACTGACAGACAGCAGACTCCACAGCCAACTTTAGAAACAAACAACATGTATTTTCTGGCACATTCCGCAATCAAAACTGGTAATAGAAGGCTGAGTGGGGATCTGGGACCCTGAAGGCATCTGATGAAATAATACAGGAATCCAGGAGCATACAGCGATATGAGACCCGTAAAGGTAGTGTGTCAGTCATAAATAGACATTAACTAATAGGTATCCATACACCAACCTTCAAGTAGAAATTCAAGAACAAGGGTCAAATCCATGGCAACAGAGGGAAGACACAAAGGGCCGTGAAGGGAAAGGAACCAATGTTCCAAAGCAAAGGGCAGAGACAGAAGATGAGTGTGTCACAAGATGTCCTGAAGCAAATAGCTTAAACCTTTTGAAACTTGTCTTCTCCATCTATAAATAATGGGTTGATATTCCTGATCCCAACTTCAACCATGGTTGTACAAGGAGAGAAGGAGGAGTAGATGGAGATCCTTTGTTCAGAGGAATGATCCCTGTACCTTGCAAGGAATAAAGGACAAAGGCAAGGTGTAAGGAATTGGAAGAAGTTAAAGAAAGGGGGCAGAGGCGACAGGTTTGTCTCACAACAAAGGAATGTAATTACTAACAGGGGCATGGGTCATCAGTCAGAGTCAGACCATCTTGCAGGAGTAAAAGTCCCATTTTTTAAAGAGCAAAAGAAAAAAAGTCTGAGGATAAGAAATCAAAGGTAACTTCCTCTCTCAGTGTATGAGACAGTTTAGAATTCAGATTGGGACTTGAATGAGTTTTCTTACTGACTTAACTATATATTGGTGTACAGGCACTGTGATGAATTGTGCTTCTCTGGAGGAATAGCTTGTGTTCCAATCCAGAACACTAGAGAATGTGTTGTCTGCCTTCTTCCCTCCCCTTCCTTTGAGCAGCCATGTGAGCTCTTTCAGCAGGAAGGTTTGCTGGAGACTAGGGATATGGGTCAGGGGTAGAGTGCTAGCCTAGCATACTGGAAGCCCTGTACTCAACCCCAGTACAGAAATAAATAAACTAGCAAATGAACAAAATAATAAATAAATAAATACCCTAAAGTCTGATGGTTCTGAAGCCTAACTCCACCAGAATGCCTGGTGTAAATCCCTACACCCTCTCCCTTTACTGCTGAATCACCTTTTTTTTTTTTTTTTTTTTTTTTTTTAACATGGCTTGGGTACTGTAGAAAATACATTTAATGTAGGGAACACTCCAAGTCTAGTTTAAAATGCACAATAAAGAGCTTGTAGGAAGACTGAAGACTGGAAGTGGGGCTTCCGGCAGAAGTATGTCTGATCTTTTTTTCTTCCTTAAGGAAGGACCACGTAGGCCACTGAATTTCCAACTGTTGCACTGTTGTTAATAATGCTTAGGATTAGGCAGATATCTTTGATATTGACCTCTACTAGAGAACAGCTTGTCCTCCTGTATTCTGTTCTTCTGGGAACTCTGTGTGTGTGTGTGTGTGTGTGTGTGTGTGTGTGTGTGTGTGTGTGTGTGTGTGTGTGTGTGTGTAATATGTGTGTGGGTACCATTGGAAGCCACCAGAGGGTGTCAGATCCCGTGGAGCTGGAGTCACAGGAGGCTGTGAGTCGCTTCAGTCATTTGCAAGAGCAGTATTTACTGTATCTTAACTGAGACACCATCATGCCAGCTCCCACTTAGTTGATTTTGAGCCCATATCTCATGTGTAGCCCGAGCTGGCACGGATCCCTCTGTGCCAAAATTACAGATGTATGTATGCTGCAGTGCCTGGCTAAACACAATTAATACAAGTTTTTTAATGTTTATTTTTTTTCCATTTTTCTTTTAATCATCTTCTCCATTTCGCCTGACAACAGTAAGGCTCTTCACACACAGAGGAATGAAACTAAATCTACCTTCCTATCATCTACCTACTATCTTTTTTTAAGTTACCCCTCTCAAAACTTTCTTCCCATTTATTTTAAAGGGAGAATGCACACATCATCATGAATACAGAGGTCAAAGGACAATTTGCAGAAGTTGGTTCTTTCTTCTACTAAGTGATGTCAGAGGTCAAACTCAGGTCATCAGATTTGGCAGCTGGTGCCTTTCCTGGTTGAGCCCTGTTGGCAGCCCAGCTTCTATCTTTTTGAAATAGACTTTATGTTGTACCAACTTGGTCACAGTAAAATTGGGCCAAAAGCACAGCAGTTGTCATATACTCCCTGTCCTATTAATAGCGTTTCAGCGACCCCGCATCTCCCACCAATGTGGAGCAAGCACATGTTTCAATCAGGGATCTTACAGTAGCTGCCACCGTCACCCAGAATCCAGAGCTTCCACTAGGTTCGTTCTTGAAATTGCACATTCTACATTTCTGGAAAAATTCTACATAGATATGTGTCAACCACGGTACAATCACATAATAGTTTTATTTCTCCTCAAATCCCCTGTGTACCAGCTGTTTCTCCTTCTTTCTCCTCAACTTCTGTAAAGACCACTGGTCTTTTTACCGTCTCCACTGCATTGCCTTGTTCTTCAGATCTGGGGATTGAACACAGAACTGTGTGAAGATGCTGAGGTTGGTGTAATAAAAAGTGGAATAGCCAATAGCTAGGCAGGAAGAGGTTATGTGCAGATTTCGCCAGCAGGCTTGGAGCAAATCAGATGTGCTGTACTAACAAGTAGTAACTGAGCCATGAGGCAGAACACAGATTTTAAAATATGGTTTAATTAAGTTATAAGAGCCAGTTGAGAAAAAGACTGTGATTTTATAATTTTATTTTTTTTTTAATTTTATGGGCGTTGGTGTTTTGCCTGCATGCATATCTGTGTGAGAGTGTCAGATCCCCTGGAACTGGAGTTACAGACCGTTGTAAGCTGCTATGTGAGTGCTGAGAATTGAACATGCATCCTCTGAAAGAGCAGCCAATGCTCTGAACCTCTAAACCATCTCTCCAGCCCCCAAGCATTCATAATTAATAAGAAGTCTCCATGTCATTATTTGGAAGCTGGCTGGCAGGACAGAGAAAGACTTGTTACAGGGCCTGGAATGTCAAGGAGAGCACATTATCACCCATGTCCGTCTTCCCCCCCCCCCCCAGGCCAGCTATATATTTTTTCCTGAAAGTCTCATAGCTGTAGTCCTACAATATGTAATCTTTACAGACAGTCTTTCACTTGCTAACCTGGGTTTAAGGTTCCTCTCTGGTATGTCATATCCTTATGAGTCATTTCTTGTTATCACTGAGGAATACTCCATTTTCTAGATGCACCACCCTTTACTTTTCTATTTGCTTACTAAGGGCGTCTAGTTTGTTACCAGGGTTCAGCAACTATAATCAAAGTAACTACAAATATCAGTGTGTTCGCTTTAATGTATACATAATTCAACTATCTTGAATAAGCATAGAGGAGCAAGAGTTCTGGTTCTTACGGTAAAACTATTTAAATTTGTAAGAAACTGGCAAGCTGTCTTTCAAAGTAGCTGTACTGCTCTTCAGTCCTACCTGCAATGTATGTCAGTGAGATTTACCTAAACTTCAGAGGAAAATCAACTCTTAGAATTCTTTACAGAGATTCTTAGAGAACAGAGGAAGCCGAATAAGAATAAAGCCAGGCTTAGAAAAATGATAATGGAGAGAGTAAGCGGGGAGGTAAGGAAAGGCATTTTCCTTAATATGTCCTTGCCACCACAGACACACCGGTCTGGCTATGGACTAGCAGAAGGAAGAGTCAGTGGCTATGGCTGAGGAGGGCTGCTTCTTAGAAGACTGAGGGCTTGGAAATCTCAAGGGCACTCAGTCAGGAAAATTGAGTGCGGGCAGCTCTTCAAAACTGTTAACTGAGTAACAGAAGCCTCAGGGGACTAACAACCACAAAAGTCCTTGGTTTAGCTCAAGAATCACAGCCCAACTAACTCTATTCAATAGACATTATCTCCATTCATTATTTTTCCAGAAAGTAGTTTTTCAGTTTCTGCTGTGTGCCAGATACTGAGCTGGATGCTGGACATGACTGTCTTGTGAAATCACGGGCAGAGCTCCAGAGCTTAAAGCTGTGCTTACCTTGAGTTTATCATTAGAAGGCTTCTAGCACTGGGACATAAAGAAGAAGTGAACAAGGAGAACTGATGTGACAGGAACTTAGTAAGAACAAGTCAGGCTTCACATAAAGATAAGGGTTTGGTGAGAGTCATTGCAAATGTTCCCTATCAAAGAGTATTTAGTAGACGGTACCAAGAAAGCACAGAGACAGACCCTATGGAGAATCAAATGGGGGAGGGATGAAAGTGTGATATCTATTGTCACTTAGGCAAAAAGATTTACTAATTTGGAAGCACAACTATAATTATAGTTCCTTAGTTAAGGAATGAACAATTAATATCTTGTGAAAAATCTGGCAATGACATATTTTTTGACAGGTGCCTGCACTTTGTTGAGTTTTCCACTGCAAATTGGACAAACGAGAAAAAGAAATGGTTCTGTTGATGAAGAATGAACTTCTCTTTCTCCTCTATGACATTAGTTGAAGTCCTGGTTAATGACCAAAATAAATTACTGCTCTCTCTAGAGTCTTGGCAGAAATGGCATCTAACATTTTTTTGTATATATATCTGATGAAACTTTTAAATACATTTCATAGGCTTCAAAGGCCAGCAAAGCATGCATAGCTCACTCTAGATAAAGTAGCTGCTGTCCTATATGACTCTGCCTCATCAACATTTCCTGTAAAGTGTTCCCTACTTTTGACTCCACATTTTAAGTTCCTGTTGTGTGATGTTTTGTTTGTGTTCTGACAGATAAAACTTGCCTGGAGATCAGAGGTCAGACT
This sequence comes from Phyllotis vaccarum, assembly GCA_033318265.1. NCBI lineage: Eukaryota > Metazoa > Chordata > Mammalia > Rodentia > Cricetidae > Phyllotis > Phyllotis vaccarum. The sequence goes on from JARWLC010000005.1 coordinate 58,655,199, forward strand.
AGCCACTAGTTAACCAGAGGCCAAGCAGTGGTGACACACACTTTTAATCCCAACATTGGGAGGTGAAAGCTGAAAGATCAAAGAAGCAGAGAAGCAGCCACTAGAAACTTCTTACCTCAACAAAACCTCAGATCAAACAGGGCTGAGACCTTATATTCCTATCTCCACTTCCCTAGTGCTAGGATTAAAGGCCTGCACCACCATCAACGAGCTCTGTTTCTCTTTCAGACTGGTTCAATCTTATGTAGCCCAGGGTGGCCTTGAACTTCCCATCTTCAGGCTTCCTCCTCACAAGAGCTGGGATTAAAGGTGTGTGCCACCACTGCCTGGCCTCTACAGTTAACTAGTGGCTAGTTATGCCCTCTGATCTCCAGGCAAGCTTTATTTGTAAGAACACACACACACACACACACACAAAAATCATGTAACATTTCCACCTTTTTGCCTAATGGAAAGTGAAGGTTTTAATTAACATAGAAAAACCTATATACAATAAGTACAATAACTATATACACATATGTAAAAACAATAATTACAATAACAATGTGTAGTCCATTAGCATTTGACAAATTCAGAAAAAAATACTCCATTATTTATCTTATCTTGGTGAGTCCAAAGTGTTGTACCTGATTCACTTTCTATCTTAACCTGTGTTATCAATTGAAAACCTTTTTATGTCTCTCTACCTTATACACTTTACAGCTCTTTTGTTAGTTTCTTTGCTGAATTTGTTAAAAAGGAAAGCTATAATTATTCTAAGCTTCAACTCCATCAGAGATTTGAGAAGGATATAATATTCCTTGAGTAAACAGGAAATGTAGAGCAAACAACTTTCAAAGATAAGAAATGACAGAAACAGTTGGCTGCCTGGACAGTCACTCAAGGTTCCTCTACAATGTTAGGATGTCCATCTTTGGCCTACAGGCCTAGACTATCTGACAGACTTATCTGTGAAGCAGGATTTTGGGAGGACTGTCCTATCTTGTTTTGGCAAAGTTCTGAAGTCATCTTCTTTTGTGTCCTGCTTGTCCAACTTGGACAGTGTACTGACAGCAGTCAAGGCAATTGCACTTTCTTGCCCAGTGGCTAACTTTTGTCACAAAGGTCAACTCCATATGGAGTTCCTTTGATGCCCATCAAATCTTCTCATAGATTGATGCTACCAGAAACAGATATGTCTTGTCATTAAAAAAAAAAAAAAAAAAAAAAAGTGTCGTTAAAGCATTTTAAAGTCGTATTCTGCAGCTCTCTGAAGTGTCTGAAGACCATTTCCCTATCTAAAATACATATCTCTGTTTGACCTTGAAAACATATCTAACCTGACTAGAAGTTTAAGAGTACTAGGTGACTAACTACTAACTTGTATTTTTTTATTATTCTAAACAGTTTGTAATAATAACTTTCAAGGACTAGAAATTTACATTACATTGTTAGATGAGCTGTATATGAACAATACCTTAAAAAAGAGTAGAAACATATGTACACTATGTTCCAACCAAAAGAATCTGAAATTTGTGTCAATATACAAAAATCTATATCTATGTAAAATGTTTAAAACTAGTAGTTGCTTTTTGGGTTAAAAGTAAATTTAATAATCTGCCCTTTTATCCTATCATTTCTATAACATATTTACAATTTAACAAAAATAATCTTAAATTTGCATCAAAGTGCAAAAATCCAAGCCAATGTAAGATATTTAAAACTATTAGCTGCTTTTTAAAAGTAGATTCAACAATTTACTTTTTTTATTCTATTTCTATATCCCCCTTTCTTTTTAGAACAAGATCCCTGAATCTAATCTCCTTTGTTCAGCTTTTTTACTGACCATTACCAGTAACAACTTGTAACCAACCACCCTAAACAATGACAAATATCCATAACCCACTAAATGACTAAAACCCACCCACACTACCTCCTGGGAATATGAGTGTCACATTTTAAAATTGCTTTTTACTGTCTTGGGTGATAGAATCTTTAGGGAACGCTGAAAAAATTGGGATAGTCAAGTTCTTGGGTGAGGTAGCCGTACCACTTGTCCAGACTTTCCATAGTGGAAAAATGCAGGGCTTATCTCAAATCCTGGCTAGAGCAGTCTGTGAGGCTGGATCATCTCAGCCAGCCAACCACCTTGAAATTGTCCTGAGTAATTTGTAGTCCAAAGCCAATCTTTAGGTGGTATTTGTCAGCTTAGTGGTGGAACCCTTGTTCTGGGACCATCTTCCTTTTGGAGACTTCAAAGGTTGCTATTGGACATGGTCATGGTTCATTACAGAAAATTCAACATTTTAAATGTCATGCAGCAGATCTCAAAAAGGTTAAAGGAACATAATTGTTATATACATCTAGAGTATAAAAATTCAATTCCTAGTTACCTGATAGAGACTCAAACCTGAAATCATGTACAGGAAGCTAGAAGATGCCCTTATCTAGGATTATTACTCTATATGAGCATTAATATCATGACAAAAAGTTTAATATGTTAATCTTATAAATTTTATATAATATCCATACCTTAAGAAAAGTTTTAAAGAGTCAAAATAAAACCAAGAATCATGAGATCAGTAGCAATAAAATAATTTCTTAGTTTTTTTTTTCTATCCCATATCAAGTGGCTTTTCTGACATAAGACAGAAATGTGGGATTTTCCTTTTAACAATTATCTTAGGTTTAGAGAAGGAGGGAGCCACACTCAACTCTAAAACCAGCTTTAATTTTTAATTTAGCTGGGACTACGTTTGCATTATGTGTCTTTGAGAAGAGCACAAACAAACAGTCTGGAAGATGTATGAAATTTTATCCTATTGGAAATGTGATATACCAGTAGGCCAATTTACTCCTTTTCTTGGGACATTTTTTTTCTGGATGACTTGTCCATTTTTTCAGGTGTCTCATTTGTCCAGTTATCTCAGATTCTTTAGCTGGTTGCCTTCATTCTTCTGGAAAGACAAAAACAAAACCCTACTCCAACCCTAACTTTGGAGCGTTTCCCTTTTGGCAAGTTACATTTGATCAAATGAAAAGCATTTGTTAGTCCTTGTAAGTCAGTTTAGATTGAATGGCCATGCTAGTTAATCTCTTATAATCAAGATATCTCTCCTATTCAAACCTAATCTTTATCAATTTTGATGATATCCAGATATCCATAACTTTTCTTCCCCTGTGGAAACAAAGCAAAACCTCTTCCCAACATAACATATATCCTGGTTTCCATTCTGAGTATTAGTTTCACTTGTGAGAAATAAACACACACACTGCCAGATGCCACGTGAGAGTTTATTTGGGAGAGTTGTTGAGAGAGAGGAGGGAGAGGGAGGGAGAGGGAGAGGGAGAGGGAGGGAGAGGGAGAGGGAGGGAGAGGGAGAGGGAGAGGGAGGGAGAGGGAGAGGGAGAGGGAGGGAGAGGGAGAGGGAGAGGGAGAGGGAGAGGGAGAGGGAGAGAGGGAGAGGGAGAGGGAGGGAGAGGGAGGGAGAGGGAGAGAGGGAGGGGGAGGGAGGGAGGGGGAGGGAGAGGGAGGGAGAGGGAGAGGGAGAGAGGGAGAGGGAGGGAGAGGGAGAGGGAGAGGGAGAGGGGGGAGGGGGAGGGAGAGGGAGGGAGAGGGAGAAGGGGAGGGAGAGGGGGAGGGGGAGGGAGAGGGGGGAGGGGGAGGGAGGGAGGGGGAGGGAGAAGGAGAGGGAGAGGGAGGGAGAGGGAGAGAGGGAGAGGGAGGGAGAGGGAGAGGGGGAGGGAGAGGGGGGAGGGGGAGGGAGAGGGAGGGAGAGGGAGAGGGGGAGGGAGAGGGAGGGAGAGGGGGAGGGGGAGGGAGGGAGAGGGAGAGGGAGAGAGGGAGGGAGAGGGAGAAGGAGAGAGGGAGAGGGAGAGGGAGAGGGGGGAGGGGGAGGGAGGGAGGGGGAGGGAGAAGGAGAGGGAGAGGGAGGGGGAGAGGGAGAGGGAGGGAGATTCATGTGGTGGGCAGCTTTTTAAGATTTACTTAGCCACACCTAGGGGCATGCCCTCCATAGTGTGTTCTGCTGCAGCCATGTTTGGTTTACCACCTGGCAGCTACATGCCTTGAATCAAAACACTGAGAATAACACATCTTTAAGTATGCAGGTTAATAATAATTCGGTAGGGTTTTATTATTATTATTATCCAATGTCTCTCCACAGCTGTCATTCCTTTCTCATTATCATTTAGAAAATTTAAAGTTAATAAAGCATTATTCAATTTATCTCTGGGAATCTTTATATTATGCATATGAAATATATATTATTCCTTTTTGTTTATTAAGCATATCTTTAAGGGTTTGATTAGATCTTTCTATAACTGTTCAGTACCTATAATATGCTTTATGTTGTAATACGCAAAACACCATTTCATTCTACTAGAGACATATGCTGAAGCATTTCCAGTTTTAACTTGTACAGTTATCTCCATGATGGCCATAACTTTTTAAAAAATCTGTGATTACAGATTCAGCCTCTTCAGAATTCAGGGCAGTTGCCCATTAATCATGTTTTAAACTCCTTTTAAGCAGACTCCTCTGACCTCCCAGCCCTGTCTTGAAGTGCAAGGCCGGATGAGGGAATATAATAATGACAATCAAGGTAGAAAGACCAACCCTTTCAAAAACAGTTTCCAGTGAAGCGCAAAGAGTGTTACTGTGCCCACGCTTCTCATAGCAACAGAGTTGACTTGGTAATTTATCCTAGAGCTCAAAGAGATCAGGAAGAATGTTTGTCACCTAAGATGCTTCGGAAGAAACTGGGTAGGGTCAGATTCACGTCCCTGAATAGCTGCAAATGGCCAGGGAAAGGGGCTTGTATACTGAAGAATTTAATAGTAATTAGTTATTCTTTTGCTACAACTGCTATTTATGTGTCTTTCAGGAAAAAAAAAAGAACAGAACCAAACAAAAACTTTAAAATGAAAAAAGCACTGTATTGATAGGTGAAAAAAAAATTTATATAAGGAATAGAAGAGCTGGAAGTCACAGAGCAAAACAGAGACCAAGATGTTACCAATACCCAAATGTTATTTCCCTACACTGAGCTCCTGTCAGTCACAGAAAGTTCTGTGACTTTCTATGAACATACACTATACACTCACAAATGAAGTATTTTTTAATTTGTAAAGATTTAGTTTAAGCATATGAGTGTTTTTCCTGAGTGTAAGTATGTACACAGCGTACATGTCTGGTGCCTTTGGAGATCAGAGAAAGACATTGGATCCCCTGGAACTGGAGTCATGAACCACTATGTGTTTGCTGGGATCCAAACCCAGGTCCTCTGCAAGAGCAACATGTACTCTTAGCCTCTGAGCCATCTCTCCAGCCCTGAGTTAGGTTTTGTTGCTGTTTCTGAGAAAGAGTCTCACTATGTACCTCTGGCTGGATTGGAACTCAGAGATCATCCTGCCTCTGCCTTTTAAGTGCTGGATTTAAGACATGTGCCACCACACCTGGCTGAATTTAAAAATATGCATAATAATTTGTTGTTGTTATTGTTTTCAAGACAGGGTTTCTCTATGTAGCCCTGGCTGTCCTAGAACAAGCCTTGTAGACTAAGCTGGTCTTGAACTCAGAGATCCACTTGCCTCTGCCTCCCAAATGCTGGGATTAAAGGCATATACCAGCACCACTAGGCTGAACTAAACATTTTACAAAAGCTAATTCTATTTACGATTGGTGGAGAAAGTGGCGCTTTTGGATGGAATATTATAAGAAGAGGAAACATGATTTGGATTCCTCACTGGTCCAGCTTTGTTCTTTCCAACCCATGCCCACTGTAGCTATAGTAGTCTATTAAAAGTCCTATCAGGGATGGGAGAGATGGCTCATCCATTAAAGGCAACACTCAAAACCCAAACGTCAAATCATACAATATCGCTCCCTATGTGACTAAATGCTTAAAGAGCTTTCAGTGTCTCTAGAGCAGACCTTGCTCTTGCAGGGGGCATTTTCCATTCTCTGTCAGCATAAACCAGTAATACACAGAGTCTCATGGTTTCAGTGAGAAGCCACCCTAATGGCTTAACCGATGAGATCAGCCACTTCATCCAAGTTTGGTCAAGTCACAGGCTCCATTTCTTTGCAATCCCCTTAGATCTCTGTGATAGCTTTTCCTTTTGTTTTCACATCCTAACAAAATAAGAAACAGCAATTGTAGGTTGGCACCCTTCTTCCATGTCCAATAGCAATGAGTGCGTCTCTGTTCCCTGAGAAAGCCATGGCTAATTTGCTTAGGCCTGGAGGACATGCTTTTTGAGAACCAGCTGTGGCAAGAGGATGAGTTGTGGTGATTGGAGCCCACCCAGGAGCTAGGAAAGAGGCCAGTTGTTAACTCTGTGACAAGGAAATCTGAATGGGAAGAAAACAGACACTGAGTCTGAGTTGCCTTCCATTCCTAAGGCCCTGATACACCTCCCCGCCCACCTCCTCAGACTGTGTGCTCCACCTCAGCCATCTGGTCAACTCTTACTCTTTCTACCTCTGATCCACTGTCTCATCCTTTGTAAAGCCATCCTACCACACCCTTCTCTTTGTGATTCTGTGCTCCTCATCAAACCCAGAACCTCTGACAACTAAACAAGTACTCCACCACTGAGCAAACCTCAGCCCCTCCACATTCTCACTGTGTATCACAGCAGATTTGAGATCTTGTCTCTCCTGGAACATGGTCTCCCCAGATAGAAGGCTAAGTCTTGAGGAGTGCTCTGTTTTCCTTCCTTCCTTCCTTCCTTCCTTCCTTCCTTCCTTCCTTCCTTCCTTCCTTCCTTCCTTCCTTCCTTCCTTCCTTCCTTCCTTCCTTCAGTTCTTGGTACTATGAAATGACCAGAGCATAAACATCCCCTTGTATAAATTCTGAGTTTTATTAACTTTACTAAAAGTCCTTTATACCAAACTGTGTTCTCAGTAGGTGTGGCCTGCTGTGGCATCATGACCTGAAGAGACAGCTGACCTTCAAAGCTTTCACTGAAGGGGGGGAGGGGCGACGAAGACATGACACCAGCGAGTGGGTGAGGAAATGTCAATTACTGTATTCATGAGTTTCTCTGTCCTGCCGGGCTAGTACCTCATTGATTTAGTCCCAAATAATCACACAAAGGTTTACGTTAATTTATAAACTGTTTGGCCTACAGCTCAGGCATATTATTTGCCTAGCTCTTACTTTTAAACTAACCCATGATTCTTATCCACGTTTAGCCACATGACTTGGTACCTTTTTTTCAGTGTAACTTTCTTGTTTTGTTTCCCCTTGGTCTGGCTGGCATCCGCACTGACCTATATCCATGTTTCCTTTATTATCCCTAGTCAAAGGGTGGGGGGCATTCCGCAGCACCGTTCCCTCCCTTATTACAGCTTTGAAAAAACAGTCCACTTTTTTCTCTGCTTTCCTGAAGTCAACAGGATCTGAAGCTGAGGGCTCAGTGGCAAGTGCTCAGCTAACTCATGCAAGGCCCTGGGTTCCAGCCCCAGAACTTAAATAAATAAATAAATTCAATAATAGAGTGGAGGTAAGGAATCAAATATTTCAAAACCAAGAAGATAATTATTGCTGTTAATATTCTTCTTGTCCCTTTACTTCTGGATTGGTATACTTCTGGATTGGATCTACAGGCAAGAAGTCTAGGAGGAAGCAGTTGGGAATTTCAGACAAATCCATAATGAACCATCCAATAAGCTTCACTTTGAAAATATTGATGTTGACGATGATAATTCACATATTCTAAAGCAGTGCTTCTTAACCTTCCTGAGGCTTGGACTCTTTAATACAGTTCCTGCATGATTCAGTAGTTCCCAAGCATAAAATTATTTTTATGCTGCTACTTCCTAACTGTAATTTTGTTACTGTTACATTATAAGTCATAATGTAAATATGTTTTCCAATGGTCTTTGGGGGTCACAACCCACAGGTTGAGAAAGCTGTTCCAACAGGACCTAGACCTTGATGATTTTTTAAAAAATGTATTATTATAAAAGTTTCCATCTCATTCAACTTATAAAGTTGGAAAAAAGACAGCTCTGGGACCGTGATAAGTCATGAACAAATGTAACTGCTAGGCACCATTAATGAGTATAAAATGGTACACTGCAAATAATATGCCTTCATGGCCCAGCCACAGCATCATTTGACTGATTGTGAAGGGAATTATCAGTATGAGATGGTATTAGTCAGGGAAGGCTCTCAAGGTACGAAGTCACTGACTTTTGAATAAGAGGCTGACATGAAATAGGTCATATTTTAAAAATGTTATCTTAGCAACAGGGTAGAAATGAAGTGAAGTGAGGAAGCACAAGGCAAGAGGGTCATGTGGGAGACAGTACAGTAAACAGAATGATAGGAGTCATCCTTCCTTGGGGGTTGTGGAATACAGTAGAAATGGTTTAGCCAGAGCAGTATTGACCATTGCACAACAGCCTGGGCTTAGCAGAAAACCTGGCTTGGACTCCCAATTCCAGACCTACCACTATAGAGATATGTTATATATTTAATAAAACCAGTCTGGAAAATCAGAGAAGGGATCTACCCACAGTCAATCCAGGAGGGTCAGAGAGTGGTAACTGAGGGTCAGAGAGTGGTAACTCACACCATTAATCCCAGCACAGGGAAAGACTGGAGTGGTGACCTACGCCTTTAATCCCAGTAGATCTGAGTTTGAGGCCAGCTTGGTTTACAGAGAGAGTTCCAGGCTCCCAGGCAGGCAGTGGTGGTGCCAGGCCTTTAATCCCATAACTCCAGAGACAGAGATCTTTCTGTGTTTCTGTGAGTTCAGGCTAACTACCAAATAGTAGTAGCTCACACCTTTAATCTTAACCTGGATGCAAAACAACTGGATGAAGAAACTATTTAAGGCAGGCATAGAAAGACAGATTAAGGTAGTAGAAGCCATGAGTGAGGCTAAGGAAGCTGAAGAGAGCTGAGTGAGATTTTTTTCTGTGGTGTTTCCTCTCTGTGATCTTTCAGCCTTTCCCTGATATCTGGCTCTGAGTTTCCTTTATTACAACCAGAATTCATGCAACATACCACTGTCTACACAAGTTACGTGGGTAACCTGTCAGCAGACTCCAAGTCTATTCTCTCATCCACACACACAACCAAGAGATCATGGTACACTGAGTGCTGATCATGTCATTGTCAGAATACCTTTCTGGACTGGAAGGGACCAAGCTATTATTATTCTTCCTGCTTCTGGCAGTTAGTCCACAGGCACAGGCAGGAGGCAGGATGATGCAGAACTCAAGATTAGCCTGGGTCACAGAACAAGATCAAAGGCACACTGTGCTACGTAGGTAAACTGTCTCAAAAACAAAGCCAATGAAATAAAGATCATAAATTGTCACTGAAATAGGGCCTGAATTTTATGCTCTGCCTCTTACCTTGGCCCGCTTGTCTCTAGTCATTTACTTTCCTATGGATGCTCTGAGCTGCCTAAGCACTTTCTGCAAAGTCCAGTTCCAAGTAAATTACTACTAGGCTCCAAGAAATTCCTTTTCCCAAAGTCTGGTATTTAGACAAAAGCCAGCATTCCTAGGGGATTTAAGATAGTTTCTTTGTGTTAAAAGGCCTTATCTCTAGTAAAAAGGGACCTATTAGCATATCAAGGTCCATGCTAGCCTCTAGGCTGTCTCAGTGGTGCTAAGTACCTGGGACAGGGTCATCCTGGCAGGCAGATCCTGCCCTACCTCTCCAGGCCCCAGCTTCATTTTCTTTCCTCCAGCTTCTCTCTCTTCCTATCATAACCTAGCCATTTTGCCTACAGACCTTCTTGACTCAGGGTCCTCTCTTGGGCTCCTGGTCTGTGGCTTTTCCCTTATCCTTCCTCTTCCTTCTCTCCCCCCTTCTTCTTTCCCTCCCCACTCCTCGTGGTCCTGGTTCAGACTGGACCTTTCTACATGCCTCTGGCTGTTCTCTCCCTCACATCTACAAAAAAACAACAACAACAAAAAACCTTCTCAAACATGTCCTGCTCTTTTTCATTCAGTTACCTACTGTTAGCAAGAATCTGGAATAGAACATAATCTCCCTAGGGGTTGGAGGGGTGTTTGAGAACAGAATAAGATAAGTATATAAAGCTCTGACCTCAGTTCTTGCCATAGCAAAATGCTGAGAAATAGTTCATCTAAGAAAAAAAAAATCACATGTGGCAGAATGTCAGATTTCGATTACCAGATGTGGGAAAGAGTAAAAGAGGAAGTAGAGCTGTATGTAGTGCAGCTGATAGTGTCCTTGCAGCCTGCAGCGGGCCACGGATACCTCATCACGGTATGAATGGAGCATGGTGATGCTCACTTACAGTCTTTGCTCTCAGATGGAAGCAGGAAGATCAGAAATTCCAGGACACCTGTAGCTGCATAGATAATCTGAAACCAGCATGGGATGCGTGCATGAGACCCTGAAAACAAGCAAACAAAAACAGCCCATCAGGAAGAATGAGGAGACCAAGTCTGCAGCTTTCCTAACTTACAGACTGCTTGGAAAGCACCCTCAGGAAAAGCAGATGTTGAGCTCCCTATGTACCCACTGAGGAGACAGTCTTACAGGCAAGGCAAAGCCCGAACTTGTCAGGCAGACACATAGATACTTCATAAACTGTCCCAACCTGCCTTCCAAGACTGAATCTTGTCAATTCATGACACAGAAGGTGTCAGCCAGACTGTCTAATATATATCATTCTGTGCTCCTTCGCCTTTGGATGAAATGTCTTTTGTTCTTTATTCTTTTTGTGTTGAAGGTCAAAGGCAGGGCTTCGTGCATATAAGGCAAACTTTTCCCACAAAGCTGCGCCTCTGGATGGGATGTCCTACCCACTCTCAACTTCAGCTCCTCATTTAAGGTATGACTTATACTGGTTTACTCACCTTCTTCTCCAGGACGCCTTCTCTAGATTACCACAGAATTCCATTGATGTCTCTATGATGAGTCACATTCTATTCTCCTGAGTGTGTGTGTGTGAGTGTGTTATGTGTATAGGTGTGTACATCTAGAGGCCAGAGGCTTACTTCTGATGTTGTTTCTTTGATGCTGCCCCTCCCTCCCTTCTGTCCTTTCTCTTCTTCCCTTCCTCTCTCTTCCTTCTTTTTTCTCTTCCTTCCTTCTTTCTTTCCATTTCCTTATCTCTTCCTTTCTTTTATTTTTAAGACAGGGTCTTTCACTTGCCTGGAACTCCTTAAGTAGCTTACCCAGCAAGCACCAAGGATTCTGCCTTTCTCAATCTCCCCAGTGCAATATCCAGCTTTTAAAAACTTGAGTTCTCTAGATGCAAATCAGGTTCTTCTGCTTGCAAGGCAAACATGTTACTGACTGAGCCATCTCTCAGCTTCCTGGTTGATTCTAGCTTTCTCTTAAAATCTGTCATTTGTGGTCCAGGATAGTAGGGACAATGATCTAGTCATTGTTGGCTTGACACTCTCTGGCCTATTGCAACACTCACAGGCTCTCGCTGAACAACACCCAGAATATTGTGTTTGAAGAAAAAGAAGCATGGCTGTAAGATGATAGATTTTATTCAACAATCCACACATAAAAGCCAGTTTGTTTATTATAATAATTAGTGTGTTTGAATTTCCAGATCTTTCAGGAATGATATAAACTCATCTTCTCCCAATAGGCTTTTATATCGACAGATGCAATAAAGTGATTAGATGTCTTTATGAGATGTTGCTTCTCTGTAACCAAAGCAATATGGCTACTATGGAAAAGGGAGTGGCCAGAGGCTTCTTATCACAGACCTACTGGCAGGCCTGGTCCTGCTTATGCATGTGAGTGCATGAGACCAGCTAGCAGGCTTGGTTATTCATGGGCACATGTGGGTGTGTCCTTCATTTTTTTAAAGATATTTTTCTATTCTAGTTTCCATGGTTCAACCAAGTCATCTTACCCAGATAGAAACCGCTAATGAAAATATTTTCCTTAATCTCTTTTCGGTGTCCATAGGCTTAAGCATATAATTTTTAAGGAACACAAACACAAAATCTGATTATTCTATTTCCCAATGTCCCCAGACATTATTCTACTAAATATGATACTTCTCATTATCTCCATATTATTCTTTTAAGTATTTTACCTCAAAGATTTTAGAGAATTCCTTTGTAATACTTTAGCAGGGATTATAGGTTTGTAAGGGCGGTAGTTAGGGTTCTAGGCTGATTAAAAAGTGTATAGTCTTCCAACCCCTGGGTACTAAGCAGTCACTTTGCTTCGCACCCTGCCTCAGGGGTCTTACACAGATAAGAAAATAGTAATTTTCTTTGTGGTCTTTGTACAAAATGTATACGTAGTCCAGCTTCTTACCTGTTTCTAATAAATAAGTTCTTTTTCTTCCTTTTTATTTTATTTTAAAACAGAGCTTCTCTGTGTAGCTCTGACTGTCCTAGGACTCATTCTGTAGACCAGGCTGGACTTTTACTTAGAGATCCACCTGCTTCTACAATTTCTTTTTGTTTGGTTGAGATGTGTTTTTTTGTTTGTTTGTTTGTTTGTTTTGGGGGGTTTTTTTGTTTTGTTTTTTTGTCTCACTGTGTAGCTCTAGCTGTCCGAAGCTCACTATGTAGACCAGGGTGACCTCAAACTCACAGAGACCCTCCTGCCTCTGCTTCTTGAGTCCTGGGATTAAAGGCATGGGGCCGGAGAGATGGCTCAGCCGTTAAGACGACTAGCTGCTCTTTCAGAGGACCCTGGTTTGATTCCCAGTACCCACATGGCTGCCGCTCATAACTTTCTAACTCCATTTCCAGAGGATCTGACATTCTTACACACACATATATGCAGGCAAAACACCAATGTACACAAAATAATAAGTCATAAAAAGGGTGTGTGAAACTGCACCCAGCAACACTTTCTGTCTTTTGGTCTTTTATGTAGGGACTATAATGTCTTCAACAAGTCCCCTCTAAATGGGTCTTTCTCAGGTTTTTCCCGTTCCTTGTCTCAGAACCATTTCAGCAGCTCATCTAAGCCTCAGATTTCCTACCTAGCCTGTGCCTCTTTCATTCTGAAAAACACTATCTTATCTTGAAGAGAAAACAGAGACCACTGGCTGCGAATTCCAGCAATTTCCTGCCTCCAGGGTACTTTGTACATTGTGTTCTTCCGCTTCCAAACAGCACATAGCTCCTGGATTGTGTCTGGTTCTATCTAGCCTTTGTGCTGGTTGGAATGTCATTCTCACTCCCTTCTGTTTGTCTGTGAAAGAGTCTTTGACCTTTCAAACCCAAACCAGGATATCATCCTAGAAACAATCAACCTGTCACTTCTGTGTATTATATTGTGCACCTCATGTTTTTAATGGGCCTTTCCCACCATTGCACTTCATATGCTGATCTGAGATTTGGCTCTGAGGCTGTTTCCACAAGTCTTGAAGTTCCTGAGAGCTAACTGACATCACAATGCCCAGCATTTGCTGGAGTCAGGTAATAGAAGCTACTCAATAAATATTTATTGAATAGATAGTGTGAGAGGTGTAATGACAGGGATTTTCAGAAGTAGAAATGAGTCATCTGCTTTTCTTGTGTAGAGAAAACATTGTTGGGCCATCAGTGGAGACCCAGCTCCAGCCCATGGGAGCAGGAGATCTCCAACCCTCTCACTGCTGCCTCCCCCATATCGGGAGGAAGGACAGGCTTCACTGACACTGGAAAATAGTGAGGCCTCCCATTGAATTTGGATCTAGAAAGGATGCCCTTCCACAGTCAACAAGGAAAAGGAGAATAAGAGAATCTGCTGCTTTCACACTAACTTTGGTAAAGCCTCCTAGTGCTAGGCAACTTGTTAATAGCGTATATCAAGCAATCCCAGAAGTTGGCTTCTGTGTATGAGTGGTATATGCACATACCTGTGGACTAGCATGTACCCGCATGTAGAAGCCAGTGGAGGATGCTGAGTGTCTTCCTCTACCACTCTTCACCTTATTTTTTTATGATTTATTTTTATTTTATGTGCATTGGTATTTTGCCTGCATGTATGTCTCCGTGACAATGTCAGAAGCCCTAGAACTGGAGCTACAGACATCTGCCATGTGAGGGTAGGACCAGGTCCTCTGGAAGAGCTGACAGTGATCTCTCTTAACTGCTGAGCCATCTCTCCAGTCCTCCCCCCCCCCCCCCACACACACACCTTATTTTTTTAAAAATCGGGTCTTTCACTGAATCTGAAGCTCACTGTTCTGGCTAGGCTAGCTGCCCAACAAGCTCCCACGATCCACCTGTCTTTGTCTCAGAGTGCTGGGGTTTGTAGGCACATGAAGCCACGTCTGGCTTCTACTTGGATGCTGAGGATTTGAACTGAGGTCCTCTTGTTTTGACTGAAAATTATCTTACACACTGAGCCATCTCCCAGGCACTCAAAGTTGGCTTTTTAAAAATGTTGCTGTATTTTAAAAAGCAAAATATGAGCTCAATTGTAATGTTCCGTGAAAGGTATCTGGCTTAAGAAATGATAATATTGCTATGCAGCTGTAAAAATGAGCAAGGAAGATTGTAGTAGGGTTTCCTCTCAGGACAGCCAGCACACAAATAGGGACACCGAGACTTATTATTTATTATGAAAGCTTGGCCTTAGCTTTTTTTTTTTTCTGACTAGCTTTTATAACTTAAATATCTGTTTCTATTAATCTGCATTTTCTCACATGGCTCAGTTACCTCTCCTCTGTCCCAAATGTCTGACTAGTTCCTTGTCCTGCTGGCATCTCCTTCATGTGCCTAATTTCATCTCCAGCTCCTCTCTTTGCCCGGAAGGTCCAGCCATTCTCTCTCACCTAGCTATTAGCTATTCAGCTCTTTATTAAACCAATCAGAAGGCACCTTGGCAAAGACACATCTTCACAGTTTACAAATATCCCACAACAGAACATCTTCATGTTAACGCAGAGAGAGCTTTATAATATACCAATGATTGGAAAAAGCAGATATAGAACAGTAAATAATATAGCAGGCCTTCTATGTTATAAGGTGAAAGAAAGCGTATGTTACACATGGTCATACTTGCCTTCATAATCCTAGAAGCTAGAGGTTAGCAAGATGGCTCAGTGGTTAAGAGCACACAGTGCTTCTTTGGAGGGCCTGGTGATAGAACTTCTCTGACCCATCAGAGCCCATGGTCCCACAGCCATTCAGTCCCAAATAATTACACAAAGGCTTATATTAATTATAAATTGTTTGGCCTATGACTCAGGCTTATTACTTGCCAACTCTTAAGCTAACCCATGATTCTTATCCATGTGTAACCACATGGCTTGGTACCTTTTCTCAGAGTAGCTTTCTCATCTTCCTCTGTGTCTGGCTGGCGTCTCTGCTCTGCTCTTCCTTTTCCCAGAGTTCTCCTCTTCTGGTAACCCCACATATCTTCCTGTCTGCCATCTGCCCCCTGGGGTTCAGACAATCTTTCTGCCTGCTTCTGCATAATTCTGAGTCCCGAGAGGAGGAGTTCAAGGAAGATGTCCCATTTAAAATGGTGTATTCCAAGGTCTTTCACTTTCTGCACATTGTACAGCTGTGGGTCTTTGTATTTGTTCCCATTGACTATAGAAGTAAGCTTCTCTCATATTATTGAGCAAGACACTGATCTGTGGCTATAGCAGAATGTCATTATGAACCATTTGATTGTTACACTCCTTTAGCAGAACACTAGTATTTGGCTTTCACCAGGGAAAATGGCCTATCTAGTCCCACATTCCCACCTTAGCAGTGTCAAGTATGGTCTCATCTCATAAAGTGGACCTTAAATCTGATCATAGTGGTTGGTTACTCCCATAACATTTGTACCACAATTGTACCAGCATATCTTGCAGATGGTTCCTCTTGTAGTTTGGAGGGTTTGTAACTGGATTGGTGACTGCCTTTCTCCTCTATTAGCCTGCAGAGTACCTTCCAATACCACAAATGCTAGTCAGTAGGGGTGAAGGTTTTAGGAAGGTACCAGCTCAACTTCTCCTTGTTCAGTGAAACACCTAAGTGTTTTCTTCCACAATAGGGCCTCACCATCAGCTTATGGAGATCAACCAATAAGCTTGGCAATAGCTCCAGTTATTTGAGGGTTTCCCTGGAGCCTCTTTTGTCAAAAATCAATTAGATATAACCTACTCCTGGCAATGGAAGTTGTTAGCAGATGAATCTCTTCTGCCTGTCTATTCCCAATTAACCACTCAGAGGCATATATTGATTGTAAATGTTTGTCCTATGTTTCAGGCTTATTACTAGATAGCTCTTACAACTTAAATCAGCCCATTTTTGTTATTCCATGTGTGGCCATGTGGCTGTGGCACGACATGTGGCATCTGCTGGCATGTTGTTCTTGGGCAGCTGGCTGGTGTCTCTTAATCTCCAACCTTTTCCTCCTGTATCTCTGCTTGAATTTCCTTCCTGGTTCTATCTTCCCTTGCCACAGGCCAAAGAAGTTTTATTTATCAACCAATGAGAGCAAAACATATTCACAGCATACAGAAAGACATCCCACAGCATTTCTTTTCTCCTGTCCAATAAGTTTAATATAGTAAAATTACATATAACAAAAAGTTACAAGAATCAGTTACAATATTCAGTCTATCTGTATTTGGCAAAATTAAGGAAAATACTCTCATCACTTTTATTTTTGAGCCTGAAGTTTCATGTCTAATTTATCTTTTATTGTAACTAAGGAAAACTATAACTATAACTATCCAGTCTTCAACTCCATCAAAGTCTCTGGAAGAATGTTTAGTGAAGCAGGGAGTTTGAAGGACTGTCCCATCTATGTTGGCAAATTTCATCAGTTGCTTCTCTCTGTGTCCTGTACAATGTCTGACAGTTTCTTCTGTGGAGCAGGAACCTAAAGGACCATCCTGCATTGTTTTGGCAAAGTTCAGTGGTCTCTTTCCTATGGGTTCTGCATGTCTAATTTGTTCATCATACTGTCAAGCAGTCCAGGCAAGAGCAGTTTCTTGCCCAAATTGCTAACCTTGGCATACTGAAAACAAACTCGGGAGTTTTTTTCAATGCCCATCATCTCTGAAGTGAATTGGTGCTAAAAGAACCAGATGTGTCTCATTGTCATGAAAAACCCCATGTTAACAATATTTTAAATGCCATATTCTATGGATCTTGAAATATTTGAAGACCATCTATCTAGTTAAAATATATTTTTGAATACCTAGAAAACTTAACTAACATGAATATAAATTTGATTATTATAGATGACTATTAATCTGTATTTCTTAATTATATATCGCAATTTTAAAGGAGTTGCATAAACATAAATACTAAAGAAGAGAATAAATGTACATAAAGCATAGTAAAATTATTTTAAATTTGTGTCAATAAACTATAACTCATACCAACATAAAATATTTTGAGATTAACAGTTTTTTTGGACTAAAGTAGAATCAATAATCTACCCTTTCTATCATAATAATCGACCCTTTATTTTCCCTATCATTTCAATATCATATCCCTCATTCTTCTTTAAAAGGAGATTGACTATGACCATTAACCATTTATAACCAACCCCCCTTAAATGAGAACAAATATTCATAAACAATATTTTGAGAATTTGGCAGTAGTTCTCTAAATTACTTCCTACTGATTGGTGGGTGTTGATGGAACCCTGAGAAATTGTAGAATTATGGTTAAATCTTGACTGAAGTAGTCTGTAAGGCTGCATCATTTCAGTCAGTTGCCTTGAAGCTGTTCTGGACGTTGAATCACCTGGGCCATCACTCCCATTGGGGACCATTTGGGGTGGGGTGGGGGTCTTATTTAATCAAACCATATTAGCCTGGACGGAATCCACAACTTCTTATCTTCTGTGGAAACAAAGGCAGAATCTCTTTTCTGAAGGAATATATTCTTACATCAAACTTTTGAAGTCTTTATATCTTTATAATATTTATGTTGGTTTAACTTAGCAGCCCTCACAATCAAATGTCTCTCAGCAGTTAGCTCATTAACAGTCAAAAAATTCAAAGAAAAAATAATACACATAATCCAGACTCTGTATTTTTCATCTTTGCATAGCTTATTATAATTTTTTATTACTCTATTTCTTTTAATACTTGTTTTATTATCTTTAAATTCTATGTCTCTATCTTTTTTCCTTTTTCTCTTAAGCCTATATACATTTTCTAAAAATACTGTGACATGTTTAGAGGTTTCTTTTTGTCTGAATCTGTCTTTATTGTATCTGTGTAATCCTTTTCTGACCACTGCTTTAAACTGCTAAGAGAGCATGGCTAGGACCAACGTGGCAGCTTTGGCTGCTGGCTCTGTCCCTCTAGGCTTTCCAACATGGTGGAGCCACCAATGAGAGTCATGCTTACATCTCGTGGACAGTGGTTGGGAGAAGCCTCTTTACAGTGGTTGGTATAAAAGGCTCTAGGAACCTTCCATGCAGTATACAGCTGTGCTCTCAAGCCCGCAGACAGCAGCTGGGAGAAGCCTCTTTGTATCACTGCCAGTGAGAGACTTCAGGAGTTCATCATGTACAGCTGAGACCTGCCACAGCCAGGGATACAGTTCTGGCTCTACATGGCAGCCCACAATGAGAAACTCTGACGCTGTTCTTAGCTCATTTTTGTGTGTCTAGAAGCCCTTTTTAAAGCTTTCTTGGGTTTTATGTGGATAGAATTGCCCCACATTGGGCACCATTTGTAAAGAAATGAATCTTTCCTACCTTTCTGTTCTCAAATAACCACTCTCAGGCTTATATTAATTACAAATGTATTGTAATAGGGTTTTTTGGTCTTGGGCATCTAGAGGTTTGAACTTATAGACTTGTAGCCTTAGATTTTTTTTTTTAGTTGTTTATTGTTGATTAGGTTTTAAAAATGATTTAAATATTTATATTAAGTATGTTGTTCGGCCTATGGCTTAGGCATATTGTTAGTTAGGTTTTTTTTAACCTAATTTATTTTTATTAATTTGTCTTGTCACATGGCCCATGGCTCACCTGTGTTTTTTATATGTGTTTTTTTTTGGGGGGGGGTTGGTTTGGTTTTTTTTTTTTTTTTTTTACTTTGTCTTGTTTTTTTTTTTTTTTTTTTTTTTTTTTACGTTGTGATTTTTCCCTCCTACTTTTCCTATGGTGCTTGTCATGGGACAAAATAACTCCTTTATTTAAAAATTAATATTCATAACATACAATAAAACATTCCCACATCACAAATGTTTGACCAATGCTTGGGATTATTACTAGCTAGCTCTTATAACTTAAATTAACCCATTTCTATTCATCTATATGTTGGTATATAGCAGTGGTATTACCAATCTGTTAGCATGGTGTCTCTCATACTCTGCCCTTCTTCTTCGGCATCTCTCTTGGATCTTCTGTCTGGCTCTATCCTGTCTTGTCATAGGCCAAGGCAGCTTTACTTATCAACCAATGAGAGGAACACATATTCATAGTATGCAGAAAGATATTCCACAGCAGAGGTTTTACTTGGTAGAAAGAAAGAGGTGTGCAGTTAAGGATTTGTCTCCCTTTTATTTGGTGATTTCATTTAGATATCTTCCATAGATGTTTACATTTTAAGAAGCTTCTACTAAAGTAGTTTTCTGTAAGACTCCCCTCAAACTGCCCTTGGTGTTAGCTGCCCCTCCCTTCATTCCCTCCCTTACCCGTCTCTTTCCTACCCTATTGCATTTAACCCTTCCATTCAAGCTTCTATTCTTCCATAACTATAAATTTATTTCTCTCTCCTTGGGAAATCCTGTTTCCCCACCCAGTCCCTTATTCTATATTTAACTACAGTGGTTATACATTGCATCATCTCAACAAAAGATTTAGCAGCTAACATCTACTTATAAAAGAATATATATCATACTTGTCTTTTGGAGTAGGGTTACCTCACTCTAGATGATTGTTTTTCTTCTCTATCTATTCACCTGTGAATTTCACAATTTTTTAAGCATCTAATATTCCATTGTGTAAATGTGCCACATTTTCATTATCCATTCTTCTGTTGATGGGCATCTAGGACATTAAGTTTCCAATTTCCGTCTATTATATAGTGGCAATAAACACGGTTGACCAAGTGTCTCTGTGTGGGGTGAAGTACCCTTTTGGTACATGCCTAAGAGTGATACACCTGGATCTTGAGGAATATTGGTTCCCAGCTTCTTAAAGAACTACCATACTGATTTCCATAGTAGCCATACAAGTTTGCACTCCCACCAGCAATGAATGAATGTTTTCCACATCTTCATCAGCATGAGCTGCCACATCTTGTATTATTCATAGCAATTCTGACAGGTATAAGAAGAAATACCTCATTTTGATTTGCACTTACCAGATAATTAAAGATCTTGAACATTTTCCCTGGGGAGGGGAGTGCATGCCTTTGACCTCAGCATTTGGGAGGCAGAGGCAGGTGGATCTCTGTGAGTTAAAGTCCAGCCTGGTCTCTACAAATTGTATACCAGGATAGCTAGGGCTACACAGAGAACTCCTTTCTCAGAAAAAAAAGAGATGTTGAACATTTTTAAGTGTTTCTCAACCATTTGTGCTTCATTTTGTCTCTGTGTTTAGCTCAACACCTCGATTTTTAAATGGGATGTTTGCCTCATGATGCCCAGAATTTTTAGTTCTTTATATATTTTAGATATTAGTTTCTATTACATGTGTAAAGATCTTTTTCCATTCTCTATCCTGCCACTTTGTTTGAGTGATGATGTTCTTTGCTTTTAGCTTTTTAATTTCATGCAATCCCATTTGTTATTTTTGTTATTGGTGCCTGTGCTATTGGTGTCCTGTGTCAGTGAATTCAAGACTAGTTTTCACTTTCTCATCCCAGAGTCAGTATCTGTGGGACTATGCTGAGGTCCTTGGTCCATCAGGAGTTTTCCTCAGGGTGATAAATATAAATATTTAAATATATAAATACTTATATAAGAGAGTGAATATTATATTTATAAAATATCAGATATTTATGTTATAAAATGATGTCAAGTATGTGGGGATTCAATAAAAGCTTCAGAAGTTTTGGGGATATCAGACGGAATCTACCCACAGTCTATGAGGGGAGTTAATAAAAGCTCCAGAAATTCCAGAGCTCTAACCATTGTAAGTCTAGGAGAATCTGAAAGTGGTGATTCACACCTTTAATCCCAGCACAGGGAGTATCCTGGGAGTGGTGACCTACACCCTTAATCCCAATTTAGTGGAGGTCATTTTAGATTACAGAAGGAATTCCAGGCTCCCAAGCAGGCAGTGGTGGGGCTACGCCTTAATTTACCAACAGAGTATTTAAGGCTTAAGGCAGGCATAGAGAGAAAGGAAGCCAAGGGAGGCGAGGCTGAGGAAGCTGGAAGACAGCTGGGTAAGATCTGACTGTGGTGTTTATTCTCTCTAATATCTCCAACTTTCTCAGAGATCTATCCCTGAGTCTCATTTATTCCAGCAACACAAGTGGTCCAATGGAAAGCCAAGACCCAAGAAGTTAGGAGGAAGCATCCATGAGAGAAGTGGTTAAATCGTGTTTAACTTCCTTGACTTTCTTGTACTTTTCCAGGAGTCTAAACTCCAACTAATCAAATTACAACAAGAGATAAACCTAAAACCCATGCCATATAAAGCATAAATGCCCACTACCTCATTTTCCCCTGCTAGAGATGGCAAATGAGATAGGCCCCTCATGTCCCTAAGATAGCAGACCAGAAGTATCATGACTAATCAGATCTTTGTACCTAAATGTTTAGGCTCTTTTAGATGAGAGAAGACAAAATCAAAATCATGGCATAAAAATAACTTAAAAAAAACTTTACCCAAATAAAAGTGTACACTGTAGTAGTTTAAATGTAATTGGCCCCTATGAGCTCATAAAAAGTGTGGAGGTATCGCCTTGTGGGAGTAGATGTGACCTTGTTTGAGGAAGTGTGTCACTGTGAAGTGGGCTTTGAGGTCTCATATATATTCAAAAATGCCCCAGTGTCCCAGTTTACTTCCTGTTGCCAGCCAATCAAAATGTAGAACTCTCAGCTCCAGCAGCATGTCTGCCTGCATGCCACCATTTTCCTCCATGATGATAATGGACTGTAAGCCACCCCCATTAAATGTTCTTCTTTGAAAGAGTTGCCATGGTCATGATGTCTCTTCACAGCCATAGAAAATCTAAGATACATATCACGCTGCAAACAACTCAGAGATGTCACATGGACCTCACTGGGCAAGGCAGTCAGGCAGTGGGACTGTGCTGAGAGCCAGTGCAGAGGGATGGGAATGGGTCATGCTGTTAAATTGGCAGCGGTGGGGACAGATGAAGCAATATGGGGACAAAAAAGGGGAGACAAAGTTGTTGATTTAACCAAACTAAACTCAGAAAGAGTAGATTTATGCGTAGTTGTGCCATTTTTTCATTAGCCAGTTTAAGATTAAGATTATATGCAGTCCTGTGACAGACTAGACTTTGTAGGCAGACTTTTTCTGTCCTGCCAACCAGTTCCCAAATAACCACACAGAAACTTATTAAATATAAAAGATTAACCAATAGCTTGGGCTTGTCTTTTAGCCCTTATAACTTAAATTAATTCATTAACCCTTTTTATGCTGCTCCTTTTGTGTCTGGCTGAAAACTCCTGAGACTCTACCCTTCCTCTCCTTAGCATTCTCTCTGCCTTGAAAATCCTGCCTAGCTATTGGCCTTTTAGCTTTTTTTATTATTATTAAAACAATCACAGTGACATGTATTCACATAGTGTAAATGTTCCACAAGACTTAATGCTAGTGATGAGGACAACAGATACTGTTTTCAATGTCTGGCCAGTGTTGGATAAACCATCCCCTGTGCCTGTCCCTGAAGCCTCCTGCCCTTCCTAGAACCCTTCACCCACTGAATGTCCTACAGTCTTGCTTATGCTCCACATCAAGCTTGTCTAAGGCTACAGACACTTGTGACTCAGCTGCTTTTCTGTGTTGATGCTGGGAATTTGAACCCAGATCCTCATGCTTGCATACAAGTGATCTTACCTGCTGAGCCACCTCCCAGAGCCCCAAGCATATTTTTTTTAAAAAAAACAAAACATAACTGTATTGTTTTAAGTGTGAATATAAGAATAATTCAAATACATGGAGAATAAGAAAATAATATAAAATAAAGATTTTAAAAGGTAGAAAAATTTGGAGGTGTTTAATGTTAAAATGAAATCTCTAACACATGAATGTTTTGGGGTGTCTGGTGTCTGTCTTAGTCTTTCCTGCCCTTCTTCAATCTATTTACAGCACAGGCACTGGCCACAGGCTGGGCCTCAGTCATTAATCAAGAAAATGCCCACAGGCTTCTCTGGTGGAGACATTTCTTCAGTTGAGAAATTTCTCAGCTAATTCTAGTTTGTATCAAGTAGACATAAAATTAGACCACACCATCTCATTCTTTTTTTAATTTTTTATTTTTATTTATTTATTTATTTATTTTTTGAGACAGGGATTCTCTGTGTAACAGCTCTGGCTGTCCTGGATCTTGCTCAGTAGACCAGGTTGGTCTCAAACTGCCTCTGTCTCCTAAATACTGGGATTAAAAGTGTACACCAGCACCACCTGACCTTTATAGTGCTCTTAATGATTACAATACCTGTCATCCATCAGTGTGCTTTACTATGAGCTGATTTCTCCATTCTGCGGGTCAGACTCTGAGCTGTCCTTGAGCCATGCCAGGGTCCTTGCACTTGACCCTCTACCTGGAGTTCTCTTGCTCTTCATAGCTTCATGGCCTCAATCAACTACCATCTTTTCCCTTTTTAAAAAATTTAAGTTTATTTAGTTGTGCTTTTTAAATTTTGTTTCATTTATTATTATTATTATTATTATTGTTAGTATTGTTATTTGTGTGTGTGAGAGAGTGTGTGTGTATGTGTGTGATACTGCATGTAATAGTCTTCCCATAGGATAGGGTTCAGATTGGTTTGTTACTGCCGCATCCCTAGCCCCTGCCGAGGGATGGAGTGACCCCAGTGTTGAGTGAATTCAAAGAGGTGCTCAGAGTTTCTCCATCTCCCATCCCATGTGCATCTTCTGACAAAGGTTTGATTTTCATTGTCGTACATTATCAATAATGGACATTATAGGTGATGTTTTTACGTTTGACATTGTTGTTTCCTGAAACTAAAACAAAACCAAAATCATCTTTAATTTCTTCAAACTGGAATTTGTTTCACACCTGGATATCCTTTACAGGCACTTGAGAGAGGCTAAGATTTAAAGAAGTTCTTTGCAGTCTTTTTCTCTACACAGATGACATTCACTGCTTCCGCATTCAAATACATGTTGGATTTTTTCCACCGAAGTTCAGATTGACCTTTCCTGTTTTAGCTTGACTTCCGCAGTCCTTGTAACTCATTTTGAACTTTCTTCAAATGGTGTGGTCCTGATACCTGCCTTTGCCTAGCTGGAAATAAGGCCTGCCCACTGAGTCTCTGCTTCCTACAGCAGTAGACTTGCAGACCACAGAGTCATTTCATAATGTTCTGGAAGAAAAGTTGACTCATTCCTCAGCCCCTGGGAAGGGAGGAGTTGATTGCAAACAATTTAGAACCGGGCAAGAAAGCCTAGCGCACTGCCTTACAGCAATCAAACACCTACCATAAAAAAAAAAAAAGTCCTGTCTAAACTTGATTGAATGCTGATTTTATTTTTCCATAAAGATGATAGCTGAGCAGTCTACTGGGCTCAACACTATTTCCCTTACTCTGACATAGTGGAAGTTGTAACCATACTAAGTTTTAGAGCTTCGGATAAAATATATTCAGAAAAAAAGATCACCCTAAAGATTTTTAATTTTTTTTTTTCCCTCAGAACTTGTAATTCTAATTTTATAGTGGGGGAGGATGTCTCAGTTTTAATTGAATTTTATGAAAGAAGCATTTTTGGTTTTGCTTTTGCTTTTTAAAATAAAAACCAAGATCTAATACATATCAGCCATCTAAGTGGGTATAGGGGACAGCTGAGATGGGCAAGACCCCCCCAAAACCCCTCTTCCCCCCAACTTGCCTCTTGATTCCTAAAGCCTTGAAAAGTGGAGATATCTTTGCTTGTACAAAGACTTCATTTGTGGGGATTGGAGTGTAGCTTGGGGGTATAATGCTTACTAAGACTTACAAGACCTGGGCGGGATCCCTAGCAAGGAAAATGAAATCCGTCTGTCTCTTCATGGGCTAGAGAGGTGGCTCAGCTTTTAAAAGCATACTGCTTGTCTTCGTTTGCTTTTTATTGCTGTGATAAACACAATGACCAAAGCAAATTGAGGAGAAGGGCTTTATTTCAGCTTACAGTTTCCTGGTCATGTTCCATCACAGAGAGAAGCCAAATCAGGAAATCAGGCTGGAGCTGAAGCAGAGGTCATGTGCGCGTGTGTGTGTGTGTGTTGGGGGGGTGGTAGAGTGGGGTGGGATGGGGGGATATCCTTACTGGCTGGCTTGATCCTCATGGATTGCTCATGCTGCTTTCTGATACCTCCTAAGGAGGACCTCCTGCATATGATGACATTATGCATAGTGGGCTGGGCCTTCCCACATCAGTCATTAATCAAGAAATTGCCAGACAGGTTTGCTTTTGGGTCAATCTAATGGAACATCTTCTCAATTAATATTCCATCTTCTGGGCCGTGTTGCCACTGAAGGCCGGGCAGAGTTCTGTTGATGTCCATGACCCCAGCTACATTGGAGGCCTTTGTCTGAGTCCTTGGCCGTACTGCAACTGGCAGTGTTGGTAATGATCTTTGCTGACGCCGAAAACCATGCAGAAACCCCATGATCCATGTTCCTGCAGTCCGTAAAGAGCAAATAAGCTACTTTGGCAGAGATATCTGTAGTAGGTGGTTTCTGTCTCTGACTTTTGGGCCTAACCTAAAGGTTTAGGACCCACAGACCCTCAGTCCCACAGTCCCACAGAGACACACAGATGCTTTCAATAGTTTTTAGGCTGATCGGTATAAGGCCCAGGCATATAACTTGCTAGCTCTCTACCGTTCATCTAACCCATGTCTCTTGTTCATCCATGGGGCTCGGTACCTTTCTTTAGAGCAGCATAGTTGTCCTCTGCTTCTCTCTGGCATTCTGCTCTGTGCTTCCGGTTCTCAGAGTTTTCTTAGTCTGGTAGCCCCGCCCACACTTCCTGTCTGCCTGCCTTTGGCCAATCAGCACTTTTTATTAAACCAGTGGGTGGGACAATTATTTACCATGAAACAACACAATCCCCTACAGATATCAATGACTGCAGATGCACAGTTCAAAAAAAGAAACATGGAAGACATCTGTAACAACCTCCACCCTCATCCCCTCCACCCCCTAAAATAGTAAGAGCCTAACAGGAAGTCATCGAAAAGAACTCTTGAACTGTATGATAGGATGCTGAACTGTCGCTCTCCACAACAGATACCTTCCAGCAGAGGTGCAGAGGGGAAGTACTTAGTCCTATTTAAGGGGCAGAACACTAAGACTTTGTCCATGTTCCAGTGAGTATATAGATTACATAAATTGGACTCTCCCCCCCTTTTTTGCTCAGGGAGGGGGACCTCAAGGCATGTAGGGGGAGGGCAGACAGGGAAGAATGGAAACCAATGTGATAGAGGTGTATAGTGTGAATTTCCCAAAGAACCAATAAAAATATTATGTTGGGGAAAAAAAGATATTCTATCTTTCTAGCCGACCCTGACTTGTGACAAATCGACAGCTAAGCGGCACACTGCTTTTTCACAGGCCTGAAGTCTGATTCCCATCACCCACACCTTTCACTCACAGCCACTTATAACTTGAGTTTCAGGGCATCTGCCCACATACACATCCCTCATCACAAATAATTAAAAGTATTAAAACTAAATCTTTAAATCATTTATTAAAATACTGATGGATCAGGATCACTGCTCAAACTTCCTTGGCTGCTTTTACCTTAAGGCCTTTACGGAGGACTGCGGAGGGTACCTTAGCTGAGATTTTTAAGGATGTGAAGTGTTAGTAGCTAACCAGATAAGGAAGTGGTGAGACAGAGTTCCAAGGAGTGGGGCTTCATGTACAAAGAAACAAAGAAGACACTTTTCCCATATGTCTTTGCCACTTTAGGCCCATACTTAAGGGGGGAGAGGTAGGAGGTAGCCTGAGCTACCAGAGACCAACACAAAACGTGGAAGCAGGCAAAGACAATAGCAAAAGAAACTCACAATATCATCATCATCACCCATCATCATCATCACCCATCATCATCATCACCCATCATCATCACCACCCATCATCATCACCACCCATCATCATCATCACCCATCATCATCACCACCCATCATCATCACCACCCATCATCATCACCACCCATCATCATCACCCTCCTCCTCCTGGCCCCTCCCCCTCCTCCTCTTCCTCCTTCTCCCCCTCCCACTCCTTCTCTTTCTCCCTCCCTTCTCCTCCCTCCCTCCTCCTCCTTCTGCACCCTCCTCCTCTTCCTCCTTCTCTCCCTCCTCCTCCTTATGCCCCCTCTGACTCCTGCTCCCCCTCCTTCTCTCCCTCCTCCTCCTCCTCTTCCTCATTCTTCTCCTTCAAAAGCCCTGGATAGTGTTCCAGCTAGTAATGTAGTACTTTCAGAGAATTTAATTTCTCCTAAGTGACCTATCAGGAAGATTAATACAAGTGTTTCAATGGCTTTAGCAATCAATATTATCTAATCACAATGCCAGGGACTTCAGACCCTAATCAGGAAGTCACATGCCATACTTAGTTGGTTATATTTTATTTAGTAAATTGGTTATGATTTGGGTTCTATTTTGGGGTGTGGTTATGGCTGTCCTGGAACTCAAAGACCACCTGCCTCTGCCTCCCAAGTGCTGGGATTGAAGACATGTGCCACCACACTGCTAGAATGGTTATTATTTTTATATTAACTTTCTTATGATTTTAAAGAAGTCTCTGTCAACCTTTTCAAATTTACCATTTAGGACTATTAGTGCAGTATTTTTTGATTCTGATATATCTGATAGTTCGTAGGTCGAAGAAGCAGGTCCAATCTGGTGCTGAAGGCCATGAGGATTCCTGGAGAGCTTCTGGTCTTCAGTCTACATTGATGGAATACCATGAAAGGAATGTCTAAGCAAGAGGATAGGTAGATGTCCCAGCAACAGTAAGGGCAAGCAAGCAAGAAGCAAAGTGTCCTTCTGTGTCCTTTTATTTGGGATGCTACCAGAAGGTGCCACTGCATTTAGAGTGGGTCTTTCTACTTCAAATAATCTCTTCAAGAAAACTTGTAAAGGAGTGCCCAGCTTGTCAAGTTGACAACCAAGATTAGCTGACAGAGGCAGGAAATGCTCTTAATCACTGAGCCACCTCTCCATATTAGACCATCAAATAGATGTTCCTTATTTCTGCCTATAAGCACAGAGAAGAGAGCTGAAAGATGGGGGGGGGTGTGTAAAACCCAGAACACAGACAATTCAGAAGAGTTTCTCCTTTTTAAAAGGAGATACCCAGGGAAGTCTATTTCTTATGACAAGCAAGTTAGTAATTGATGTAGGAAATAATCCAGTTCACTGAGTGTGACACTATTTTTTTTCAGTTGATAGTACTAGTATTTAAAAGAGCAATGATTGCAAGGAGAGGTGGCACACGCCTTTAATCGCAGCACTCCTGAGGCAGAGGCAGGAAGATCTCTGTGAGTCAGAGGCCAGCCTAGTCTACTGTAGCTGGAATTTTCTTAGGGTTGCCAACCAGCTCCCAAATAAAGACATGGAGACTGGTTAATAATTATAAATGCTTGGCCTTAGCTTAGGCTTGTCCCACTAGCCTTTTTAACCTAATTTAACCTGTTTCTATCCATCCATGTTTTGTCTTTGGGACCTTTACCTTTCTTTCATTCTCCATGACTACTTTCCTGCTTCCTCCATATCTGCCTGGCCCCAGGCATCATCTCCCTGGTCTCTCTTTTCTTTATCAACCTGAACCTAACTAAATTCCTCCTTCTACTTACTCTCCCTGCCCAGAAATCCCACCTATACCTCCTGTCTGCCTTGCTATTGGCTCTGCAGTTTCTTATGAGATCACGTGCCATACTCAGGCAAGGTAAACCAGCAACATATTTTTGCATAATTAAACAAATGTGACACATCTTTTACATAGTTAGGCAAATATTCTGCAACAGTCTGCAGAGTGAATTCCAGGACAGCCAAGGCTACATACACAGTGAAGCCTTGTGTCAAAAAAACCAAACCAAGTCAAATAAAGAAGAGGAGGAGGAGGAAGAGGAGCATTGGTTACGTGTGTATGGTTTCTATCAGGTTTTCAGAGACATAGGTTGCTTTGGAGGGCTAGTCCAACCCTGCTAAAGACAGTGACACAATATGGTAACAGTAGCAAGAACAAGACCTGTATCTCTTGTGTTTATTGTTATTGTTACTGAGACAGGGTCCTGTATGTATCCCCAGGCCAGCCTCAGACTCACATCATTCCTGCTGAACTCTCCATTGCATCCAGCAGGCATTTACCATATAAGCATTTGGGGCTGTTTCACCTGGGTTCTCACAGAAGTCAGACTCAGAGACAGGAAATATATTCTAAAGGTCCTGTGGCAAGTATTTACAGGAACATGAGGCCGTGGGCTAAGGAGAGTAGGAAATGAAACTGTGATGGTTGTAATAAAGATCACGTGGTCCCACAGGGCGCTGCAGAGCTGGGAGGCTCTGTCTGTCAGCCTGCTTCAAGTCGGGAACTTTAGGACTCAGTCACCCTGCAGACTTTAACAGGTCACCGGGTGGCCAGCTTTCAGGGAGGCAGCACTGACCTAAGGAAGGTAGCTGTTGGGTGAGGACAGTTCTGGTTGGATTTATCTAAGGGTTGTGAAGGCCACCACTCCCTGCTGCTGGAGAAGTGAGTGCCAGTTCCGAAGATCTTTATTCTACAGCCTCCACTACAGTTTTCAACATAGCTTGGCAGTGATATTTTCATATGTATACTTGAATTCTCCTATTAATTAACATGGTCCTTGTTGGCAAATGCTCAGTTTCATTGTAGCTCAAAAGAAGTACAGGGATAAATAAATAACTCAGTGATATTTTTCTAGCATAAATGAGCCCCTGGGTTAGAGCCCTAGCACATTCCCCACATGTACACCATGTAGTATACACCAAGACTTTATCAAGAAATAAATAATATTTATAGATATTAATGGTGGTTTAAAAAGAGTAACTTGTGTGACTGGAGAGATGGCTCAGCAGCTAAGCACACTGGCTACTCTTTCAGAGGATCTAGGTTTGAGACCCACCATCCACATAACCAGTGCCAACCTTAAATAACTCCAGGTTCCAGGGATCTGATGTCCTCTGTGGGTACATCAGGCACTCACATGATGCACAGATATACATAAAGGCAAAACATTCAGCACATAAAAAATTGTAAAAAGAAGAACATATATGGCATGTCCTCTCTTCTTAGCTAAAGCTATAATTTAAAATTAAGAAAATCATTTGTAAGGTTAAATATAGCATAATCTTTTTATGTATATGTGTATGTATATGTACATACATGCACACACACACACACACACACACACACACACACACACACACACACAGTGGTTGGAGTTGGAAGCAGTTGTGAATCAACCAACCAACATGACTGGAAGGAATGAACTTGGGTCCTCAGGAAGAGCAGTAAGTGCTCTTAACCACTAAGCTGTCTCTCCAGCCCTATATCATAATCTTAACATTAGGAAACACGCTTGCTCTTTGACTGGCAAAGACCAATCAAAATGCATATCACTGAATATGAGGAGCTTGGAAACCAGCAAGTTAAGATAAAAGAACATGAGGGTCATCTCAAAGACACACTTTCCACGAACGGTTTGGTGTCTTCTTCCCTTTTTGGATAGGAATCTGAGAGGGGGAACTCCTGCTAACTCAGTGTGATGTCCTTTATTTGTGTTACCCAGGGGGACAGAGCAAGTAAGTCAGTAACTGTAAGGCTATATTTTAAAAGGTCATTATTTAAAAATCTCCCTAACTTTATTTTTCCTTTAAGAAATAGGTTAAAGAAACCTCTAAATCTGAGGCAGTATGGAAACTTGATATCAGAAAGTTGACAAAATTTGACACGTCATGGCACCTTTTAAAAATGTGACTTTTGGGCCTAAAGAGATGGGTCAGCAGTTAAGAGCACTGGCTGTTCTTCGGGCTCAATTTCAACATCCACATAGCATCTCATGATTGCCTGTAACTCCAGTTTCAGGGGATCTGACACCTTCACACAGACATGCACTCAGGCAAAACATGAATGCACATTAAATAAAAATAAATAATTAAGAAAATGTGGCTTTGGAACTGGGAAGACAGCTCACTGGTGAAATGATTGCCTTGCATGCATGAGGATATACATTTTATCCTTCGAGCCCATGTTTTAAAATTTCAGGTATGGTGCTGCATGCTTCTGATACCATTGCAGGAAAAGCCGGGCTTGTTGAATCCCTGAAGAACATTGGCTGAACATCCCAGCCCACTTGGTGAGCTTCAGGTGAAAGACTCTATTTCAAAAATCTGGGTGGAAAGCTACTGAAGAACAGTACTTGAGGTTGTCCTCTGCCTTCTGTGTGCACACGCATACGTGAACACACACATGTGCATGAGCTCACACACCTGCACACACAGATAATTTTGACTTTTTATGAATAGCTCAGATATTCTTATTTTATCTAAATAATCAACTTTTCCATAGCCATAGTTAGTATACTTATATATTACTGTGTGCATGGAGTAATTAAAATCTAAGAAAAAGACATTCTCCAATTTGTATTTTATTTTTGTAATACTGGAGGTCAAGCCCAGTACTTCATTCATGCTAGAAGTCTTAGGGTTTTTATCGCCGTGAAGAGACAACCATGACCATGGAAATGCTCATAAAAGAAACCTTACCATTTCATAAGTTTGGTCCATTATTGTCATGGCCGGAGGCGAGACATCATGAAGGCAGACGTGGTGCCGAGAGATAGATGAGAGTCCTACAGTAGGCAACAGGAAGTAGGCTGTTCATCACACGGGGTATAGCTTGAGCATATAAAACTTCAAAACTTGCCTCCACGGTGACACACTTCCTCCAGCAAGGCCATACCTCTGAACAGTGCTATTCCCTATGCGCCAAGCATTTATATACATGAGTGTATGGGGCCATTCCTACAGCATGATCTGGCAGACCTGACTGTAGCTATTAATATCTCAGGGTATCCAACAGTGGCAGATGTGCCAAGGTCCTGCTGTGCCATTTCAGAGGTCAGAACGTGGTGTCTCAGCCATGGGTCTGAATAAGCAGAAGACATTTCCCAGTGAAGCAGTTGTGGATTTCTGGGGCTCATGAATGAAACACAGGTTTACTCAATTATTTCTGTGCTTTCTCAAGTGCAAAAAAAAAAAGAAGAAGAAAAAGAAGAAGAAGAAGAAGAAGAAGAAGAAGAAGAAGAAAAGAAGAAAAAAAAAAAACCCAGCAGGATGAAGTATCAGCCAAGTGCTTTGGCAGGACACCATACAGTAAAGTGATACTTATTTTGACATAGTCATTCAGACAGAGCTTGCTCAAGACAAAAATTCATGCAATGTTATCATTTCTGGATTTTGTGAATTGTCTGTGGAATCATTTGTGATGTAAATAGGAGGTGGGGTCATCCCAAACACCACTGAAGATCTGAGTCTGAGAGAACATGGTGCTTCTGGGGCAGGGGGAGAGAGAGGTGGTCTGTGCTGGGACTCCACGGCCTATGTGTGTTCTAGAAATGCTGCTATGAGAGAAAACCCCTTCCTAAACCAGCACACTCTAACCTCATGATCTAGTTATCCACCTAATTCTCTTATCTATCTTTTCTTCAGTTGACAAATTAATGAGTTAGTGACATCACTTTAGGCCCTCTGTCCTTCCTTTCCTTCTATTTTAGTCTCTCTCGGTGTGTGTGTGTGTGTGTGTTTCTACTGTCTCTGTAGTGGAGTATGTATGTGTGTGTACAGATGTGTTCAACCGTGCACAGAGGCTAGAGGCTCATGTTGGATATCTTCCTTCTATCATTCTCTAGCTTATTTTTCAGACAGGGTCTCTCATTTACTTCAAACCTCACTGTTTTATAAAGGCTGTCTGGCCAGTGAGGCCCCAAGATTCACCTGTCTTCACTTCCAAGCATCGGGGTTACTGACTTGCCGACACATATGGCCTTTCTGTGGGTGTTAGAGGTCCAACCTCAGGTCCTTATGCACGGGCAGCAAGCAATTACCCCTGAGCCATCTGCGTATCTTCTCAATGTCTCTTCATCAGGATGATGTAATCTAGAAAAACAAATCATTCGTGGTTTGTTGTACTATAGAGAGAGTCACCAAGTGATTTCCTTGTCTAGAAGTTATCGTGATGGATATTCTCTAAGTGTATATCCAGATCAACAAAGTACCATTTAAAAACTTGGAGAATTTTGAAAAGTTTATTCTGGAAATAAATTTTTTTTCTTTGGTATAGGGAACTTAATTCCAGAGCCTCGCATATGCTGAACAATTATTCTGTTACTGAGCTACATCTCCTGCCCTGGAAATAGATCTTAATTCAAATATATACTCCCAACCTTGGCCAGATAAGTATTAATAACAATACACCAGAAGTTCATTAACTTGTAATTTTATAAAGACCACAGAGAGATTTTACTGACAGTAAAGTTGCACTCTAGAATTAGAAGTCAATGAGGAAAGACACAGTTTGTTATGGATTGTTTCTCCTTGAGTTAAATGGAAAGATCTTAGTATCATTTCTCAGATCCTTCTAGTGAAGTCTCTGCACCCCAACCCGGATCACAAAGGGTTCTCCATTTGCAAGGAAGGTGTCCCCAATGGATAAAAGAATGTGTCGGTGTTTGACTTACTGCTTGTTTTAATATGATAAAAAATAATTACTGTTTGCTTTACTAATAAAAATAAAAAGAATTCAAGTACTTTAGACTATAGTCCAGTTACCACCATTTTCTATGTTTCCTTTCCGAGCCCATAAATGAGGTGAACTAAAGTCTCATGCAATCTCCAACTTTATACAGAGCATCAGACAATCAATTCTCTGAGAGTTAAGAGGAGTCACCAAGTAAAGTGTCCAGTCACGAGGACAAGCTGCACATGGCACACAGGTCACAAGAGACAAAAACATGTTTTTCCATAGTGGCACATAAGCAAATAGGAACAGCCAGTTGTAATGAATAATGTGACGTAGGCTCACTCCTACCCATGATGCCTGGGAGAAACATGAAAACACATTCCAAGAACAATTCCATGGTTTGAAGGAACTGAGGTCACAAGACTTGTGGTTTGGGGGGGGGGGGGGGGGGAGGGATTTCTCACAAGAAGTCAGAATTCTCACAAAAATCCATTCTTGAACCATGTTCCAACATTTAGCATAACAAGAATACGATGATGAATATATGATCCATGTCAGGTTGGCAATAACCAAATGCTTATGATGGTGGTGCATGCTTTTAACTTAGCACTCAGGAGGCAGAGACAAGTGGATCTCTGTGAGTTCAAGGCCAGCCTGTTCCACAGAGGGAGTTCCAGGACAGCCAGAGCTACACAAAAAACCAAAACCAAAGCAGAATAAATTTTAAAAACATTTTCCAGTTCTCCCACAGGTTTATATAGCCTTCCCACAGACTAAAATTGACCGTGAAAACAGGTTAGCTGTATGCACCAGTGTGGTGGTATATTTAATAATTATCATTTCTTTTGAAATTTCAGTTATTTTAGTCTTTTGGATTTGTATAATCAATTTGGGGCGGGGGGTTGGTTTTTCGAGACAGGGTTTCTCTATGTAGCTTTTGGATCCTGTCCTGGAACTCACTTTGTAGACCAGGCTGGCCTCAGACTCACAGAAATCCACCTCCTGGGATTAATTTTTTCAAAATGTAAGTCAGCATTTTGCTTTTTAAAATACATTTTAAAATACATTTTTCTTCTCAATTACTTTTCTGAAATCTTATTCTCTAATATAATAAAACTGTGTGTAGCAAAGATATCTGCTTATTCACTGGTGCAATAGTGGCATTAAGATATGGGAGTAAATAATAACTTTTGAATTGGATTTGAGGAAAGAATCCATGCCTGATACTGTAAACCTTGTCAAAGGCCCCTGGGTCAGAAGGTCAAAGACCCTCTAAAGGGGGACCTACTGCTGCTGTCCTGATAAATGACATGTTCTCAAACCACCTTAAAAATACTTATGATGTTTATACACATAGATTAGTGGCTGCCCTCTTTGGCCCAAGAGCTGCAGTGGTCATCATTTACTGGGAAG
Source organism: Phyllotis vaccarum (assembly GCA_033318265.1). NCBI lineage: Eukaryota > Metazoa > Chordata > Mammalia > Rodentia > Cricetidae > Phyllotis > Phyllotis vaccarum. The sequence goes on from JARWLC010000005.1 coordinate 58,690,396, forward strand.
ACTAATCATAACTGATCGAAGTGCTGAGAATATGTGACTATTGAGTGCTCAGTTATAAATAGGTCATCATGATCATCACAAAGGGGGGGATTTCAACCTACAATGCCTAAAAGGAAAGTAAGTTTTATATGTGAGAGGAAGGTTGAAGTAACAGACACTCAGTAGAGCCGGGTGCCACTAAGTGATGAAGCACACACACACACACACACACACACACACACTTGCTCTTTATCAACTAATGAATTTCCTGTGTCTGTCTTTATGTATGTGAGCATACGTGTTCATATGGATGGCAGTCAGGAGAAATCTTTCAGAACCAGTTCTCTCTGCTTCCACCATGGATCAAATTCATGTCATGAGAGTTGGAAGCAAGTGCCTTTACTGGCTGAGCCATCTTCCTGTCCCTAAGTATTTTTATAATGTATGTTCAACGTAGTTTTTCACTGATGGGAACTGAGCCTAGGGCCTCATATGTATCAGCCAGCACTCCATATAACACCATCAGGAATTTTATGTTTAAGTAAATGAATGAATATTTTTTACTTGAGGTCAGAGAATTATATTTCTGTTTATCACTTGAGAACAAAACAAGGATGCTAACTAGAGGGTTTTTAATTAGCTCGTATTGTGGTTGGTTTTAATGTCATAAAAACCTCAGTTCTATCCCTTGAGAACCCTAACTAATACAGCTCTCAGCTGGGAAATTTAGTTTCCAACAATTCATCTCAGAGGTATAATGGTTAGTTTTGGTTACTGTTGTTGTTGGTTTTGTTTTGATTTGAGTTTTAGAGAGAAGTTTCTTAGATAGAAATTTAAGAGAAGGAGCCATGTGCTTGGGTCATGCATGGAGATCATATACATGTTGGATAAGCAACTGCATGGCAAAAGTGGGTGGCAAACTTCGTAGAGACAGTAAGGAGTCTCAGAGCACCAGAAAAAGCATGTTTAAGCTCTGACTAGCATCTGGTAGAAAAAAGAGACCAGGCAGATTCAACAGAATGCATGGTGGCTCTTAGTAATGACATGAGGATGTGGGAATTCTAGGCAGGAAAAGTACAGTGTCTTATTAAAAGGCTGGTCATTCCTCCCATCTCCTTACAGCATTGGCCTTAGGTGAAATCACCTTACTGAGGGTTGTTTCCTTGGACAGATGATTGACTAGTCTAATCTAATTAATTGTTAAAGGAGGAGACAGTAGCAAGTCTCAGCCCAAATTCCAATCTTTGGGTAGGAGGTGACAGCCTTCCCTTAGTGAGCCTTCCATACTGCTCCAGCACTTCCCCTTCTGAAGAAACAGTCCTACAACCCTTTAGGAACCTGTCGCAGGCTATTTGCTTACACTGCATGAAGGTGAATCTATGTTTTGCCTCACCTGCCTAAGGCATCTGATTGGTTTAATAAAATGTTGGACACATAATAGCTAGGCAGGAGAGGGTAGGCAGGACTTTCAGGCAGAGAGAGGAACTTGGGAGATGAATCTAAGCATGAAGATTTCACCATCACAACTCAGAGCCAGTCTGAGACATGATACTGACAAGAGGTAAAGAGCCAGGTAACAAAATGTAGATGAATAAAAACGGATTAATTTAGGTTATAGGCAATAGTAGGAAACAAGCCAAGTTAAGGCCAAGCTTTCATAGTTCCTAATAAGTCTCCTTGTTATTATTTGGGTGCTGGGTCCAAAGAAAATCTAACAAAGATCTGCTGTTGAAACCAGAGCATGGATCAGAACCCCCAAATTATTCTAATATTTCTGTCTTCCAACCACTAATGGTTAGTTTTATGTATCAACTGGTTGGAGCGTGAGGTACCCAGGCATTTGGTCAAACATTGTTCTGGGTATGTCTGCGAAGGTGCTTGACAGACTAGAAGAGTCATTCTCAGTCTTCCTAAAGTGTGACCTTTAATACAATTCTTCATGTCAGAACGACCCCAAGTGTAAAATCATTTTCACTGCTACTGTAATTTTACTGCTGTTGTAGATCATAATGTAAACATCTGTGCTTTCTGATGGTCTTAGGCACTCCCTGTGAAAGGGTTGTTCAAGCCACAAAGTATGAGACTCGCAGGTTGAGAATGGCTGGACTAGATAAAGCAAACTGTCTTCCCTAATGTTGGCAGCTCCATCACATCAACTAAAGGCCTCAGCAGAGCAGACCAGGTGAAAATTCATCCTGCATGAGTGGTTGGTCAGTGCCATTGGTCTTTCCCTGCTTTCATATTCAAACCGAAAAAAATAAGCTTTTCTTTTCTTGCATTTCATATCAGCTGGTTTGTTGATTGAATTAATACTACTTGCTCTTAAGATCCACAGACCCACGTGGCTGGAGAGATGGCTCAGTGGTTAAGAGAACTGGCTATCCTTCCAGAGGACCTAGGTTCGACTCCAATCACTCACATGATGCCTCGCAACTGTCTGTGACTCTAGTTCCAGGAATTTGATGCCTTCTCTGTCCTCTGCTGGTACCAGGCACAGACAGAGTGCACAAACATACATGTAGGCATCCCCCCCTCCAATATACACATAAACAGAGATTCACAGGTTTAAAAATCTGTAGACAAGATACAGGGCTGCACTTGAGTGGAAGAGTACTTGCCTAGTATGTGTGCGGTCTTGAGCTTGATCCCCGACCCTAACAAAGGAGAAAGTTCCCTAGACAAAAATCCTTCTAAACTGAATTCTGACAAACATGAAAAGACTATTACATAATGGATATTGATCAATGTAATTCAACGCACTAAGATGAATTTTGTCATGATTGGAAGACAGACTGGAGAGAAGGCTTCGGTTTAAAACACAGACTGTTCTTCCAGAGGATCTGAATTTTGATCCTGACACGTTTGTTGGCTCAAGGGTGTGTGGAGCTCTAGCTCCAGGTGATCCAACGACTTCTTCTGAACACACTGAGCACCTGACACCCCTCCTCACACACATATACATGTGTTTGTGTGCAGAGGAAGAACAGAAGCACACACACACACACACATATATACACAATTCTAAAAATAAAATACATCTTTTAAAAATGTAATGGAAAATAACTTTGCCAATTTAATTAAAGACAGCTACAAAGGATAATATCAAGGCTAAAGTTATCCTTAATGTTGAAATACCGGAAGCTTTCTCCTGAATTCTGGGAAGCTAGCAAGCTTCTCCTGGTGTCTATTCAACCTTGTCCTAGAGACTTTGGAAGGGTGTTGGACGGAGAGGGAAGGCACAGCAGACATAGACATCTGAATGAACAAATGAAATTGACTTGATTCAAAGCTAAAGTTATTGTAGTCATCGAAAATCCTGTAGGACAGAGAGAAAGATCCTTGGACTGGGTGATTCCTGGATATAAGGTTAATATGCAAATCCAACTGGGTTTTTATACAATGAAATAAGTGACATAATGAACAATAAAAACATAGGCATGGTGTAGTACGGGGTTTCTGGCCCCGATTTTCAGGCCTAGCCTCAAGGTTTAGGCCCAAAGACCCACAGACCAACAGACCGGTAGTCCCTCAGTCCCACAGAGACACACAGATGCTTTCAATAGTTTTTGGCTGATCGACCTCAGGCCCAGTAATATCCCTTGCTAGCTCTCTACCCTTCATCTAACCCATGACTCATCCTGTTCAGCCATGCAGCTCGATACCTTTTCTCACAGCAGCATGGTTGTCCTCTGCTTCTTCTGGCTTCTCTCTGGCATTCTGCTCTGTGCTTCCTGTTTTCAAGAGTTTTCTTAGTCTGGTAGCCCCGACCACACTTTCTGCCTGCCTTTGGCCAATCAGCACTTTTTATTAAACCAGTGGGTAGGACAATTATTTACCATGAAACAACACAATACCCCTACATATTCCCTTTTCTCCTCTTAAAACAAAAAGAACTCCAAATCTAATATTATTTTCCCCCATTATCTATAACAACTTATAAACAACACTGTAAATCAACACAAACATCCATAATCCATGTTGTGGGAATGTGGGCGTTGTTCTCTAGGCTACTTCCTGCTGAGTGGGGGCGTTGGCAATCTCATGGGAATCCAAAGAAAAATGTAGGGTTATGTACAAGTCTTTAGTGGAGTAGTCTGTAAGGCTGGGTCATCACAGCCAGTCTCCTTGAAATTGTCCTGGATTCAGAGACCTGGAAACTTCAACAGAGGTGTTCTGAAATGCTGAATCATCTGGTCCATCCATTTCCATTGGAAATTTTTCAGAGGGTCTTCCTCTATCAAACTTTATGTTCTTTATCCAGGAAAATTGTGTATAATAACACTGCACCTGAAATATTCATGGAATTTAAGCATGTGCAAAGCCTGCAGACTGAAAAATACAAAACACTGCTGAGAGAATTTAAAAGTCCAAATAAATATGATATTCCATGTTTCAGAGTAAAATTGATCAAAAATGGATCCCAAAAGACAAAAATAGCAAACATGATTAAAAAATATTTGGAGAATGTACTCATCTTAAGACTTAATACAAAGCCACAGAAGACTGACTAATTACACTGAAATGCTAAATTGGATAACACATTGAATTAACACTAAAATGTAGTCTCCAATGTTTTTAACAAAGCAGGTGAATCCCAGAGGTACTAGCATCAGATGTAGTGAGATCATTTCCAAAGGTGCCTGGAGCCAGCTTGGGTCCAAATATAAATTAACAGAAAACTCTAGACCCTTGAAATGCCTGCTAATCAAGCTGTTTCTCTCCCCAAAGTCTGCTAAGCTGTCCTCTGTGGGGATATTTTCAAATATAATAAAAACAGTTGGAGATATCAGAAGGATCTACCCACAGTCACTCTACACAGTGATAACTCACACCTTTAATCTCAGCACAGGGAATATCCCAGGAGTGGTGACCTAAACCCTTAATCCAATCTGAGTTTGAGGTCATCTTAGTTTACAGAAGGAGTTCAGGCTCTCAAGCAGGCAATGGTGGGGCCATGCCTTAACTGAGCAAAGAAAGTATTTAAGGCAGACTTAGAAAGACAGAGAGGCAGAAGAAGCCAGGAGGAGCAAGACTGAGGAAGCTGGAAGACAGCTGGGTGAGATCTGACTGTGGTGTTTCCTCTCTGATATCTCTGCCTTTCTCAGAGATTTGACCCTGAGTTTCCTTTATTCCTGCAACAGTCCCCCTCATTCAAACTACAAGCCTAGAGTAGAAAATTACTAATAACAGCCAAGCTTGCCTGGAAGGTCATGTATCTGATAAATTTTAAAATTTGAATAATAAACAGGATGTAAAATGTAGAGATGAACCCACAAAGAGTTTTGTTGGGGGCGGGGAGGGAAGACAAATGTAAAGATAAGATCGAAATGGTTTCTGAGAGACTGCACCTTCCCGCTGACTGGGTAAAGAGGAATAGAGGAAGGCTGAAGCACTGGGATTTATAAACTGTTCCTGGTGCTCAGTCAGTGAGTCTGCAATTCCAGGCTGACCGACCCCTGCTCATAAATCAAACTGCTTCCTTCTTGTTAGCTGTTCCGAGTCTCCAGGGCTCTTATTATGAAGTGAGGATCATTGTTTCTCACACCTGCAAGAGCGAGCTGAATGGCTCCAGCCCCTGTGCCAACTGATCTTGAAGGTCCCTAAGTGCATGTCTGTGCACCAGGTGCATGCAGTGCCCTCAGAGGCTACAAGAGGGTATCTGGTCCCCTAGGACTGGAGTTACAGACAGTGTTCCCCCATGTGGGTAGATGATGGGAATTGAACCCTAGTCTTCTGGAACAGCAGACAGTGTTCTTAACTGCTAAGCCAACTCTCCAGCACTACCCTCCTGCCAGCACAAATTCTTATTTACCCTTAAAATACTAATTTAGCACATAATTATACACACTTGTGTTACAGTGCAATAATTTGATACATATAAACAATGCAAAAGGATCACAACCAGAAAACAAGCATTTCTATTTCCTGAAATATCTTATTTTTATGTAGCTGGGGAAACCTTCTAATTCTTACCATTTAGTTACTTATAAAATGCATAATAAATTATTGCAAACTGCTGTCACCCTACTGTGAGTACTTGAACTTAGTTCTCCTCCATGCTTATCTCTTGGGATCTGTCACCAGATTTCTGTCTATTTCCCCTCCGACATATCCTTTGGTTGTGGTTTGAATGTGTACTGTTTCCCACAGGCTCATGTATTTGAACTCAGTTCTTAGCTGTCAGTGCTTTCTAGGGTTGGTTGTGAAACCTTCTGGTAATAGGTCCTAGTTGGTGAGCCCATGGCTCTAGGAGAGCATTTGATCTTTACAGGTTTCGTGCTCAGGAACCTGACTACACCACAGGGTTTCACCACCAAAGATGGAGCCCCAGCTGTCATGCCTCCTTCCGTGTTGTGATGAACTATATCCCCAGAGCTGAACCTACCCTTTGCACCTTCTGCCCTTAAGCTGTTATCTGGTCGCTTTGACAAGCAAAGAAACAAAGAGGCCTTCTTGGTATTAAATAGCTACCACTGTATTCTCTTTTGGTGTCTACGTATGAGAATGTGTTGTATTTGCCTTTCTGCGCCTGGTTCTTTTTAGTTAACATAAGGTCCTCTACTCCCATTCATGTGATAAATAAGAGGATTCAGTTCTTTGTTATGACATAGTAATATTCCAATGCATATATGCATTGTATTTTCTTTATTCACTGTCAATGGATCCATAGACACTTCCATTTCTCGGTCAATATGAGTAGTTCAACACTAATTAAAATTTTAATTACATTTATTGAGTTATTGATTGGGGTGGTACATGCTATGGTGTGTGTGTGTGTGTGTGTGTGTGTGTGTGTGTGTGTGTGTGTGTGTGTGTGTGTAAGAGCAGCTTTCAGGAGCTGGTCCTCTCCTCTCTTAGTGTGGAGCTTTTGCTGATCTACTGAGGTTGCCAGGCTTGGCAACAATCGCCTTTGCCCATCAAGTAATCTTGTCAGTGCCAGTACTAAACTTCTGTCTCCTCTGTATCTAGACTTACAAACCATGAAGAGAACATTCTTGTTTTGAGTTTTTATACTGAATTTCTAAAACACGTCATAACTACCACAAGGTGTTTTGTCAGGCAAGACAGGAAGAGTAGGGCTGGGGATGTAGCTCAGTTGATAGAGTGCTTGTCCACCACACATGAAGCCTTGTGGTTTGATCATCAATACGGCATAAAAGAGGTGTGGGTTAACATATATCTGCAATCCTAGCATTGAGAAGAGGAAAGTAGGATTAGGAGTTTAGGGTTATTATTGGCTATATAGTAAGTTCAAGGTTATTGAGCCATATGGGCCCCTGCCAAAAACAAAACAAAACAAAAAACAACCAAAAAAAAAAAAAAAAAAAAACTTGCTGTGGGATATTGCTCTTGTAAACTCTATAAAGATTTGTTGCTCATATTGGTTTAATAAAATGCTCATTGGCTGGTAGGAACTATAGGCAAAGCTAGCAGACTAGGAGAATTCTGGGAAGGGCAGAGCAGAGATGTTTGCTGGCCAGACACAGCGAGAGGAAGATGAGAATGCTGCTTTGGGAAAAGGTACCAAGCCACGTGGCTAAACAAATAAAATTGTGGGTTAACTTACAGTATAAGAGCTAGTAAGTAATAAGGCTGAGACATACACTGATCAGTTTGTAATTAGTATAAGCCCTTGTGTGATTATTTGGGACTGTGGGTCAAGACCTTAGCGCTAAGCAGGGCCAGAAACCTCCTACTACAAAAATTCACAAAAAAAATTCTAACATCATACACCAAACTTTTTAAAATGTCATAACTTTTAAAACAATAAAGTTAATTTTTTAAAAAAACCAAAAACCAAAAAAAAGTAAGTGTGAGGACTGGAGAAATGGCTCAAGTTAAGAGCACTGGCTGTTCTTCCAAAGGATCCAGGTTCAATTCCCAACACCCACATAGTAGCTGTAACTGTCTGTAATTCCACTTCCAGAACATCTGGCATCCTCACACAGACATACATTCAGGCAAAACCCAATATACGTAAAAAATAAATGAATATTTTAAAATAAATTGTGTGTGTGTGTATGTATTTTGCCAGAGAAAGATGAAAGCTAGTGAGATGGCTCAGTGGGTAAGCCACCAATTACAAGCCTGATGACTTGAGTTCAATACTGAAATGTAGGCAGAAATTTCTGTCCTGCTGGGTCCCATAGCCATTCAGTACCAAGTAAGCAAATAGAGGCTTATATTAATTATAAATGCTCAGCTGGTAGCTCAGGCTTATTGCTAATTAGTTCTCACACTTAAATTAACACATAATTCTTATCTATGTTTAGCCATGTGGCTTGGTACCTTTTTCAATAATGCATTCTCTCATCTTGCTTCCTCTGAATCTGGTTGGTGACTCCTCACTCTACCCTTCCTCTTCCCCAAATTCTCCTAGTCTGGTCACCCCAGCTATACTTCCTGCCTGGCTACTGGCCAACCAGTGTTTCATTAAATCAATTCAAGTGGCAAATCTTTACAGCATACAAAAGTATTATCCCACAGCATTTACCCTTTTTTGCCCAATTAAAAGAAAGGTTACTTTAACATAGTAAAACTATACACAATAAAAACAATTATCAGGTAAGAAATACATTCGTAATAGAGGTAAGTGACTGGTTTCCCAGGTAAATGACCCCAATCCCTAGGCCCTAGACCCCAGGACTCACATGTTCCACAGCACTGGAAAACATGTAAAGGTGGAAGGAGAGAAAGAAAACCCACAAAGCTGTCCTTTGGCCTCTACACATGTGCAATGGTAGGAGCATCTTCCTATGCAGACATCATATATACAACACACAATAATAATAATAAATAAAATAAAACATGAATTAATAGTAACACTGAAGAAATAATTATATTTCTGGAAGCAAAGTCCTGTACTGTTGGTGGAGAAAAATGCATAAAGCAAGTAAGTAGCAGAAAGAAGCCAAGGGAGGAAAGAAGATGGGAAAGAGTAGCCATTTACATGAAGACTTAATTACTTTTCTGGTACACAGTCGTGGCTGTAAAAGCTCTATTTTCCTTGTAAGGTTCTGTTCATACTCAAGTATTACTTGTAATGGTTAAAATGACAGAGGGAACACATTGGCAGGGTATGTCTCTAATGTCTTCTCTGAAAGGATATAAGGCCTGGTTAGCATCACCCTAAGAGGAAGGTGCTGTGTTCGCATCTACTGTCTTTTACAGATGGAGGAAAAGGCATTATTTAGGTTTCAAAAACACAGTCTGTCCTGAATTTGGAAGCCCAGGGACAGGGAATGAAGACTGATAATGTCTAACCTGCTGGATTATGGTCAGAGCTAAATGAACATGGGAAAGCCCTATTAGTTCATTCTCTCTCCCCTGCCTCTAATTATACTTGTATTCATTTATTTGAAGAGGGCATGGCATGCATATTGGAGGTCAGAGGTCATCCTGTATGAGTTATTTCTCTCCTTCCATCATATAGGTCTCTGAGAAAAAAAGTGTTCTAAGTGGCAAGTGCCTTTACCCACTCTACTTGCAGAACCATTATGTTGGTCCCCTGTTCAGACCTCTGTAATGGATAATTATTATTCCTAGAAAAAATGATTCATTTTAATTGGTAATAGTTGCAAGGTGAGGAAGGCGATGTAAGAACAGGCAAGAAAAAGGAAAAGGATTCTGCAAAATTTGTTGTGGGACAGTGACAGATGTGTTCTGAGAATGTAAAATAGGAGAGTGGTATTGGAGCCATGGTGGCCTGTAATCCTAGCACTTGGAAAAATGATTCTCTATGGGTCAATGCAGCATAGTGTACATAGTGAGTACTAGACTAGCCAAGGATGCATAGTAAGACCTTCTCTCAAGAACAAACAAACCAACAAATACATAAGTAGATAAATAAAGTAGTACTGGGTCTGAAGAGATGGCTCAGTGGTTAAGAGAGCTTGCTGCTCTTGCACAGGACTTGAGTTCACTTCCCAGAGTGTGTGTCAGGCAACCTCCAGCTCCGAAGATCTGACCTCCTAGGGCACACTGGCATTCACCCACACATGGCTACACACAAACACAAATGCATGCATTCAATTCAAATGAAAGAAAGAATGGACAAATAAGTGCACATTTACAGGTGGTGTTTGTTGAGAAGAGGCTAGACAGTTAGGCCAGGCCTATGGATTGTAGGTGACTTGGCTTGTTTATATGGCATAGTGAGGCAGCTCTAGGGTTTGACAAGATCTTATCAGTTGGGGGAATAGCTCTGGTGACCACAGTGGATGAATCACGGTGGCAGGAGTGGAGCTGTTGGTATGGGGTGTGGAGGAACTTACTAGAATGTTCTGGAAGGGCTTGAGTTGAGATTTTGTTTTATTTGTGTGTGTGTGTGTGTGTGTGTGTGTGTGTGTGTGTGGTTTTTGTTTTTTGTTTTGTTTTGTTTTGTTTTTTTACAGGGTTTGTCTATGTAGCCCTGGCTAGCCTGGAACTCAGAGATCTGCCTGCCTTTGCATGAGAAATTACTGTATCTGGGTCTGGTAGCACTAAGGCTGGGAAGGTCAGGACAGGCAAGTGTCCTTTCGGCTTGCTGACCAGCCAATCTAGTCTAATTGGTGAGGCCCAGTCCATTTAGAAGCCTTGTTTCAGAAACAAGATTGGGGACTACTGAAGAATGGTAGCTGGGGTTGTCTTCCAGCTTCTACCTGTGTGTGCGTGCGTATACACACAGTTGCAGTAAACATTTAGTTTGTCATTTTTAGGGACTGTACTTTCCATACTCTTAGAAGCATAGAAAGATCCACAAAAAGGCTGGGTGTGAAGGCACATGCCTTTAATCCCAGCACTAGGGAAGCAGAGGCAGGTGGATCTCTGTGAGTACAGCCTGGTTTACAGCGTAAGTTCCAAGACAGCCAAGGTTACACAGAGAAACTGTCAGGTTGAGGGGAATAAAGAAGGAAAATAAAGATGGCAAGAAACAAAGAGAACATTTGAGAAGTAACAAGCTTATGCTGCATGCGGGAAGCACTGCTTGGTTATGATTTGGGTTGGATTTTGCAGGCTGGCTCAGAGATAAGGCAGGTAAGCTAAATCTTGACAGGTAGGCAATAGAACTTGGTGGAAAGCCATAGAACAACGCAGGCCAGTGAAACCATGCCTTAGGAGCCAGATGTTGTTTTCTTAACAACACAGGAAGTTTTCAGTAACCTGGAAAGACTTGTAGCCTGATTCAGTCTTCACTCAAGGTTTTCCACTTGGCCCTGCGGCTCTGGAACATACCTTTGCAGTCATCAGATGTGAAAAACAGGCATGTGTAAATTTTCTTCTAAACATTAGCACATTTCAACTTTCCCTTCTGTTTTCTACCCACTTTAGTGTCAATATTTATTACACAACTTTGGAGATTGTGTCTGCTTGTCTATTTGATAAAGTCTTGAGTAGCCACGGACAGCCTTGAACTTGCTTGCTATGTAGCAACAGCTTGGATTCCTGAGCCTCTTTGCTGCCACCGCCCAGGTGTTGGGATTATAGGAATGTACCACCTTGCTTGACTCATACCTTAAGTTTTAAAACACTAACTCCTCTCATGACAAATACTCTGGCATTTTAACCTATAACATCATACCTAGAGGTGGTGAAAAGACCATCTGATTCCAGAAGGCTAGCCTGAAAACCACCCTCCTTTCTCCACAAAACAGGAGCCCTGAGCAAGTTCACAACTCGGACTATGCTGAGTATTTGCTGACCCTTGGCTTCTTAGCACCCAGCCCTTCTCAGTTCTTAAGAACACTCTGCATTCCTTGTTGGTAATTGTTAGGCTCTCCCTGGAGCAACCCAGGCAGTCTGTTAGTTAATGAGGCCTGCCTTAATTTATTCCGGGCCAGTGCATCTTGAACCAGGTAACTCAAGTGCTGTCAGAGAAAACTGGAGCAGGATTTATTTTGACAACGGTGTCTGAGCTCATAGACGACTTGTCTGTCCCTGGAAATCCGGGATTGCCCTTGTTTTTCAGGTGACTTGCTCCGAGGCTTTCAAATTCCTTCTTTCTGGTCTTAGCCAGAGTTGGTTTCTCCTGCTTAAAACAAAACAAAACAAAACAAAAACACAAAAAAAACAAAAAACAAAACAGAATTAAAAGTTAAGGCTTGTGAGATAGATGGCTTAGTGGTTAAGTGTTTGCTGCTTTCCCCAGTGACCAGCGCCCTCGTTGGTAGGCTCACAACCTCCTATAACACTAGCCCAAGGGATCATATGGCCTCTACAGATACTGCCCCCCCCCATCTCTATAAATAAATAAAGACAACTTAGTTTCTGACACAACCTGAAAATATTATTCAATTGCAGGGCAAATTTATCTACATTGATTTGGGAATCAAGACTGAAAAAGGTGAATTGAGGGTGTTTAATGAGACTGGGAGATGGCTCGGGAGGGGAGTCTATGTTTTCTGTGCATGAGTGTCAGGGCTGAGCTTGGTCTCCAGTACTGCATGTAAAGAGGAAGAAAAGGAAGGGAGGGAGGGAGGGAGGGAGGGAGGGATGGGAGAGAAAGGAGAGAACATGCAAAATTATGAACCACCAGTACCAGGTATGTATAGTGTCCATACCCATAATCCTAGCATTCAGGGGTCTGAAGCAGGAGAATATGAGCTCAGAGCCAGCTTAGGGTAAATAGGAAGGAGAAACCAGCCTGTGCACCATAATGAATCCCAGCTCTGGATAAACAGATTATGTCAAAGGACAATCTATCTGTTTTCCTTACATTTTATCAAGTCACTGTCCACATAGCTGCTCGCCCTTGATATGTAATGTAACCTTACTACACTTGTTCTACGTTCTAGCTGGATCCTGCTCCACTCCATTATCTGTGCCCAAGAAACAGTCTATAGAGACATGTGGAGAGGACAACTAGGTTTTCTTTTGTGCTTGTCCTTACCTAAGTCTTGAGAGTTAGTCCCCTTTGTTAGTCTCTTAAAGTATTCGCCTCAGTAAGACTGTTTTGCCCATAAATGTGTACCATCTGGCCTTGAAAGATAGAGAACACTCTAATTTATAGCATTTGGCTACTACAATACCAAAGGGCACACTATTCCCAACCCTCATGACGGATGCCTGCATTCATGACCTCACTGATGCAGAGCGGTAAACAAGGCTAATACTCATCTAGGGAGCAGTGAGCTGGTTCCCAAATTGTACTGGCTGTGTACCTCCCACGTCACTCTTCTCATGCCTTGTTCTCCAAGATTCTCTCTTTCAGAGTTCCAGACACTTGGAGTAGCCCATGGTGGTCTTTCTTACCCCTACACATATTGTTTTGTAAATTGTCCATTCGACAAAAGGCACACAAAGTGTCCTAACTTGAAAGTCATGGCAGTGGTCATTAACTTCCATGGCAGCCTTCAGTGATGCTGTCCTCCTTTCTGGTACCTATGGCGCCTATATGTACCAGATTTGATCAGTGTGACCAGTAGAATATGGCAGAAGTGATGGCGTGTCCCTTCTAATATTAGATCTGTGATAATCTTGATTGGATTGAGAAATACCTAGGAGTTAGTAAAGCCATACCTCTCAAGACAGTCTATGACAGTGTTTTCAGAAATGGTAAACTAAGGTAGAGATCTGAATGTGGGGATCATCATCCCATAGACTGGTAACTGGAAATCAAAGATAAAAGAAAAAGAAAGCCTATGAGTACAGAACTTCTTTCTTCCTGTTACGATGTAGGTCATTGAGCTCTGCAATGCGTCCATGGTGACTGGAACGGTGAGCCAAAATGAGCACATCTTGTTTCTTCAGATATTCTGTCTGCCACAGTGTCAAAGGCGATTAACAAAGAACATTGTTAAGTAAGTTAATGTTCACTGTTAATGTTCCTGAGCATGTGGGCCAGCAATGTTGGAACTGATTTGTGAAGGTTAGAATAATCTGGAGTCCTGTAAGCAGAACTTAACAGGAGAGGGGCCATAGGGTTGGAAATGGAGCTGGGGCTTCCTAAGACGTCTGGAGCTCATATCTTACAGCCACAGTGAACCTCAGATCCCAGACACAGGCCTGTAGGACTTGATGTTTGCTCTGCAGGGTTTTTGGCTTTGCTTTGCTCTTCTCTGCTCTGCTCTACCCTGCCCTCCCTCCCTCCTCTCCTTTCTCCCCCTCCCTCCTTCCCTCCCACCCTTCCTTTCTGTCCTTTCTTCCAACCCTTCCAGCCTGCTCTACAGTTCCAGGATAGCCAAGGCTAGACAGAGAAACCTTGTCTTGAAAAACCAAGGAGAAAAGAAAAAGCAAGCAAAACCCCTCTTCTCTAGACATCTGGGCCAAGACTTTCTAGAGAATATTAACTAAGAAGAGTTCCTAGGTGTGGGAAGCACATAACAGAGGCTGGGAACTGGATGAAATCCCATACACAGTCTCTCTCTCTCTCTCTCTCTCTCTCTCTCTCTCTCTCTCTCTCTCTCTCTCTCTCTCTCTCTCACACACACACACACACACACACACACACACACACACACACACACACACACCCTGGTGTGAGCTGCTTTATACTCTGCCACACCTTCCTCCCCACAATGGACCAAAAACTCTGAAAACCTAAGCCCTGAGCCAAATAGACCTCTCACCCTTAAGCTGTCTCTTTAGGCATTTATCAGAATGATAAGAATCTCACAGGTGTCCCTAAACCATGTAGCTCCTCCCAGCTCATGCTATCATGAACTTACACCAAGGGAATCCAGTTTCCATGTCAAGTAGCCACAGGGAGAGAGCTAGGTAGTAAGGAACTGTGAGGCCTGTGAACAGAAATGCAAGCCTGGAAACAGATTCTCCTGCTCCCACCCATATTAGACCCTGTACCTGTCAAGAGGGTGGTTTGAGAGACGCTGAAACAGAACTAGGTCAGCTGCTGCTCCCAGAGATTTTTCTTGAGACAAGAGTCTCACTTTATTATATAATCACAGCTATATGGCTTATAGCTCCCCGTGTAGACCAGGCTGGTCTTGAACTCACAATGATACTCTTGCTTCTGCCTCCCAAATGCTGGGATTGCAAGTATGCCCCCTATACACAGCTATAATTATTGTTCAAAGTCAATACATCTGGGGATAATTTTATCAATAATAATGAAAACAATCATTCTGGTTGATAATCCACCTCCCTCGTACTATAAACCATCATGACTTACCTGTCCACTCTGTCTCTTCCCAAATGCCACCCTCATAGACCAAGTCTGGACCACTACAATAGATAACTGAGTGGCTTTGCTGACCACCTGGCTAGAATGATCCATGGAAAGCTGCTGTTTATACTTTTTCTAAAACCCTTTCCTAGAAATCTATATTTCATAGTATCAACTGAAAACAGACAGGACCTCACTATGCAGCCCTGGCTGGGTTTGGATCTTACTGTGAATAGATCAGGCTGGACTTTAGTCACAGAGATCTACCTACCTCTGCCTCTTGAGGTAGGTGATTTTTATTCCAGATAAACATTAATTCATTAAAGGATCCATGAATTAACATTAGGGAACATGTGCAAATTAGGATTGTATCTTTGAAGGGGAAAGTGTGAGTTTTCTATTTTCTAGTCTGTGCCTTGCTGCCAGATGCAACTAGGGATCTTGGAATATGATGACAAGGACAAAATCTTAGAATGGCACAGCAGTGAGACAGTAGAAGTCTGCATTACAGGCACTGTGAAACTTCCAGGTGAACCTGGAATTGCTTAGAGGTAATATGTATGCAGACTTTTCTCACAAGCCTGCTCACAATAACCACTCAGAAATTTAACATTAATTATAAAAGTTTGGCCAATAGCTTATGCTTGTTACTAATGAGCTCTTATGGCCTAGATTAGCCTGCATCTACCCTCTGCGATGTGGCAGTACCTTCTTTCAACATGGCACATTCATCTTGCTTCTCTCTCTGTGTTTGCTTGAGACTCCTGAGACCCTGCCCTTTTCCCCAGCATTCCCTCTGTCCAGAAAATCCTGCCTTGCTATCAGCCAATCAGTTTTTTATTAACACATTTTCACAGTGTACAGAAGGATTATTACACAGAAGTTATACTTTCATATTGCTTTGTGTTATGACAACTTAACCAATATAGTGCAGATGCCAGGGAAGTCTGTTAGTTGTAGAACAGGAGGATGTGAGGGGAAAAATTTTGGTCTGTATTGATCCAACATAAGGGTGATAGCCTGAATGAGAAACGTCCCCAATGAGCTCCAGTATTTGAACTTGGTACTATTGAGTGGGTTATGGAAATTTTGGAAAATGGAGCCTTATTGTGGGAGGGCTTTGAGATGAGGGCTTCTGTTCCTGTTTATTCTCTCTACTTTCTGATTTAAAGAGCAAACTCTCAGCTTCCTGCTCTGGCACCATGGCCTCCTGCTGTCATGCCTCTTCGATGGACTCATCTCTCTGGAGCCATAGCTCAAACAAACTTTCTCATCCTTGGCCATGACGTTTTAACACAGCAACAACAAAAGGTAGCTAATTCAGTGTGCTTTCCCTAGTGGGCCCAGGCATATCCCTGAGTGGTGATCCTGGTGTTCTTCCTTGTCTAATGGCTGAAGTGGCTAAATACCAATTGTGTTCTTATGTCACAGACCTTTCCATTTCTGACCCCTGGAGCCCTTCCTTAGCAAACATCATGCCCTGACCCATGATCACTATCTTTTCTGTGTTCCTGGTGTTCCTGTGTTCTTCTCAATTTACTGGTGGGAAAAAAGTCCTGGAAGAGGGCTTCAGAGACAACTGTGTTGGACAAGGAACACTGTACCTCATCTTAAAAGTCACAGTAATATCTGTTCAGTGCTTGCTGTGGTTGGTGCATGTTTTATACTGCCAAGTTCATGTAACAGAAAATGTCATAGTCATATGTCTATGATATTTGGAGGTCAAGCCTTTGGACAATAATTAGAATTAGGTAGGGTCATAAAAGTAGGGCCCACATATGCCAGTCATAGCTTTATGAGAAGACTCAACTAGCATGCTTGCTTTGTCTAACCATGTGATGTTTGCCTCCATGCTGTGCTGTAACAAGTAGACCCTTACCAAATGTTGAGGAAAATGCTATCCCTGTGCTCTTGGATGTCCTAGCTCCTAGAGCCACGAGGTAAGTTATCCTCTGTCTTGAAAAATACCCAGGCTCAAGTATGTTGTGATAGCATCTGAAAATAGAATATAATAATGCTGTTCAGGCTTTGTAGTAAGTATGAGCATTTTGAAGCCATTATGAATGGACTGATGTCTTTCTGTCTCTTCTTCCATGTGAGCATTGCTGTCTTCCAGAGATGCAGCTGCAAGAGGAACCACTTTACTGTAACTGACCTTGAACAAAGAGCTTGAAGAAATTACTGTTCTGCGTATGTTATTAGGTCTTTGTTATTTTTATTGCAGCATCACCATAAACCCAGAGAATTTTTTAATTGCTCATTTGTTTCTTTAACGTATGTTGCATAGGGTATTTAAATGTAAGAGATTTTTCTTACAAAATAAACTAGACTAGTAGGTATCTACCGTCTAAGGAATCAAAATGAGAAATATTCTTATGAATACTTTCAGACTAGTAAACAAAGGACATGCATGAGGTGTGGTTATATTCTAGACATGTATGGGCATAGTGTTTATGCCTTCAGTGTGAGTTATGTGTGGGTCCTTATGGTGAGTTGTATGGGTATAGTCTGTCTTTATGGTGAGTTTGTGTGGGCACAATCTTCCCTTATGGTCAGTTGTATGGGCATAGTCTGTGTCTCTGAGTGGTTTATGTGGGCCTAGCCTGTGCCTTTGGTGAGCTGTGTGGGCACAGTTTGTCTTTATGGTCAGTTATGTGGGGAATAATCTGTGATTATAGTCAGTTCTTGTCTTTTAGCATTTTTGAGAATTTCAAGGGTTGACCTTGAACTCCTGATCCCCCTCCTTCCAACCTTCTCAGTGCTGGAATTACAGCCACCATGTCTGGCTCACAATCAGTTCTTTCTAAGGAAAAAGGTAACCTATCAAAAATTTAACAATGATTTGGGAATGTCTTGTTTTGCTTTCTATTGCTGTGATAAAGATCATGTCCAAAAGCAACTTGGGGAGAAAAGGGTGGCTTACCAAAATCCATGAGGAGGGGAAGTCATGGTAGGAATCCACACAGGGAAGGAACCTGGAGGCAAGCAGAGAGCATGGGGGATGCTTGCTCTACCATGGCTTGCTCAGTCTACTTTCTTATATAACCCAAGCCAATCTGCCCAGGGATGGTACTGCCTACAATGGTCAAGGCTCTTACATATCACTCATTAATCAAGAGAATGTATGGAGTGTGTTATCACATGTCTTTAATCTAGCATTTGGGAGCAAAGACAGGCAGTCTCTGCTCGTTCAGAGCCATGATGGTCTACATAAAGACTTCCAGGCCAGCTAAGCCTACATGGTAAGACCCTATCTAACCGAAAAAAAAAGAAAAACCCAGGAGAAAATGCCCCCATAATTTTCCTACAGGCCAATCTGCTGGAGATACTTTCAGAGTTGAGGTACTCTCTCTAAGATGATCCAAATTGTGTCAAGTTGACAAAAACTGACTAGCTCAAGGATGTAAAAATATCTCTGGGAAATACACAGCATTAGCTCTATAGTAAATATAAAATAAGAGAGGTTGTAAAAGACAAACTTAGAAAAAGCTTCTGATATGGATTAATAAGTGTTCATAGGACAGGACTGAGCAGTACTTTTAGGGATTTGGAGGGAAAGATCTTGTTTGTTTGAGAGAAATCCAGAGAGGCTTTGTGGAGAACTCTGTAAAGGTATTTAGGAGGAGTGCTGAGCATGTCCTTTGATGGATGTATAGTGTTTTGTTTTGGTTTTTTTTATTTTTCAACATAACTTGAATTTGAGGAAAACATTTGTGGAGGAACAAATGGTAACAATCCCAAGCTGTACTTCAGGATGTTGAGCTTAGGTAGAAGATTGTCCATATACAGGTAGGATGCCTTTAAGACAAGGGCCCAGTGTGCTGGAAACTTGGGAAAGGGCTCTACAACATTGAGCTTCTGTGTTATCAAAGTTATGACCAAAGTAATGGGGTTCATTTATCATGTGGACCCTCTGTGACTGTATGCTTAATCCTTTCTCTTCATAATTATCCAAGGCCTTTTGCTATAGTGAAGGCAGGGTGACGGTCTAGTAGAAAGCTATATTTCAGAACACCTTGGAGAAACAGCTAGGAATTGATTGGTTCATTGGGTAAAAGGAGGAGATGGTCCTGTGTCTTGGGAATACAACTTGCTCTGAGATTCACTCTACAGAGGTCTCCATTGAGCTCTCGGTCTCATGCTGCCCCACACTGTGTTAACTTCTTGACTTCCTAAGATGAGGTTAGTTAAAAGACATTTGGAGGAGAGGAGAGCCTGAGAGCTTGTCAAGGGTGGCTGGGACACTCATCCAAGGTCACTCATCAGCCCTTTCAGGGGACTACTAGTCATGATTTTTCCTTATATGCTCCGTGAGTCCCTCTCTTGTTCCCATTGGGTTAAAGAAACGTAAGCACTCAGTTTCTGAGTGCATCCTACCTTTTGTCTTTTTCCTTAACTAGATGTTTTCATCTATAAAACAGATATTGCTAGCTTATTTCAGCCCCCAACTTAAGACATTCCCAAGCGTGATCACTTGGCCCTATTATTTTGGGACCCAAAGTAACGCCCTGCATCTTTGTGAACCATGTGGCATAGCAAAGCAACTCACTTTATGGCTAGCAAGCAAAAGAGAAGGAGGAGGCTTGTATACTATAACCCTTTGGATTGTCCTGTCCCTAGTGACCTAGAGCACCCCTCCCCCACACACACACACATAGAGTAGGGTCCATCTCTTCAAGGCTTCACCATATCCCAGTAGTGCTGAGGTGAGCTCTAAGCCTTTAACACGAGGGCTTTGAGTGAGATCCAGATCTAAATTACAGTACCTGCCTGAGATCAGTCTCTAATAAACTCCACCAACTCACCCTAACGCTGTAGAGTTCATTTTACTTCCTGTTGGAACACTGAGTTCACCTTTTACGTTACACTGGCAAACCATTGCATGGATAGTTAAATGCTGACTTGGCGTATAACTCTAAGCACCAAGGTTGTTCTGGTTTTGAGATAAAGTCCACATTACAGCCCAAAATGGCCTCTAACTTAAAATAGTCTTCCTGTAGCCTTCCAAATGCTATACCGGATACCATCATGCCTAGCAAAATGGCTATTCTGTCACTCACCAACAGCGTTCGTGTATTGCAATCAATATAAAAATTTAATTTCAGCTATAATTCTTTCTATTTTCAAACTCCTACCCAGATTGTGCTATGTGACTGAGTAGAAGCATTTGCAATTGAAGTAAACTTCTTAATGCTGATCCCACACTTTTTGATAGAGATGCTAATCAGCATACAGAGAAAGCTTTACTCCTACACTTAAAGGAAGACATCTCTAAGACTCAATTCTCTAAAGATGGTCTTTGCTGTCACTGTAGCTTTTAATCAGCAGACGTTTCTGTAGCTGTCTCCTAGAATTGGCTTTGTCTGTAGCCACAAGTTTCTGACCTGTTAAGGCACTTGGTCTGGAGGAATCGTTCCCATTTGGTCACACAGCTGCCACTTATAAAATAATTATTCAAAGCTTATATTAATTATAAACTGTTCAGCCTATGGCTCAGGCTTATTGCTTCTTAGTTCTTAGAACTTAATTCAACCCATTTTTATTAATCTGTGTCTTGCCACGTGGCTTGTGGCTTTACCTGTAACTTTTACATCTTGCCTTCTCTGGATGAGAGCTTGAAGAGTCTCCATGTGACTCCATCCTTCGTCTTTATCTATGACTGGAATTTCTGCTTGCCTCTAAGCTGCCTTGCCATAGGCCCGAATAGTCCCTTTATTAGCCAATGGAATTCATAGCATACAAAAAGACATTCTATTATCAGTTGTCCCTAGAATATTTCTAGGGCTAAACTGGTTTCCATAATGGTCACTGATTTCACACTGACTTTAACATTTGTTCTTGTGCTGATGTGAGAAAATGCAGTCTCTGGGACCGGGAATGTGCCTTGGATTCCATAGTCACACTCTCATTTCTTACCGTTAGAAGTTGATATCCTTAGCATTCCATCCGCTGAAAGCATAAACATTGCTTTACTCTCCCAAAGCCAATAGATTCCCTCATCTTGAATGTTGATTCTACTTAGCTGCCTCGATTGTGGTCTGACTTTTTGGTGTGTACTTGTCGTACACACTTGTGCCCTTGTGTGCTCATCCTTACAGTCATTGTTCAGCTTGACTGAACACAGCATGGCTCATTCATTGCCACACAGCTTCACAGGGGATTAGTAGAACTGAGCACGATTCCCACACTATGGTATGTGTTTCACAATGCTGTGAGAATGTGAATTCCCTACACATCAATTCACTTAGAAAGTGAATTTTACAATGTAGCAATAAAGGCTGGAGGATATTAGACAACGTTCCCCAGTTACTAAGGAACAGAAGTAGAAGAGCATACATCCTTGTAAGGAAACTAGCATATCAACACCAAGAGGGATATTAATGTTGGATAAGTTCAGAAAATTATGAAGGAAATATAAACTATGACTAGCCAAAGAGATTATAGATTAGGAGATAGGCCGTCAGAATTGACAAGGCTCTGTGGCTGAGTGGAATGACTAGTGTACTCACTGGGAACCAATTGTGTGTATGTGTGTGTGTGTGAGAGAGAGAGACAGAGAGACAGAGGGACAGAGACAGACAGCACACACACACACACATACACAAGAGTGGTTTAGAAGAAATTGATACAGGGATAATGGGGCGGGGTGGTCAAATGTGAATGTAGAAAGGTAGGAGGTCAGCAATCTGGAGCACAGTTCCGTTTTTGTCAGGAGTTACCACCCTGATCTCATCCTCTACCAAGAAAAGAACCCGGATCCTTGCCCAAGTTAGGAAATGAGCTCCACACTGCGTC
This sequence comes from Phyllotis vaccarum, assembly GCA_033318265.1. Lineage (NCBI taxonomy): Eukaryota > Metazoa > Chordata > Mammalia > Rodentia > Cricetidae > Phyllotis > Phyllotis vaccarum. Next base: position 58,712,270 of record JARWLC010000005.1, read on the forward strand.
ATGTCTCTAATCTAGCTTTTCTCTGAGGGCCCTGTTCAACTGACTGGATAATACTCCAGTGCAGGGTAATCTGCTTTGCACAAAGTCTTCTGACATTACGTTATGTTGTCTAAAATAGTTTCATTGAGAACCAGATGACTAGATAATAATATATAGGTACTGTAGTCAACTCAAGTTGACCCATAAATTAATGCTCACACCTAGGAAAAAGAGAGGCTGCTTGGAAGTGGAAGATGAACTTGAGGTAAATGTTCTGGCGTTGTTAGATTTCACAGTGTGAAGACAACAGATGGGGTGTAGTAGGCAGACACATTACAGATCTATTTATTTGTAGAAAATTTTTGAAGGTTGTTAGATCACTCAGCTGCAATACTTAGGAAAATGTTGGTTTTTTATTTTGTATTTCTCTTTTTGCTAGGGGTGTGATACACAGATGCTCTTCCCCTTATGATGTGTTATATCCCAGCAAACCTATCTTAAGTTGAAAATGTATAAGCACAAAATACATTTAGTTTACTCAACCTACTTAACATTAACAAACTTAACATAAGTTTGCAATAGCTTATTGTAAATATATGCAAACCACTTTGCCCACCATCGAGAAAAAGTAATCCAACATGAAACCTAGTCTGAACTGAATATTGGTTGTGTCATGTGGCTCTCAGGGAGTTGAGGCTTGCTGTTGGCCAGAATGACCAGAGAGTTTGGTAGTGTATGTTGCTAGCTTGGAAGACATTCAAAAATCAAAGTGTGACATGTGGATTCTCATCAGTGTGTGTTGCCTTGGTACCACTGCAGAGCTCAAAAATCTTGAGTCAAATTACTTTCTGCCAGAGTTACAAATGACAGGGCAGGGATGGATGAGTGACAAACCTATTGTCATGCAGACACGAAGGAATAAATTGATCATTTACTATGTATCAGGTATTACTCCAGCTTTCAGATACATGATCTTATTTAACACTCATAACCATCCTACACATAGATACTTCTTGATCATCGGGGCCCTGTGACCTCCTCTGCCCTTCCCAATGAACTGTCCAAGATCTCCTAACTAGTTAGCAGAGGAGAGAGGATGCAAATGTACTACCTAAGCTACCATTAACAAAGCTGAAACAGGACCAAGAGGGGACAGACTCTAATAACATCGTGATATTGAAACAAATTAGTAGCAAATCAGATATTCTGGAGCCAGAGACGATGATAACTGCCACAGTTTTAATCTGAAGACATTTTTTAACAAAAGAAAATGATGGATGTTCAGGGAAAATGGAGTAGTCTACCTTAGGAGCTGGTTTCAGATGATTCAGAAGCAAATATGGATTTGTTCAAGAAATGGCCTATTAAGGCAAATGTACAAAGTAGTGCTCAGTGATCCAGGAGTGGACAAAGCAGACTGACCTCATCGTGCTTTCTGTGGAGAGACAAAAGCAGACAGAACGTATGCAAATTGCATTTTATGCCAATGACAGGTATTGTGAACAAGAATAAAGCAAGGCAGAGAAATAAAGAACATTTAGAGGTAGTTAGGGCAACCCTTGCAGAGAAGCCATGAATTGAGGACCTCACGGAGGAGAGAAAGGCAGTCTTGCAAATGTCTGGAGGTGGGTACGTTTTAGCTTTGAACTGTCATACTTGTATACAGTATACTGTGATGCTCCTCACCACCACTGTCTTTTCTCACACCTCAGATCCTGAGACCCCTTCTTCTCAATTAGTCTCCTCTTTCTTCCATGTCTTGTACATATACATGAGCTCCTTTTGTTATCTTTCTTTGAGACAGGGTTTCTCTGTGTAGCTCTGGGTGTTCCAGAACTCCCTCTGTAGACCAGGCTGTCCTCAAACTCACAGAGATCTTCCTGCCTCAACCTCCCCAGTGCTGGGATTAAAAGTATGTACCATCACCATCTGGCTTACATGAGCTCCTCTTCAATTTTAATTTTTTAATAATGTTTACTTGTGTATGTATGTATGGGTGCCTATGGGAGCCAGAGGCATCAGATTTTCAGGAGATAGAATTACAGGCGTTTGTGAGCTTCCGGACATGGGTGTTGGGAACCCAACTCAGGTCCTCTGGAAGGATAATATGTACTCTAAGCCACTGAACTGTCTCTCTCTTGCCTTACTTATTAATTTGCTGATAATTTTGTATAATGCACTTGGATCATATTTACCTCCATTTTTCTAATTTAAACCAAATCCATATCCCATATCTTTACTTACTCCAACCTCATGTTTTTCTCGTTAAAACAAACAAAAAACAAACAAACTTACACAGTGACTTCAGTTTGAGCCACCCACTGAAGTATACAGTTGCCTAACCCAGAATTACACCCTTAAAGCTCCCTCCAGAAGCCACAGACTATCCATAACTCCTCAGAGATTTGGGCTAGTGACCTTTTCCTCACACCCATGCCATGCTAAATGTTAACTGGCTTGATTTTTCAGGTCTTCTGCAGGTAACCCTGGCTGCTCTGAGTTCAAGGATGCAGTTTTCATACGTTGTCCAGAAGACACTGTTTTTTTCTTGGGTTTTCCCTGATTTTTAGCTACTACAATCTTTCTACCTCCTCTTCTGTGATGGTCCCTGAGCCATGGGGGAAAGCAGTGTGATAGAAATGTTCCATTTGTGGCTGAACCCTCTAGTGACACTTATTTCCTTCACTTTGATCAGTTGTGACTTTCTGCATTAATCACTGTACACTGCACAAAAACATCTCTCACGAATGAGGACTGATGACTGCACCAATCGGAGTAGAGAGATATGGATTTATAAGGCAGTTTGATACTATGTCCATTTATAAAATAATAGTAGTAGGTTGATCTCTAGAGCCTGTGAGCTCCCCAACTATGGGTTGTTGGCCAGATTTAAAGTAGCAGGCATGTGTTTCTTCCTGTAGCACGGACCCTGAATCCATAACTTTCATGCCAAGATTGCACCTCTGTATATATCTTATCTTGCTGATCATTACTGCAGTTCACACAGCTCACAGCTGGAACAGACTCTTGATCCCCAGCAGCCTACATAGCACTTTCTAGCCATCAGAGAGGAAGCTTTCTGCTCAGTACTAACTTCATTTTCCCAAGTTCTATGACCAATGTATGTTGCGTCTTCAGTAATAAAGTCTTACTATCACATTCTCATGGGCAACCAAGAACAATGGCAATAGCCAGTATTGTTGGGGGATGTCTTCAGATACCTCTAATTAAAAAAAAAAAAAAAACAAATTTAAGGTGAGGTATTCCACAGCTGACAAAGCACTTTTTATTTGGCAACATATAGGTTCTTGAAGAAGCATAATCCCCCATGTATGGTAACTCCAACTAGACTCTACTGAAGAATAAAATCTAATAACAGACTTCCTATCTCTCTGGCTCATAAAGCTTTCTGTTCCTTCTTCCAGGATATTAAGTGTAGGAGTTATGTTGTAGATGTTATCAACTGGGGCTAAGTACCCCAAGATCAGTTGTTCTGTGTATTTTGATCAGTTGTGTTTTTTTGTGATGGTCTCTGTCAGGTAGAAAAAGAAGCTTCTTTGAGGAGGTATGAGAATTACACTTATCAGGCAAAGGTGACTAGTGAACAAAGATTGGTCACAGGTTGTAGGTCTGGAACTAAGCTTATGGGTGTGGAGATTCACTTTTCTTTATAGTGAATACAATTCCATTGTATGTTAAGTACCACATATTCATTATCCATTCATCAGTTGATGAACATCTAGGCTATTTCCATGTCATAACTATTGTGAACAGCACGGCTGTAAACATGGATGACCACATGTTCCTGTAATAGCAAATAGAATTCTTTGGTTATATATACAGGAATAGACTAGCAGGGTCACATGAGAGATCTATTTCTAGTTTTCTGAGGGAGCTCATACTACTTTTCATAGTGGCTGGACCAATCTGCAAACCCACTAACAGTGCAGGGTTCCCTTTGCCCATATCCACACCAACATTTATAGTTTTTAGGTTTTTATCTTGGCCATTCTTACTAGAGTATAATGAATTCTCAAAGTATTTTAATTCTTATTTCCCTGAGGGATAGAGATTGTGGACATCTTTAAAATATATTTTTAGCCATTTGCTTTTCTTCTGAGAAGTCTTTTGGATCCCATAGTCCATTTTTGAACTGGACTGTTTTCTTGGTGTTCAGTCCCTGTATATTCTAAACCCTTGTCCTCTGTCAGATTCCCCATTCCGTAGACAGCAGTACTCGAGCTACTAATTTCATGAAATCCCACTTGTTGACTGTTGGTCTTATTTCCTGCACCACTAGAATTCTGTTCACAAGGTCCTTATTTGACCCTTTCTGAAGTTTACTTCCTACTCTTTCTTCTAGAAGGTGTAGGATTTCAGGTTAACATTGAAATCTTCGACCCATTAGCAAATGATTTGAGTTTGATATGAGAAAGGAAGAACACATTCCATTGTTCTACATGTAGATATCCATTTTCCCCAACATCATTTGTTAAAGATGCTGTCAGGTCTCCAATATATGTTTGGCATCTGTGTCAAAAATCAGGTGGCTGTAGATGCAGGGACTTATATCTGAATCCTCAATTCTATCCCATTGATCAATCTGTCTTTATGCCAGTACCATGCTGTTTTGACCACTATGTCTCTGAAATCAGCTATGTTGAAATCAGCTATGATGGTACTGCTAGCAATATTTTTGTTATTCTACATCGTTTTGACTAGCTTAGGTCTTTAGTAATTTTATAATTATTTTAAAATTATTTTTCCAATTTCTATGAAGCTTTGCATTGGAATTTTGATGGACATTGCTTTGAACCTGAGGACTGCTTTATTGACAGGATGGTCACTTTCACATATTAATGGTACCAGTCCACATGCATGGGCAGTCTTTCCATCTTCCGGAGCCATCTTTAATGTCTTTTGTCAGTGGTTTAAAGTTTTCACTGTATAGGTATTCCACTTTCCTGGTTCCCTTCTTCTGTTGTTTCTGGCTATTGTAGATCAGCTGGTTTCTCTGATTCCTTTCTTCGTCTGCTTTGGGTATATAGGAAGGCTACAGATTTGGGTATTATCTTATGACACTTGGCTGAAAGTGTTTAGCTATAAGTTTCCTGGTAGAGTCCTCATGGTCCCTGATTTACAGAATCAGGTATTAATAGGGACACTTGGCCTTCTTCCTCTCTTATGTGTGCTCCTTTTGGTTTTTTCTCTTGTCCTACTGCTCAAAGCAGGGCTTTAAGTACCCTATTGAATGGACGGAGTGAAAGGAACCGTCCTTGTCTTGTGCCTGATCTTAGTGGGAGTGCTCCAGAGTTTTATTGTTTTGCCTTCCATTTGATATGATGGTGGCTGTCAGTTTGTCACAGATGTTGAACTATGTACCCTTAATCCTTAGTCTCTATAGAATTTTTAAAAGTCATGTTGGATTCTATCAAAGGCCTTTTCCTTTCAACTAAAATGATCAAATGATTTCTGTCTTTGAGTCTGTTTTACGTGGTGAATTATATTTATTGGTTTACCTATGCTGAATTATACTTCCATCTTTAGGACGTGTTCTTTCTAAAACACTTTCCAAGTATTTTATTTAGAATTTGTGTCTGTCTATAGACACAGAAAGATTGGCTTATAATTATCTCTCTTTGTTGTTGTTCCTAGATTTTTTTTCCATTTCAGTAATTCCTGTACTGATCTGCATTATTTTTCTCCATCTACTACTTTCAAGATTGGCTTGTTTTTGTTTACCCAGTGTCTTAAGGATCATTCTGAGTTTGTTTATTTGAGATCCCTCTGATATTAAAGTGAGCACTTAGAGCTACAAATGTCCCTCTTAAGATTGCACTGTATCTCATAGATTTGAATATGTTGTGTTTTGATTATCATTTAACTTTAGAAACTTAAGTTTCCTTCTTTATTTCTACAATGACCTGTGAGTCATCATTTATTAATTGTTTAATTTCAATGAGTTGTATTTCTTTTTTTTTTTTTTAAAGTATTTTTAGCTTTTCACTTCTAACTTTATTTCATGTGGTCAGATAGAGAATGTTGTTTAAATGTTCTCTGTTTGTTGAGACTTGTTTTTTTTTCCTAAAATGTGATATATTTTAGAGAAGATGTCATGGGGTTGTGATGAGTGTAGTGTTTAGTATTTGGATAGACTGTCCTTTTTCTATGTGCAGGTCTTGTTCCAGCAGTCACGGCTGCTGTGTGCTGTAACACCACGCTGTGCCCAGAAGACATTTCCCAGCATTCCTCACCCTCTTCGTCTCACTACTCTCTCTTCCCTGATCTTCTCCGAGCCTCAGAGTGGGTGGTATAGATGTTTCCCTGAGGGCTTCACACTCAGCAGTCTCTTATTCTCAGCATTTTGGCCAGTTAGTTACAAGGTTTGGATCTGACCACTGTCCACTGTCAAAAGAGGCTTCCCTAAGACTGAAAGCTGCATCAGTCTGTGGAGAATAAACAAAAATATTTAGAAGGCAGTTGGACTACACATCCACTTAGCAAAAACATCAATAGTAGATTCCTCCCTAAATTTACAACCTCTCTAGACACAGACCTTTGACCAGGTAGTTATTTTCCTGTTGCTGCTACAAAACAGTACCACCAAGGCAACTTATAAGAGAAATCACATGATTGGGCTTACGATTTCAGAAGACAACAGTCCATGATGGCCAAGCAAAGGCATGGCAGTAGGCACAACTGAAACCTCACATCTTGTTCCAGAAGTAAGAGGCAGAGAAGAGAATACTGGGAATGACGAGAGTCTTTTGAAACCTTAAAGCCTGCTCCTAATAACATACTGCTCCATCGAGGCCTACCTCACAATTCTTCCCAAACAGTTCTATCCACTGGAGATCAAGAATTCACCATATTAGTTTATGGGAGTCATTCTCATTCAAACTACTCCACCAGGATTACAGTTCCAGGTATGGATTGCCTCCCATGGAGTATGATCCAATCAAGAAGTGGCTGGTTACTCCTGAACAGTCCAGCTGCTATTACACCCACAATTATATCTTGGCAGATAGCTTGTTTAGATCATTGATGACTTTCTCTCTGATAACCTGAACAGCACCTTCTGACATGAAGAAAGGTAAATCAGCAGAGAGGAAGCTTCTTATTGGCAGCTTTTGTACAAGGTTGTTGTGTTGTGACTTCTGCTTTTAAAGCATCATTCTGGATGCAGAGTTCACAAGAATGTGAAGTAGAATAAAGGTGAGAAAGCCTAGGGTGTAGTGGATTTATGATGTTACATTGTAAATAATTGTCCTGCCTATGACAGGAAGTGTGAGTGGGGCTACCAGACTAAGAAAACTCTGGGAACAGGAAGAACAGAGCAGAAATTCCACAGAGAAGCCAGAAGATGCAGAGGACAACTATGTTGCTCTGAGAAAAGGTACCGAGCCCCATGGCTGAACAGGATAAGAGTCATGGGTTAGTTTAAGGGTAAAGAATTAGCAAGTTATATGCCTGGGCCTTAGGCCGATCAGCCTAAAATTAATGTAAGCATCTGTGTGTCTCTGCGGGTCTGTGGGTCTAAACTTTGAGGCTAGGCCGGAAAGTCTGGGCCAGAAACCTCATACTACACTAGGGACCAGGAAGGAAGTTACAATAGCAATCCAGGAAGAGCTAATTGTGCCCAGAAAAAGGAAGTAAGGCCATACATACCCTGTATGTAGTTTAAAACTAGCAGAGCAGATAGTGTGGATAACTGGATGTAAGATATAAAGAGATTTCTTAGAATATAAGAAGAGTTTTTTTTATATAAGATTATATACACATAGGATTATATATAGAATATAAGAAGGGATTTTTGTATAAGAATTTTTAGACTATAAGGAGATTTTTTTTAGAATATAAGAAGAGAATTTTTAGAATATAAGAAAATATTTATAGAGTAAAGTATCAGAAGTATATTTGGAGTTCAAAAAATGAGAACAATGATGGAGACAGAGATCTGAGAAACATTTGCAGTAGTGACAACCATGCACAACAGCCTGAGGGTCCCCAAAGAAAGGTGAGGGGTGAACATGAGGAACCAGACCTCCCATAGGGCAAAGGGCAAGAGCGCAGGAAGAGGAAGCAGCCGAGATGGAGGAAGAAGACAGACTGCCATCAATTCATGGGACCTTGTGCTTTGTCATAGTCTTTGAAACAGAATGAATCGATTTCACTCAGTACTGTTGTTTTGGAAAGGCCAGTGGTGATATTATCTAGTCCTATTCATGACTAAAGCATTTGCCGTTGACTCGTTATATTAGTACACCCGACAGTTGACAGAACTTTAATTGGGGATATCAGAGTGATCATTTCTGTTCGTCTACCACCTTAGTGCTCTTGTTTCTGCTGCCTACTCTGTACTTATGAGTAATGTGTGACTCACCTGTGATAAGTGAGTCTATTCTTCCCATGGACAGTAACCTCACTTTTGTGTGGACTGTTTTTTGTTTTTGTTTTTGTTTTTAATGTATAAAACTCCAGAGTTAATGTTCAGTTCCCTTTTGTGCTTATACAGCCTTAAAAGGAGTAAAAGCTAACATTACTGGATTTTTCTATACTAACTAGGGCCTATGTGAAAATGAAGGAAATAAGCAGGCCCCCTGCACACTAACAGCAAAGCTTAGGTTCAGCCGAAGAATGAGATGTCTCTCTGTCTCAGTTCCCATTAAACTGTTCAGAATTTCCCATGTGTACACCCCAGGCTCAGGAAAATGTCCCACAAATGTCCTCCTCCTAGACTGATTTGAATCTGGGTTTTCCTCCTAATCCCAGATCAGCAGTGACCACCCGATGGCTGCATCTCATCAGCTACAATCAATTCTGTGCTTATAGTTCTGCCTCCTTTGCTTCACCTCAGCAACCGAAGAGCCTCCTTCTGCCTCGGTTATTAACTACCTGAATTTTCTTCTGGGAGGAATATTCATCCCAACCCTGGGTCCTTTCCTACCACTTTGTCTGAACACACTAAGAACAACGTACATTATGATTGCCAACCTCCCAGATTCTCCTACCACACCATAGATTCTATCCTGAAGATTTTTAAATTTAGAAGCTTTCATAAAAAAACACGCTTGTACATTTTCTTACCTGTACTCATTAGCATAGGAAGAACTTGCATGAATTTGTAGTTGCAGTAGCCAATCCTAGGAGCACACCGTATGCCAAGCACTGTTCTATGTTTTCTTCACTACTTACAGCAATTTTCCATGTTTAACTGTTGCTATCGTGCTCATCTTAGATGAGACAACAGAATCAGACACACAGCTAGAAACGGACTTCATTCAAGTCAAGCTGTCTGACTCCACAGCCCACCCTGAGTACCTTACTCTCCCCGGCTTCTGTGAATGCTCAAAATGAGAATGCCACTCATTTTGTGGTGTAAGTCCCTTGGTTTTCTTCCAGTATCAATGACATTGGGGTGGGATAACTCACAGCTGTGTGGGACAGTGGGTCCCACAGCTTGTAGCTGTGCCTGTACTTTGTGATGGTCACTGAGCTGCCCTTTACCACTGAGAAACAGAAAATGCTCATTCATTTCCTGACATGTTTCCCAGCTAAATGTCTCCAGGTGAGAAACAACAAAGCACAAGTTTGCATCAAGAAGGAAAAAGAAAGAAAAGAAAAAAGAAAGGGTATAAAATATGCATATCAACTGTCAATCGATCCATCCACTTATTCAATTTTCTCAAAGTTTTGTACATTTTAAATACATTTATAACTTTTACAATTGTTTTAACTTTAAAACACATCAAAATAACTGCTAAGCAAAGACATGGATGTGGTAATAAAAATATGGTAGTTTTCAAGTGTGCCGGTGATACTCTTCTTTGTTATGTGTGAGGCTAAATGATCTTGATTAGTCTAATGCTCCTTATAAAAAGTACGGACTCTACTGCTTACCCAAGAGCCTAGTAAACTTTTTTTTTTTTTTTAATAGTGCAAAGGTAAACTTAGATCCAGTCTGTGCCAATCCTCAAAGTCACAATCTGAAAGTCATGGGGTTTTTCCTGTTTATTTTTGGCTCTCAGACTTGAGAACATTATACAAATGCCCATTGTCCTTTCTCAAGGAGACCGGAAAGCCCAAGAGTGAATTTTCACATAGTGTCTACTAGGATGAGCTAGCCCCCTTTAGTAGACTGTATGCTTGAAGCTGAATCTCCAAGGTCATCACATAATGAAATCACCCTACAAAGCTGAAATGTGGGCTTCCATAGCTCTATTTTAAGTGACTACTCCCTCAAGGGTTCTGCATTTTCCCAGGGATCTCTGCAGTAGAAGGGATAGTCACTCAGGGAAGAAAAATGGGCAATTACAAGACATATCTTGAAATAGAAACATCTAGAAATGGTTCTCCTGTTTTTGTTCACTTATTAAACTAGTCTGCCAGTCTTAAACATCTTGATAATCTAAGATATCTCAGGTGTTATCTGAATTGAAGTAACACTGAGTCCTCTACTGCTTGTAACACATCTGTTCTATAGTGTCCTGTCAGAGATTGGATAATAACAGCAGATAAGGAACCTTGATGTCCCCAAGTGCTTCAAATTTAGGTCTCTTATTATTAGAACAATTTAATAACATAGAGATTTTTAAAAAGAATTTCCCTGTGAGTGCCACATATCTCACAGCACAGCAAAAATGTTTGAAATACATATTACAAATCAGACAGTGGAAGTAATTCACCTTTTTAAATAGTTTCTTAAGAACTGACTAATTGAAATTGTTGTAATATAGTTTTATATCTGAGAAAATAATGCAAGACCTATTTTAGAAAGCATTTTATCCATATTGTACGTATTCAGCATCATTTTAGCTTTGCATTGCCTGCCCCACACTACACATTTTACCTGTCCTTTCCTTGGTTAAGAATTGTAGTAGGGCTGGCCCATAGAGTCAAACCAGTTGCCAAGGCATGCTTATAACTACTTCCTTATGAGCCAACCTAGAGTCTGCCTGAGAGCCTAACAACAGGTGTTGTCTGTCCAGCTCCTGATAGGGTCTAGCCAATGAGGGGTGACCACACAATGTCACTGGATTGGGATGCAACCTGGGTACTGGGAAGAGGGCATATAAGGCTTTCCCCATTGTTGAATAAACAAGTCTGCTTTTCAGTTTCACCTGATTCTTGGCGTCTGTGCTGTTAATGCTGAGTCATCTCACTGTCTTCTGCTAGGGAGCCGTTAGTACCTAGCAACAAAGAGTGACTAAGAGAAATGGCATTATTAGTACTTTCCAGGCTCTTTGTGTCAAGAAATATGACAGGAATGTGCAGCTAGGTTTGTGGTGGCTTCCTGCCAGGGGACTTTGTTTACTCCAATCTGTGGAAGGAAGAAAACTATTGGGTCTAAGAACATACAGGGTTTCCTTTTGTTGTGGTGTTTGTTTGTTTGTTTAGTCAGAGTTTCTCTGTGTAGCCTGGAACTCACTTTGTAGACCAGGCTGGCCTCCAACTTAGAGATTTGTCTGCCTCTGTCTCCCAAGTGCTGGAACTAAAGGTGTGTACCACCATACCTGGATAGGTTTCACATTCATTATGGAAGTGAAAATGGTATTTCTTAAAGTATAAAAGGATCTTGCAGAGTGTCTTAGAATAAAATTGAGAGGCAGTTTAACTTAATTTTTTTCCCCAGCAAAAGATGGAGTACATTAAAGGGAGATGGTGGAAACAGGAAAGAATGAAGTGTTTGGTTCAGGGTGGCGGTTTACACCTTGAATCCAAAAACTTGGGAAACAGAGGCAGTGGATCTCTGTGAGCTTGAGGCCAGCCTGGTCTACAGAGTAAGTTCCAGGGCAACCTGGTTTACATAATAAAATACTGGGTTGTTTTGTTTTTTAAGTGAAATATTCAGGGAAAGCTCAAACTGTGTGTGTGCATACATAATGCATGTTGCAAAATAAGGATTCCACCCGTAGAAGTATAGATGAACTGGAGCAGATTTATGGAACAATTCATATGATCTAGCCATTAGTTAAATCAACAAGTGTCTGTGCAGATAGGATAACAATAGTCTAGTAAGTATTGGAATTATGAACTAACCAAGTCTTCACCTCATGTATTTTCTTATCAGGTTTTGAGTGAGAAGAGTTTAGTCATCAAGGAGGGTGCTGAGGCTGTCAGGTGAAAAACTAGGAGTGGGGTAACATAGAAAAGACACATTTTTTAGTGAGCTTGTGGAAGATGCACCATCCTTAGAAGCTACCATTCCAGTCAGTGAGATGAGTACACATCCTATTCGTTTGCATGTGTTGGTCTGAATGAGAAATGTTCCTCCTGGAAAAACCTATTTCAATGCTCAGTCCCCAGCTGATGATTGTGGTTATCAAATAAAGCTTGCCTGAAGATCAGAGAACAGAGCCAGCCACAGAGTTAGTTAGTCATAGAGGTCAGGCAGTGGTGACGCACACCTTTAATTCCAGCACTCAGGAGGCTTCAATCCATTTGGATTTCTGTGAGTTCAAGAACACACTAGATTACACAAGATTATTCCTGTCTGGAGAAGAAACAGAACCAGGCAGATGTGGCACATACCTTTAATCTCAGCACTAGGAAGATTGAGACAGGAAATGGTATGGCTGGGCAGAGAAAGGAATATAAGATGGGAGGAGACAAGAGTTCTACCCTTCACCCTGGGCTTCCCTTAGCTTCCCCTTTTTAGTCTGAGGATTTGTAGAAACAAGATTCCCTTTTAGGCCTCTGAGGATTCAGTAGTAGTGAGAAGTGGCTCTGGCTGTGTTCTTCTCTCTCTCTCTCTCTCTCTCTCTCTCTCTCTCTCTCTCTCTCTCTCTCTCTCTCTCTCTCTCTGCTCTTTCAATATATGGCTCTGGGTTTTTATTATAAGATCAGTTGGGATTTGTGTGGTAAATGATGCTGTTTGTGGGGGTTACCAAACCTTTAGGAAATGGATCCTTCCAGAGAAACTATGTCACTGGAGGTGGGCTTTGAGAGTTTGTAACCTTACCTGACTCCTTGCTCACCCCCTTACCCCTCCAGCTTCCTATGTATGGATGAAAATGTGATCAGCCAGCTCCTGCCTCCAAGCCTTTATCACCATGCCATGATGAACTCCATCCCTCCTGGAATCATAATCCAAAATAAACCCCCTTCTCCCCTTAAATTATTTTTGGTCCTGGTATTTTATCGCAGCAATAGAAAAAGTAACAAATATAAAAAAAGTAGCCTTGCTGTTCTGAAGAACACGACCATGTTTTCTTGAGGAATGTGGAAGCCTTTAGAATATTGGACTGGAAAAGCTGTTGAATGCTGTAAGTAGAGCCTAGTAGGCCATTCCAGTTTTGGTGCCTTATAAGGTAGTAGTGTTAAGGAGAAAGGGGGCGGGGCTTGGAGGCCTGGCTGATGATGTTCCAAGGGGAAGCAAGACTCTTAGCAATTGGGCTGGAGGCCATCCATGTGATATTTTAGCAGAAATACAACATTCTGCTCATGTCCTGAGGCTTTTTGTGAGGGCCACAGGAATTAGTTTGGTTGAGGAAATTTTCAGTGCTGCCTAACACTGAGTCTGAGGCATGATCATTACTGATCACCCTTATTCAGATCTATAGTGAAAAAAAAAAAAAAAGCAACCCATGAGGTGGATAGAAATGGGGGAAAATATCCAGTTGGGAGAGAAAAAGAACATTAGCAAGATTAAGATTGCAGTATGTCACACGCAGAAAAAGAGGCTGGAATTGTTATGTTAGCAGCATTAAAGAGGGTCTGCCCTGCCCTGCCCTGAATAGAGGAGGTTATAAAAAACAAAAAAGGTTCTCTGTTACATAAGGTTTCTAGTCCTGGGCATCCAGAGGTCCACACCCACAGAGCTGTGGTCTCAGACTGCTTAGCCGCCCACTGCTGCTTAGTTCCCCCCAAAATGATTCAGACACTTATATTAAGTTCATGCTGTTTCATCTATGGCTTAGGAACATTGCTAGCTTGCTCTTTCATCTTAACTCAACCTATTCTCATTAATCTGTCTGCCACGTGGCCAGTGGCTCACCTGTGTTCCTTACATGTTTCTTCTTTGGCAGCTGGCTCTGTCTGTCTCTGACTCTGCCCTTCCTTTCCTACCTATTCTGATTCCCCCTCACACACTTTTTCTATGGTGCCTGTCATGGGCCAAAACAGCTCCTTTATCTAAAGATTTATATTCACAGCATACAGAAAGACATTCCCACATCGCCTCCCCCTTTCTGTCTATTCAAAAAGGAAGGTTTCAATTTTAACATAGCAAAATTACATATAACCAAATATCTATTAAGCACGAATTAGTTACAATATCTAGTCTATTTGTATTTAGCAAAATTAAAGAAAATACTCTATCATCTACCTTGTCTTTGTGAATCTAAAGTTTTATATCCAGTATACCTTTTAATATAACTAAGAAAAACATCTATAACTATCTAATCTTCAACTACATCAAAGACCACAGAAGGATATATTTACCTAAGTAAACAGGAAGTGCAATCAACTTCCAAAATTTAGAAATGACAGAGATGACAACTATCTGCCTAGACAGTCACCCAAAGTTTCTTTACAAAGTTGGGGCATCCATCTTCAGGCTACAGGCCCAGAGTTTCTTTTCATTTCAGTGAAGCAGGAAATCTGCTCTTCCCATTCTGACACAATTCATCAGTCACTTTTCCTCAAGCCCTGAGGAATATCTGACAGTTTTTTCTGCAAAGCAGGAACCTGAATGACCATCTCAGCTTGTTCTGCCAAAGTTCAGAGGTCACTTTCCTATGGAACCTGCATGTCCAGTTTAAACAGTGTAGTGTCAAGCAGTCAATACAAAAACATGTTCTTGTCCAGTGGCTAACCATTGCCACAAAGAAAGTAGACTCCATATGGAGTTTCTTCAATGCCCATTTTTCTCTTGAAGAAGACTGGTACTGCCAGAAGTAGACCTGTCTCACTGTCCAGAAAAGTCTAAGTTCTTAAAATATTTTAAATGCCATATTGTGTAGGTCTTAGAAGTGTTTGAAGATTACCTATGTAATTGAAATATATCTTTGTATTCCCAAAAAATCCTAACATACATTTCTTAATCCTAACATACATTTCTTAAGTATACATTACAATTTTAAATCAGTTACATAAACATCACACCTTAAACGAGTAGAAAAATGCATACAGCATAACAAAATTGACCTTAAATTTGTATCAATAAACCAACATCCATACCAATATAAAATATTTTGAGACTTTAACAGCTGATTTTTGGATTAAAGTAAATTCAATAATCTAATTTTTAAAAATCACTCATATACCATATCCCCCTTTTCTTCTTAGAACGAGATTAACTATGACCATTAACCATTTATAATGAAACAAAACATTTATAAACAATATTTTAGGGATTTGGGTGTAGTTTTCCATTACTACTTCCTGCTGCTTAAGGAGTGTTGGAAATCTCATGGGTTCTTGAGACTGGATCATCTTAGTCTGCAGCCCTGAGCTGATGTGATCATCTCTTCCCATCAGGGAATTTTCAGGTGTCTTGGTTGATGAAACCATATTTGTCTGGAAGCAATCCACAGGTTCTCATCTTCTGTGGGAACAAAAGCAGAACTCTTCCAAAGCAATAAATCATTAGGCACAAATTTCAAAATCAAGATACCTTTAAAATATTCTTGTTTAACCTAGCAGCCTTTGCAATCCATTGTCTTTCTGCAGTTAGCTCACTAATAGTTTAAAAAGTTAAAATAAAACACAATAATAACCATAATCCGGATTATGTGTCTATTTACATCTTTACATGGCTTATTATATTTTTATTACTCATTTCTCTTTTTTAAAGACTTTCTCTACCTTCTTTCTTTTCTCTCTGAAATTTATGTACATTTTACACACATTGTAACCCGTTTACAGGGTTTTTTTTCATCTGAATCTGTTTTGTTGTGAATCCTTAATCATTTTCCAGCCAGAAGAGCTTTTAAAATACACTCTCTTAAAAAAACCACATAGTTTTTGAAGAAAAAGCTGAGTCAGGAAGTTCTCTTAAGGGGGCTTCGTCTCTGTTCACCACTAGCAAACAGAGCAGACCCAAGAAATGCTGCTACTAAGAAACCATCTTTGACTGTTTGCTTTTTTTTTTTTTTTTTTTTTTTCAAAATAAACAGAAATCTAAAATCAATCACATGCTACCGAGTCTTCTGTGAGACTTCAGGAACCTGCCTGGCTGCAGCTTATGCTCTTGCTGCAAGTCCGCCACAGCCATTTTGAATATGGCTTGGATGCCACACTATCTCTGAACAATGACCCACTTCAGATACACAATTTGAAAGCTGCTTTGGCTCAGTTTCTGTGATCTAGAACCCTTTCTAATCTTTCTCTGGCTTTATGTGGGTGTTCGGCCCATGTTGGGATTCCATCTATTACAACAGGGTTTCTGGTCCTGGGCGGTCAGAGGTCCACACCGGCAGACCTGTGGTCCCAGACCACTTAGCCACCTGCTTCTGTTTAATTACCCCCAAAATGATTCAGATGCTTAAATTAAGTTCATGCTGTTTGGCCTATGGCTCAGGCCCATTGCTATCTAGCTTTTTCATCTTAACTCAACCCATTTCCACTAATCTGTCTGCTACGTGGCCCCGTGGCTCACATGTGCTCCTTACAGTTCCCTGATGGTAAGATGACACCTAGCTAAGCCTCCAACTTTTAAAAGCAACAAACAAAAGCTGCTGCAGTTATGGTTCAAGGGGCAGGGCCCAGCCCAAGCCAGCAACCAACTTGGCTGTGTCGTACCTGAACTACTGGTTTTGGAGACAAAAAAGACACAAGATTGAGGGGACATGTACTCTTCCTCTGTGGTTTCAGAGAGCCACTGAGGCCTGGGAATGCATGGCATGGGAGATTCTGAGAAGTTGTATGAAGCTTGATAATGAAGGCTAAGTTTCATTAGAAACCCTAAGATATTGGAGATGCCAGAGCTTTTGAGTCGCGAGCCTTGGAGAATTGAATACAGTGAGTGGAAGCATTCGGACAGAGCTATATTTTGCTGCAAGCAGTGAAGCTGTAGAGCCAGAGCCATCTAAACCCTTTAAACCAAAGCCCTAGATACCAACATATGAAGCTCCAGAGTTTAAGATTTGCCCTGCTGGATGTTTTGGGATCATCTTCCCTCACGATTCCCCCATTCTTTCTTTTGGAGTGGCCATGGATATTCTGTGCCACTGTATGTTGGAAGTATGGAATTGTTTTTAATTTTATTTTTAGGGTATCACAGTTAAAAATTGCCATGAGTATCAGAATTGACTTTTGAATTTTGTTGAGACTGTTAAGACCATAGGGATTTTTTAAAAAATTACTTTTTTCCCCTTCATTTTTCAAGACAGGATTTCTCTGTGTAGCCCTGGCCATTCTGGACCTCAATCTGTAGACCAGGCTGGCCTTGAACTTAGAGATCCCCCACCCTCTCTGCATCTCAAGTGTTGGAATTAAGGGGGGGATTATTTGCATTTATTTTAAGTTCCTTCCATTTCTTCTAGGATTTGTTTTGTTGTTCTGTGCAACCTCTTCTCGTTTTGGAACAGTTTATTCCTTCTAAGTGATGACCATCTCAGTCACAGGGGGAGTGCGTATGAGTTGATCCAGCCATGAGCTCTGTAAGCTTGACAGTACAGTTTAGATGCTTTGTTCATCTGGATGAAGGACCAGACAATCTACTTCTAATCTCTAAGTTCAGCATTACTCTTTTGATTTTTAAGCACGTGCTGATTAAAAACAAACAAGAAAACAGCATGTTTTTTGGAAGGGTTGGGGTGGGGCACTGATCCTGTGACCATCCCCACTGTCTGGCCTGGTCACACCTACTAGCTCTACTATTATACTTCTGGAATGGCACACTTCCCTTTTAAAGTGACATCTCTTGGATACTAGGTGGCTTTTTCTACATGTATATACCCTTGATGGCCTGGGCAATTTCACAGGTGTTCCTGAAGTAACTATGAAGATTTGAACCTCTTGCTTTGTGGGAGTTTGTTGGATTTTTCTGGGCCAAGAGAATAATATCAAATCATTCTCACAGCTTACTTTACACTGTTTACAGGAAGAGATAGTATGGGGACCTTTGAAGTTGGACTAAATGGATTATACATCATGAGATGGGCTCTGAGCTTATTGTAGGCGGCAAAGGGTGGAAAGTTGAGGTTTGAATGAGAAATGACACCATAGCTCATGTATGTGAACATCCCCTCCCATCCCCCCCCCCCCACACTCCTGCAATCAGCGCCTGCCTTGGCGGCTTCTTTTCTCATCACTGTCATCTCTCTACCATGTCATCTCTCTACTCTACCATGATAGCCTCTCTCCCCCTTGAATCAGGTGCCAGAATAAGCTTTTCTCCCACAAGCTGCTTTGGATATATTTTATCACAACAACATAAAAGTGGGAATAGAAAAATATAATGTATCATATAAAAATTATGGAAGACAATCATAGGAAACAACTAGTAGGGCACAAATGTGAAGGGAGTATTGGAAAGAAGTCAGAAAAGTGACACTTGGATTATAAGGAAAAGTGGATAAAATTAAACACTTGTAGTTTATTTCAGTTATATTTTTTTTTTAAAAAAAAACAAACTACCTAAACAAATTCTTCCTCATGAATAAGCCTGACTTCAAAAATGAGGGTGATAATGGCTAATGCTGACCCAGGTGCTCTGGGTCAGAACAGGAGGCATGCTGACTCTGGAGCGGAAATGAGAAATAGCCGACACGAATTCAAAACAATATTCTTCTTTCGACAGGATCTTGCTAGCTAGCCCAGGATGACATCCAACTCTGGATTCTTCTGCCTCAGCTTTTTGAATGTGGGAATTACAGGTGTGAACCACAATGCTTGGCTTAAATGAAATAATTTACAAGGGTCAAAGGTTATCTATCTATAGATGATGGAGTAAATCTAGGTTAATGAAAAATGAGCATGAACAAGTTCAAAAGAACTTTCTGCAGAGACTGAGATCTCTAAACTTGCAATTTGAATATACTCTATTACAATTGCTGGCTAATAAATCGAGTGTTCCCATTATCATACAGGGAAAAAATGATAAAACTTATTCAAATGGAAACATTTGAGATTGGACTTTGTAAACTGAAATCATCATTTATTCATTCCTTCATACTTACATTGACTAGGTTGTCTTGGGAAAGCAAACGCCAATCAAGATCACATCACACAGATGGGAACATTAAATCTACAATGTGTCTACCGGCAGTATCAAAGGCCCGAACTGCTAAGGAAATGCTCAGACATCAGCCACTCCACCGCGCACTTTGGTAATAGGAGTCACAGCTTTGCAGCCTTTGTGTGGAACCCAACTTTCTGAATGCAGCCTTTCTGTGAGCTTTCCTTTATTGGGTTACTGACTACTCAGAATTCGAATAAAGAAAAAAACATAATGATCTATGAGTAGAAGAACAGTTTCAAATACCTAGATTATTTTGCTATATATACACACACAAATACACATAAACACACACTAACATGCTAACACACACACACACACACATACTCCTTTTATACTGAATTTACTTGAAAGATGATAAGTAAAGTTTTTACATTATCTGATTTTTTTTATCTGTTCATTTAACAGCAGTTTCTACCATTATATTCTAGGATAAAGAGATTAGGCCTTTTGCTTTATCATAAGATTGACTTATATTTCTAACACTTGTATGAGGCAGTTGCTAGCTCTAGGTGTGTTTCACTATTGATTTTTTGGGGTGCAATGATTCAATCAGGCCCCCAATGTGTTAGGAATACATTCTTCCACTGAGTCACATGCCTAACCACAGGCACTTAAAAATGTCATGATCAGAATATATTGTATGAGCATAACCTATGTTGGTCTCCAACTCACTGTGTAGCTGAGAGTGATCTTGAACTTCTGATCCTCCCTCCTTGACCTCCTGCATGATGAGATTATTGGTGTGTAAAACACCACATCTGTTTTATATGGTGCAGGGGATCCAAACTAGGGCTTTGTGCATTCTAGGCAAGCACGGATGAACCGAGTTACAGTCTTAGCTCCAATACCCTTTTATTGTTATTCAAATAATAATGAAAAAAAATGAGGTTTTAAAAATCTCTGCACTGATAATTAAAAAACAACATTTTAAAAGCTTCGATAAAAAAATGTTTTTCCTACTGTTATTTTATTACCAAATTGAATTTATTATCCATACAAAAACATTTCTTCATAATTATTAGAAAAGGAATCTGGGGTTGCTGAGATGGCTCAGTGAGGGTAAATTCACCCTGCTAAGCCTGACAATCTACTCCCTGGGACCGACATGGTGGAAAGAGAGAACTGACTTGTAAGTTGTCTTTTGACCTCGGTGTGCACGCATTGCCCCCCCCCCCCCAAAAAAAAAAAAAAAAAAAAACTTAAAAAGAAAAATCCAGAGATATCCCTGTCTGTTTAGGTCGTCAGCCACTACTCCGCACCTAGGATGATCCAGGCACTGCACGTGGTTCCTCGGTGACCCCAGCTAGTAACTGCCTGCTCACTGCTCTTCCTGGCTCCCTTTCCTTCCTCAGCCAAAAACTACTCTTCCCAGACTGCCTTGCAAATGGAAGTAGCCATGTGACACAGCTGGCGCTCAGACCTAAGAGGAAATTAACAGGGGCAGTTTCAGAAACTTAATTTCAGGGAGGCAGCTCAACTGGCTTGCACCTTTTTATTCTTTCCATCCCTTTTACCAAAGCAAGCTTACAGAACTAACCAGCTAACTACGGGCGGAGAAACCCGTGTGAAGACTAGTTGAACAAGGAAGAGAAGGATACATGGACATCATGGAACAGAGTGGAAGGATGAGGCTCTACCGCTTGCCTCCCCTCCAACACACATTTAAAAAACAAAACAAAAAAAAAAAAAAAACCCCAAAAAACCGTTTTTCAGGTTTCTTGTTTATCAGTGAACATAACTCTCAACTGCTTCACCTGGGAGAAAATGTTGACCTTTAAATTAGTGTCTGCCAGGAGACAGGCAGGACAAGATAATTGATACGTAGGTATCAGAATAGCTTCTGAGAGGATTTCCCAAACAAGGTAAAGAGCTTTATAAACATTCGTTTTGAATTTTTCTTTCTTTAAATATATATTATATATATTTATAGTGTTTCACCGTGTAGCCCTAGCTCCCCTAAAAGACCAGGTTAGCTTCGAACTTAGCGATCCATCTGCTTCTGCTTTTCAAGTGCTGGGATTAAAGTTGTACGCCACCACACCTATCTGTTTCTCTTAATTTTTTTTCAACACATTTTTCTTTTAGACAAGGTAGTTAATCTTCAGTTTACTCACCTGTTCAGATTCTTCAAATTCATTTATTTCTTTTGGGCTGAAACCTAGGGACTGCGAATGCTAAGCAAGTACTCTGCCACCAAGCCCCACCTCTAGCCCTAACTCATCTTTGACATTCTAGATAATTCCTAATATTTCTTATAGAGACTATTAAGATATTATATACATTGGCATATAGTAAAATAACAACATTGATGATGGCCTGGCTCTCAAATGTACAATTTCTAATCATTTAGGAATATTCATGACCCACAAGTATCCATGAGACAGGTTATTATGGAAGAACACCAGAACCCCCAAGAGTTAGAGGGACAGTCTAAGCAGTGTCGTATGAAAGTGCTAGAGTAACGGGAGGATGTCCACTCTGGCTTTTAAGTTTGGTTTTTGAGACCGGTGTGCTTTTATAGAAAGAGTGCTGAAAAGTCCCCTGGTAGGTAATGATGTATGAAAAAGTCAAAACAGAAAATTTGAAATGATAAATAGTTGGCGATATAGTTCAGTGGTAGAACATGTGCTTAGCATTGGCAAGAGTTCTAATCCAAACACACACAGATATGCATTTTAAACTTAAGCATGAATGTATTTCATTTACCAGTAAATTATGTGTTAACTTTTAACTAATCATTTCTAGGCTTTTGCTTTAGGTTTACAAAATACTTAATTATTTATCATAGTTCCAATCACAAGTTTAAATTACATAAACTAATGTGGGGAAACTGAGACTGAGCCCATGAGTGTGTGGGTGTTGTGAGAACAAGTGTTCCTCACTTAGAGGAAGTCTGTGGTTTTGAGTGCACACCTTGCTGTGAATATGCATTGGAGAATAATGACCTGGCAAATTAATTGGATGTCCTGGCATCTCCTATGTGCCCATTGTTAATGACAGACATTTCGTGTACTCTTTAAGATCACAGGCCTTTGATGAATTGAACATTAGAAAAACACACCTCTCCCCTTTACCCTTTATCCTACCCTGTGCTTAAGAGCAAATTCTTGCCTTCAAAAATATTTCATTGACTATCTCTTGGTCATTTTCCTCTGATTATGAGTGTCTTTTGGTTCCCAATTCCTACACTTACCAAAAGAATGGGAAGTCCCTCAGCAGATATTTCCATGTGAAGGTAAACAATCACTAAGGTCACACCCAACATCTTCTCTCTGGATTCATATCCAAATTCTAGTTCTACTTTGCTTTGCAGCCCCAGACACTGATAAATTAAACTCTATTAACTACCTTTTCTCAAAAGGGAAACTTAGCCTACAGTTTTGTTAGGCTACATGACCAAGTGAAGCATAGAATAAGTTCATGGTATATTTGTTGTTTGCCCCTTGCTGGGCCATTGCCTGTTAGCCTTTCATCCATCCAGCCACACAGCTCTGAATACTTGAAGCAGTGCTGGCTGAACTTCCTAGCTGCTGCCCATCAGCCCTGTGGCATCTCAGCTCATCAGGAGCCCGGATACTCTGTTGCTTCCCCACACTATTTTCAGGGATTTTCCTGGAATGCAGCTTAAGCAGCCATTCCCCGTTCTGTCTTCTCAATCTCTGAATTTGTTATTCAGTTTACACTAAACACCTACTATATAAGCAAGAAATATCAGGGGTCTTCAGGGAAACAGAATCAATCTAAGATATATGCATACATATGAAGGGAATAAGGAATTGGCTGAGTTCTCAGATTTGCAGTCAGGAAGCAGATGGCACAGTTCCAGCCTGTGTGGAGGTCTGACTCAAGTTCTAGTCCACAGACCAGTAGACTCAAGATTTAAGAGCCAATGTTTCCGTTTGTGTTTGAAAGCAGGAAATGACTGATGTCTCCAGCTTGAAGGCAGCCAGGTACAAGGATCTCTCTCTCTCTCTTCCTTTCTCCCTCCCCGCTCCCGCCCCCTCCCCCTCCCTGGTTGTTTTTCCAGTCACCTGCTCAGAAACATGCTTGTGGTGTTTGACCAAATAGCTGCTCATTCTGTAGCCCTATCAAATTTACAAATAAATTAACCAACACACTAGAGGACTGCTAGGTGCTGTGCTCATATTCTTATCATTATTTCTGGTCTCAGAGAAGCTAGAACTCTTGTTGTATGTGCTGATGCTCATTCACACTGATGCCCTAACCCCTCCTGCTCTGGAGACCTGATTTAGGTTTGCACTAACAGCCACTCTGCCCTTCTTTTCTGTCTTCACCCGAATGCACGCTTGCTTCACATCATCTCAGAAATTTAGCTATGATCTCAGTTCCCCTTTTCAAACACTCTGTATGGTCTTTTAAAAGACTCTCACAAAAGTCAACAGTGGCTTTCTTTATGTTATCACTTTATGTTATTGCTATAATATTGGTTCCAAAGGGAAACATCTAGCCTTTGGTAATCTGTATTAGATTTTCTTGCTTAAAAGTTGTCAATATGTATATATAATGTAAATATATATGTGTGTGTGTATATATATATAATACACACAAAATATGAACCTCCTAATAATTCCGCAAATGAAAGCACTTTGCAAAGCTATTCAAAATTATAGGGACTGGAGAGATGGCTCAGTGGTTAAGAGAGCTTGCTGCTCTCCTAGAGGACCTGAGTCTACTTCCCAGCACCCATATAAAGTGGTTCACAACTGCCTTACCTCTAGTTTACCTTAACTGGAGTTTGGACACCCTCTTCAGACACACACGATCATCCACCTAAAAGAAATAAAAACAAAATCTTACAGATAAATTCAGGCTATCACACTTTGTCTTCTTGAGAGAGACTGCTCTCAATATGCTACTCAGACTTATCTCAAGCTACTGGATTGAAGTGGTTTTCTGACCTCACTTTCCTGAGCTGCTGAGATTAGAGTCCTGAGTGGCCATGCCTTGCCTTTTAAAGCCCTTTAGTCAACTATATGTCATTGAGAATGGTGGGTATGAACTAGAACTTCTCAGGTGAACAATTGTCTAAAGAGCCCCAACATGCATGTAATAACTCTTCCTTCAAGAACATTTCTCCAAGAAAAATACTGGACATGTCTGGAGTTATTCCTTTCTCATATCTCAAGTCACCTCCACTGTTAACTTCATGATATTTTTCAAGCCACCACCGCTGCTGGATTACACCAATCGCCTCCTGATGGTCCTTGTTTCTACCCATCTTTCTGTAATCTACTCTAACTTAACAGCTAAAATGATGCTCTGCTCAGAGTCCTCCATGGCTTCCTGTTCCACAAGGAGGTAAATTCACTCATCAGCAGTTTGGTCCACCTTGCAACAACATTCTGTCCCACTCTGCCCACCTCTCCCTGGTCCCTTATATGTGCAAGTTCCTCTTCAAATTTAGGGTTGTTATATGATTTTTTTTATTCTGCCATCATCCATTATATACTGGCTTGTTGCCTCACTTTAATATAAAAAAAACATTTTAAGTGTATGGGTGTTTTGCATGCACACACGTACACCACATATATTCCTGTGTCTATGGAGGTCAGAAGAAAAAGTTGGACCCCGTAAAACTGGGATTATAGTTGGCTATGAGCTACCATGTGGGTCCTGGGTCAAGCAGCACATGCTCTTCACTGCTGAGTCATGTTTCTAACTCCTGCTGCATTTTACTTTTTTTTTTTTTCCCAGCGAGTGGTGTGATGTACATTTGGATGTGCGCATGTCTTTTTTGTTACTTTTTTTTGTTATACACACTGTGACCAGAAGCAGCTTGGAGAGGGAGAGTTTATTTTATTTTACAGGTTATAGTCCAAACCTGAGTCCCTTGCAAGGGCAGCAAATTCTGTTCTCTTACTTGCTGAGCCATCTCTCCAGCATGCTTCACCTTATTTTTTGACACAGGGCCTGCCACTGAACCTGGAGCTCACTGTTTTGAGGAGACCACCTTGCCAGTGGGTTCCTGGGACCCACCTGTCCTTCAGTGCTAGGTACAGAATTGTGCCACCATGCCTTACTCTTACACAGGTCCTAGGAATCTGTACTCAGATCTTTATCTTGTGTAGCAAGCACTTTACCTACTAAGTCATCTCACCAGCCCCCTGCTGTGTTTTCATCTGCAGCACATATCACTAACTGATGTAATATATAGTTCACAGCTTATCTGCCTTATGAATGTGGATAACTTGTTCACCAATACATCTCAAACATTCAGAGCAGAACCTAGTATGCAAAAAATATTATGGAATTATTACAAAGATCTTAAAAATTTTTTCTCTCTTTTTAAACACACACACACACACACACACACACACACACACACACACACACACACACACACACACACACACACGCTCTGTCTGCACCTATGCCTGCATTCCAGAAGAGGGCATGAGACCCTATTATAGATGGTTGTGAGGCACCATCTGGTTGCTGGAAATAGAGCTCAGGACCTCTAGAAGAGCAGCCAGTGCTCTTAGCCTCTCTGGTCCCTATTACAAAGATCTTTATAAGGTGGCATCACTATCTTTTTTAATGGAAAGCAAACTTATTTTCATATAACCAATTCTGACCAGGGTTTTCCCTCCTTCATCACCTAGGTCCTCCGCACTTCCCACTTCCAGCTCCATGCATTCTTTATAAGAAAATTACAGGCAAATTAAAAAGACATACAAAAATAAAACAAAATGAACAAGCTAACAAACAAAAGAAAATAAAGGAACCATGAAAGCACACTAGGAAGACATACATAAGCACATCTCCCACATAAGCAAAACTTATAAAAACTCAAAACCCAAAACCATATTATACAAGCAAAAGATCAGTAGGGTACAAAAATTTCCTCCAAAGCTAAATGAGACAAAAAAAAAAAATCTCCAAAAATACCTTTGGGTTTGTGTTGTCCATTTATTGCTGGGCAGAGGACCTGCCCTTAAATGTGGTTTGTGTGTCCAGTAAGACTCCCTTGGAGGAACTAATTTTTCCTTTGTGAACAGTTGCTAATTAGAATCTTGTGTCTGGAAGACATTGAAACATGAATTCTAGTTGGTACTTAATGAAAACTCAGAGCCAGATATTGGGGGAAAGCTGTAATATCAGAGAGAGGAAACAGACCACAGTCAATTCTCAGCCAGCCAACATCTCAGGGTAAAAGCTATCTTCCAGAGTCCTCAGCCTGGTGGACTCTTCTACAGAATCCCTCAAGGTCTGCCTATATCTTCCTTAAATATCTTCACCCAATTGTTTCACTTCTGGGTTCAACTCTGCATCATAATCCTAGAATTAGGACTAAAGGTGTGAGCTACTACTGTTTGGTAGTTAGGCCTCCAACTCACAGAAACACAGAAAGATCTCTGTCTCTGGAGTTATGGGATTAAAGGTATAGGTCACCACCACTGGGTCTTTCCTGCTGGGATTAAAGGCATGAGTTACACTCTCTGACCCTCCTGACTGTGGGTGGATCTATTCTCTAATATTCCAGGCTGACTTTGTTAAATATAAAATATATCACCACAGAATTCATTACCATGGATGATTTCTAAGTGACAAGATACTGCTGTTTCATAGATTAACTAGCAGTAATGATACACCACTGCCCAAAATAAAGACTTTAAATTAAAATTATTTTATGTGGATTGGTTTTTGCCTGCTTTGTGTATCTGTCATTATGTGTATGCAGTGCCCACAGAGCCAGAAGATTGTACCAGACCCTGGTGATGTCTGTGCACAGTATTGTGAGTGCTGGAAATTGAATCTGGGTTCTCTGGAAGGGCAGCAAATGCTCTTAACCCCTGAGCCAACTCTCTAATCCCCCCAAATGATGGTTGTTGACAATATAAGGTGTCCCCAAACTGATGAAATATGGTACATTACCTTGAATTTTCAAAGTAATTATTTAAAGATGTCTTATTACAGTGTGCTTTAGAGCTTCTGGGAACATTGGAGCTCATTGTTTTACCTGTTTCCTTCTCTACCTTTGAACTCCCTTTAACCCAAGCTGGTCCTAAACTTGTCTCCCAGGGGACTAGAGGCCTGAATCACTAGGCCTTGCTCAAGTAACACTAGATGCAGGTGGAGTACATGTAGGCACTATGCTAGGCTCTCCTTGTCTGCATAATTTCATATCCAATTTTATGCTTTTTACAAGTTTTCTTATGTTCTCAACATCACGGTCATGAACTAAAGGAGGTAGACTAGCAGAGCGCTGAGGAAATGAAGAGAGACTCAACTGAAACTGTTACATTACCTCTGAGGGACATCAGGCTCATCTGATTGTTCTAGTCAGAAGACAAACCATGTCTACGTTCTCAATGACAAAAGGAGGCATGAGTCCACCAAAGTTAACTCTGGGGAGCCAGTGAGGTTATTGGACTTCCTTACATAGGTGGGTGGTTGTTTATAGGTGTTTGGCCCCCCTTTGGTCTTCCCAGGATTACATACACTCTAGTCCCTCCCTCATGCCATGTACAATTAAAGCAGAGTTGGGTACAATAGGTAGTAGAGAGCAGCTGGACAGTCAGGTGAAGATACCATGGCTTCTCGGTGCTGGGATGTAACATAAACAAGCCCAGCTGGGATATCTTCTGCAATGGAGTGCAACCGACTATCCAAATATGGGGGTTACTTGGCTCAGAGGACAGTCACTCATGACAATGGTATATCTAGATATTCAAAGTTAAATTATTGGCAAATAGTTATTTTAAAAGTGTTACGCTGCTTGGCTGGTTTAAAGTGATTTAAAAGGGTTCTGGTTGGCTCCTATGAGAGGCTATAACTCACCAGCTCTTCTTCTGTTAGAGAAGTTCTACTTGGGTATTTTGGTTATTGTTTCAATCAGTCACCATGCTTTCAGTTTTCCATATAGTTATTCCCTTTCAAAGTGGAGCAAGGGCATTTGGATTGTACTCCTTATTTTTAAAGAAATTGTTTTTATGTTTAGCAGTGTGTTCTGCTTGTTTTGTGTATGTACCTGGTGTTCATGGAGGTCAGTAAGAGCATGATGAATTCCACTGACCAGGAGTTGGACAATTGTGAGCTGCTGAGAACCAAACCCTGGTCCATGGCAAGTGCTCTTAGTCACTCAGCCACCTTGCTGGCTTCTGGATACCAATCCTTCAAAAACACCAGCAAAGACCAGTTTCTCTCCTATAATGGCTCTAACTAGTGCCTCTAAGAACTTGCTTTCACAATGTGCCTCACAGCCCTCCCTTCCTGCAGACACCACAGGCTGGCACTTCAGCAACACAAGGGCTGTTGGTGGTGCACATCTTTAATCTTTGCATTTGGGAGGCAGAGGCAAGTGGGTCTTTGTGAGTTTGAGGCCAGCCTGGGCTACATACATACATGGCTCCAAAGCTACAGAAACTCTGTCTCAAAGAAATAAAAACAAACAAAAGTAAGCAACACAAGGGCCATTTCTCCAGTTGAATCTTAGGAAATGCTCACTTTGAGTTTAGGAACCATGTTTTAGCAAAGTAGGCCTGAATATAAGTCGATGTCTTCAGGAATCACAAGAAAATGAAGGAAGGAGAGAGTCACTGTGCTCATCTCTTTGTTTACTTCAGGGATAAAGCTAGATGAGGAATGGTAGCACTCTCCACAGCCATCTGTGTTCTTGTTTTCTCTCTCCGTTTCCCAAATATACTTGTAAGTTATGCATATATGACACAGTATACAGATCGGTGACCCCATTTAGTATTTTTTCCCTTTATTTTAAAAACAAATGCAGTAATTATAAGGGTATGTGAAAAATGCTACTAAAGGGCATATGTGTGTATATATATGTATATATAATTTCTGTTCACTAACAGGCAGCATCGTGTATGTGCATGATGTATACGAGAGGGGTACATGCCACATTAAGTGTGAAAGTCAGAGGACAGCCTCGTGGGGTCAGTTTTCTCCTTATGCCATGTGTGTTATAAAAATCAAATTGCAGTTGCCAGGCTGATAAAGCAAGTTCTTTATATCCTGTGCCATCCTGGCAGCCCTAAAAGTGGGGTTATTAATCAGCACTATTAAGATTCAGCTGAATAAATTTTGAGAATATGAAGTCTAGGGCCTATCCCAATTCTAATTTAATTTTATTATTCTGCACATGATTTATGTGATGCACATGAGTAACATCTAGCATGTGGAGGTCAGGGGATAATTTTGTGGACTATGATCTTCTTTTAAGTGGGTTCCAGCGAGCAAAGTCAGGTCACTAGGAAGCAAGTGCTTTTATTCTCTTAGCCATCTTGCTGCTGGTCTCCATCCCAATTCCATTGCATCTTCTGGGTAGACACTTGGTGCAGTATATTTTAAAGATCTATAGGAAATGCTAATGTATAGCTTTGGCTAAGAACTGCTTTTAAACCATCATCAACTAATGATGAAATTGTGAAATAGAGTCATTTCAGAATAAAGGTGGCCCATTTCACAATTTTATCTAAGGACTGATTGTGAATGTTTCCTGGTTTGACTGTGTATCTGCTGCCTATCTCTTTCCTGTTTAGCTTGATGGCCCTACCATTTACAGCTTCTGGACTTCCAGGCTGAAAACCTGATCTTTGGTCCCCAGTACCATCACAAGCCTAGGTTCTGGTTACACGCTTCAGGTAAGTTCTCTGGACTGGGCTCCCCTTGCCTTTGCATCTGTCTCCATTCACTTCTGTGACAACCCTAGTGTGACAACCTGCCAACCACACAGGGTAAGGGAAGAACTGCCATGGCTCTATTGGAAAGTGACTTAAAATAACTGTAAAAGGTACAGCGTTACTGATGTATGATTTCCTGCCAACAGTTTTGTTTTAGTACACTGCTCCCCAACAAAACTGATCTAATACAGAGGATGAAATTTCTTTCACTGGACTAAGGGCTGTCTGCTGTCTAGGCCTGATGACCTTCCTGGCTGGTGCTACGGTCTAGCTAAGGCTATCAGGTAAGGCTCTACCTTCCTTCACATTTTTAGTGGCCCATTATTTTTTTCCTTTCATTTCCTCTATTTTCACCAGCAGCTGCTGCTTCTTAACTCGCATTATTCCACAATACACAGGAAATAGACATTCTTATGGCCCTAAAGGAGTCTATTTTCAGACAAGCAGGGCTTCCCACACACCTGAAAGGCTCTGGTAAGAAAATACTACTAATTCTTTGAAAATTATGCACTCACCTGGGAAGAAAAATGGCACGGATGTAAAAACAACGTTATTGATCCCTGATTAGAATCTAGACTTTCAAGAAGTACTAAACACAGACCTTGTAAACTAGTATCACCTCCAATGTAACAGGTTTCGTTTTCTTCCTGAATTATAGTAATCATTTTTTGACTTTTAATGTCTTTATAGACTACCATAAACTCTTTGAAGTCAGGGCTCTCACTTTATTCATATATTAATTTCCACCAGCCCTAGGCATAACTAGTCTGCAGCAAATATTGTCTGTTAGCTCATCATTTTTTATAGTTTTCATCTCTATGCCCCTATTATGGTTCATTCCTACAAAACAGTACGCTACAATTTATTGTTAACAAATTAAAAACTTTCAGGATTCCCTTCCTCGCCCCCCGCGGAAAAGCCCAAACAAGAGCAGATCTTTTTAAAAAGTGCCACAAACATCAGTCAGTTGCTCAGCAGGCTAGAATTTCAGCAGAGAAAATCCGGAAATGCAGGGACGGTGGGAGAGGCCCTATAAGAACCTACACTTCAACAAGGCCTCTATGCCCCAAATTCAACTTGCAGCGTCTTGCAGTTTTCCAACTACATTTGAGAACAATTCTTCGGACTTCGGGCGCAGACTGAAGTCCTCGGGTAATGTGACATGAGAGGAGAATGTTTTCTGACACAATACTGGCAGGGACTGAAAGGCGGGTTTCCGGGAAACCTATTCTCTGGGTCACCTGCGCAACGTGGTCATCCTTTCCCTTTTAAAACGAGGGCAGTGGATTAGGATCTGGCAAGCTCCTTCTCTCTCTTAATGTATTCTAGAGCCCTAACACGAGCTGAAGAGGGAGCTTGTTGGGGAGGACAGCTGTTTTACTCGTCCACATTTGAGTTCCCCTTCGTGTATGCAGGGTTGGATGAGGCTCGCCAGGACTGGTTTCCTTTTCGGTAGGTCCTCTAACCGGCTGCAGCGGGAACCGAATGACTGGCGAGGATTAATACCAGGTCATAAACAATCTTTCACTTCCCCTCCCCCCCGGGCAGTCCCGAGGCCCGGCCTGCTACCGCCGCGTGGGGGCCTACGCGGTCCCTTATCCCTCGACAGTTAATTCTCAGCTCTGCACTCTCGATCACGACGCAGAGCCTTCTTTGAGACCGCACCACCACGCACGGCCCAAAGGCCGGCCGCCCTGACACGCACGCCCACAGCCGCGGCCGCTCGGCGCGCGCCGACAAAGTCCCCGCCCCCACCCGCGGCGCTTCCGCGGCGTGTCCCCGCCCCTTCCCGGAGCCCGCCCCCCTCCGCCCCTGGCGCTGGCTCCGGCTCGCACTCGGATCCCCGCCTCCGCGCGTGCTCAATAACTGTCCTCTAAGTCGGCCTACGAGGTTCCCCCGCCCCTGAGCTGTTTGAATATGCTAATAAGGCTCTAAGGACCGGCCAGTAGGGCGGCGGGTCTGTGCATCACGTGACGCGAGTACGTGTCAGGGGCGGAGCCTACGTAGCCCCTGCCCGAGTTAAAACCGGAGAGTGAGAGAGAAAAGCGCTTCAGTAGCGAGAGGGGCTGAGAAAGTGGTGACACCGCTGGGGTGCGGAGGGAGTCCCTGAAACTTCTCCCAACAGCCCCAGGGCCAATCTCCCCTCAGCCCAGTCCCCTCTTCGCCAGAGCCCTGGTCCCCACTCCCTGCACTGGGGGTGGGGTGGGGAACTGGGCCCGTCTCCCGCGGGGACACACACAGGGGCCGGGAGTGGGGACGGGACCCCCAGGCGGGGGGGACGGACGGACAGACGTCCGTGCGGCCGCCCCAGCGGGCAGGCAGGCCGGAGGCGGGGGTGCGACCGGGAAGACCTGGGCTGGGGAGTTTCCTCTCAACTATCGGGGGAGAAACTCCCCATAGCCGGTGTTTTTCTCCCGGGGGCCGCGTTCCCCACCCCGCGTAGCGGCGGTTGCCGCCGCCGCCGGTGCCTCCACCTCTGCCATCTCTTCACCACCTCGGGCCCCGGTGTCCCCGGCCAGCACTATGCCCATCTTACTGTTCCTGATAGACACGTCTGCCTCTATGAACCAGCGCAGCCATCTGGGCACCACCTACCTGGACACGGCCAAAGGCGCGGTAGAGACCTTCATGAAGGTACCGGCTGACCGAGCCCGGGCGGCGACCCCGACCCGGTGGCCCGCGGGGGGCAGGGCGGGGAGGGGGGGGACGGCGGGGCTACTGCGGGCGCCGCGGGCGCGGGGACCCCTCCCCCACCGCGCGGGCGGGCGGGCGGGCGGGAGGGCGCTGGGAGCGGGCTCTGCCGGGCCTGGCCCATGTGGGGTTACTGTGGGTGCGGGGGTCGGCGGAGGGGCGGCCCTGCGTGTGCGGTACTTTGGGGGTGGCCAGCGACCCCTCTGTGACTGGTAACCTCGCCTCTGTGCTTCCCTCTCTCTCTCTCCTGTCCCCACCCTGGCCCGCAGCTCCGTGCCCGGGACCCTGCCAGCCGAGGAGACAGGTATATGCTGGTCACTTTCGAAGAGCCGCCCTATGCTATCAAGGTAACAGCCCTCGCCCTCCCCCTCCCTTCCCTGCTCCTTCAGCTCGCCCTCCCCGCCCCCTCTTCATTATGCTCCCTTCCCCCACTGCCGCTCCCTCCTCCAGGTCCCTTCCCCTGCGGCCTCCCACCCCTCCCCAGCTCGGGAGCGCCGGCGTGGTGGCAGTTTCTGGCCCACCGCCGTCCCCTCCGGGTCCGGCTCGGCCTGGCGGCCGAGGCGCTACGATCAACATGGCCGACATTTCCCCTCCGCGGCGTGAGCGGCAGCAATGAACTGTGGGGGATATTTATTCAAGTTAGCCCGAGTGACAGCCGGGCCCAGCCTTGCCTAGCCCGGGTTTGCATTAAAAGGGTATCAGCCAGGCTGGCAGAGAAGCCAGGAGGGGGGCTTCGAGACTTGGTCATCACAGAGTGGAACTGGGAAGGCCACCGATTGGTGGGACAGCTGTGGTCAACTTAAGACGTCCTGCTGCCAACTGCCTTCCGTTAGTACCCGAAACACCTACCCCTTACACACAATTTGGAGGATGTTATGTTAGCAAATTTCCCGGTGAAGTTATTAAAAGTATTAAGACTGTTGTAAATTATCAAAAGGTGTAGGGCAAGCAATCTTGGCCACCTTTGGACGAGTTTCCTTTCTTCACCAGAGACAACAGTTATGTTACCCAACCCATATCAACCAAAAGTGAAGTTAACTTACACAAACCCAAAGTGGAATACCTGCTTGGTGGACATCACTTAATTGGTGTCCATGTGTGTTCATAGCTTCAAATGTTAAAAAAAAATTCTTACATCTTTCTTTTCAGGCTGGATGGAAAGAAAATCATGCAACGTTTATGAATGAACTGAAAAACCTTCAGGCAGAAGGACTTACGACTCTTGGCCAATCCCTAAGGACAGCTTTTGATTTGTTAAATTTAAATAGATTAGTAACTGGCATAGACAACTATGGGCAGGTAGGTTGAATATTAAGGTAGAAAAGAGTTGTTTTTATGTGTATAAAAACACAATCCAGTCAAAAAGTACGCAACATGGAATGGAAGTATAAAACATAACGAGGTTGAAGTACAGTATGCACACAGTTCAAAACACCTGAAGTGTGTATGGTTTTTATATCCCTCATTCCCCCCTGTAAGGATGTATTTGCATTCAGAATTTGAATGTAAGAATCTAAATTCTTGGCTAGAAAGTTGACATGAATTTTGTTTCAGTCCCTGCAAGTTCATAAAAGACAAAGGGGATATTCTGTCAATACACGAGTCTGAAACTACACTCCGTGTAGGCACATATGCAACTATTACAATGGGTCACAGCTATTGGTTGATGGCAGTTGCTTCTATATTACTCCAGGTGTTGATGAAATGACTGTTAAGAGTTTAGCTTAACCCTGACTGTATACATGGAAAGATAAGGTTTGTCAGGAGTGCAGTAATTGGTCCACCACGTTCACATGTCTCCTGAAGTATATACTATAAGTTACTGAGCAGGAAGTCTGAAATTAATAGCAGATTCAGAATTTTTAAAGTCTAAAATTTCCAAACCCTTGGGAAAATGTTTTCTGTGAAACATGAAAGCTTGCCCTCTTCCTGAAACTCCCAGAGTACCTCCCATCTGTGAGGGTAAGGCAAGAGCATTAAGTCACAACAGTCATTCACTAAGGAAATATGAGGTGATCCATCATAACTTATGATATTGCTGTCCTAGAAATACAAGGTACCAAAGAATATGTAGCACTATACACAAGGAATAATATCACACTCAAGGAATTCAGTATGCAAAGCACTATTACCATAATGCTATATTTAGGAATATATGTTATATGCTTTTCCCAAATTACATAATGCACAGTTTTCATGAATTTTGAACATTTCAGGGAGATTCTTCCTGTGACATCACAAGCTATATGCCTCATTTGGGGATAATTCACAAATTCTTAACATCTTTAGAAATGGTTGAATTTAGTTCAGTGGCCTTTAAACTGTGCATTACAAGTCAGACTTCGAGCAGCATTTCCATCATTTAACTAGTAAATATCTTAACACAGTTTTTTTTTGTTATTAGTTTTTGGTTTGGTGGTGTTTTTTTTTTTGTTTTTTTTTTTTTTTTTTTTTTTTTTTTTTTGTATTTCTTGCTTTTGCTTTTGCTTTGACACTTGTTGGCTCCTGTGAAAGTGTATGTAAAAGTTTTATTCCTTTGCTGTATGTAGTACTATTTTCTTTATTATTTAAGATTTTTTAATCAAACTTTGCCGAGTTCAAAGACACATTTGGAACTTTGTATTTTATTTTGCTGTCAGGTGGTGTATTGTAGAACTGTCAATTTCCTACTTTTCTGTGTCACATTTAATAAGAGGAAAGGGCATTTGGATACATCCACCTTCAATTACATACTTAGAATATAACGAAAAGTCCTTTAGAAGAGCTTGACCGTAGAGAGTTCCAGCACTTCTATACTTAGTCTTCTAGGAAGTTAAAGTTGAAAGCAGAGCTTTTGTGTTTTATCACCTTGACCAAAAGAGGAAAACCTAGAGATTGGGATGTTCTTACCGACTAGGGATGACTAGGTATCATTAACTTGCAACAAAGGAGGATAATGCCTCAGCTAGTTAGTCAGCTAGAATCCAGGAAGCAATGTTAAAGATTTTTGTTAATATCCTCAATTTGCACATAATAAAACAAGCTTTAAAATAATGAAGTTACAATTTTTCAATAAATGGAAAATTTTTGAGTAAATTTTACATGGGAGAAGACATGCTTCTGAATTTTTTCATCATAAAACCATTTTTTCTTAATATTTCCTTCTTATATGAAAGATAGTGGAATTTTGGATAGTTGAAAATATTTAGTACTAGCCAGGCAGTGGTGGTGCATACTTTTAATCTCAGCACTATGGAGGCAGAGACAGATCTTTGAGTTTGAGGCCAGCCTGGTCTACAAAGTAAGTTCCTGGACAGGCCCTAAAGCTACAAAAACCCTGTCTTGAAAAACAAAAACAAAAAACTTTAAAAAAAACAAAACAAAGACTTAAATGTCATTTGGATATTTGAAAAAGAATTTTGTAGGATCTGTAACCTTATTTTTGTACATAAATATTTCATGCTGAATAAATAGGAATACTAGATATAGCCTCAATTGTTGATGGAAATGATGAAAGTGGGTTAACTGGAAGACACCATGTTATTCTTAACAGAGCATCTATACATCTTAATATAGTTCCAAGTTTTTTCTTAAAAATGGGTTAAATGTATATACATTTATTGATATATTTACATTAATAACCTCTTGTATTTATACACACACATAGGTGATTCTGTATAATCAGTTGCAAGAACACGGATTTTCACATTGCTGTTATTTGACATTCCTATTAGGTAGGATACTCAGAATCGCAAGGTTAAAATAGCTGAGCAAAAAACGATTCTTGACTCAAGTTACTTTTGGATATTCTATTAAGTTATCTGCCTGTATAGAAGATCCTTTTAAATATTTGTTAATCAGTACCATTTTCTGATATTTCTCCAGTTGTAGATGAGTGTGAACCTCTAATCACCCTTTCCCTTTAAAGGCAGCACCTTAATAAGTTGCTTGAAACTTGAAAGTTTTTGTTCATGTACGTTAGTAGTTTCAGATGATTTTGATCATTTGAGAATCTGAAAATAAGCTTAAGGAGTAGACCCATTGAACAGTTTTATTACTTAGATTGATGTATTTTTATATTCTGTGTTTTTTTTTTTTTTTTTTTTTTTCTCATTTGTAGCTCTTTTTCTTTTTCTTTTTAAATGTTGGGTTTATCTCCTGAATCTGACTCTGGCCTGTACATGATGATTTTCCCCACTGATCTGACTATATTCCAGTCATCAATATAGAAACACATTAATATAGTAACATTGATTGGATTGTTTAGAATGGAGCCTGACCTATTGTGCATTTTAAAAAAAGAAAAATACTTAGTGCTTTGAGGATTTGAAATGAGAGTCTTAGTGCTTTGAGGATTTGAAATGAGAATATCCTTTTGGTAATAGTGATTTTGGAATGAGAAAAGTTGGATGATTCCACTTTTTGTTTTTTGACCTGGTCTCTCTATAGCCATTGCTGCCCTGGAACTCACTATATAGACTGTAAGTGTTGAGATTACAGGCCTGCACTGCCATGTCTGACCAGGCTTTTCTTTTAATGTTCATTAGTGAAGTAGTGAAAAGTTGATTTCTATTTGAGTTTTTTGGTTTTTTTCCCCTTAGATTATCAAGTTCTTTGGTACTTATTAAGCTATCAGTAACTCTTTCAAGTGAAAGTAGATTGTTATACTTACCTATATACTGCCCATACTGTAGTGCTGAAATGTGACCAGAAATAGTGAATCTCTGTGAGGTATTGATACGATACCCAAAACCTCATTCATGCTAGACAAAGATCCTATTGCAAAGGTACACCCTCTAACCTATTGTAAAAATTGTAAAGTTAGTCTTATTTTTAAAAAAAATGAATGACATTTGTGTGTGTGGAAGTTAGTATGGCATGGTGCATGTGTGGACTTAGTGGAGCTTGTGGGAGTGGTTTTACCCTTCCATCATGCTGGTGTCTGTTCAAGCCTGACGACTCAGGTTTGCTGGCACGTGCCTTTCCTTGCTGAGTCATCTTGCCATCCACAAGTCCTTTATTTTTTAAAAAAATTAATGATGTAGAAAACAAAATTTCTCATCTTTTTCCCATCTTCATCATTTTTAAGTGCAGTTCTGTTACTAGTTATATTCACATTTTCATGCAGCAATGCCTAGAAAATTAAAACTGCCTGTTAATAACTCCTATTCCCTATATCTTTGAGGGTGCTTTTTTTTTTTTTAAGTTAGACTACTGTGTATACTTCTTACAAGTGCTATCTCATAGTAAAGATGAACCTTCCATCTGTAGGTTTGCTAATCTATGAATTCAGCCAACCACAGATCAGAAATATCTGAACAGGATCTGCGTCTATACTGAACATGTTTTCATGACACTGTCCACTAAATGCAACTCCTAATAGCATTATGATTACTTTAGGTAGGGCTGGAGAGATGGCTCAGAGGTTCAGAGCACTGGCTGCTCTTTCAGAGGTCTTGAGTTCAGTTCCCAGCAACCACACGGTGGCTCACAGTCATCTATAATGAGTTCTGGTGCTCTCTTCAGGCATGCAAGCAGAAAACCACATACATAATAAATAGAATTTTAAAAAAAAAATTATATTATTTTAAATAATCCAGAGATGATGTAAAAAGATGTCAAGTATAGGTTGTAGATAAATACTCCATTTTATATAGAGTGCTTAAGAATCTGGAAGGCCAGGAACCAAGTTTTTGTGGATCCCGAGAGGATGTGTTTGTCTTTATTATTTTTTTATTTTTCCCTCCAAGACAAGGTTTCTCATTGTAATAGCTCTGGTTCTCCTGGTATTCTTTTTGTTCCAGGCTGGCCTCTAACTCATAGAGATCCACTTGCCTCTGCCTCTTGAATGCTGAAATTGAAGGTATGTATCACCACCACCTGGCTAGATTTATTTTAGTCATAAGAGTGTACTACATGTATGCCTGGTGTCTGAGGAAGTGGTGAGCTTCCATGTGGGTCCTGGGTGCAAGAACAAATGCTCTCAACCATTTGGCCAACTCTCAGCCGAAGCTTGTTTTATGACTAAGGATTATTTGCCTGATTCTTGAGGTCATCCACATTGTGGCATGTAGAATTTTTTGACTGTCAGGAATACTGAAATTAATGTAGGTAGGTAAGTATCTCTCTAAGACTACTTTCATTTCTTCTGGATATAAATGTTGAAATATAATAGTAAATTTTTACCTCTTGAGGAGCTCTTCATACCATTTTCCATAGTAATTGCATCATTTTACATTCCCAGCAGTATACACCCACAAAAAGGTTAGACTTCCTATATCCTGCTGACCCACCCAGATTTCAAGATGGCCTTTCTTAGCCATCTTAGTGGGTGTGAGAAGATACCATTATTGTTTTGATTTGCATTTTTTCAGAGTATTATTTATATTTAGCATCTCTTCATGCACTGGTTAGCCACTTATATGTCTTTGGACTGTATATGTCTTTGGAAATGTACATTTAAAGTCTTGAATTAAACATGGACTCAAGATAGATACATACCAGAATTTTTGTTTTGGGAGTTGAATTATGGCCATACACACCTTAGGCAAGTACTCTGTGACTCAGCTATATTCCCAGCCCTTTGGGATTTTTGTATGTGTGTGTCTTTTTGAGACAGGGTTTCTCCGTATCTTTGGAGACTGTCCTAGAACTTGTAGTTAACCTCAAACTTGGAGAGATCTGACTGCCTCTGCCTTCCCAGTGCTGGGATTAAAGGCATGTGCCACCACTGCTGGCCCTGTGGAATTCTTTGTATGAGTTTTGGTTATTAACCCTTTATCTGATAATTCACACATCTATAATTCTGTAGGTTATACATTTACACTCTTTGATTATGTCCCTTTGGTGCTCAGAATTTGTTTTTATGTAATGGAGTCTATATTTTCCTGTACTTTTTCATGTCTATAAAGGTTTGTTTAATCTAGCATTATTGAAGCTTTTCTTTTATAGTTTTAGAACACATTTGGGTCTTTTATCTGTTTTGAGCTGATTTTTATATATATTGTACATAAAGGATTCAACTTCCCTTTATGCGTCGCTGTCCAATTTCCCCAGCACTTATCAGATAGTCTTGGCAAGTCTTTTTCAAAAGCATTTTTAAATAATTGTAGTGAGGGAAGAACTTCCTCCCCATGAAAGGATTGTTTTAGAGAAGAGCAGTAGCTGGAAATGGAATGCCCAGTCTTGACTTTGTCATTGGATCACTGTATAATACTGAGCAATGGCATTGTCACCCCATGTTTATTCTGAATAGGCAGTGATGTACACATACTGTTACAGAATGAATGAGAGGCTTAAATTTGATTCATATTTAAAGTGTTTGTAAGTGCTTAGTTAGGGACAAAACAAACTGTTAAAAACATACAGGCTAATGGGCTTGGTGGGTGGCACAAGTGAAACTTAATTCCAACAGAGGCCAGAAGGCCAGCCTGGTCTGCACAGAGACACACTGCCTTAGAAACAAAAAAACAGATGTACAGTGGTTTTATGTCTAGTTTACTATCCCCTCATTTAAAATTACAGCTAAAAAAATGTAGTAAGCTTCAATGTTGAGTTCTATTATTACATGCTTTAAAATATCTTAGCATGTTGAGATTTTTTTTTTTTTACATTTTGAATTTTGTGGTTCAGCCTAGAGAAGCAGATCTGAAAGAAAATTCTTTGCCAACATAATGTTAATAGATAGTAATTGATTAGTATGAGAATGTGTTTCTAAAGAAACACATTAAATGGAAATGGGTTAAGTATTGGGAGAACATCTTTTGTTTGGTTTTTTTTAGAAAGGGTTTCTTTGTATAATAATTCCGGCTGTCCTAGAACTCACTGAAATCTACTTGCCTCTGCCTTCTGGTGCTGGGATTAAAGGCTGTGTCACTACCGTCTGGCTTGGGAAGACA
Organism: Phyllotis vaccarum; assembly: GCA_033318265.1. NCBI lineage: Eukaryota > Metazoa > Chordata > Mammalia > Rodentia > Cricetidae > Phyllotis > Phyllotis vaccarum. The sequence goes on from JARWLC010000005.1 coordinate 58,752,664, forward strand.
TTTTTAAAGCAGTATGTTGAATAAAAGCTAGATGTGAGTTTAGCTGACTGGTTAGAGATGTGGCAAAAGCCATATTGTCCTTGGGTTTTTGTTTGGCATTTCAGAAGAAAATGAAAAAATGACACCCAGAGGACATCATTGGGTTTCTCTGTGTAGCTCTGGCTGTCTTGGAACTTACCTCTGCTTCCAGTGCTGGGACTGGCTTCAGATATTTTCTTTATATGACAAAAGCTCATACAATGACTCCATTTCTCCCACTAAAAAAATGATTTCCTTACATAAACTTTTTTTTGTTAGTTTAATTTATGTAATTTAAGTGTGTTTACCAATTATAATAAGAATTTTTGGTTTTGTTTTACTCTGTTTCTATAACTCCTAAAATTATATTTATTTACTTATGTATTGGGGAACAAAGCAGCCTTTTGGAGGTTATAGGGAAAATTTGCAGGAGTTGGTTCTGTTCTCTGACTATGAAATCCTATTGATTGAACTCAGGTTAGGCTTGGTAGCAAGTGTCAGCTGAGCTATCTTACTTTTTTGACCTGACCTCCCCTCCCCGCTCCTTTTGTAATCAGAGTTTTATGTAATCCAGGCTCGTCTTAAATAACACCATGTAGCTCGGGATGATCTTATGTGCATATGTGAGTGCGCATACTTACTTTGATTATATGTGCATTCATGCCTGGTATACTGGCTTTGGATCCCCTAGAACTGTGGTTAAGGACAGTTGTAAACTGCTGTTTGAGTGCTGAGACTCAAACCTGGGGACCTCTGCAAAGAGCTGAATGTGCTCCTTGCTACTGATTCATCTTGCTAGCCCTGTTCTTGAACTCTTGATCTTTCTGCCTGTACTTCCTTAGTGCTGTGTTCTACCGTGTGGGTTTATGTGGTACCTGGAGTTTAATGCAAGGCTTCATGCGTGCTAGGAAAGCACTCTAATGAGCTACATCCTCTTTTCTACTCAAATTTTTTTTACTGGGCTAGAACTTAAAAACACAAATCCTGAACTTGGAGGTTAGTGAATTTTTGTATATACTCTGTAGAAGGATTTACTCTGGCAAATTTTCATTTTTGTAGTTTAATGTATTTTATATTTATAGAAGAAATAAAGGCCCAGAAAAGTTAAAATGCTTAATTTATTACAATTTATGAAACATTGAAACATTTCAGAAGATTGTAATTTATTTGAAATAGTCATAGATAGTTAGCAATTGGTAATGAGTCTTATTTCAAGTTATAATCAGTAGATTTTCTTTATTTTTGTTTTTCTGCCTTGTAAGTGATACAGTGAAGTATTGTGGTTTCTTTTTGAAAATGTCATTTCCGAGCCACACAGTGGTGGTGGGCACCTTTAATTCCAGCACTTGGGAGGCAGAGGCAGATCTTTGAATCCGAGGCCAGCCTGAGAAATAGTGAGTTCTACGACAGCTAGGTCTACACAGAGAAACCATATCTTGAAAAACAGCAGCAGCAGTAGCAGCAGCAAATAGCAAAGAAAATAGCATTTTGTTTAACTGTTGCTTTTAACCTTTCATTTATCCAAGTATTGTTTGTTATCTTACTAGTTCAGTCCAGTTTTCTCTCTGGTTTGGGGGAAAAAAAGAATGGCATAAGGGGTGGTTGATAAGATTTTATGATATCTTAATGACCAGGTTATAATATAAATTTTACAATTTATTTTATTTTGGTGTGTGCATGTATCGTTATCTGCTGAACTGTCTCCCAGTCTCCTAGGCCAAGGGTATAATATATGTATGTAGTTAATAGGATTTTTGTTTCCACATTTTAACACTTTATTTTTTGATTTAGTTAGTTAACATACAGCTAATAACTTGTCAGTAGTTAATCTTTCCATTTGAGCCAGCCAGTAATAGAGCTACAATAATAACTCCCCTGGACATCTTTGTAGGTGGTTAACTGTCATGCTTCCTTTTGGCTAATGATTTTGAAAATATTTTCGCCTCATGTCTTGAGTCAGAAAAATGTGACTGGCTGTCTTAGGATTTCTGTCACACTGGTGTGCTCCTGGCAGGTCTTGTTGCCTGTCTTCTACTTTCCACTAGGAAAATTGAATAGAAGAGCTCACCATTGATGACTATGGTGAAGGCTTAATGGTAACATAATGTAACATAACTTATTTCCTTTCAGATTTTAAAAACTAAAATAATTGGCTTAATCCTGCTTCTCCCTTCTAGAACATTGTTGTGGTAATACACAAAACCAAAATCCCAAGCAAACAACAAATATATGTGCTAGCCTGTCCCACTTAAGTCCTGATCTTTAACTTTTTTATTCACAGAGTTTTGTTAGTACCAGTTTTAAAAGTTTTGTAAGGGTTAGAAATCTTAACTTTCTTACTTAAAATAAGTGTTTTTAACTTTGAAATAATTGTATTTGGAGCTTTTAATCTTTTAAGTTCCAAAATGCCCCAAAATATGTTTATTTTCTAATACCTAACTTAAATGAAAGGGTAAAAGGTCTACTTTTTGTTAATCAGCGTAGCAAAATAACTACCTGGCACGTGGCAGAAACTTGGTTGATGAGGATCATCATCCTCAGTATTAAGGAAAACACTTGAGAGGACAAAAACTTTTTGGTGAGAAACTGACCAGACCTGGGATCTCCATGGGATACTGTGTTGTGTTGTGGTCCCCACAGCCCCCATGCTATTACTTCTGACTGAAATCATAGCTTTTGCTGCAGGGAACATGTTTCTTGGTTGTATATTTGAATCTCAATGTGTTGTTCTAGAAATAGATTTTAAAAAATTACTGAAGTCTTTCCTGAAATCTTCATTTATCTTTTCAAAAGTAGTTTTATACCAGCCAACACATGCAAATACATTTGTGAATTTCAGAATAAGAAAAATGTCTTCAGGCTTTGAGGAATCTCAGATGAGTCTTTTTCCAGGACTATATATTTTAGAATGAGGTTGGTTAAAAGATAACTTTGACCAAGAAGTCCAAGTTTAAAAGATATTCATAGGATAAACCTATAAATTACTCTTTTGATATGAAGGATATTTTCGACATATGCTATTTGAAGTTTAATTACTTTAGATATAGTTATATATTGAGAGATATATATCCCAATCCTTATATACTTGGCTTCTGAAATGTATGCCTTAAAAGACTATGGACTCTTTCCCATCAGTTTGATTTGCCCAAACATAGTATGGGGCTTGCGGTAAAGGTCCTAGCAAGGATTAGAAGGATTTTATTTTCCACAAAACTTTATTACTAGTTTAAAGTAAGTATGTGAGCAAAAATAATTATCACCTTTTAGGTAGTCCAGCTTTTATAGTTAATGATACAACTGATATTGGTTTCTTCAAATATTTTCTTTGCCTTAAAGCTTTGAACCTTGTTAGGTTTTAGAAAATAAACATATTTTGGGGTGTTTTGGAACTTAAAGATTAAAAGCTCCAAATACAATTATTTCAAAGTTAAAAACAATTATTTTAAGTAAGAAAGTTAAGATGATTGTGTAGAGTGCTCAGAAAAGTTAGGCCATAAAGACAGCGGATGATTACAAAGACTGTTCATGGGATGACAAAGTTTAGTGCTTTTGAATTGCCAGAATTTAGCAAAGCGATAATTTTCATGGTCTTTGGTAATACTTAAATTGTATTAGTTCATGATCATTTATATACCTTTACAAATGTAAAAGTTAAAATTTTTAACTAGTAAGTTAGAAAAAGAAGAGATGATATGCAGGAAGATGGGCTTAAATGAAAGGGTAAAAGGTCTACTTTTTGTTTATTGACTTACAATTTTAAAACTATTTCCAAAATAATTTAACATTTCACAAGCTTATTAGTATTGCAAAAATCTTATTAGTTCTCAGTGGGCTCTTTACATTCTTTTAATTTTTTGAAATTTTATGTTTTCATTGATGTGTTCTAACATCATGATCCGTTGTTTTATCAAACTTAGCTTTACATGAAATGTTTTTATTTTATATTACCTTGGTCAATATTAAAATCAGATTTCCTTTTCCATTTTTTTGGTTTAAATTCTAATTTTCACGGTGTACTGTGACCCAACCTTGAAGTAGGTCTGAGTGTGTAGCCTACTGTTCTGAAACTACAATTTACCTAATGTCTTAAAGCCACAAACGATTACATCTTCGTGCCACCATGCTTGGCTTAAAATCAGATAGATAAAACAGAACTTTTACAACTTGTCATATTTCCTAATGATTGTATTCCTTTAGGAACTTGTGAATGGGCACCGTGATCTCTCAGTCCCTCTGTCCTAGCACAGTGCTGTCTCTCTCTCCCTCTCCCTTCCTCTCTTTCTCTCTCTGTGTATGTGACAGTGTGTGACATAATTATGGGAAAAGGTTGGTGCAAAAAGGGAGATGGGACACTGGATAGTCAGAGTCAAATGTGTGTAAAAGTACTGTAAGGAAACATCCTTAAAAAACCCCACAAACTTTGTGACCAGGGTGTACACTAAGAAAAATACATTGTCTCCAAATTAGGTGACTTTACATACATTGTTTTAAGAATGAAAATATACAATAGTATCTTAAATATAAAATTAGAGAAGGCTTGGCAATTATTGAATTTAAATATTTTTTAATGTAGACTTTTGAATGCTAAATTAAATTGCTTTTTGTTTTAAAACAAAGCATAACTTATATTGGTAGATAATTAAAACTTTTACTTTGATGCATAAGTAATACTGACAAGAGAAATTGTCAGTTATTGCTATCAAAAGCAGTGAAAGAACCATGTAGACCTGTACATGAGAAAAGTATTGAGCAGCATTTTCTGCTACTGTTAGTGGTTTGAAATTCTCATTTCTAATGTATATATGGCTTTTTATTCTGAAGAAATAAAAGCACTTTGTTATTATTTAGTTCTGTAATTATTTTGTATGTATGAGGTTTTTTTTTTTTTTTTTTTTTGCTTTCCTTGTAGAAGGGATCTTAATTAAAGAGGGGAATAATTGGCTCCAAGAAGATTGTATTTTTTCTTTGACATTTATGTAGATTTTCCAAAATTTAAAGACATTAATATTTTATCATCTATTCCATGTGTGTGTATGTGGGTGCACTCTGGAAGTTGTAGTTTTTACAAGTAATCATTTCTGTATATTGTGCTTTATGTTGGAAGGAGGTATATTGATTTATAGACAGAAACAAAACTGGTGTGAAATCACAGAACTGGCAACTATCCTGTTTTAATTAATTTTGCTGCTGATAGGAAACATTTAAAAGTACAGTGGTAGGCTGTTTAGCTCAGTGATAGATGCTTGTCTAATGTATGAGATTCTGATGTTTTCCCTTGCTAGCACTGCCAGAGAACAATAGTTTGATCAGAGCAGCGTTCACTGTTGGTTGAATACAGCACAAACCAGGTTGTTGTAGAATTGTATCTAGAGATTTTATGTGCTACCTGTGCAACATCTCATTCATTCACTTATTTATCCATCCATCCATCCATTTATTTATTTATTTATTTATTTTGTAGGGCAGGGTTTCTCTGTGTAGTCCTGGCTGTCCTGGAATTTACTCTGTAGATCAGACTGTCCTGGAACACAGAGATCCGCCTGCCTCTGCCTCCCGACTGCTGGGATTAAAGGCGTGTGCCACCACTGCCTGGCTTCATTTTATTTAATATGTGTGGAGATCATAAGACAACTAGTGGAGGTGGGGCATTTGTTGGCTTCTTCTACCCCTGGGGATCTGTTTCAGGTCATCAGGGTTGGCAGCAAGTGCCTACCTGCTCAAGCTATCATGGCAGTCCATGTACAGCTTCTTGATGCCATGGAATAATCATGTTTTAGAACTGCTTAAAGTTGCTGCTTCCATCTTCCTGAAAATTTGACCTCTCAAAGACTTTCAGAAAATACTGTGTTATTTCCAAGATCTGTGGTAGTGGTTTTGAGAGTGTTATGTATATTGTAAGACTAGTAAAATTGCAGCGAACAGCTTTGCTACAGAGAAACCAGTGTGCATCCTCTTCTGAACTCTCAATCGTTGTAGATTATAATACCCAATTCCTTGTCAATTCCGTGTGAACTGTAGTTGCATTGCTTAGGGAATGATTGGAAATAATATACGATATATGCAGCATGGACAGTCTTTCTTTTCTGTGTGTTTATGATTTATAGTAGTTGAATCCATATTTGTAGAATCTAGGGAAAAAGGTCAACTCTATTATTTCAGAGATGAGCTTCATTGTACACAAGGGTCCTAATTTACAATAGATTTGCAACTTAATTAAAATTTTGACCAATTCTCTGGCCTCTAAAAGCTAATTTTTAATGTGTTTATGTAAGAAGAATGAAACTAAGTGAAACAATAGGAGGTAATATTAGATGATACATGTATATACAACTTTTAAAGATTTATTTTATGTTTATGAATGTTTTGCTTGCATGTGTGTGCACCATGTGCATGCCTTGTTTTCACAGAGCCCAGAAGACAACATCAAGCCTCCTGGAACTAGAATTATAGATGGTGAGCCACCATGTAAATGCTGGGAATTGAACCCAGGTCCTCTGCAAGAGTAACAAATACTCCTAACATCTGAGCTATTTCTCATTTTCCAACTAGATAGTTTTTCTTAATCACGATAAAAACACTCCACATAACATTTAATATTTATTTATTTTTTGTTGTGCTGTCTCTGCCTGTACACGCATGCCATGACATGCTCACTGAAACAACTTTCTGGAAATGTGTTTGTACCATGTGGATCTTGGAGATTGAAATCAGGTTGTCAGGCTTGGTTTTTACATGCTGAACTGCCGTCTCGGTGCTCTTATTTAATCTACAGTTCACTAGTGTTAAGTATATTTTTGTTGTTGTGAAAATGGTATAATTCATTGTTAATTTTTTTCTTTTCTTTTTTTTTGAGATAGCTTCTTGCTATGTTGTTCAGGCTACATTGTATGGGCTCAAGCCTACTACCTCAGAGGTCCCACAGATATGCAACTACCTGACTTTAAATATGCTCCACGAAACCACAACCTTGAAGTTCATTTGAAGGAATGTTTATTTTAATAGAAAGCTTGAAAAGCTTTACTGTTAGAATTCTAGAGTGGAAGGTTTGGCTCCTGATGGCATTAGTGGTAAGGAAGACTTCATGGAAGAACAGAGATTTAAACTGGGTCTTTGGAGTGAATAGAAATAGGATAGTTTAAACAATATAACAAGTATTTTACTTGAGAAACAAAACTCTGGTGGGGAATGGACTTGCCACTATCTGTCTGTGTGAGAAGACTTGCACTCTTTAGGATTTAGGATTGACTTTTAGTATGACCGCTGCTGGAAACAATATAATGTAATGGTTCCAAATTCCAAAATGGATTCTATCAAACGTTAAAAGGCAAGTTAGTAATTCTGTTTTCTTTCTATAAGGGTCCTGAGACATTTCAGTGCTGTTGAGCAGTTAGAATCAATCTTTCTCTTTGTGTTTCTCTGTCTCACTCTTTCTGCCTGTCCCTGCCTCCCTGGGTGTGGATGTAGAGATGAGATGCCAGTTTCTTCATTTGCTTCTTCACCTTACTTTCTAACCTTGCCCAAGGGATCATCTTGTGCTTGTCTCCTCAGTGTTGGAATTACAGGTGTGAATGCTGCTGACTAGCTTGTGTGTGTGTACTGGGAATCTACAAGTTATATCCAAAGGTTTCCTTCTAATCCAGAAGATTTCGCTGTTTTTTATTCCTTTGACATCAGTTGGAGAAGCATATCTGCTATTTATAAGTTGCCGTGACTTGGTCAAAATACTTGATGTAGCAGATCTCCTGTATGATGATTAGAGTATAATCATATAATTACCGTAAGTGTAAAGTCATTCAGCAGATAGTGTGTGCTGTACTACGGTAAGAATTAAGAGTAGTAAATGGGAAGGAAAGGTAATAAACTGTAGATAGTTTATGCATGTAATAACCCTTACCTTACTAGTTAGTGTAGGTGTGCTGAGTGCACATTAGAATCTCCAAGCCTGTGGTCTTGTTAAAACACTGAATGAACAACTACAGTTTACCGAGATGTCCTAAACTTTGTCATATACATCAAATCAATAAAACTTCAATCGACTTTTGTTGTCAACAATAGCAGAGACTTAAATGTCTTGGAATTTCCCTCTTTTTTTTTTCTTTTTTGAGATGGGGATTTTACTATGTTGCTCAGGGTAGCCTTGAATCTTGCTTCAGTGTATCGAGTTGTGAGACTGTAGGCATATGCTTACAGTATTTGTAAGCATCTTCAGCTTCAAACAAGTTTTCCTACTTGACATTTCTTTTTCTTATTATTCATTGTATGTGTGCTGGGTGTATGTGTATGTGTAGAGGCCATGGTTAATGTTAGATGTCCCCTCTTTTGAGACAGGGTCTCATTGAACCTGGAGCTCATTAATTTTATCTAGGTTGGATGTCCAATAAGCTTCAGATGGTCTTCAATTTCCCCTGCCATTGCTGAGTTTACAAATGTGCATCATTGTGCCTGGATTTCACATGGGCACTGGAATACAAATGCAAGTCCTTAGGCACTTTACTGATAGAATCAGCTCCTTAGCCTCTGTCTTTTTTGTTTGTTTGTTTGTTTTTGTTTTTTGTTTTTTGGGGTTTTTTTTTTTTGAGTCAGGGTGTCACTGTGTTGCTTTGTAGGCTGTCCTGGCACTCACTCTGCAGACCAGGCTGGCCTTGAACTCACAGAGATCCTCCTTTCTGCCTCCCAAGGGCCAGATGGGATTAAAGGCGCTCACCATCACTGCCTGGCTTTTTTAGGGAGTTAATATGGAGGGCTGGAGAGATGATGTAGAAGTGAAGACAGTTGTCATTAAGTCTGACACTTGATACATGGTGGAAGGAGAGTAGACTCCTAAAGTTGTGCTGTGACTTAGGACATGTATGCTGTGGCATGTGTCTCCTTCACTACCAAATTACAACAACAAAAAGCCAAAGGAATAAAAAACAATTTAAAGGGTTAATATTCATTGTGCTTAGTTTGGGAACCATTTGTATATAAAAGGCAAGGTTGTGTTTGCCTTTCCTAAAATTTATGACCTTCAACTGATCACTGTAACATAGTACTTGGTCAGGATTTGAATGGAATATACTAATAGTTTCACCTTACAGAAAACATTTGATAGCAGCATGTCATTTTGTTTCTTGGCTCTCACTGTCTAAACATTTACTTTTAAGTACTTTTTAATTTTAACTTTTTTGTCTTAGACTCCTGTTATTTTTCTAAGCTGAGGGTAACCCTAATAATACTATGAAATTAGTTTTTGAAGTCCTATCCATATCTTAGTCACTTGCTTAGACTTTGTGATAATAGGCAAGACTCTGATAGTTGTCATCTACTACTGTCTTGTTTAAATACTGTTCTTTTTCCCCACTCCTGGGGCAGAGGACAATGGAGCAGGGCAATGAATAGGTCATTCTGTGCAGCCCTGGAAATCACTTTCTTCCTGACTTATTCTGTAGTGCTAGAATTTTAGTTGTGTAGCTTAGCACTCAGACTGCTCGCCTGTATTTTGAGATGTATTTTTATTATTGCCAGTTCGTATCATATTCAACCTGGCTAAGTGATTTTTGGTTGTACAAGACAGGGTTTCTTTGTGTAACAGTCTTGGCTGTCCTGGAACGTTGTGAACCAGGCTGGCCTAGAACTCCTAGAGTCTGCTGGAATTAAATGCACGCACTGCCATTGCCTAGAAAGATATCTCCTGAAAAATCAAATTACCAAATTTCAATTGTTTGAGTACCATTTAAGAAATTAAATACTGGGGCTGGAGAAATAGCTCAGTGGTTAAGAGCATTTGCTGCTCTTTCAGATGACTAGGGTTCAGTTCCCAACACCTACTTTGGATGGCTCACAATTGTCATAACTTCAGTTCCAGGGCATCTGAACTGTGTTGGTTTTTTTTTTTTTTTTTTCTTTAATCTTCCTTTGACCTCTGTGGCATCAACCATATACATACTACATATGCATGTATGCATACAGGTCAAACACTTAGCACTCATACACTTAAAAAAAAATTTTTTTTTTTTGAGGCTGTTTTTCTGTGTAACCTTGGTTATCCTGGAACTCACTCTGTAGACTGTAAGCTCACCTCAAATTCAGAGGTCTTTCTGCCTCTGCCTCTTGAGTACTGGGATTAAAGGCGTGCACCACCATCACCTGGCATAAAGTTATTAAGGGTACATATATAAATGCACAATATAAAAGAAAACTCAAGAATATATAAAGAAGTGAGAAATCCATCTTTATATCCCTAATTAGAGCTAATTACTATTAGTATGTATCTTATAAAAACTTTTTTTAAAATGTGCAAACAGATATATGTTATGTTTATTTTGCTAACAGGAGAGATGGGGTTTAGTGAGATGGCTCAGCGGGTAATAAAAAAGGTACTTGACTGCTGAACTTGGTTCTCAGGTCCTACATAGTAAGAGAGAACAGACTCCTATAAGTTGTCCTCCAACCTCCACACATGTATATGACATTTGAGTACACACACAAAGTACAATAAAGTTGCAGTTAAAAACAATGTCTTAGAATTGAAAAGAGATGGTATACATTGAGGGGGATTGGGGACATTCTGTTCTAAGAATTAGCTTTGTAGCTGAAAAAGTTAAGCCAGAATTTAAGTCTTAAATTCTGTTTGTTTTTTGGCCTCAGGGAAGAAACCCCTTTTTCTTGGAGCCAGCAATAATTATTACAATCACTGATGGGAGCAAGTTGACAACTACCAGTGGTGTCCAGGATGAGGTAAGTCATGTCTGTGTCACATGGGTCATACAGATGCAATTGAAACCTATCTGTTTATGTGCATAATAATAGGATATTGAATACTTTGTAGTAGATTTTCTCTTTAGTCACCTGGTGCAGTTTATAATCATTTCCTGGGACCATCTTTCTTTGTTCATAGCAATTATTTTTATATTTTCTTGACTAGGAATCCTTTGCAAAGTTTGTGAGCATACCTCCTGCTCCAGTGTCAGTCTATATAGTAATAAAAGTCTTATTTACAGGTTAAAAAACACAGCAACTTAGAATCTAATAATTTTACTTATTTTAGTTGATTATTATAGCTTTTAATCACTGACAGAATGACTGAAGTAAATAAGCTTCTAAGGTTTATTTGAACTCAAAAAAGTTTCATTTCATAGTTAGTAGGCTGAGAGTTTGGACCCTTTGGGGAGGCAGCATTGTAGGTACAGTGAGCTTCTCACTTGATGTGGCTTAGAAGCAAGGAGGAAGACAACTGCGGTCAGCCAACACTTTGTACTACCAGTGATGTAACTTCTTCCCTGAGCTTGCTCATAGACAGTTCATCCCCAATCATCCCATTTGTGTGCTCTTTACTAGTGTCTAGTCCGCAGTTAGCAATGCCAAGAGTAGGCTAAACTAGGAAAAGTGAAGGCTCCTCAGCACTTGCTTTGTCTAAGTCATGTATATAAATAATTGAGAACTATGTTGTTTGCTCTCTGTCAGTGAGTTGTGTGTGCTATATTATAAATCCATTAGATTAAAGGGAGCAAACCTTACAGTGTTTTTGTTGTTTTTAAACTGGTAAATGGTTTTTTCTTGACATCATGTTGATGTATAGGTGATTTTTTAAAGACTCATTACTGTTTGTATTTGCTCTTACTTTCTATGGCATTTATTAGAGTTTGAAATGGGAAAGGTACAGATTTTAAAGAATGAAATTAAGATTTGGAACTAGAATTTAATTAAAGATTTCGATTTTATTTTCATTTCTGTGACACTGGAATATAAATCACATGGGGCCAGAGCATGTGGGTTTTTCCCCTTAATTCAGGTACTTCTAGTAATGAACTTTGTACTAGTGACCTAATTTCTCTAAATCTCTACCTTATTGATGAAATAATGACAAATAGTTCTTGCTTTTCTTCATAGGCTTGTTGAAATCTAAAATGAAAAAAAATGTATGTGAAAGTGTGTGGTAGGCTGTAAAGAAAAAGTGCATTGAATAATTCTGTCATGAGCCATTAGAACCGGTGCAGAAGGTATTATTACCTGACTTGATTTAGAAGAGGAATGCTAGAATTGCATTGTTTCAACAATTTATATTAAAGAGATTTTAGGATTTAATTATTGAGGCAGCACTGAAAAAATAGATTATAAACTATAATTTAGCTATTGTATTGCCTGCTTAAAAGTGGTACTTAATGGGTTATTGGACTTTTTTAGACTTAGTTGGCATATGTAGCCAATTATGGTCCGGCCACTCTTAGATTGTATCTATAATCACAAACAATAGAAATGTCACTTAGCTTGATCTTAGGAACTCTCAAATTGATTTTTCTTTCTTAACAATAGTAAATGTAGCTTTGTATTTATTTTGTAGAGATTCCAAGTTTCTTTCTTTCTTTCTTCCTTTTTTTTTTTTTTTTTTTTTTTTTTTTTTTCCCCATTCTCTATGTAGCCCTGGCTGTCCTGGAATTGCCTCTGGTAGACCACACTGGCTTCGAACACACAGAGATGCACCTACCTCTGCCTCCTAAATGCTGCATTAAAAAGTGTGCACCACCACACCTGGCTTGAATTCTAAGTCTTTTTGGTAGTTGTTTTTGATCAAACAGTTATTTCTATTGTAAAATATGCCTACTTGTAAGGTTATCCATAAGGCACTCTTTTTTTCTTGCTTTTCTTGAAGTGCCTTGGTGATATAATTTGTTCCCGTATATCTGGATCTGTTTTATTCCTAAAATCTGTTTATGTGACTTTGCTAGAGCTTTTAAGATATCTTGAATGTACATGGGAATTGGAACTGTTGAACTTTCATTCCGATTCCTTTCTTGGAAAGATATTACTGTGTCTTTATAATATTCCAATGTTAACTTGCAAATAAGATTGAGAAGGTTTTCCAGTGGGCAGAGATCTTAACCTTTCTTTTTCTTTTGTGTAATTGTTAGTATAGTACTACAAATTGAGTTTACATTAAAAATATTACAGATATAAATGTATTGAATCTGATAGGAAGATAAAAGTTGATTCCTATTGCTACTGCTTACCTGAAGCAGAAAGTTCATTTATTTTTAAGGCAATCATTGATGATGAAATTGGAACGTAGTTATTTCGATATTCCATGTTTGAGAAAGCCTTGCATGTTTCTCCTTCTACCTCTCTCTCTACCACCCAGTGCTGTTGGTTAAACCTGGGGCCTAGTGCAAGCTAGGCAAGAGTTTCAGCACTGAACAGTATCCCAGCTCAGTGTTCTTTCTCTCTGTGGAAGTATATATGCTTGCTTCATGAATGATCTATATTGTTATTTTTACTAGGGAATGTCAGTTTTGTCTTTAAATCTATCTCTTTAAGTCTTTTTACCTTTGCCTTTGGCAAACTGGATTATCTTTGAGTAAATATGTGGTTAATTACCATTTAAGGAATTTTACGGAAAATGTATATGTAATTTTTAGTGATTTGTGACTGATTTTTATTTTATTTTTTTAAAATAGACTGTCTCACTTTATAGCTCAGGCTGACTTTGAACTCATTCAGTTAACACTGGCCTCAGACTCAGATCCTCTTGCCTCCACCTCAGAAGTAGTTATAGGCGTGCGCCATGACATTTGGCCAACTGTGACTACTGTTGGTGTAACCTATTTCTCTTTGTGGGTTTGTGTGTTCCACTCTCATATATTTTGCTTGAGAGATACGATGTCTGCTGTGGTAGGTCTATCTGTTCTGTTAGTACAGAATGTGTGACCTCGCTGCTTTCACATAATCCTCATAGCACACACACACACACACACGTGTGTGTGTGTGTGTGTGTGTGTGTGTGTGTGTGTGTGTGTGTGTGTGTGTGTGTGTGTATGTTCATTTAGTCTCATCTTGTATTTTATGACTTTGTGATTAAAAGAAGATGATTTGCTTTGGTTATGGTATTTGTTGCTGCTAAAATTATATTAGAATTAATCTAAATTGTCATGGTATCCCAGCCCAGTGGTGCTTCCCTCTGCTTCCTCTTTGATTCTGTTTTTAGGATTTCTCTTCTGTTGTGTATGTGCTGTGTAAGTGTATGTGCAGATATGTATACAGTCCATAATTGATGCTGGGTATCTTTCTCTATTGGTCTCCACCTTATTTTTTGAGACAGTTTCTTCCTGAACCTGTAGCTCACTAGCTGGGAAAGTTGCTTAGCAAACCTCAGGCATTCTTTTGTCTCTTCCTCTCTAGTGCTGGCCTTAAAGGCACTCACTATACCTGGCTTTTAGATGGATGCTTGGAATCTGAGCTCAGGTGTTTGTGCAACAGGTACTTGTTTGACTGACTTTACAGCCTAACTTACTTTCCATCTGAATTCTTTATTTATGCTTTCTATGCTAGTATGATATAGACAACTCTGTTCTTAATTTGTTTAGTCTCTCATGAATACCAAGCAGAGCATTTCTGGGCAGTGAAGATGAGTCTTTGGTGTTCTGCTTCATGACTGTGGGGATATGTTTCAAATTTAATAGAAACCAGTCTGGAGTATCAGAGGACAGAGCCGTCTCTTCTAGTCTTTGTGGGGTTTTTGTTTTTGTTTTCTGGAGACAGAGTTTTCTGTGTAACATTTCTGGCTGTCCTGGAACTTGCTTTGAAGACAAGGCTGGCTTTGAACTCCTGCCTCTGCTTCCCAAGTGCTGGAACCAACAGTGTGTGCCACGGCTTCTACATAGTATTAAGTAATTTTTGAGTGATAAAAGCAGTGATTCTAAGTATGTAAAAGGTGGTTTCATCCCGTCTTACAGACACTGCTACCTCTGATGTAATTGACAAATTCTTTTTAACATTATATATAATCTAATTTGATCTGAAGATCTTAGGATAACATTTACTGTGGTTTACTACATATATTTGTGACTTTTATAAAAATGTCCCAGTATTAAGTTGTGTTGAGCATAGAAAAGTAGTTAGTTGAAATATTTAGAGCCATATTAAGCCTTGACTTGAGTATGTATGGGTCCCGATTTGTTACAGCAAGTTTGTAAGAAAAATAATAGAACTGTTGTGCATTCTATAATAGCTCTGACTGCCTTATATTGTGAAACTCAAGCTAGATGTGATCATTTTATATATTAATTAATTAAATAAAACACTGATAGACATATAATAAAAGTCCAGGCTGTTACTTGAGGTGCCTGAGTAATACCTAGAACTTTTGATGACTGAATTGCAAGTTTAAGTATATTATTTTGCCCTTCTTGTGAGTGTGTGTATGTTAATATATATACAGCCATCTAGTAAAACTGGTTGTCTCTAGGATTTTCATATAAGGGAAATGGATTATGTATGGATTTGAATTCTGATATACCAAGAACATTACTCTTCTTGCTCCCACAGTACTTATTTTTTAGTGTTGCTAAACAGTCCTGTGTCCAAATACTTACTCATAATGCTAATCACATCAGTATTACTGTTATGTCAAACATTTTGGTAAAACCACCAAGTTGTAATTAGAGTTGTTTTATTTCAGTAACTTTTTGGGGTAAGATTTCCCTTTGAAGTCATAGCCAAGGCTGAACTTGAACTCAACAGAGCCTAGGTTGGCTTTTGGGCCAGTACTCCTTAGCCTCAGCCTTCAGAGTGATGAAGTCATAGTTGGGTGGCACCAGGCTTTGTTGAAAACTTGATTCTTTTTGTTGTTTGCAAAGATCCTCTGGAGTACTAAATTGCAGTGGGAATGTCTTCTGAACGGATTCCAGAAGCACATGGCCAAGTGGCATTGTTCAGTAAGGCAGCAGAAGAAATCCTGTTCTAATAGTCAGTGTATTGAAACTGTTATTTTTCTTGTTCTTGCAGATGCTAGTAGTGGTCTTCTTCTATTTCAGATACTGAGATTTTCTGTATAGATGAGTCTGTTGGAATTTCTGTATTATAATTTCTGTGAAGGTGATGTTTTTGAGGGAATTTGTTGTTGAAATGAACTATTGGCTTTGCAATACTAACTAGGTTTTTAAGACCAAGCTGTATAACTACTTTTATAACTTAGTGAAGAGATGTCCAGTTAAGACATTTGTATAGAACTAGAATACAAGAGCAGTCTCAGTTTATGGGTTCAGTTGGTCTTATATTCTGATCTATAAAAGTCCATCAAGCTATGATTTACTGGATTTGATAGCACCATCATCCCTCTCCTCTGTCTATCCATCACACATTACACATTGAAAATAGCTTTACTTTTGCCTTCTTACTGATTCAAAAGCAATTTAGATTCTAGTCTAGTATCTGAAATGATTCAAAAACTACTGTTTTCTCCCTCTCCAAAATGTTTTTAGCCACTGAAATAAAACTATGCCAGAGGCTGTTTTAAAGGTTTAAAAACATGATTAGAGTGGGTTTCCTACTCCCTGGGATATTTAGGGCATTGGGCAACTTTGTTTTTAAAAAAAAAAATACTGAAAGAGGGGCTAGAGGGATGGTTTAGTGGTTAAGAGCACCACATGATGGCTCACAGTGATCTCATGAGATCTAATGCCCTCTTCTGGTGTGCAGTGTATACATACAAAACACTTAGATACATAAAGCACATAAATAAATTTTAATTTTAATTTCTGAGTTCTGAGTTATTTTGTAGTGGCCTCTTCATATTGATATTACTGGCATCTAATAACTCTTAAAGTGTAACAGTGTATTTGTAATGAAGTTTTTCAGACTTGTACTTTGTATAACAGAGGCAATATTGTAAGAACAGCTTATGAAATTTGTTGGTTAGAGATCATTTACATTTTCTTTTATTATCTGTATTTTTGCCTCCATTTTCTCCATTCCTGGATTTGCCGTTGTTGGTATGGTATGGGAATGTTTATTTATATTTATTAGTTATAGTTAATGGAAATACATAATTATAAGATAAAAAGTTTGACACAACTTAATATAGTACACATTCAACAGTTCAGTTAGTTTATAGCAATACTGTTAAACTTAGGTAGTAAGAATACCTTCTAAGAAAAGCATAATAATGACAAACAGAATAATGAAAAAGAAATGTTTTGATCATCCTAATGAAAGTGGTATGTCAATAGTAACTATTACTTCAAAGTCTGTGATAGGATGCATTGAAATAGGTTAGAGACATTAGCCCTTGCATACATAAACTATTGTGGTACTTAAGTGGCAGCTTTTATACAGCTTCATCAAAATCACCAAGTGAGCTTATAACATAGGGGCTTCAGCTCTGATATTGGGTCCATTGCTTTAGGCTGGAAATGGAAATGTCAGTATTTTGTAAAAATGCCTTAATTGATTCTGATGAGATGAATAGTAAGATTTGAAAACACAATATAATTGCGGATACTTTCTCCCCACATAAAAGCATGTGATCACTCCTTAATAAACAGTAGTGAAATGTTTTTTTTTTTTTTTTAACTTAATAGGGCTAGCTTAAAGTTATTCTGAGGTACAAATAATTTTGATCTTTACGATTGTTATACTTGGAATCCTTTCCAAGGCTGTGGGGTTGGATTTGTGTGGATATTTATAAGAGGACTATTTTCTAATCTGTTGACATGGTTTAGATTAGATTATTGGACAGTCTTAAAATACTAATGTCCTTACTGGCTACTTGTCAGTCTAAAGTTACTGCCTCAAGTTTGCTGTATTGAGGATTTTCTTTTGACCCAGAGTTTTAAGATGAGGTAGAGAAGGTGAACTTCTAGGAAGAAATAAGTAATTGACTTATGTTGCCTGCCGTTACTATCACTGCCTTAGAAGTTCTCACCTAAAGGATAATATTAGAAATCTGGTATCTTTGCTATGTTATAATTACCTGTCTTTGAATGCTATGTAATTAGCATCATTTAAAGAGAAATACATTTCTATGACCCTGATGAGGACTATTTATAAAAAAATTGATGACACTTAATGATTAATTTTCTGGAGAGTTGCCACTTAATTACCTTCCAGAATGGATTTTTTAGATCTGAGTTGTTAAATACGCTTTTAGTTAAGCATTTTCCCCCCCCCCCCCGTGATATATAATGGGTTTGGCTGTATACCAGAACTTTGGCAATCACTGTACACATGTATAGTTCTCTATTTATATTCTAGCTACTGTAGGAGCAAAGACGGAAATAAATAAGACTCTTGCCCCTAGAAAACATACTGTCTTTGGAAACAGGCAACAAAATTAGCACTTGTAGTATAGTGAGAAGTATCATAGTAAAAATAAAACAAAGTTTCTCAGCATAAACATAGGAGCTTTAAATTTTGAAGAAGGAATTGAGCTGTGATATTCCAAGAGAGAATAGTATGCCAAAGTGTAAATACATGGACACCATTTAGTAGATGATTAGAAATTGGAAAGTATAAGATATATAAAATGTAGGTAGAAGGCAGATGGCAGTGTTGTAAGAATACTAGATTTTATTGTGCTGACATTTTCAGGGAAAGGCATTGAGATTGAAGTTAACCAGACACATTAAATTTGTATTTTTAGCAAAGTTGTTCTACCAGCTAGGTGAGTAAAGATGGACTAAAGACTAAAGAATTAGTAAGCTACACTCAAAAACCACCTCCCCCCATTGTGTTTGCCAAAATTAAGCCAGTGTTAGGCAGGTAGAAATCAGAAGAGATTTGATAGTGTGTGATACAGGTTTTTAAAGATATGTTAGGTAGGAGATTTTTTAGGGTTCTGAACCTAGAGCCTTGGCCTTCTAAGGGTTCTATAAATTTCTTAAAGTAATTTCTAAATATTGTGTTTGTGCATGCACTTTACTGGGGCAAAGTCCGTAGAATTGTCTTTGTTGTTTTGTTTTGGTGATAGTGCTCTGGTATGTAAGTCTAGACACTCATAACCCTTAAATTACACTCAACTCTGTAGATTTTCAAGCAAATTAAAAACAAAATGGTCTAGTATTATTTCTAGGCTTCTATCTTGTGTGTTTATGCAGGTAGTAATGTTGTTATCTGGAATATGGAAAATAAAAAGTAGGAAGAAAAATAAAATAATTGCTTTTAGAGTAAGGCTCTGTCAAGGAATTATGAGGCAACTTGTAAAACTATCACCAGAGGGCTGGGATAATGGCTCAGCCAGTAAAAGGCTGAGGGTCTGCTGCTGGGCTCTTGATGCCACAGAGAGCAGAGCTAGAAGGATCTCTGGGACTCCATAGTCAATTAGTCTAGCCTAATTGGTGGGCTCCAGGTCAGTGAGGGGTAGACAGATAGTTCTTTAGCTTTCGTGATAGATATTACATCAAAATGTAAGCCATTTTGCTTCATTCTTCCTGTGATATATAGCTGTGAATGCTGCTATATATCCATATATACCCAGTGTGGTCAAAGATGTCCTGTCCCACCCACAACCCATGCTCCAACCACCTCTCTGGCCCATTGTTTGTATTTTATTTTTAAAAATTAATTTTGAGATAGGGTCTCTGTTCCCTTGGCTGCTGTGAAACTGACTGTATAGACCATGCTGGCCTCACAAAAAGATCTGCCTGACTCTGCCTCCTAAGTACTGGAATTAAAAATGTATGGCCTCCAGCCCCACTGTTTTTGTTTGTTTGTTTTTAAAGAATATTTAAATTTGCTTATTTAAAGTAGCCATTAACATTGACATTCAAAAACTAGAACTGGAATGTTCTCTCTCTGTCTTCTCTCATCTTCCCCTACCCCTCCTCCCCACCATGTGTGCACACATGTATATCAGTATATGCATTATACTGCTGGCAATTTTCTGTTGAATTTAGTCTGTTTGGTTATATTCAGCCTTTCTGAGTCAGATTATAATCTGAGAAAATGCAATTGTTAACATGTGGATTCCTCATGGCCACACTAACATAAGCATTAGGTTGTTAGAGACTATAAATTTATTGATTATATTAGCTCTGTTCCCAGTTTTTTAAACTCAGTTTTCACTTTTGGTTCTTTTCAGGTGTAGTACAGTAATTATAAGATTTTTAGATTTATTTATTAGAGATAACTTGAGTGACTGGAATAATCTTGAAACTTTGATCTTTACACCAACACAAGGCTAAATTTTGATCTAGACAAGGCTGTTTTGGTGTATTTTTCCCCACAATCTCTTTTCAGATTGAATTACTGATCCCCTCCCCCTTGTTTTGTTTGTTGTGGTTTTGATGTTTTTTTTCCTTTCAGCTAAAGGAGCAGCCCAGTGGTTTTCAAGAAGTGCCAAAGTGCACTGACTGACTGATGACTGGTGCCTCAGGGAGGGTCATGATTCCTGGATACAGGATCGACCTGATCCTGGATGTCACTTCAAGCAGTCAGATCGTGGGGAAAAGCCTTGTCTAATGGCTAGCCTTCCTCAAAAGTCTGATGCTAGTCATCTCGGAGGGCCTCAGAGAAAGCCTTGAAGGTGAGCAGAGTAGAGTGTAGTTCTCTCTGGGGACTGTGCCTTTTTGTTGGAGAATTGGATTCAAAACAGAATCATTATTAAAACCCTAACCTGATTATTCAGGTTTAATTGGTAAACTAATCCGAAACTTAAAAATCCTTTGTTGATGATGATCAGACCCCAACTTTTGAGTTACTAGAGACTGTCTTTCTGAGTTTAACAGCCACATAGGG
Source organism: Phyllotis vaccarum (assembly GCA_033318265.1). Lineage (NCBI taxonomy): Eukaryota > Metazoa > Chordata > Mammalia > Rodentia > Cricetidae > Phyllotis > Phyllotis vaccarum. Next base: position 58,773,166 of record JARWLC010000005.1, read on the forward strand.
AGGAATTTGGTAGTTCCCATGCTCTTGAGAGCTTTAGCTCAACACTTGTTCTCTTAATTGTACATAGCCTTTCTGTTGTGGCTATGCGATATCTTGATTTCAAAAATTGTACTCAGTTCTTAACTACAAATAGATTTTAAAAACTTAATGAAGTATTCTTTTAGTTTGTACATTTATAAGTATCAAGTACTTAAGTTTCAGAGGTTTATTAGAACAAGTTTACATTTGACTTTGTCATAAAATTTTTAAAAGAGAAACAGTTATTGGTGGGTGTAGTAGTGCATGCCTATCACTAGTGGGATAGTGGGTAGGAGGATTATGAATTTACCTGGGCTACATAGTATGGTCCTGTCTCAAGATAAACAAGAAGCACAGTAGCTTGGAAGCAGTTCATATTTTATTGCATTAAGCTCTAAAAATATTAGCACTACTTCCTTCAGCAACATCTTTTATCATAGCAAAAAAAGATTTTTGAGATATTTTCACAATTTTATTTTAGAAAAGTTTAATTTTACATTGCTTTCTCTATAATATGTAGCACTTATAGAACCCCAGTGTAGCATGCTTGTAGGCACTCAGTGGGCCCTGGATTCAGTTTTCATCATTTGGGAGAAAAATCACGTGTTTATTTCTGTGTGTATGTGTTCTCAAATTTACTTTCTATGCAACTCGGCTGTGTTACATACAAGAAATTTGTATTCTATTTTGCTTTTTTGTTGCTATGGTGAAACACTGACCAAAACCTTGATCTTCTAAGTTATGCCCATCATTGAAGGAAATCAGGCAGGAGCTCAAGGCAGGAACCGATTCAGTGATCACAGAGGAGTGCAGCGTAAGCCTTGCTTTCCTTGACTTGCCTAGCTCTTTTTCCTATACAGTGCAGGCCTGCCTGCCCGCCTGCCCAGGGAAGGACGACACTTCCAACAATTGGACTAGATTCTGTCACATCAATTAGCAATCTAGGAAATGCCCCATAGACACGCTCACAGCCAAGTCTGGAGGCAGTTCCTCAAATGAGGTTCTTTTTTTTCCTGGTTTGTCAAGTTGATAATATTTAAAATTAGCCTACACCGTCTATAAACTTTTTAAAAGACTAAATAGAATCTTTAGAGACTGCATAGGGAACAAGAGAACCCACTCTTGAAAATTGTTTTCTGACCTCCACTCATGGACTGTGGCACACATGCAACATATGTATGCATATCTACACACAACTGTATAATTCAATGGAAGTTTTCAGAAAGAGATAATGAACACTTTTAACCCTTGTAGTCTTTATTAGAATTACTGACTTCTGCTGTTGTAGGAAAGAAACCCTCACACAATTATTAGTGAGTAGGTAGAGGTATGTTCAGAACAGTTTTGTTTTCAGAGATAGACTGGGCTGCAGTAGGCTTATGGACCATAGTTTGGGGAGCTGTGGAATGTCCTTTGTTTTGTATTATTCCACTTATGTAGACCATCGGGTTGTGCTACTGTGTTAAATGCTTTCTACACCTGCTTTGGAGTGGTCTTTATCCATACAATTACTCTTCCTTAATGCAGTGAGCAGAATATCGTTAGAGCCAGAATGCACTCATTTTTTTCTTGAACAAAACTATAGAACTGCTCTGAAGTGTAGACACAAGGTTTGGTGCTAGATCTTCAGGGCTTGTTATTTATGTGCTGAACTTTGGAGAGTTTGTATTATTTCAAAACTTTTCTTTTATAGTCTCTCCCAGGTATTGTCCCCTCTACTCCCTCACCTCCCCACCTCCGTTATTTCTATTCTTTCTGGCTAGTAAAATTCTGAATTAAACTTAGTTTTTGTTTTTAAATCTATTTTCTTTTCTGCTGGACATAAAGCACATGCTTATAATCCACGGACTCCTGTAGGTGGAGGCAGGGGAATCTGAATTTGAGGCTAACCTGGTCTTTGAGATAAAGCATTCTGGAACTATACTGGGACCTGCTATCTTTCCTTCCACCCTCTATCCCCCCACTGTCTTCCAGTTCCCCTTTCTCCTATGACTGTCTTTGTTGTTTGGGGGGACTTTTCTTTAACTGAATACTAAGTTGCTTGACTTAAAAAGGGCTGTGTGTGTAGATGTTTATATGTATAAGCATGGGTGTGGTGGCAAGACAGGGTCTTAAATGGAACTGGAACCTGGAGCTCTGATTTAGTTAGATTTCCTGTCCACAAAACCCCAGGAATCTCCTGTATTTATCTCTTTTAGCACTGGGATGTTCGTACGTTCTATGTTTCACATTTTGTTTGGGCACTGGGGAATCAATCAAACTCAGGTCCTAATACTTGCTGGCAAGCACTTTACCAAGTGTGTGTGTGTGTGTGTGTGTGTGTGTGTGTGTGTGTGTGTGTGTGTGTGTGTTTACTAGAAGTGAAGTTTTCATAATTAATAGTTTTGAATTGACTAATTCTTTGGCATTTTTGTATGTAAATATGAATGCACACATGCACATTTTTATACAGTGCTGGGTATAGAACCTTGGACCTCATGTGAGTTCTGTAGCAAGCTCTGTGTCCCTGGCCCATCCCCATTCCTTCTTTTTTAGTAGACTTGTGCATAGCATCATGAAATGCAAAAATCCTAGGATAAGCAGGTAACGTTTCATGTACGGTGACTAGATAATGTACAGGGGGATAGAGGGTGGAAGGAAAGATTCAGTTTGGATATCTCTGCATTTGGAATTGCTGTTCCAATTTTAAAAAGTACTAAGAATTTTATTGAAAAGTAAAACCTTAGAGAATAGAGGTTGTCGAGGGTCTTTGCTCATGATAGATAATCTGAAATCTAGTAAACAGAAGGTCCAACAGAAGAGAGGTGGGAATGAGGAAACTGAAGTAAATCTGTAAGGACCTGAAACAATAGCTTCCTGTCTTCTGATTTGTTTTGAATTAAAGACCTAACCAAGGCAGTATTATTTGAGAGATTAGCTTAAAGAAACTAGGAAGACATTAAATTCTCTTTTGAAAAATTTCTTTATTATGCAAATCTTGAGAAATTGGGACTGGAGACAGCAGAACAGTGCCGTGTTTGCTTTTTGAGAAGGGGTCATGTAGCCTAGATTGGCTCTTGTGCCTTTACTTACCAAGTGCTGAATCACATGCTACCATAAAGAGTTGGTTTATCTTTGAACAAATAATTTCTGCAGAAAACAAATTGACAAGTTTCTAGTTCAGTTCTTCTCAGCCTATGGATTTCCACCAGAGGGGTCACATACCAGATACCCTGTTGCATTGTGGTTTCTCATTCCCAGGCGGCCAGGGGCCTGGACCCACAGATCTGCTGCCACTCAGGTCCCCAGAAATGACTCAGATGCTTAACTTCATGCTGTTTGGCCTATGGCTCAGGCACATTGCTAGCTAGCTCTTACATCTTAAATCAACCCATTTCTATTAATCTGCCTGCCATGTGTGGCCCGTGGCTCACCTGTGTTCCTTACATGTTTCTTCTTGGACGGCTTGCTCCATCTGCCTGACTCCGCCCTGCTTCTCCTACCTATGCTTTGATTTCTCCTCCTACTTCTTCTATGGTGCCTGTCATGGCCCAAAACAACTCCTTTATTTAAAGATTGAGATTCACAGCATACATAAACGCATTCCCACATCAATACCCTTTATATCAGCCATTTACATTACAATTAATAACAGCAAAATTACAGTTCTGGAGTAGCAGTAATTGTATGGTTGGAAGTCACCACAGCATGAGGAGCTGTATTAAAGGATCGCTAAGTATTCAAAAGTTTGGGAACCTCTGCTCTTAAGTTTTTTTGTTTGTTTGTTTAAATTGATTTATGGTGTTTTTGGAAAACAGCAACAACAAAAACAGAGAGAGTTTTATTTTAAAGATACGCCTGAATGGGAAGTAGAGTAGCTCTGCTCCAAGTTGTGCTGGGTTCAGTTGCTTCTCTGGTGGATAGCTCATTTTACAAAACATCCTGCAACCAAGGTTTGACTTTCAAGAAAAGCGGCGGACTTCAGAGAGAGGGAGGCTTCTTTATATGAAGGTATAAAGATTCAGCACAAGACAATCTCTATCAGTGTTCATCAAGTAGAGCTTTGCAGTATTGGTTGCATTGAGATTTGGGGGGAAGGGGTTGATTAGTAGAAGGAGGAAAGAGGTCAGAGAGATTGATTAGACTGGGAGAAGGAGCTGGAATCAAAGGAATAATAAAGATTATGCTTCAGAAACTTGACTGTTTCTATTTTCTTATATAATGGCTGTGCGAGTTTACATTTTTGCCTTAGGCTTACAGTTGTGTCAGGTTTCTCGTGTTTAATTTAGCAAATAGTTTACGAAGACTGTACTGTACTCTGTGCTTATAGGTAATTCTTACTATTGTGTTGGTGTCTTGTGTTTCATTCAACCCTCCCTCCCCTTCCCCTGCCACCCCTTTCCCATTGTCAATAGAGACACAGAATTAGGATATATATTTTTTTTATCTGAAAGAGAAAATAGCTTTTATTTTAATACTTATATTCTCTTAAAGTTTAAGTTACTTAAAAATACACTTGTTGAACTGTTTATGTTGTTAAAGACCAAGTTTTGAATTCTGGCTCTCCAGCTAATTAGAGATCTAACTATCCTCTTTCAATACAAGGTTTAGTGATCTTAACTTTAACACAAGTATAGTAAGGACAGCTTACAGTTGCTTTGATTTTAAAAAGTTCTCAGTATCACTGAACAAAGATGAGACATTTCTACTTCTTACATGGGTTTGAAAGTTGTCTTTAGAGGTAATCTGTGCCTTCAGAGAGGATTGGTTGAAGTGGGATGTAGCAGTTTATTTAATCAGAAGAAACACCTGGGTAACGGACTTTGTGAGGCCATGGTCTGCATTAGAGCATACTGTTTTTTTTAAGCCTTGAAAATCTCTTAACTTTTTTTCTTCCCAGTTGCTTTGTTTAGTTCAGGGGTTTTGAATTTATGTTTAGATTTGGAATCAGGATTGCTAAGTCTTATAAGAAAGGTAACTGAAGTTTTGATTGGGAATTCAGTTTAAACCGTTGGAGATGGAATGATATTTTATCATTCTGATAGATTATTACTGCTTATTTCTCATTTTCTACACCTCTAATTTTCTGAACAGTATAGTGCTCAGGGAGCTTGGCACAACTCTCATAAATTAGATTTTTACTTTTAGTTCTGATTGTGTATTACTAGTATAGAAATATATAGTAGGTTTTTGTTGTTCTGAGACATCCTGTGAGGTGTCCAAATTTACTATATCTTTTTCTGGATTTGTGGGAGTTTAGATACAAAAGGTTGTATCTAAACACAGTTTTACAAGCTCTCTCTCGCTTTTTTACTGTTTGTCTACCTTTTCTTCTCTAAATGTACTAGTAAAAATGGTGAGACTTTCAGGTTAGAAATGAGTTAGTCTTTTCCTCTGCTGATAGGATGTTAACTGCAGGTTTTTGATTATATGTGTGTGTGTGTGTTGGGGGGTACACATTTATTTATTCATTTATTTATTTTTGAGACAGCTTTCCCCTGTAGCCCAAGCTGGTCTGAAACTCAGTGTGTGGCCCAGACTACATATGAACTCAAAATTGCCCTGCCTTGGCCTTCCAAGTGCTACTATGATTACGAGCTAACACCACCATTCATACCTGACTGTAAGCCAGGCTGGCACTGCTCTGCTGCTTACAAATCTTCTTATCAGTCTGAAGCAGTTCTATATTTGCAGTTTGCTGAGATAATAGTTTTTGTTGTTGATAACATTTTGTTTTTTAAATTGTAAATAGATGTTTTAAGGTGGTCATATTTTCTTTTTTAATCCTGTTAATGTGGTTAATTATATTATCTTGAATGTTAAAGCAGTTATTTATTGTTTATATACTTTATAAATCCATTTGTAGGTTAGGAAATGTACGCAAAAGTGGTGATATAGTTAGGCAGTTGGAGTAACCAGAAAACAAGTATGAGCTTGCCAAGTGTAAGATAAGGCAGGAAACATAATAAAACCAGATCACAGCCACAGTTCAGGCTAGTAAAGACAGTGCCCTCGCGTACTTAGTCATTTTGCTCCTCAGAAAATTTTTATGTATGTTCAGTCTGAAGTTTTCAGAAGCAAAGAAATACATAAAATTGCTGCTGTTCCTTAGTCAGTAGACTTTTTGGGGAGTTAATTAGTTAATTAAAGCAAGGGAACTGATGGAGTTAGATTTATTCTGAGTTTAGTAAATGGTGAATTGTTAGCCAACTTACTGATTTTTGGCTCTCCAAAATTTTATATATATATATATATATATAAAGCTTTTATTTTGGTTTTCTTTACCTATATATTTTAAATTAACTTTCTGGCTGATTAGTTTGGGATATGGTTAATGTATATAATGTGTATAGTTGCACCCTCTTTTGTTTTTTTGGTTTTTTTATCTTCAAGACAGAGTTTCTCTGTAACAGCCCTGGCTGTCCTGGAACTCAGCCTTTTAGACCAGGCTAGTCTCGAACTCACAGAGATCCACCTGCCTCTGCCTCCCAAGTGCTGGGATTAAAGGCGTGCACCCCCACCACTCTGAAGTGTATAGTTATACAAAGTTGATAATGTTTCACATTTTTTCAGAAACATTGTGGTTTGTCACTGGAGATGTTTAGAACTTAGTTTATAGTCCCTTAAGTCATGACTCATATGGTCTGGTTTTGAGTTTGTTAAGTAGCTCTCGCAGTTACAGTAATGTCAGATTAGGATTGTGTCAGCCTTCTTGTCTTTGGTGTCAGGTGCTTTAACAGTCTTCAGTCTTCTGCCCTTTTCTATCACACTAGTTGTCACCATCCTTTTCTCTCTCTTCCTTTCTTTTTTCCCCTCTATTAAAGACTTAGACCTCGGGCCCCATATGCTAGTCAAGTGTTAGTGCATTCCTTTTAACAAAACCTTTGCTTTTCTTTTCCATCTGTTTATGGCAGTGTGAGTGTGCACATAAGAGCAGGAGCAGGCCAGAAAATGAACTGGATTCCCAGGAGCTGGAGTTGAGGTGGTTGAGAGCTACCTCTCCAGCCTGTTTTGCTTTTCCTCCCCTCCTTCCTCTTCTCTCCCTTCCCTCCCCTCTGTTTTTTTGAGACAGCATTTCTCTGTATAATAGCTCTGACTGTCTTGCAGCTGGCCTTGTAGGCCAGGCTGGCCTAGAACTCAAAGGATCTGTCTGCCTCTGCCTCTCAAGGATTAGAAGTAAAGTCAAGTGCTATCACTTCCCCACCCTGGTTTTTTTTTTTTTTTTTTCTTTTACTAAATCACGTTTATTTATGTATATATGTATTTATTTATTTTGTATATGGGTGGATACATATGTGCTATGGTGCATGTGCAGAGGTGGTTCTGTGAGAGTAGGTTTTTCTCTGCCTTGTGGGTTTTGGGAATCAGGCTTAGTGGCAAGCATCTTTATCTACTGAGCCCTTTTGCTGACGTGTTTCTTTTTATGACTGTTTTTAATCTGCCACATGCTGCAGAATTTCTTCAAAATCTGCTGTTTGTGTATATCATTCTGTTTACACTATTTCATTGCTTTCCATTGTCCCTTAGGTTCCTCAGTGTTTTACAGTTTAGCTAGTTATATTGTTAATCCTTGAATTATCATTCAGCCATATTTTTTTGAACAGCTTCTATGATCAAGATACACTAGAGCCTAAGCATAGAATGGAGAGCAAAGCAAGCAGGAGGGGTCTGGAGAAGACAAAAATTACTAAAAATAATTGTGTAAATGAAGGTAAATTTGTATTCATCATTTATTCTCCCCAAAGGGAGGAATATAGAATGGTATTTAGTATGTAGGAGGTATTGGGCTCATCTAGCACTGGTAATAATGGGGTAGAGTAGGGAGGAATATGCTACTAGAGCTTTAGTAAGCACTTTAGATCTAGTCATAGGTGGTTAATATCTGAAGAGAACACAGCATGGTGGCTTAGATCTGCAATCCCAGCCCTTAGGCTGAGGTAGAATTTCTTTGCTGACTTGGCCTACAGAATGAGGTTTTGTCCAAAAAAAAAAAAAAGACCTGAAGAGAGTAAAATTTATTACATAGAGTGCATAAATGAAGATTGGGCAGAGGGGACTCTTCTCTGAAGGGAATTTTTGAGAATGAGGAACAAAACCTTGGAGCATTAACAAAAATAAGGATTTCAGAATAAGATGGAAAATAAGTTTGGGTTTGGCTGTTGAAGGAACTTGATGATGCTGATGAAAAGGGAGGGGCTGGGCTTGTAGTTCAGTGTTTAAGAGCTGGCTTAGCATGAAGACAGGAATTGTGTGTAGTGGTAGGAGAAGGGAAGAATTGTGTAGAAGACACGAAGGCACTGCCTGCTAGTTTTAGCACTTTGAGCAAGGAGATGGTGTGTTGTAGAATAGATGACAAAACCCACAATCTAAAGAAATATTTAGGAAGTTAAATCAATAGAATTCACTATCATAGATTGTATTTAAGGTTTTTTTTTTAAGGGGCAGAAAAATGGCTTTGTAGATGATGATAATGATTCCATTTATTTTTGGACATAGAGAATATTAATAAAGACCTACGGATGAAGAAAATTTGTGAATTAGGTCATTGAGCAGTAGTGGCATGCATTTTTAATCCTAGCACTCTGAAGGCAGTGGTAGGTGGATCTTTGGGTTTGAGGAGAACTTGGTCTACATATCAAGTTCAAGGTCAGCCAAGGCTACATAGAGAAGGCTACATAGAGAGACCCTGAGGGGTATGTGTGTGTGTGTGAGGGGAGGGGGGGAGAATTATGTCAGGTACAGAAGAATACTGGGCATATTCAAGACTATGACCTAGATTTAGATAGTGATTAAACCTGTGAGTAGGTGGGTTGGGACTGAGTGTAAACTGGCATAGTCCCAAGAATAAGCCTGCAGATCTTCAACATTTAAAGCCTACATATTAGGCATTGAGAATGGGTTGAGGGTAAGGCTAGAAGATAGGAACAGCCAGAGAATACTAAAATGTGAGAGAGCTGGGTGTGTGTGTGTGTGTGTGTGTGTGTGTGTGTGTGTGTGTGTGTGTGTGTGTGTGTGTGTGTGTGTGTGTGTGTGTGTGTGTGTGTGTGTGTGTGTGTGTGTGTATGCTCTTTTGAAGGCAAATCTGATATCTCTTGACAATCACTATAGTTATTGTTTGATACATAGCATATCATCTTGAAACTTAGCTGACAATACAGTTTATTATATTTTTGGACTATGTGGGCTGGCTATATTCATTTTGGACTTTTGGTGTTGGCTAGTGGCTGAAGTACCTGGCTTCTCTTTCTTGGAGCTTTTGTGTCTCCACCATTCATCAATCCAGTTCAAGTTTCTTTACATGGTTTCCATTACCCACAAGGATGAAGTAAGCTTCTCAAGGCTTAGTAAGACTTAGTTCAGAACATTTTGGCCACACTATGCTTTTACCATGGCAACTCAGAATAATTAGTGCTACTTGGTTAAGTGGAGTGGGTGGACTAGGAGATAATTAGAAGAAAAACTACCTATTATTTCCTTGTTACCTTCTCTAAGCTTGACCTGAACTGGACTGTTGACTTCCCTGAATGTTAGTTAAGCTGTTTATTTCTCCCCTCAGTAAATTCTCACCTATTGATTTGTAAACCACTTGTCTACTTGGAGGTTGGGTTTGTTTTTATTGTTCTCTTTCCACCCTCTCTTCTTCCTTCACTCCCTCCTTCTTGCTTTCCTCTTTTCTTCTCTCTGCTTCTCTTGTTGGCCTCCTTCCCTTTCTCTGTCTCCTCTTGTGGAAGTCTTAAAGGTCTACTGATCTTGACGTTATGGTGCCCCTCCTCCTTCAGCTTTTTGCCTGGGTTGTAGGTTTGAGCCACTGTGCCAGGCCTAAAGGTGTCCTTCAAGTTCCAGTCTCTCCTTTTGCTCTTTTCCCATCTGTTCTCAAGTAGCTTTTAATCTCAAGTGTGTTTGTGGAGCCTCTGTCCTTAATAACTTTCTTCATTCTTTATCACCTCCCCAACCTCCATGCAGTTGGACATTTTTAGTAAGCTTTTCATTTACTCTTGCCTAGGAAGACTTTCCCCATTTGATTACTCTTCTGTACCTTGTTCATGCTTTTACTATTGTACATGCTATAGTTATTTATTTACTGTCATGATTTTGAGAATAAGAAATTATAATGTGTAACATGTTACCTTTCATAAGTAACCCAAGTCATAACTATTCCTTTCTAAAAAGATATGCCTGATAACAATTAGACCTTATTATACCTTTGATACTCTGAGAACCTACAAAAGAAAGTTGTGGTTTGGTGTGTTAGGTAAAAAAATTACAAGAGATAATATATGGCCAAATTGTTGTATATCCTAGTAAATGAGAACTTATGAGGTCGTGTTCTGTGTAGATCTAATGAATTATGTCTTAGACAGTAAATTTTCATTGTGAGTGCTGAACAGGATGAAATAGCTACCATGGCATCTGCACAGGGAATATTACCCTGTCTGTGGGCAGGTTTGTAGCTCATTCCTCTGCCCTCTCCTCTATGTCTGTGTACATAAAATTAGTATTTATAGAGCTAACATTTGTACATCTGGAGATGGGACCACCTGGTTTTATGATCCATCACACTTCTTATTTTTTAAAGATACTGTAGTCCTGGCTGGCTAGGAACTCACTATGTAGACCAGGCTGACCTTGAGTTCACAGATATCTGCCTGCCCCTGCCTCCTGATTTACCACATGCTCAACTTCATCACTTATTTTATGGAAACTGTTTGTGTCTATGTTTGTTTGGTGTTTAGGTAGAGGTAGCAATTTTGTTGGCAGAACATTAAAAGTTGCTTATACACTGACTTACAGCTCTTACTTACGCATTATTTTCTTCACAAATTCTCTCAGAATTTGACTTGACAAATGTAATGGGAAAGAAAAGAATCAGGTTATCCCCGTAACCCTCATGAAACTAGTAAGATAGGCAGCCAAGTAAACAAGGACATAGACTTGCAATTACTTCAACAGTAGATCTGGTCACTAGAGCATGCCAAAGAAGGCACAGTGTCCTCTGTCTTTGTGCAGAGGTGTGGTCCTCATGGTCCTCATCGTGAAAACCATTTGAATTACAACCAGGAGATGTCTGCTCAGAAGCCAGAGTTAGAAATGGCTGAAAATAGTTTACCACCTTTTACTGTTTTCTAGCTTCTGTTTATTTATTTCTTACATTCTTCAATTTAAAATGTAGGTAATGTGTAAGGATTCTTATTATTTGAGATTTTATACATACAGTTTCCATAAAAAGTGATTTTTCAGTTTTCTTTTTTTCTCTTTGTTAGTTTAATTTAAGGTCATCTATGAAGGAGATTACTAAAGGATCATGACTTCCTCACACTCCAAGCTTTCTCAGGGTTGGAACCATATTTTATTTCATCTTTTAATCACCCAAACCTAAATTTGCCTAATGTTTATTTAGTAGCTGCTGCATTAGGGGGAATTAAAGGTGGGTGCATTTGCACATACTTTTTAGATAGCTGATCAAATAGAAATCTGTTTAGGGTCCTAATATATGTGTGACCTTTGGGGTTAGTAATCTAACCTATCGTTGAAGTGCATGTGAAGTTTTGTCAAAGTAATGACATCATTTTTAAAAATTCTGGATACCTGCTGTAAACAATTGGTTTTTACTGCATAAATATGTTCCAGTAGTTCGCCATATTTACTTAATAGTGTTCTTTCTGTTGTGAACATTAGCACATTAAAGAGAACAATGCAGATATGAGTGTAGTCTTTATTGTCTTATTAATGCCATTTCTGTGCCTCTTGGACAGTTTTCAAGTCCATATTGTCCTTTACTACATAAGTATGCTGGACATACAGGAAATGACACTTGTTTGCTTTAACCCTGTATAGGAATGGTGTTCTGTTAAAATAATTTGCATTTTCTCTTTTCCTCTTCTAAATTATGTTTTTACTGGAGAATACATTTAATTACATGTACAGCCACCTAACATAGAAAAGTGGCCACGTTGGAATAAAGCAATAAAGGAAGATTTTAATATGATGAGAACTGTCAATTAGATAGCCACATCTCTTAAAACACACCACAATCAATTCAGATTCATTCCGGGTTAATTCTAAGTGGTAAGTGTAGTACGAGGTTTCCGGCCCAGACTCAAGGCCTAACCTCAAGGTCTAGACCCACAGACCCGCAGTCCCACAGTCCCGCAGTCCCACAGAGACACACAGAAGCTTCCAATAGTTTTTGGCTGATCAGCCTCGGGCCCAGGCATATCACATGCTAGCTCTCTACCCTTATTCTAACCCATGTCTCTTGTTCAGCCATGGGGCTCGGTACCTTTTCTTAAGGCATCATAGTTGTCCTTGGCTTCTTCCGGGCCTCTCTCTGGAATTCCCTCTGGTGTTCTGATCTGAGAGTTTTTAGTCTGGTAGCCCCACCTACACTTCCTGCCTGCCTTTGGCCAATCAGCTCTTTTTATTAGACCAGTGGGTGGCACAATTATTTACCATGAGACAACACAATACCCCTACAGGTAAGTACTAAAATAATTTCAGAAGAAAAGAGAAGTACATTTTAATGACTTATGAGGATAATAAAAAGTACTAATTATTAAAGAAAAAAAATTTATCAAATGATGGTGCTGAACCTAATGAAAGTGATCACAACATAGATATTTGCAGCACTGTATTCAACATAGGACTGACGCCTGGAATATCAGCTCTTGACATCTATACCAGAAAAACAAACACATCAACAAAAACCCGAAGACTTTAGTAGGCACGCCACAAAAGAGTACATTGAAATGACCAATAACTGAATGAAAAGATAATCATCTGTGATCTCAGAGAAATTGAAACCACATGCACACACACATGCACTCACACACGCACATACACACATGCACACACACACATATGTGCACACACACAATGGCTAATGAAAGACGGTTTGTAGTAGTATTGGGGAAAGGAAGTGAAACAGCTAGTTCCTCTCATGCACTGCTTATGGGAATATAAGCAACATTGCTAGGGGCATTTCTTTTTTCTTTGGCCATAGAGTGCTTCTGTGTTGTCTTGACTGGTCTCACATTTGGAATCCTCCTGCATCAATCTTTCTGAGTGCTGGACTTTCAGGTGTGCTGCTGTTCTAACTTTTGACATTGTTTATGATAAAGGTAAATGTATTTTTGCCTTCGTACTGAGCAGTGTGTGCCTATCACAAAGACCTTCTGTTATACCTAAACAACTGAAATTCCTGTCAACAAAAGATAAATTACAACATATTTATAGACATGAACACAGTGAAGCAGTGTGAATCATCTATAGCTAAATGTGAAACTTTATGAAACTCATTTTATAGCATTAAGGAGGAAAAACTATAAGCTAGAGAGATTGTATTCTATATCTATAATTCCATATATATAGAATTCAAAATCAGGAAAGAAGATCAATTGGAAAAGGTAGTACCTGGTGGTGGTTATTCCCTTAGGTCATGCTACATCTGAAAATTTACCACATTGTACATTTCATATGTTCTTTTACATAATAGGTACATTCTAAAAAGTGCTATTTTGGGTTTCTTTCGTGTCGGATCTTTGAGATTTGGGTTATTCTTTTTAACTGTAGTATAAACAACACACCACAGTTTGTATATTGATTAGAACCAAGCGGTAGGTGTTTTTTCAACTTTTCTGTTTCATTCACCATTGTATTTGATGTAATTGAACCTAGGGTCTTGTGCATGTTAAATACCACTGAACATACATATAATAGTCTTTGCTCAAACTTTTGTGAAAATGAGGACGTCTCTGGGTGGTGACATTTTGTGTTTTGTTCCTATCTTCGACTCTGCCAAATGACATCATCATCTTCCAGATGGCCAGATATTTACCAGCTCACCAGCAGTGTGGGGGCATTCTCACGCTTTGTATTCTTAGTATTTTTACTGATGATATAAAATACTATTCATTGATACTTCATTTGTATTATTTGGTAACTAGTATATTTGATTCTCTTTTCACATGTTGTTAACCACTTGAATTTCCACATGAGTACTTTTTATATTTTTTTTAATTATAGAAAGTATCCATTTTCATTGCTTACTTTTTCTTTTTTTTATTTAAATTTTCTTTTTCATTTTATAAACCAAACATAAATTCCTCCTCCTTCCTTTCCCACTCATCTCCCACCTTCCCCCCATTCCTATCCATTCCCATGGGGTGTCTACAAAGTCTTGGCATATCAAGTTGAGGCAGGACCAAACTGTCTCCCCTGTATTGAAGCTAAGCAATGTATCCCTCCATAGGAAATGGGCTCCAAAGAGCCAGTTCATGCACCTAGTCTCACTGCTAGGGGCCTACAAACTGCCCAAGCCACACAACTGTCACCCACATTCAGGGGGCCTCGTTTGGTTCCATGTAGGTTCTGTTCATTGACATTTTTATGATGATGAATTTTGTGTTTTTCTTGATTTATGTGCAGTTGTTTTTAATTCTCTAAAGTCTATATCTTTGGTAAGATTCTTTACCTTAGTGACTAATGCTAACTAGGACTTAGCTATTTTAGGTTGAATAATGCAGTCTTCTCAGATTTTTCCCCCGTTCCTCTTTGCAGCCATTACTTTTCATTTTACTCCAACGTTCCCATGTCCTGGGAGGTGAGAATTTGGTGATACTCAGGAAAGGAAACAAGAAGTGCAACAGCAAATGAGTGCAAAGTGGAGTTTAGACATGTCATTGTACAGCCAAAGACCAGTTGTTTGATGATGTCAGTGTAGCAGGTTTTATCACTTCAGGAATTGTATTTGAGGTTCCACAGTGCCTCTTCTGGCTCTTAATCCTGTGCCTCCTCTAAGAGCACTGAATTAACAGTTGAAAACTTCTTCAGCCAGTGTCTTTCATTAGTGCTTTTTAAAGTAAATCTGTTTATTTTACATATGTGTCTCTGAAATTTCACACTGATATTTCTGAAAGTGATTAAATTTGGGTCTTCTGTCAGTGCTGTCCCGACTTAGGACTTGAGTTTTTATACTGACCTAACAGTCCCTTAAAATGCTTGATTTCTATTGTAGGAAGAATGCTTCTTGTGCAATTGTGTTCTCAGTGCCTCTCATCTTGGGACTCATGCTAGTAGACTGTCCTTTGACTGTACACTAGGTAGAATGGTCGGTCAACATTTTTGTTTGCTCAGTTTTCAAGATTGATTCTAAAAATATTATTATGTGTATATGCTTTGCCTGTATATAGGTCTGTACCATATACATGCCTTGGTGCCCTTGAAGGCCAGAAGGATCCCTGAGACTTGAGTTACAGACAGTTGTAAGCTGCCATGTGGTTGCTAGGACTCAAATCCAAGTCTTCTGAAAGAGCATTCAGTACTTTGGACAGCTGAGCCATCTCTAGTCCTCTTAAAGGACTTATTCTTGTTTTTAATTGTGAGTGTGTGTGTGTTGGTATACACCTAAAGAGACCAGGGGTGTTGGGTCCTCCAAATCTGGGATTATAATTGTGAACATCCCCTGATATGGAGGCTGGGAGCCAAATGTGAGTTCTCTGCTGAGCCATTACAGTAATAAAGATTTTGTTTTTCAATTTAAGATCTTTAAGTAAAGTAGTATGTGTTAATAGGTCTATCTCTATCTGATAAGAGAGTCCACTTGGTTTTGGTTTTGATTCATTTTTAAAGTTGATTTTAAAAGTGGTGTGGGTGACTGGAGAAATGGCTTATAGGTTAAAGAGCACTGGCTGCTTTCCAGAGGACTGAGGTTGAATTCCCAGCACTCAAAGAACAGTTTTCCATCATCTCTAACTCCAGAATCTAGTACTCTTTCCTGGTTTTCATGAGTACCAGGGACTCACATGGTAACCAGACATACATACAAGCAAAACACTTATACATATACAATAATAAAATAATCTTTAAAAATTAAAATATAAAGACCATGTAAATTTATTTTTCTTCATTACTTTCAGCTCCATTTACCTCTTAATTCTCCTTTGCCTGGAAGTGAGTTGACTAAGGAACCTTTTCGTTGGGATCAGAGACTATTTGCTTTAGTATTGCGGTTGCCTGGCACCATGTCAGTAGAATCAGAGCAGTTGACAGGTGTGCCTTTGGATGATTCTGCTATCACACCAATGTGTGAAGTGACAGGAGGTAAGTTTTTTTGTGTGTGTGGGGAGGTTTATTTTAATGTGCTAAAGGTACACTTCAAAATTTGCATGTTTATTTTTGCCAAAAAGCATTGACCTGTAGTTTTAAAATGGCATATGTTGATGATGGTCTGTGGTCTGGACAAGTCAGTGGTTGTAGTTACTGTTAAATTTCATAAATGTTAATCTTAAGCAAATGGTGGTATTTGAAGTTGTGTTAAACAAGTTACCTCCAAGGATCCCCAGTGATTTAGCTGACATGGTTGTCTACCTTTAATCCCAACACTGAAGAGCCTTAGGTAGGTGGATCTCTTGAGTTCTCAACCAGCTAGGGTTAGCTAGTGATTTCTGTCTCAGAATAGAAATGTGTGGACAATCATTAGTTAATTGGTTAGAAAGCCTAGGTTCTAATCTTAATGTGAAATAAAATTGTTAAATATTTTTACAGAAATTAGAGAAGAGGAATAAATCATTTTACAAAAAAAAAAATTATTAATCAGAAATTAGCCAAAGAGCAAAAGCAACTTTTCCTGTTCTTACAAACTAAGCTGTATTCGGTATAATGTTGTTCTTATGATTATTGTTTAGTAAATTCTCCTTTCTTGTGATGTTTGCTAAATACCAAACATAGAATACAAATACAAAGCATAGAAATCTCTAGAATCGGTTATTTTAACTGTGGCAAAATAAAGTATATTATTGCATACCTTCAAATCAAGAGGTCGACTTACTTTCAGTTATTTTAAAAAGTTTGGCCTTTACAAAAAGGTGAAACTAAATATAATAGCCCTGGAGTCAACATAAGCCAAAGGGACAAAGAAAGTTACTTATTTCATCTAGAAAAATCTGTAAGTAATTTTTCATAAAATGCATTATCTTTTGAGTAATATGTATGATGCTTTTAATTTTCTATCATCCACAAATCTCCCAGTGTGCACAAGAGACTGAAAACCCTGTAGCTCATCTCTCCCAACTTGGAACAGATGCATCTGGGAATCATCCTTGATTCTCCCTTGAATCAGATTACCTCCTGCCACCTCCAGATCTGGCAGCCCAGACAGAACAAGGGATTATGGTCTCTTACTGGTCCTGCTGCTTCCCTTTTCCACTGTACACTACTGTCTCATTGAAAAGCTGATCTGAACCAGGCAGTGGTGGTACACATGAGCTCATGCCTTTAATCCCAACCCTTACGAGGCAGAAGCAGGCAGATCTCTGAGTTTGAGCCAGCCTGGTCTACAAGAGCAAGTTTCAGCACAGCCAAGGCTACACAGAGGAACTCTGTCATAGAGGGAGTAGGAAGAAAAGCTGATCTGTAAGAAGAAATCTGACCCTCCCACCCGGAGGACACTTAGTCAATGTTATGTTC
Source organism: Phyllotis vaccarum (assembly GCA_033318265.1). Lineage (NCBI taxonomy): Eukaryota > Metazoa > Chordata > Mammalia > Rodentia > Cricetidae > Phyllotis > Phyllotis vaccarum. The sequence continues at coordinate 58,790,626 of JARWLC010000005.1, forward strand.
CTTCCTGTCTCTCTAAAGGTAGCACTCCTCCCCACGTAAACTCACAGCATCTGCTGTCAAGTGCATCAGTATTTTTCTGTGCTACTTTTTCTCCTTCCCAGCTTCTTAAGGTTTGTTAATTTTCAAGTTCCTGGTTCAAATGTAACCTTCTCAGAAGATTCTTACCAAAAAATACTCATTCTCAACCTCATCACTACTATCTATATGTTAAAATAAATGCAAATACTTAAAATCTTCAGTAATTACCAAGAGACCGGTTGAATAATTATTATCTTCTCTGGTCTTAACACTTGTTTTAGAGACAGTAACTTTTGTTAAGCAACAAAGAGTTTTGGAGACTTTTATTTCTGCTAGATATGTGTGTGTGTCTGTTAGAGATGAATTATATTAGATGACAGTTGGAAATAACAATGCTTTATAAAGGTATTTAGGTTATTATTCTCTTCTGTGATTTGTTCAGTCCAGGGTTTCTGTAAGTTCCATATACTTAATAGTTAGAAGATATATATACACATATACACATAGATACATATATATACATATAGACACACATATACACATATATACATATATACACATATACACATATACATATATACACACATATATACATATAGACACACATCCATACAATGAGATTGTTGGTGGAAATAATTTTTTGTTTATTTTTTAAAATTGGGAAATACCCACGTTTACATTGAATTTCTATTAATGTTGTCAGAAACCCTACCATTGTCCTTCCAGGAAGTGGACTTCTTATAACTAATCAGTTTACTTCATTCTTTTTATCTCAGGCCGCTCATACTCTGTGTGTTCTCCAAGAATGCTTAATCAGTGTCTGGAATCCTTGGTGCAGAAAGTACAAAGTGGGGTGGTAATAAACTTTGAAAAGGCAGGACCAGATCCTTCCCCCGTAGAAGGTATTGTTGTATTTTTCTTATAGCCATTCTGAATTTGATTTAATGAATTAATCGAACTAGACACCTTCCTTAGAGTTTTGTGTGTATGTGTGTGTTGACCTTAAGACTGACAAGGCAAGTTGTGTATGGTGGGCACACCATAAATCTAAACATCTGGGAGGCAGAGGTAGGTAGATTTCTTAGTTCAAGGATAGCAGAACAGCCAGAGCTACTTCGATCCTATCTTAAAATAAAATTTAAAGAGTAACAAAGCCAGTTGTTATGGGTACACAATTGCTATTGGTATAGAAAGGAAGATAGTAAGAAGAATATCAGTATAATATGATAGGTTAGGAGCATCACCTTTTTATTAAAAAGGTAGTTGCCAGAAGTATTAGAGAATCAACCTTTTATTTCCTTATTACTTTTAGATCATTGACTTATAGTTCCTTTTCCTATGCTTGGTTTAACCTGAGATGCTTATTCAGTTCCTTAGCTACCGTTGCTCCAAGCATAAGGACATAATGGTTTGTATGGGCATCAAAATGAGAAGCCAGCCTTTACTGTTGATGTTGGATCTTTTAAAAATTCTGTTCCGTTCCACTTAATTTTTTTCTTTGTGTCCATAAATTGTATATACCAGCCAGTGGATTTGAGGGCTACCATAGATCCCATGGCAGTTGTCTATAGCTTCAGAATTAGAGTGTATCAGTGGCACATTGCACAGGTAATTGGCTAGAGGATGATTGAGAGAAGAGAAAAGGGTGAGTTAATGGGAACACCCAGGTGATACAGGGAGGGACCAGATGACAGAAAGACTATTGTAGATCATTGTGTCAAGTTCCTATAACAAAAAATTTTTAAAGTTATTAGAATGTTTTTTCTTTATAATTGTTTTTAATGTTTAGGTCTGTGTCTAAACTGAGTAAAATTGCATTAATGAAGAGAATTTCTGGGGTTTTTTGTTGTTGTTTTTTTATTTTTTGCCATGGTTTGCCTTTAATTCTGAGGTTGGTTTGCCTTTTAACTGTGTATGGTGGATTAAGTCTAGGGCACTGTCCATCATAGATAAGTGACCCATCATTAGCAATACTTAGATGCTATTTACTATGTACCTGACACTATTTTGACAGTGGATATACAGGGGTAAAGAATGCAAAGTCAGTACTTGCCTTTATCATCTGACGGGAGTACATGTAATTTATTAAACTCACTATGAAGTTAGTTTTACACATTCTGATTGGATGAGAAAAAGGTGAAACCTTTGGGCTGAGTACATGTAATTTATTAAACTCACTATGAAGTTAGTTTTACACATTCTGATTGGATGAGAAAAAGGTGAGACCTTTGGGCTGGTGAATTCACATTTGAAATGGGCAGATTTTACTAGCTAGTAAACTACAATCTATTTTAATTGTTAAGTAGTTAGGATATTCTCCCACTTAAATGGAAGAAAGTTCATAAATAATTAGAAATGCTTGACCATTAGCTCAGGCTTGTTACTAGCTAAGTCTTACATTTAAATTAACCCATTTTCTCTGTATGCTTTGCCAGGTGGCTCATGGCTTGTTAACCTCATTTTTGGATGTCCTGTTGCCAAGTGGCTTTCTCTGCCCTTCCTCTTCCCTTTATACTCCTAGTCTGGTTGTCTTGCTTATACTTTGTGCATGACTACTGACCAATCAGGGTTTTATTAAAACAGTTGAAGTGACAGATTAGTGTACAAAAGCATTATCCCACAGCATTTTCTCAATTTTCTCTAATTAAAAGGAGAGTTTTAACTTTAATATAGTAAAACCATATGCAACAAAAACAGTTATTAAGTAAGAATCACAATAACAATATCCAATCCATTTGCATTTGACAAAAAACAGAGAAAATACATAATTATATCAGGAATATTTTTTATTGAGTATTAATGGATTGTAATTTAAATTTTTTTTTTGGCCCCCTAATGTTGTATTTTCTTTGTTCTAACTTCCTTGCTATATAGATGGGCAGCCAGATATATCCAGACCTTTTGGATCTCAGCCTTGGCATAGCTGTCACAAACTCATATACGTCAGACCAAATCCTAAAACTGGGGTTCCTATAGGCCACTGGCCTGTTCCAGAGTCTTTTTGGCCAGATCAGAATTCTCCAACACTAGTAAGTACCAGAAATATCATGACTACTTGATGATAACTATTTAGATGATAATAACCCTAGATGACTTCTGTTTTATGGAGCTCCTTGTTTTTAAGAGAAAGTCCTTCTCTGCTGCTTAGGCTTTCTTGAGCTAGTTATATAGCTCAAGCTGGTTTGAAGCATTTTATTTAAAGGTGTGGCTTAACCTAAAGAATATAAAGTGCTGTGAGCCATTATTTGCATTTGCATATGGTGTTACGAAGCAACTGAAAAAAGTATCTTGTTTCCTTTAGAATTTACTACTATTTTACCTTTTGTTACTGATATTGAATACTGAATTGTAAATGTAGAAAGATTTCTTTTTGGATTTTGTTTGTTTTTTTGAGACAGTTTCTTTGTGTGATGTTGGTTGTTGTAAAACTTGTTCTATATAGACCATGCTGGCCTCAAACTCACAGAGATGAGCCTGCCTCTGCCTCCTGAGTGCTGCAATTAGAAGCACAAGCTTGTGTGTGTGTACATGTGCCACCACCACCCATCTCAGATCAGCTTTTCAATGAGAAAACAGGAACAGGACAGAAAGGGACCATAATCCCTTGATCTTTGTTTGAATTTTAATTGTAATGCAGCATGAGGATTTATCCTTGGGGTGCAATTCAAATTTGAATGTAGGCTTGGAGTACTTGTGATAGCTCACCTGCAGTCCTTAGGGTCAGAGTCTTAACAAACTCACTGTCACTTGTACTTTTAGTTGTGTTCAGTGCTGCAGCTTGGGGCTTAGCTTGTAAGAGTTTTCTACTTTTGCTCACATGAATTGTTTTAAGACTATGGATGATGGTTGAATGATAGCAGTACATTATCAGTATTATGGCAGTTAATTAATTGTACGTTTTATATATTAATTAATTGTACGTTTTATATAATAATTTATAGGATAAATTTAAAATCATAACAAAGTTCACAAGGCATATCTATCCAGAGTTGTTTATTCTACTTTATTTGCAGATTAGTTCTGTTTTTTGTAGTGTCTAGGGCATGAAGATCGACTTCAGAGATTTTTAGCAAGTAACTATTATTCATGAATTAAAATTAGCCACTTACACTGTTTTGGTTTTTACTTTGAGATATGAACCCCAAGTTTGTATTTATTAATGTTGTCTTTCTTCATCTTTAACTGTTATGTAGTACTCGAAAGTAAAAGTTTAATAAGTTTAATAAGTTTCATTGTTCTTTTTTCTTTTTCTCATTGAGTATACTTAAATTTTTTTTAAATAAACAAGCTTTACATTTCTTTTGGTGATTTTTTTTTTTTTTTTTTTTTACTATTTTTCTAGAACTTTTAGAAAAAACTCGGTATTTTTATGGAATATGACTGTAGTATTTAGTATTTCATGAAAAGTGAAAAAAATGGAATTAAAGAACAAAGTCTATTTAGATGGGGTGAAGAGGTAGCTGATATACTGTTAAATAAACCAAAACTATTTTTGGCTTAAAATACAAGATTAGAGAATGTGAGCTTTCTCTAGTCTGGGCCAGAGTACATTTGTAGTTGTTTTAAGGGGTCATCACTTCAGGAAAGTAACTTGGTTTTTATTTAGAGCAAATAAGGAGCTAACTTGGAAGGACAGGTGGTTGGTTTTCTGCTGGGCTAGTTTTTTACTTAAATGATGGAAGAGAATCATCAGAAATAATACTGGAAAGAGCTCTGATGCACAAATCTTAATTGATCTTATAAGGAAAACCTGGAACAAGCCATGAGAGAAACTTCTCACCACTACTAAATCCTCAGGCCAAAGGGGGAAGATTCTGTCTCCAAAAATCCTCAAACTGAATGCCTCTTGAGTTCTTAGCCAAAAGGGAAGCTCAGGGGCCATATTCCTGTCTCCTCCCGTCCTGTATGTATTCTTTTTCTCTGCCCTGCCACATCTCTTTCTTCCTTAACTTTTCTAGTGCTGGAATTAAAGGGATGTGAGCATCCCAAGTACTGGGAGCAGATGCATTGGGATCTCAGATGCTGGGATTAAAGGTGTGTGCCACCACTGCCTGGTTCTGTTTCTCTTTTGGATTGGCTTAATCTCTTGTAGTCCAGCTGGCCTTAAAGTCACAGATAGTTCCACAAATAAAAGCATTATTAGTGCTTAGATCGCTAAGGCATTCTTCAGCCATGACCTGCAGACAGACTCCTGTAGTGCTAAGATTGAACGAGTCTGTCATTACTCTCTGACCTCAGTGGCTAACTCTGTGGCTGGCTCTGTCTTCTGATCTTCATGCAAGCTTTATTTCTTAAAGGATACACAAAATATCACCACGGAGCTCTTTAAAATTTGTTAATTTAAGGCTGTTAATAGGGAAATGATATTTCTACAAATTGTAGTTTTCAAATAAGTATTGTTGTGGAAGTTAAAAGTGATTCCTTATTAACTGCGGGCCTCTGGATCATGGCTCTTGTCTTCCAAGATTGTTTTGGGAATTAAATGGAAATACATAAGAGAATTTTCTGTATCTAAATATAGGAAATTTTCCTCTTGGAAAAGAAAAGAAATTTTAAGACTAGCCTAAAAGATGGTAGACAAACTGTTAAAATATTTTAAACCTTTATTTAAAGTTAAAATATTTGGGTAAATATTCTCTTCCCCCAAAAATGTTTAAACAAACTACAGCAAGGCAAGAATATATTTATCATCTTGAGCATTAGCAGTCTATGGGTGGATTCTCCGACATATGTACTGAAGAGCACAGTTCTCTGACTGCAGTGGAGGGGAGAGCAGAATGACAGGAAATGGGTTCTAACTGCTGTGTGTTTTGAGTACATATTGGGAAGGGGTAGAAAAGTCCCCCAGAGTTTGTTTTTTTGGCAACTTGATTATTCTCTAAACTTTAGTTTTAAAAGAGAAAATAATTAAGGAGTCAGAGTGAAACATAGGGGCATAAAAGGTGATGACCTATTGTACAAGTGTATATAGGCATCATGGGTAGAGCATGGAGTCTTCTGTAGGTCATGACTGAGACCAAAGCACTAAGAATGCTTTTATTTGTGGAATTAAAGGAGCCTGGGACTCCCTCTCCCTGTTCCCCCTCCACCCAGACCTGTTTTTGGGTGGGGGTAGTTGGCTGCTACTCTTACTGCATAATTTGAGGTGAGGAGCTACACAAAATAACAACAGGGTTATTGGAGTGGGTCAGTTAGTCAGGAAGACTAGTTAAAAAGCAGTTGCGATAGTCTAATTGGAGAAACCGAAGATTTGAACTCAAGTGGTAAGAAAGATTAGTTGCTAAAATTGGGCATTTGATATTGTCAAGAAGAAGGTCGCAACAGCCAGCACTGACATCGTCTTGTTTGTGTTCTGACAGCTTTAGAATTGCACTGTTACTTTATCCAAGTCTGACAGGTAAAATGGTGAAGTTATTAGAAGAAGACTTGTGGTTTAGAAACAAATATGTTAGATAAAATGTATCGGAAGGCTGTACAAGAGTCTGATTGTGTCTAGTAGGCAACTGTAGATGTAAGAGAAATGAGATAATTTTGATTTTTTTAAGGTAGATTTGGGAGCTACCAGAGCATAGGTAGTTGTGAAGCCACCTGAGTCTATTCTGGCAATGAAATCTCAAATTATAGCCCATTTTTCCTAACTGCTAAGATTTTTATGAAGGGGACTATATTTAAGAGATAAAGAAGTTAGTATTATGGTTTTTTTTTAAGTGTTGAGTTTTTTATGTCTTTAGGACAGGGATCTTCAAAATAAGGCGTTAGGTATTTTAGGAATAAATATACCAAAGGAATAACCCACCAGAAGAATCTATTGGGGGATGCAGAAAGAAATAGAACTTATTTTTATATATAAGGTTTATGTCTTTTACATATACATTTTATTGTGTATATCTCTATATTAATAGTTTGTAAGTAGTGTCTGAATATTATATATTCAGAAATTAAGAAATGTGATTAGTTTGGAAGTTATTACTCTGTATAAGTGATTAATTTCCACAATTGAAGATTTGTACATTTCTTCTTTCTTGGATATAAGAATAGCAAATGTCTAAATTCTAAATTAATTGCATGCTTCTTATTCTAAATTTTGCATTTATGATAAATTAGATTTTATACAAATAGATTTTCATTTTATGGTTTTTGATGTTTTTCTTTTTCTGGGGATATAACAATTTAAACATTGGTTTATTTTTCCAGCTTAATGGTATTTCTAGTAAATCAAAGTTTAAAGAGAAAGGTACTTAAGATGTATTGATTTTTGGTATTTTGTGTAAATAGTAATGAGATTTTCCCCTGTAGCCACCTCGTACATCTCATCCTGTAGTGAAGTTTTCCTGTACAGACTGTGAGCCAATGGTTATTGATAAACTGCCTTTTGACAAGTATGAGTTGGAACCTTCACCACTGACTCAGTTTATTCTAGAAAGGAAATCTCCTCAAACATGTTGGCAGGTAAGCTGAAAAGGTACAGTAAATAAAAAGTTTAGGGGAAACCTATCTCCTCCCTCCCCCTTCCCTTTTTCCTTTCCTTTCTAAGATATTTCTTATAACACTAAACTGGGAGACTAGAGAGATGGGCCAGTCAGCAATGTATTTGCTGTAACAGCACAAAGAACTAATCATTTAGATTTTGGATTCCCAGCACCTGTATAAAAAGCCAGGCATAACAGTCTGTCTTTGAGTTGGGGTGGAGACCTGGGATTCATTGGTTGGATGGTAGTGAGCTCCAGAGTAGGGGACCATGTCTCAAAGAAACACAGAGAACAATTGAGGTGAGGACACAGGGTCAATTTGTGGCTTCACATGTGCCTGTTCATACATGTGTGCACCTATACACACAGACCAAACTGAGTCAGTTCATGGTTTGCGTAGCCTTGACTGCAGGTTTGAGTATGGACTTTAATCTTTCTTTTTAAACAGGTATATGTGAGCAATAGTGCAAAGTATAATGAACTTGGTCATCCCTTTGGTTACTTGAAAGCTAGTACAGCACTCAACTGTGTCAACCTATTCGTGATGCCTTACAATTACCCAGTCCTCCTTCCTCTCTTAGGTAAGTCCTTCTTGTCTCATGTTCTTATATAGTGTTGAGGAATAGCTACCTCTCTCTCCTTAACTTTGGAAATTAATGAGAATGCTAAACAAACTGAAAGGCATTTTAATTATAACCTGCTTGTGTTTGTAACAAATTGAAAGTCATTGTAAAATCCTTATAGTAAGGAACTACTATATCTAAAAGTTTTAAAATTATTCTAACTTTCCCCAAGTAATATTTTTTACAAATGATACTTTCTGGTGTAGGCTTTCTGTTTAATGCACAAAGCATGTTATTCATTAAAATCTGAGTACATGGTCTAAGAAGTATCTATCTTTTCATTTGGAAAACATTTTGTGTAAGTGTGTGCATGTGGAAGTGACAGATAGTCCTCTAGCATTATTGATGGAGATGTCCACTCAGTACTTGTTGAGTTGTTTATGTTTAATTTTGTATGAAAACGTGATATGTGTGCATATGTGCCATGGTGCATGTTTAGCACTCAGGACCACTTGTGAAAGATGGTTCTCTTCTTTCACCACATGGGTGCTGAGGATGGAACTCAGGTCGTTAGGCTTTGCAGGCACCTTAACCCACTGAGCCATTTTCTCAGCCCAGAAAATACTTTCATAATGAAGTAATTTGTTGTGACATGAGAGAAAGCCCAGTGTTTATTTTCAGGTTCAATCTGGCTGTCATTTTTCAAGAGTGCTGAGAAACATTCCTTCCTTCCTCCAAACATCAAATTTAAAAGTTGTAGTGAAGCTATCAGTAGGTATTTTTTGTAGGAACTATTATTTATGATTTTTCTAACTGGACCTAAGATTTTTATCCTTGTGTATTTTCTGATACTACATTATTAATGTGTATATTTAGACCATAATTAACACTGCTTCTCCTTTGAAATTGAATTACAAATAAAAACTGTAGAGCTAGGTTTCCTGCTCTGAATTTGTTAAGATTTTCTGGTGTTGCTGCCTCAGCAGTAACTAAGCAGACTTGAGAGGAGCTTTGACTAGTTGTCAGTGAGTGATGCTATTCTACTGTTCATTGTTTCCAGATGACTTGTTCAAAGTACACAAAGCAAAGCCAACACTGAAGTGGAGACAGTCATTTGAAAGTTATTTGAAGACAATGCCTCCCTACTATCTTGGGGTAAAAGAATAACATTGTTAAAACAGACCTTGACAATTATAGCATATTGTCCGTATTATAACCTTTTACTTATGCATGTAAATGTCATGAAAATTGAATGTACAGATGACATATTATGAGTGTATGTTGTAGATTTTAGTGGTTTATTGAGTAATAGTGGTTGTGAAAAATACATGAATGCCATATAGCAAAGTCCATGTACTGACTGCCTTAGTGTGTTGTGTGTTAATGGTATTTACTCCTTACAGTCACTCTGTGAGATAGAAATGACTTATTTCTGCCTCGCAGGTGAAGGACAGGAACTAAAAGTGGCCATTCCTAGTTATAGTTACTACTTTGATGCAAGGGTTTCCTAACTGTTCCTAAGGGGCCCCATTATCATCAGAATATTAATAGCTTAAATTTATGATTCTAAAAGTTTATTTGCTCTTAATGCGCTGTTAGAGGGTAAGCAGGGAGAGACTTGTAGATATCTTGACTCAGTTATCTTTAAGACTTAGCCAGAGCTTCATATGAGCAATAAATATGAACTCTGGGATTTGATTTCAGGAGACACCAGAGCTTGTGGTTTTCATGGCATTAGTTATCTTTCTTTTTCTGACTGTGTCCTATCTACATATATTAAGCATGTTTACTCGTGATATTTTACTGTATAAAGTGACTGAATTGGCATCTCCATACTGTTGGTTTCGCACGTGAGAACAGACACACACTACCAGAGTTTATTCAGGGGAAAGACTGCTTCATTAAGAGAGCAGGTGGGCACAGATTTACATAGCCATGTCTAGAGGCGTGCCCTCCATAGGCAGTTGGGTTTACCAGTAGCCACTATGTGCCAGGAATTCTTAACTCTCACCCAGTGCCCGCCTTGGGTTATCGGATTAGCACGTTTACCATGTAGCTGCTACATGATGCACTTACTACTGAAGATTTTCACTGTTATATGTATGTTTCAAAGTTTATAGTCTGCTTTTTCTCCTGTTTCTTTTACCTCTGCTTTTTCAGCTCAACTAATGATAATAATAGTGAGGGCTGACACCTGTTGAATGTTTACTGTATGCCAGACAGATTTTATAAGGCATTCTTTCCATGCATTACCTCTTTTAATTCCATGGCAGTTTGATCAAGACAGATCATCTGAAAGTGAGAGCTAAATCAGGAGAGAGGGGTATCATTAGTTTAGCTGGTGTGTTGAACTACAGTCCAGCTGCTTACCTTCAGGTAGCAGTCAGAGTGGCCCAACAGTGTGTCTACTTCTGTCTTCCACATTGAGTGTCTATTCCTCCCATGGTACTGAGCACTTCATCTTACTGCCCTAGAATGGATTATTATGTTTCTAACTCATATTAACTATCTTAAATTGCTTTTCATGCTATTGATAAACATTTTACTAAAATATAAATAATGGCTATATTATGTTCCTTTTAAGGCAAATACTGCAATTTGGGGTAAGAAGTTTTAAAAGGTCACTATATAGAACATTTTAAATAAACCTGATATTGAATGTTATTTCCTCTCTTTTTTTTTTTTTTCTTTTTCTTTTTTTATAGCCCCTGAAGAAAGCTGTTCGAATGATGGGTGCACCTAATCTGATAGCAGACAGTATGGAGTATGGACTCAGTTACAGTGTCATTTCATACCTCAAAAAATTGAGTCAGCAGGTAATGTCAGAAAGTGGAAGTGGGGTTTAAGGATTTGACTGATAGTTAGCTGGGTAGTGGTGATGTATGCTTTTCATCTCAGTACTCAGGAGGATCTCTGTGAGTTTGAGGCCAGCCTGGTCTACATAGTGAGTTCCAGGACAGCTAGGACTGTTACACAGAGAAATCTTGTCTTGAAAAACAAACAAAAAACCAAAACCAAGCAAACAAGAAAAAAATTGACTGATAGCTAAGATGGTTTAAATAGCCTAGAAGCAAGTTCTTTTTTATTGCTGTGGTGCTGGCTCAAACCCAGAGTTTCTTACATGGTAAACAACACTTTGCCACTGAGCCCATACCCTTGGCCAGTACTTTCTTACTTTTATTTTGAGGCAAGTTAATCCATCAGACTAGAAATTGGCAGGCCTCCTGCTTCATTCTGAATAGCTATGATTGCAAACGTCCCCACATCATAGCTAACAGACTTCAAGCAATTTCTTGCTGCTTCTAAATTTTTAATAATGCTCATTTCTAAATATAGTTTAACTTCTATATATGATTATTGTGGTGCGTTGGGTTTTTTTGAGACTACTTTAGAAAGATCTTTTACTTAAAGAATAGCATTTTATTTTGGTTTGTGTTTTAAAACCTGTAATTTTTGGAACTTTTTTTGGAACTCTTTGTAAAACTATGGGATTTTATTATTCTAGCTATAAGTCCTATGAGTAGGTACTGTAAATATCAAGCAGTTTACTTCCATCCAAATTGTGAATGTCTTTAAAAACATTCCTAGTACTTTAGACATCTCTCTGTAACTTAGAAGGAATCTAAATGTGGCTAAGTCTACCGAGTAGTTATGAGTTAGTCAAAATGTCTTTAAGCAGTTTGTTATCTTATTTCCTGTTGTCTGTTAATTGCGAATGCTTCCTTTATGAAACATACATACTTCCTTGTTTATGTGTGATGGGCATTAATAAATAAAATAACTTGAAAGAATGTTTGCATTGCTTCAGAAATTTAGAGTTGTACTGTTTTTTGGTTTGAGACAGGATTTCTCTGTGTAACCTGGCTGACCTAGAGTTCACTCTGTGGACCAGGCTGTCCTGGAACTCAGAGATCCATCTGTTTGCTTCTGCCTCCCTCTGCTAAGATTAAAAGCCTCTGCCACCCCTGTCTGGTTAATTGTATTCTAAATGGTAAAATATTATTATTAAAGGTATGTTTGGTTTACCTAGCACCAAATGTAAACTATTGATTACTTGAGACTAATTTTTTAATGCAATGAATAATTTATTGAAGGGCATATTCACTAGTATTGGATTTATAAACTTAGATTGTATTGATAACAATTCTTGTGTTTTTTTAAATTTTAGGCCAAAATTGAATCTGATAGAGTCATCGGATCTGTGGGCAAAAAAGTAGTGCAAGAAACTGGAATTAAAGTTCGAAGCCGGTCACATGGTTTATCAATGGCACATAGAAAAGGTTTTCAACAGGTGCTTCAGGGAATTTCAGAGGATGTCCCCCATAGGCTGCTAGACCTTAATATGAAGGAGTATACTGGGTTCCAGGTTGCTTTACTGAATAAGGTAACAGTCAGCTTAACACTGCTTTGGTTGTGTTGTATTTTTATAGAGCAAGTCACAGTTTATGTTCTAACATTCAGTTTATCCAAGAATCAAGAGGCCCTTTTATGTGGCTGCAGTATGATACCCACTGTATTACCCCTGAACCATTGAGTTTTGGAATTAAATAGAAATTGTGTATGGGGTGAGTGAATTAGTTGATTGATGAGTAGTAAGCTTACTTGTTTTATAGATGAAAACAAAGGCTTAAAGATTGCTTTAAAAATGTAGATCTGATGTTGGAATTTACTTACATTGAGGATGTTAGGATGCTTTACATTCATTATTAAAACTTCATTTCAGCAGCCTTTTTGTAGACAATAGCCAAGTTGATTCTAACATTTACATGGAATTATAAAGGTCTGGAATAGCTACACCTATTTTGGAACAGAAATGAAGTTGGAGGACTGAAAACACATGATTTAGAACTGAAAAACTATAATAATTAAATTGATGTTTGTGTGTGATTAAATACACAGAAGAGAGGTAGAATGGAATAGACCAGAAGTGGGTTCTCACAGTGATTTACGGGTGCCATGATCATTAAAATGGGGGGAAAGAGCCTTTTAAACAGTGCTACAACAATGGATATTCCTATACAAAATAATTAACTAGACCGTTGCCTCATATTATTTGAAGTAATCATGATCATAAGTAGAAGAATTCAACCTTAAGCTTACAGGAGAAAAAAGTCTTCATGATCTTAGAAGCTAATGAAGATTATTTTTTTTAATACAACATTCAAAAACAACAACAACAACAAAACCCTCCACAAACTCAAACTGTTGGTTTTGGTTGAATTTTAAAAATTAATTATCTTGATCTTCATTGAACTGTTGTAACAAGATGCAGTTGAATAATAGAGTGAGTGCCTAGCATCTGAGAGTCCCTACTTTCACCCTGTACTGTATACGTTAAAGAAAGAAAAACAAAAGTAAACCAAAATGGGCAAGGTACAGGTTGGAGAGAAACACATAATATCTGATAAAAGAAAAGACTGATATCAAAATAATTGACATTTAGCTCAGTAACCAAAAAATATCCCAGTAAAAATCAGCAAAATAGCACAATTGAAAAAACACTTCACCAGACATTTAGAAACACAGCATGTAGAAAGGTAAATAGCCTTGTTAGCCATCAGAGGAATGCAAATTAAAGCATAATGTGATATTCAAAATCATAGAGTTAATCAAGTGTGTAGTATTGGTTCGGTAGAATTGGAACTCTCATAAATGAGCTAAGGAAGGGCTAAAGAGATTGCTCAGTAGTTGAGAGCCATTGCTGCCATCCCAGAGGCCCTGAGTTTGATTCTCAGCAGCCATGCCATAGCTCACAACCATCTGTAACTCTAGTACCTGGGATCTTGAGGCACTGCTCATGCCTGGTATATCATGCAGGCAAAACACACATAAAAATAAGCAAGTGGCAAAATGACTACAGCATGTGGTTTCTAAGGAGGTAACAAATATTTGTATGCAATTATCAATTCTTATTTCTGTCAAGACAAATGAAAATTACAAAGCTATATAAAATGTGTGCTAAATTTTCTTAGCCATGTTACATATTATAGCCGAAAAACATACATATGTTTTTAAAGTTGTATTTCCATAAAATGAAATAGCATTGTGAAATAAAGAGAAAAACAAACTAGTGAAGTAAAAGAAGCCAGATATGAAAACTTAGGTATTGAAAGATTCTGCATGTAAGATGGAGTGAATATAGGTAGGCAGAAAGCTACCCATAGGTAGTTCTGGGGATAGAAATAGGAATCGATAATAGACAGGGCTAGGGAACCTTCTGGACCATGAAAGAGCTCTAAACCTAGGTTGTGATAATGTCACACAACTGTAAACTCACACACTTACTCATCAAAGTGATTTTTAGAGACCTTTCCTTGTTTAAATAAGGGGTTTTATTTTATTTTAGTAAATGATTTACTTCTCTTAACCCAGAACACACACCTTTAAAAGTTAAAGGTGAATTTGAAATCATTTTGTTGAGCTTACCATAAAATTCTTATCATTTGGCCCTAAAACAATGAGAGTATTTAAGATTGCATTGTGTCTTTTGCGTGGCCTTTAGTTTGTTCTTTTTTATCCTTTTCCTTTTAAAGCTACCTAGTTAATTTACATATTTTATTTTTTATTTCTGGTCCTATGTTGCAGGCTAAGAGATTTAGAATGACTCTTTTTAATTTCTGTTTAGAAATACTTTATCCTTGAATGTGTTTATGTAGGATTTGAAGCCTCAGACCTTTAGAAATGCTTATGATATACCAAGACGGAATCTTCTGGATCATTTAACGAGAATGAGATCTAATCTTTTAAAGAGCACCCGAAAATTTCTTAAAGGCCAGGATGAAGGTTAGAGTATGATCTTAAATATTTGTTTGTAAAATAACTTTTCTTTATAATTTGTAAGGGAATTCTAACAAATTTTACGTACTTAGAGTCTCATTGTTAATTCAAACAAGTGACATAAAAGGGGAAAATCATTCACACTGATATACATAATTACAAAAATATTTACAGAGGAGTGATTCATTCCTTATTTTTTTTATCTTTTTATTGATGTTAATGACAAATTCTTGGAACAGTTTATTTTTAGCCTTCCTTATAACCAGACACATGAACATGTAGAGCTGTTTCTTGCACTATTTTTGTGTCTGATAGTTTAACTCTGAGTATCCATTGCATGGCATATTCTGCTGCTTCTTGATTTATCTATGGTATCTACTGCAAATCACATCAGACAATGATTAACTTTTGCTGTGATTGAGCATTCTCACTACAGGTTTATAGTCATGTGATAATTTCACTCTACTAATTTCTACAGATTCTACTATATTTTTGCTTAGAAGATAAATTAGTTCTTTAAATGTTACTTTTGGAGAATTAAAGGCTGTTGTATTTTTAATTTCCCCATACTAATTTCTGCTATCTAGTAACACATGATAAATGTAATTATTAGTGAGGGTAACTTTTGTTGTTGATATATTCTCTCTGAAAAGATCAAGTGCACAGTGTACCTATAGCACAAATGGGGAATTACCAGGAATACCTCAAGCAAGTACCTTCTCCACTGAGAGAACTTGATCCCGATCAGCCTAGAAGGTTGCATACATTTGGCAATCCCTTTAAGCTGGATAAAAAGGTAACTCTGAAATGTTCTATAATAAAACGTGTTTGTGGTAGCTGTTATCAGTTTACTAGTTACTTTCTAGGTAAGGTATCTTATTAAAGAATTGAGATGAGTGTGCTACCTAAAGTGCTGTATAGAGGGCTGAGGAGATGGCTCAGGAGGCCAAGGGCTTGCCATGCAAGCCTGAAGAACTGAGTTCACATTCTCAGAACCCATATCAAAGCCAGACACTGTAACTAACACTAACTTTGAATCCCTGCACTTCTGGCAGGTTGGGAGTTAGAGACAGGTACCCCCAGAAGCTAATGGGGCAGCTAGCCTAGCACATAGTGACTAACAAGAAACCATGCCTTAAACAAGGTGGAAGGTAAAAGCAGATACTTGAGATTGTAACCCCTGAGTTTCATGGACATTCAAGAAAAGGGGTATTTTCTTTTGTCTTTAGATTAGAAAAGTAGATAGATTTCCAGAGGCTGCAGGGAGAAGGGTGAAGAAGTGGAAGATAATGATTAAGGGGTACTAAGTCTTAGCTTGAGGACTAAGTTTTAGTGACCTATTGACAACATTGTAATCCTAATTAATAATAATAATGTGTTATATGTTTCAAAATTGTTAAAACATTTTTAACTCTTTTACCCGTCTTACTTTAGTTGGTAAGATAATGGTTGTGTCAGTTACCTTGTTTATTTTTTTGCTTGTATGTGTGAGCCTGTGAGTTATTCTACACATGTGTGCTGGAGGTTTTAGAGGCTAGAAGAGGGTGCAGGGTTGCCTGGAATTATATTTATAGCTGTTTAAGAGCTATTATGTGAATTTTGAAACCAAAATCTGGTTAAGAGCAGTAAGTGCTCTTAGCTTTTGATTCCATAGTTAAATCCTCAAAGTGTTGTGTGTGTGTGTACACATGCTCATGTCCTGGTACACGTGGAAGTCAGAGGACAATTTTTGTGCAGTTGGTTCTCAGGTTCTTCTATCTTTCTGTGGGTTCTGGGCTCTGAACTCAGGCCCCCAGGATTGTGAAGCAAAGCACCTTTGCCTACTATTGTATTTTGCCAGCTTCTTATTAAATCTTTCTGCACTGTATGCATAAGTCAAGCTATCACATTATTTATATGCTATAAGCATGTAGTTATTCATCAGTTATAATAAATGGTGACATTTTAAAAATTATATATAAATCCAAGAACATTTTACATGTTAACAGGGGATGATGATAGATGAAGCTGATGAGTTTGTGGCTGGACCTCAAAATAAACACAAACGGCCTGGAGAGCCTAGCATGCAAGGGATCCCGAAGAGGCGCCGGTGTGCCTCACCACTCTTGAGAGGCAGACGGCAGAGCCCTGCTGTGAACAGTCACATCGGAGGGAAAGGACCACCTGCACCCATGACTCAAGCACAGCCAGGTCTTATTAAACCCCTTCCTCTGAATAAAGGTAGCACTTTGGGGCTTTCAAATACTACTTGCTATTTTGGGGTTCCTAAGGGAAGAGATTTTTATAATAGAAACAGAAAAAGATTTTCAGCAGAGTCCAGTGAGTATTGCTTATTGTGAATTGCTGTTTAGTAGCTTTTGGATGAACACTTTATATATTCATACTTTCTTGTACCACTCTACAATAACATTAGTATATCGCATGTATTTTCACACAGTTTTGGAAGGAGTATTGTCACTATCAGTGAAAATACACTTCCCATTTTGGTAAAATTCAACAGCTAACTATTAATATGTATTATATTGTACTACAGACGTGAGAAGTCTGTAGTGATCTCTGTCTTCACAGTAGCCAAGGAAAGTCAAATTCAATGAATTACAGTATGATAAATGGTAGACTATATTGTGATGCGGGAATGCCTTTCTGCATGCTGTGAATAGCAATCTTTAAATAAAGGAGCTGTTTTGGCCCTTGACAGGCACCATAGAAAAAGTAGGTGGAAGAATCAGAATAGGTAGGAAAGGAAGGGCGGAGTCAGACAGACTGATCCAGCCGCCAAAGAAGAAACATGTGAGGAACACAGGTGAGCCACGGGCCATGGGTTGATTTAAGATGTAAGAGCAGGCTAGCAATGGGCCTGAGTCGTAGGCCAAACAGCATGAACTTAATATGAGCGTCTAAATCATTTTGGGGGCCTAAGCAGCGGTGGGCAGCTAAGGGGTCTGGGGCTCTAGGTCTATGGGCGTGGGCCTCTGGCTGCCCAGGACCAAGAAACCTCACTGTTACAATATTGTGAAAGTATTTGACATGAAGAATCAATTTCCTAAGAATTTTATGTCTATGAATGAGTGTAAATTAAAGCTTTACCTGTGCTGAAGAGAGTATGTATAAAAATATGTAAAGAGAAAGGTATTCATTCAGAAGGCTCAAAAGAATCCCATTATAGCATTGGTATTGGGTATATTTAGTAAGAAGAGAATGGAAAGATAATCAGAATCCAGATCAGGGGTGGCTTTGGAACCTATTGTAAAGATTCACTATTTTATTTCAAGGATAATGAGAAACCATTGGAAGGTTTGAAAGAGGTAGTAACCTGATTAACTAGGATTTTCTAATTATATTTGAATATAATGTGGGTTATCATCAGGGAAAATATATATAGGAATATAGGAAACTTAATAAATTAGTGTTTTTATTTATTAATATAGTGACCCCACTGGCTTATATAAATAATATCGTAAATGGAGAGAAACCCAATATTATGTACCATTTGATGGAATTCTACAGTACTCCCTCTTAAATATACGTGACTCTTCTCTCCTAGCCTCTATTGAATCTCAGAGTGATCAAGCCTCTAGAGTCAGTAATTCCAGAGACAAAAGAGGGCTAAAGTGAGAAAATTAAAGTCATAGGGAATTTTATAGAACAAAAAAGTCTGTTACGTTGTTTTTGCTGTTTAAGTGAAGAGAGGTACAGAACATTTATTAAGAGTCTAAGGTAGCAGGGAACAAACCAGTTACAATGCCAGGCTTCATTTGGACCCAGAATCAAATAAGATCAAAGTTTTTCAAAAAACAAAATTATAAAATAACTGAAGGCCATAGATGCTGACAGGATCGTTGATGTTATAATGTAACTATTGTGCATCCAAGGGGTCTGGTTAATAAATGCAGATGGTTATAACTTGTCGGTGTGTGATTTGAGAAACAGTAGACAAGTTGAGAAGCAATGAGGGTGAGTTTGCTTTAATGGTGTGTTGGCAATTTCAAATGCTTTAGAAAGAGACCAAGAAAATTACAAGCATCTTTTGATTTCTGGTTATTTTACCAATAATTTTTGTGAAGTAGAGGACAGAAAGGGAAGTATGAAAGTGAGAAGAGGAGGAAAATGGAGATAATGAGTATAAAAATACTTTTGAATTTAGCTCTAAGGGCAGAGAGGCTGTTGAGTGGTTCAGAAAAGTTCATCTAGATGAAAATGGTGGTTTTGCTTGAGAGTGTTTAAATCTGGCCTGATGGATACATTATAGAAAAAGGTCAGAATAAAGATGAGAGAGGCCATAATCTCTACCAAGAAGGCAAGAGGAAATGACCAGGAGTGTTGATGAAAGAATGCTGCTTGTGTTGAACAGTGGGTTTGGATATAAATTGATTAGGAACAAGGGTGTAAAAGAGATATCAGGGTTTTGCTTTTCTCCTGTAAGTAGAAAGTAGGTAGACTGTTGAAGTAGGAGAGAATGAAGGAGGATATCTGTGGGAGGGGGAGGAGATGCTGTGGTGGGCTTGTTAAGCAGTGTTGAAAATCCAGACTTAGGTAGTAATTGGGACCACTGCTGCAGACCTGGCTCCCATTCCTTCAGCAGTTGCCATCACGTCAATTAAATGTCTGAAGCTAGCTGACAGCACAAACCAGCCATTAAGTCTGGTGTTTTACTTGACAGATATACCATAATGCAGGGTTTTAGAACTACATTATTGGGACATTGGTGAAAAACGTACCTATCATGGGAATAAGTTTCATTAAAAAGAGTGAGTTTATTGCAAAAGTCTGGTAATTAGAAGTAGAGAAACTGCTGGAGAAGTTCAGGTATACTGAAGATGGATGCATCTCCATCTCTCATTTATGTTAGATGGGAAAGGTAGAAGTAGGACTGAATGTTTTTTGAGGTTAGCTTTTTGATGGATGATGCTCTGTATAGATATTGTTGTTACAGAGCTTATGTAATAGAGCATGAAGGAGGTTTTCCTGGGATCCTTGTTAAACTACTCATTATCATGTACATCAAGGCCCTGGGGCACAAAGGAAACATTTGGGAGGCTCTGCTCTGTTTGAGTGTAAGAACCTCCTAGAATGTCAATGGAGGGGGTGGGGGGCTTGAGAAAGTGTAGCGAATAAGGTTCCAGGGCATGTGCCCTGGACTCCATATGAAGTTGATAATAACGGGTTAGATAAGTGACAGTATTGCTCAAAAGTGCAAGAGTTTAAAGACCAAATAGGAGAAATTTTGAAGGTACTTCAGAAAGTGAAGAAGCCAGTGACTGTATGGCCTACTTTTACACTCATGAAAAAGCAATTTCTCCAGGTTTGAAAAGGAGAACAGTATGCTGGTTTTTAAATAGGATAGCTAGTTTTTCATTAAAGCAGAAATGACTGTGGGTTTTAGCCCTGACTTAGCCAGTAGGCTGAGAAGCAGTAAATGTTTGTGAACCTTGGCGTAGAATTAGAAAGGAGCGAGAAGATGGAAGGAGATCAATAGGTCTCAAGATAGCATGTAGAAACCAAGCCTTTACATTGATGAGTTCAGCTGGTGCTCTGCAGGCTGGTGAGCGAGTCAAACTTCAGGAGTCAGGTCTAAGAATTGGGTCCACTGGTCTAATGAGCTGAAGTGGGCTGGGGACTAAAAAGATAGCTAGCAAGCCATGCTATGAAGCATGCTTTATTTGGTGTTCCATGCACTGCTGAGCAGTAAGAACCATTTAGTGTTTACTTTTCTCTCTAAAAAATAACAGATTTATAAGACAAAAGTAGGGTAAGATGAAGTAGGTAGGACTCTGTGGTAAGGTGACAATGACAATTTTAGTGTTGTATTTTTCACTGCAGTACTGAAAACTTACTTAATAAAATTGCTGAAATAAGGTAGAAAACCAAAAGGTAAGATAGGCTTTGTTTTAAATTTCTTCTTAAGAGCAGAATTGCAGTTTCTGTAAGTTAGAATGCTTCATAATGATATACTGTATCTTTGACAAAACCCAAGCGCCATGTCATTGTTGGTAAGTCTTAGTCTAAGAAATGAGTTCTTTGTGGTAATTGTGCAACTTATTTTATTCTGTGTTTTAATACCAGCTCTCACTTTTGGCTCCATTTCTTTGGTTTCATTTCAGAAGCCACTAATGATTCAACAGTAGATGATGTGGTTGAAAATCATGTTGCGGACCAGCTTTCATCAGACATGACACCAAATGCTATGGATACTGAATTTTTAACATCTCCAGCCAGTCTTCTGGAACCATCAACCAATCATACAGAGGCCCTTGGTCATGAACATTTAGGGAATAATGACCTCACTGTTGGTGGATTTTTAGAAAATCATGATGAGCCGAGAAATAAAGAACAAAGTGCTGAAGAGAATATACCAGCATCTTCACTCAGCAAAGGAAAGAAAGCAGTGCATTGCAGAAGCCATGAAGAAGTCAACACTGAACTAAAAGCACAAATAATGAAAGAGATCCGAAAGCCAGGAAGAAGTATGTAGAATTGGAGACAATAATGTTGATTTCTTTATATTCAAATAAGCAAAAACAAGTCAAATTCACTAAAGCATACATCTGATTCTAGATCAGTCCTGAAATGCTATCTGAACTCTGTAAGAGTTAAGTTCTTATTCAGCTGGAAAACACTGAATAATCATGGTGCTCATGGTACTCCAGTGTGGTAGACAGCAGGGAATCTATATCTAAAGACTAGAGATGCAGACAGGCCATGTAGCTGCCATGACAGGGGCCCAGAGTTTTGACTGTTATTCCAGCTAAGAGTTGAAATTTTAGTAGAACAGCTAACCCAGACAGTAAATGCTACAAAACGATCAAATATTGAGCTGACAATTTACTTAACAAGTCGGGCACCTGTATAGCCCACTTTAGTTCTTAGCCCTGTCCCCTGCAAGCCCCTTCGAAACATGTGTGCTTGTAAAGTTCCTCTCTACATCCATTTCCCATGTGTGAATTATGACAGCTACATGGATGTACTTTAGCCCCAAACCAAAGTCATTAAGACTCTCACATGGATGCAAGAGAGCTTTGGATGCAAGAACTGTGAGTAAGGTTGCCATCCATTTAGGATATAACAGGCCATCACTACTGTGATGGTGCTGTGAAATTCAGTGAAGAATATTCAGGAACCTGTGGAATCTTGGGGAGTGTTTTGTGTAAACTTGAAACTGAAGCAGTACCTGTAACCTTTGAGGTTTTCTCCTTCTATTGTGTTAGATTTAAAAGTTAAAGGATAAAGAGGGTTTTCATAAAGGCTGTTTACTTGACTGAGTGACTGCAGAGGTCTTTAATTCATCTCTAAGCTGTCTTGCTGGGAACTTTTGGCAAAACAAAAAAAAAAAAGGAGTTTGAAAACTTGTTTTATTTTTGGTGATACATACTTTCGTGCACATATCTTAACAAGTAGGGCACTTGTGTCTATGTTAACAGTCGTAATATTTTTGTGTGAAATGTTCTTGTCTGAGTATATCTCAGTGCAAAGAAGCTGCAGGAGAAACATTGTAAGAACACAAATAAAGCCAGTTAATCATTTTTCCTTCTCTTGTTTTAAGAATATGAAAGAATCTTCACTTTACTGAAGCATGTGCAAGGCAGTTTACAAACAAGGCTAATATTTTTACAGAATGTCATTAAGGAAGCATCCAGGTAATGAAGCTTGTTTGTTACTAAATACTAATGAGTAGTTTTCATTCTGCATACATGATTTTTGAATGGCATTTGTTACATACTTGGGTTTATGCATGCATTTGATTCATTGAAATGTGTGGGATCTTTTTTTTTTTCTTCTTTTCCCCCCTCTTAGCTAATTCAAAGTTGTTCATTGAAATAGACACACAAACCCTTGAGGAATTATGGACCTTATAAATTATTACATTATTTTAAAATTCTTGTTTTTTCTTTGTTGTTTTTTGGTAGTGTTGTAAATCTTTAGTCCTCCCCCTTTCTATTCTAGTAATTATTTTAAGGGATGAGATAACCTCCTTGAAAGGCAAGGTTAGGAATGTTGAAAACAACTGCTTTAGTTAGAGAGAGGATTTTTGTTTTGTTTTGAGTGGCTCTGGCATGGGCTACTTGAGTGATCAAGATAAGGCTATACATTTTCATATAAGTTGAAATACTTTATTTTATTTTTAATGAAAACTATTCTGTCTTTTGTTCAGTTCAAAGTGTATCTTGAATTTTAGTGTAGATGATTTTTGAGACAGCATTTTGCTGCATAGCCCAGGCAGGCCTTAAACTCAGCTTCATTCTGCCTTAGTTTTCCGAATGCTGGTGTTATGGATATGTGTCCCCCATTCTGATCCTGGGCCTTGTCGTGTTCCTTGCACCTGCCTTCCTGCCACTTTGGTTGTAGATTTTGGTGCCTCTATGTAAGAGATAAGTAGGAACAGAACCCAGTATTTTGAGATATTCTAATGAATATCAGGGATAGTAATGATATTGTGTATATAACTTTAGCCTACTTATATTTGGTACTGAAAAACATTTTGTGCTTCATGTCCTGTGTTGTAGACCTTATTACACTTGATGTCCTAGTCCTCAGAATAGTAGACACTGTGACTTTAAAATGCTACTATCTATCAGCACTTGTATTTCTTCCTAGTTTTCATTCTTTTCAACACTCAGTTTTCAAAAAGAAAAGACTAGAGATGACTGTTACAGGAACTGCTTTGGGATCCAACTTTTCCTATAATATTTATAATCCTTGTGTATATTTGTATTTTTCTCCTTTTTATTTTCCTTTTGGTGGTAGAATGAATGACCACTCTTCCATTGTTTCTTGGACTAGATTTGTTCTTTTAAGAAAAACTGTAGTTATTCTGTGCTGTTAGAAAGAACAATTTACAGATCTTTTATCAAGTTTGCCCCCACTTTATTTTGTATATTTGGTCACGTGGAGGTCAGAGGACAACTTTTAAGAGTTGAGATTGAACGCTCAAGTCACTGGGGTTCAGGGTTGGCTGTAGGCTCATTATCTTCTGAACTATCTTGCTGTCCCCAACAAATTTTAAAAAATATATTTTCTGTCTTTCTTTTTCTTTTTTTTTTTTTTTTTTTTTTTTTGAGATTGTTATATCAGTCATTTCTCTACTCCCTTTCCTCGCTCCAAACTGTCTGTCATATAACCCCCTTGCTGTCTTTCAAATCTATAGCCTCTTCTATCTTTAACTGTTATTACACACACACACACTATTAAATATATAAATATAACCTGCTTGGTCTGTATAATGTTAATTGTTTGTATATTTTAAGCACTGACCATGTCTTATTACATAACCAGTTGGTGCCCTCTCCCAGAGGCAGACTGCTTCTCCTGCTCTCAGCATTCTTTAGTTGTCTGTAGTTCTGTAGGGCTGAGGCCTCATGAGCTTCTCCCATTCACTTTAGCTTGTGTGTATTGGTGTTATCCTTGTTCAGCTCATGTTTAGCCAGTTTCCAAGAGATCTTATGTGTTGGTTTTTACTTTTATTCTACTTTAAAAATAAGCTTTTCCAAAGCCAGATTTTCCTTTTGAAACATACTAGTTGATGTCTGCTGTTCATTAAGTGGTGATTGAGAATGCTCTTGTTTTTCTCACACAGGTTTAAAAAGAGAATGCTAATAGAACAACTGGAGAACTTCTTGGATGAAATACATCGAAGAGCCAATCAAATCAACCATATTAATAGCAATTAAAAGAAAACAGATGTGGCCACTTATTTTACCGTCTTCTCCAAATACAAAGTAAATACGAGACTGTTGTAATCTTGCATTCATTCTTTGACATGCATTGATGGCTATTTGAAATACTGAAAACAGTCTACAGATCTTTTTCATCATTTTACAGTGACCTTTTCATTTGGGTTTATTTTTGTAATGTGAAAAGTATCATTAATTTTTTTTTTTTTTTTAATTTAACAAACTAAAACTATTCTCCAAATCCCCCGCTTGTCATTGGCTCTTGCGTGTCAGTTTCCCTCAGGTTATATTTTCTTAAACCAACCTTTAAAATTGTCAGCTCTGTCAAGGTTGAACTTTGCCAAAAAACAAAACAAAACAAAACAAACAAAAAAAAAAATTAAAAAGAAATTACTTTGTAATTTTTGGGGAAAAAAAAGCACATACATTAAGAACTAGGTAATGTTTTGTATATACAGTTATTTTGGATATATTATTGTAAGTTGTACAAATGTATTTTGAAGAATATTTAAGAAAAGCACTTTTGTTATTCCATCAATAAATGCTCTATTTTACTCCTGTGTGGTTTAGGAAATAATCACATTTAAAGTAACTACTTAAAAACATTTTAAGACAATGGAATTTTAAAGGCCTTGCTTTTTAGTATTGAAAAATACACAACTTAATATTTGTTAAACTATTGTGATTATATGTTACATAACCCGCATTGTCTTTTTACTAAATGTTCTTAGTTTTTGTTGGCCATGCCAACAAACTTCTCTCTTACTTACCTAGTTAATGGGAATGGTTATGCCTGTGGCTGACAGACACATTTTAAAAAACAATTTTAAAAACTGATTACTTGAGGTATTACTGGTTTCTTAGCACCACCCTTCAACATTTCTCACAGGATTTGGACAACAAGTCTAGCCATAAGTTAGGGTGTGGGAGGTTTAGGGCATGTCACATTCTGATATGTCTAGTATGTAGTAATTTGGTCCATGTCATGCTTACATGAGTCTGTGCCATGATGATTCAAAGGGTTCTCACACTGAGACTGTTATTTAGAAGATGACTACTCATTTACCTTGTCCCTGACTTGCACAGGATGAGGATATCTGGTACTTAGGTTCTCCATCCTTACAGGCCTTCACATTCTCACACTGGATGTGACCCTGTGTACTGACTCATGCACACATTCATAGATCACTGCTGTGCCTTTTAGTGGTTTGGAGGGATCCAGTAGAAAGATTAGAATTTTTAGATTTGGAATAACTGAGGGGGGGAAAGCTTCCAAAATTATTTTTTTAATTGAATTATTTTTAGATTAATAATATTTGGAAATCACATACCCTTAAAAAGAAATTGTAAATATTTATGAAGGAAAGCTGAACATTCTTGAGATTTACTATTTTAGTCAAGGGGATTTGAAACTCTCCCAATACTGAAGACAAACCCTGTAAAGAAAAATAAGCATTTAATGTGACTTGTAGTATTTTCATACAACAATTCATTAAACATTTCTTACCTCTTCAAAATACCTGGAAGTGAATGAAGATATAATTTAGAGATGGAATTATTGAATTAATTTCCTGGAATCATGCTGCTAAATTCAGGAGAAGCTATATAAATTTTAGATGGACTTTGTGATTATGAGATTGAGAGATCAATGGGAACACTGGAATCATTTAGATAGAAATTATCTTAAGTTGGAGTACCTGGGGAGCTGTTCTTGGAAGGGTCCTCATGACACAGGCTGTTGGTGGAAAAATGCTCAGATCTTCCGCCTTTTCTACATTTTCCATAATGAACCCTCAAGGGAGTTATAAGATTCTTCTGTCTCTGCTAATTCCCCCCCCCCCCCACCCCCTGACCCTTATATCTCTGGCATAATACTCTTTACAAACTAATACTAGAACCTAGTCCCAAGTTTGCAGCCCATTGTAGGTTTTTACCTTTTAAAAAAATGGTGGGCAAGTTATAAGTTAAACTAGTGAGATTTCTATACAGTCCTTGTCAGCGATAGGAAGGGTGTTGGGGGAGCATACCTGGGGGGGTCAGTATTTGTAAGTCTTTGAGGTCATGGAATGATGCTATGCTCTACAGGTGCTAATCTCTACAAGGTTAGTATTGGGGTTTTTAGGTAATTTTTCTTAGTGGTTCTCCTGTGTGTTCCATCTGTTTGATTGGTAATTGACCAGATCAGTATAGGACTTGTTAGCTTTTAGCAGTGAAAGCTGAGGCTTTTTGTTTTTTAAGGTGGTTTAGCCTCCATGTATAAGTTCACTACATGCATTCCTGGTACCTGTGGAAACTAGAAATGAAGGTGTCAGACCTGGAGTTACAGGTTGTGAGATTCCATGTGGGTGCTGGGGGTTGAGCATTTCTTTGCAAGTGAAGAAAATGCTCTTAGCAATTGAGCTATCTTCCAGGCCCAGCTGAAACCTTATAATCCCTTCAGTAGTGTCATTGGAAAGATAATGTGAAACCACCTTTCTGAAAGGAAAAGCCACAGGGACTAAGATTGGTTGGGAATTAGGGAACTAGTTTTTTGATTAGACCTGTATTTTCATTTTGACTACTAGTCAAAATTTACACCATTGAAATTGTGGTGTCTTTCTAATCCAACAACTTTATATGGTTTTTAACAACTGTATTTCAGGAGTCTGTTATTTGTCTTCTAATTGACCCCTTTGTTGGACATGAGCTTTTGCAGCGGCCCTTCTATTCAGGGTTAGTCCTTCTCCTTCACTTGAGGATTTAAAACTTGTCTCTCGTTGGACTTGCTCTGAGTGGTCAGTGTCATTTGTGTCTAGTTGCAGCCCCTGGGGTGGGGTGCTCATGAGAAATACTAAGTGGACATCTGTTCTGAATCCTCTCTTCCAGATGATCCCCAAGTAGATTATTCTCCAAGAAATGATTATCTACATCTTTTTGTCGTGAAAGATTGCTTTGATTTTAGCACAAGTTATGGCAGTATACTAATGATTCTCAGATAAAATGATGTTGACAGTATTTTCTTTTAACAATTTGTGTTAAACTATGCTAATTTTCATTCTAACTTTCGATTTTCTTTTTCTTCCACAAATAAAAGTAATGCCTGATGTTTAGTTAAAGTAGATACACCTTGGCTTGATTGTATTAATATTGTTCCATACTGTTGTTTTAAACACTACTGAGAATTGCCAACAACTCTTTACTGAGAATCTCTTCCTTCCAAGGCCAATAACAAGGGAAAAAAAATAACTCAAAAACTATTTTCAATATTGCTGAATTTTAAGGATATTTGTTTGTCCTGTTGTGCTGGCTAGACTAACCTGTACCTGCCGTCTTTACATTGAGGTTGTTGTGTGGTGGTGCAGAAAAGTACTATGACAAGGCCAGCAAACAGGGTAACAATTTGTGCATCATAGAGTACTAATGCCTCTAGGTGACTTCTGTGGTGTAGGTGTATTTTGGCCTGAAGAAATCATCTTTTCTAAAATGATAGGACAGCAACAAGAAAGAAAGGATTTGATTGACTTGTGTTTTCATGACTTTTTAAGCCTCTAGAGCAGAAATCTACTCAACTAAAAAAGCATTAGCTACAAATAAATAGAAAAGTTAAAAGCCATGAAGAGAAAAGAGGTCCCTTTGTACTATGAAATAATTTCTTTCTTAGGGTGTAAGACAGCAGCAGCTAGGAAAACACCATAGAAAGAGCTAGAAGAAATACTTACTTGAGATTATAATGAGTAAGTAAAATTAGATTAAGAGAGATGAAGACAAATGTCTGAATCCAATTTTTAAAAGTCAATAAAATACCTGTGCTGTGTTCTCTCAGGAGAAAGATGAAGGGCCGATCTGCTTTAAAAGCAGGAGTCCGGGACCTCCTCAGCAGCAGCACAGCTGGGAAGAGAATAGACCTGTCATATTTCCTGCCCACTGCCCACTACGATTACATGCAGATGTAGATACATAGGTACTAACCTTGATTTGTCTTTAAGGAGTCAAAGCTCATGCTGACATTTGTCTCTGTAGTTCTGTGGGAGTGCCAATGGTGAAATTAAAGAGGAAAGATGCTACTTAACCAATCCTGTGTCTCATTTTTAAAATAAATATCTTCCCTCAAAGGTAAAACACTGATTCTATTTCTTGTTGATGGAGCAATGATACTTTGTTAAAATTTGTATCATTGGTTTTCAAAAAATTTTGCCTTTTTTTTTTTTTTTTTTTTTTTTTAAATGGGACATTCACACCTGGCCTGGGCTTAATTGTTGTGGTTTACAATTGGAGTCTGCTGGGCAGACTCAACAAAGCTAGACCTGAGTCATTCACAGTGCTGAGTGCTTGGACTTGTGGATGTACCTGTGGCTGCAGATGACTTGGTGCCCTCCTCTGAAAGCTCCATTTTGGCCTTGTGGGTTGCTTCAGAAACATAAAATCCATCTTGACCTAATTTGCAAATGACAGAAACATGAAATGATTTATTTACATTTTCTGTACATGTCAATTGTTATGTGTTTGAAGACTCAAAAATCAAACTTCCAGTACTCAGTGCTGCAAGTATACAAAGAGTGATTGTGTGGAAAACTGCCAAGTTTTATTATCAATCTACAACTCTCAAGCTTTATTCACTAAATATAATATGCCTTCCCCCAAATTAGTAGAGATTGAATTAAGTTAACCTCAAATATTAATACCAAAATTTTTCCCTTAGTCTGTATTTCTTAGCTAAAGTCATTAGGCTTCCAAGAGTTTGTGTTATAAAGTAGATACTGTTGCCCAGAAATAAGTTCAACAGGCTTTTGAGATCGTTTCCTCTTGGCTGTTTCCTTGGGTTGGAATTTTAAAGAAGACACTGACGATAAGTCACAGGATTGTAGTATGAGGATAATGTAGTGTTAGAAATTCCCGCTGCTCCACACTACATCTGTGGACCTAGCTGTGCTGCTTGGCTAGTTGGCTCACTTTAAGGGCTGGAACCTACAGAGAAATGTGGGCTTATAGTTAGTTGTGTGTGTATGTGCTAATAGTTTAAAAGATAAGCTTAGCAAATAGTAATGTGAGAATTTAGAAGGCTTGACTGATTTCTATAACTTAACAATTCTCCAAAGAGGAAATGGCATGTAGAAGAATTAAGACTTTAAGCTGCCTAACCTTTCATTTGAGCGGAAGTGCTAATCTGCTATCACACATCTCATCAGAACTGAGAATGTCCAGGTTTCCAACCCAAAGCCCATTTCTACCCAACCCCCTCCTCCATTCAAGAAATTGCCTTCTGTAAGCACACCATTAGAGAGACCTGAGTAGTAACAGTCATTTTGATATATCTTAGGGAGCTTTGCTTGTTAGATTGGTCTGCACTGGCCATGCACGTGTAAGGAAGATGGCCCCTGAAGCTTCTGTGAGACCAAAAAGAGCTTAGAATACAGATTAGTGTGTATCATCATTGCAGTGAGATAATGAGATATCATGATATGATATTCACACTGACTGAAACAATTGTTTGCTGGCAGTAGAGATGGGTAGAAGTCCCTAGTTATTCACTCGTGTGAGTAGAGAATCAGATTGATTTAATAGTGGTATTTTCCTGCTTTATTTGGAGAGAAGAAACATGATTTTCTGTTAATGATTAGCCTCTTCTAGCCCACTGACCAAACAGTGCCAGAATTAAAAAGAGCTTTATAAAGAATATCTTTGCTGGTTAAGGTTTTATTGTCTGTGACTTCATTGCTGTTATGCTGCCTGACCGCTTTGATATGGTTAAATGTGTGCAGCTTCACTCAGAAACCCCTTGCCAGCTAATGTACACTGAATACATCTTAGGTAAGCTAGCTTGGGCTGTTTTCAGTGTCTTTGAAAAGGCAAGTAAATTGCATAAGTAGCTTTTTCTTCCCGCCAGATTCTAAGAATGATCTGGTAATTGTTGATAGCTGAGACTACTCATAGCCAGTGTGCCGCCAACATCATCTTTGGTGACATTTCTGTAGACTAGTCTGTGTTCTTCCGTTATCTGTATTTTGACTATGGTTTGCTCATTTTTGTCAATGTTACGTCATTGATGAAATAATCAGGAAAGGCTGAGGGGTTTTCCTGGTCTCTGTGTTACAAATTTGTCCTCAGAATCATAGGTGCCATTCTGTAAAGGGAGCTCTTAAATTACTTAATGTGGGAGATGCAGGTTCATGGATCTCCACATTGTTGTGAGTAGGAAACTTTGTTGAAGCTGCTGATTTGCAGATGTTTGCTGAGTGGCTCAGCAGGACTGCAGTACATAGCTTCCAACCCTGAAGCCACCGTAACCGCCCCCCATCCCAGTTTACTAGCTGAACTTTCTGGAAGGCACTTTACAGCCAACTGTAAACATATCAGTGCTTATATTACATGTTGTTGCATAGCAAATGTGACATTCTTATGCCCTCTTTCCCAGTATAGTGCCCACTTCTTTTCTGTGGCCCTGTCTTTTAAGGATTACCCCTCCTTTTTCAATTATTAGCTCTAGCAAGTAGAAATTATGGCATATTCACCTTACTACTTTGCCCAACTTTCAGAATGCTTAGTACCTACATTTGTCAAAGAAATGGTTAGTGTTTATATTCAGGACTAAGCATGCTGTGGTCTTTGGCTAGTATTAAGTTTCCACCCCCTTGGTTGGTAGCTGCAGTCTTTCTTTTGTATTCTCTTGGTCATACATTGTCTGCATTTTCACCTCAGCTCTTCATCAGGACAGGGATGTGACCTCTGCTAACTTTTGTCTTTCTGATAATTTCTTTTGGGAAGAGCTAGTTGCTTATCTTTTTCATCCTTTGACTAAGAAATGAAGAGTAGATGTGTAATGTACCATTGTAGCCAGCCCAGGATGTAGAAACCGTTGGGAAAATCTTGGATGACTCAGCTAGCTGTAGCTGGTTATTTTCTCTGTCCTTCCCTTCATTCTTTCCTTTTTCCTATCTGCACTGTTGACTAAACTTCCTGCAGTGCGAGTTAACTCATGTGCTAGAGAATTGGCTTATTCAAGTCATTTCATATAGCTTGAACTTTTTATTGGGCAGAAATTGAAAGCTTATGAAAGCAAAGACTATGGCAGCTTCTAAAGAGCTTTGAGTTTGTACACAAGGAACATCTGAACTGGAGGTGTGAGTTTGTATCAAAGATTGCTGATGGTCCATAAGGAAGGGGATTACCCAGAACAGGTTGCCTGCCTGTTCTCTTCATTGAAAATGAGATTGGAACAATTCAATAGTTTTGTAATCTATAGAGATAAGGGTGTCACTGGGGAGGGAGAGCTATATCTAGGCTCAGGTCAGTTTCAAAATAGAGTTCTTAAAATGATGCCAAGAAGGAACAGAGAAGTGCTCTTTAGCTGGGAAAGAACTGTAAGTGAGTCTGGCCTTGGAACCAAATGGAAAGGAAAAGCTTTGAGCTTCAGTAGTATAATATGGTGACCTCTGTTAATTGAAGAGAGGATAGCTCTGGGTTTTGATCATTTCTTCTCTTGTAAAAACTGCGGACAGGACGAAGGCTCAGCAGGTAAAAGTTTCTTGCCTCACAAATCTGA
Organism: Phyllotis vaccarum; assembly: GCA_033318265.1. Lineage (NCBI taxonomy): Eukaryota > Metazoa > Chordata > Mammalia > Rodentia > Cricetidae > Phyllotis > Phyllotis vaccarum. The sequence goes on from JARWLC010000005.1 coordinate 58,822,640, forward strand.
TGACCTGGGTTCAATCCTTAGAAACCACATAAAAGTGGAAGGATAAAACTAATTTCAGAGTTGTCCTCTGGCCTATAAATGTGTGGTTCAGGTACTTCCTCCACTCCAGCAGGCACACACAAATCTAATTTTAAAAACCAAGACATTGTGCCATACAATTGATGAGTGGGTAGTAGCTCCCTATTTGTTTCAATGGCCTGGTCTCTATAATAGGTGGAAGCCCACTTGGGTACTGACCTGAGTAGTCCTGGATCATGCTTGAAGAAGGGCACCAGAAAACATTATCTTAGTTGTTGGCAAGCTATATGTATAAAGGGCGGCTATTAAAAATTTAACTATCACCAATTCCATGTCTGTTGCAGTGATCAGCTTCACTACCATAGCAAGAAAACAGCCTTATGTTTTTATTATAGTTTTTTCAAGACAGGGTTTATTTGTGTAACAGTTCTAACTGTCCTGGAACTCACTATGTAGACCAGGATGGCCTCAAACTCACAGAGATCCACCTGCCTCTGCCTCCTGAGTGCTGGGTTAAAGACATGCACCACCACAACCTGGCAGATTATTTTTAATAAGTGAAAGCTGCCTAATTATAAAAGCAGGTGTTGGGTCATTTGTTGACGTTTCTATTATTGGAACAAAACAATGAAAATTGTCTCATCAGTCAGAAGCATGAATATAAGATCTGTATATAACACATGCTGGAATATTAAAGCAGATCTGTGAGCCTATAATTATGTTGGTTTAAACAATGTTTAAATAACTTGCATTAGATGTGAGCCATCTAGCTGGTACTCATAAGACTTGTTGACAGTCTGGGGTAAAGTGCTTGCTGCAAGAGCATGAGAACCCAAATTTGATTCCTTGAACCCATGTTAAAAAGCCAAGAGACAGGATGCAGAGTGCAGTTCTGGCACTGCATGAGCTGGGAGGATTAAGAGAGAGAGGTAGTGGAGTCCCATAGCTTGCTGCCAGTGTAGCCTGACTCCAGGGAGAGTCTTAAAATTAGTGGTCTGTTACAGTAGATTTTCTGGCCCTGGCCAGCCAGAGGTCCGGACCCACAGACCTGCTGTCCCAGAAGCCATAGGCCAAACAACATAAACTTAATGTAAATGTCTAAATCATTTTTGGGGGACTAAGCAACAGTGGACAGCTAAAGGGTCTAAGACTACAAGTCTATAAGTCCAGACCTCTGGCCGCCTAGGGCCAAAAAACCTTATTACAACAGTGGTTGCTCATCTTATAGGCCCTGAGTATTTTTACTTATGGTGGGACTGCAAGATGTGAGTGAAGACCACTGCTGTTTAAGAACACGAGATTGACATTTGAGTGTGTCTTTCTCAGATGCTGAGAGAGAAAGGCTGGGAATTATGAAGGAGCAACAGTAAAGTGGATTAGTGCAGTGGCATGGAAGAGAGGGTCAAGAATAGCCTCAAAGCTGCTTTCCTTTTTCCTTCTGGTACTGGGTACCAAACCCAGCACCCCAAAGTTTTTATTTCCATTAGCCACAGGGAAACCATAGCTGAATTCTGAAGCCTTGAGAAGACATGATTGCCCATTATTGAAGATAGAATGTGTGTACTTTGGCTGTCCCTTCCTCTTTGCTTTTGGCCATTTTGTTATTTCCTTTCCTGCAGGGTTAGAGGATGCCTGTTAAATTGTCTACTAAGTCAGCACTATTGACCTTGCATCTAATTGTATACCAAGTATTATGAGTGCTAGAAAATGACTTGTCTTATCTCTGTACAGTAAAGTGAAGTGTGTGTGTGTGTGTGTGTGTGTGTGTGTGTGTTTGTGTGTGTTTGTTTTGTATAGTGTTATTGTGTTGCAAATGGAACCCAGGACTTCATGCATACTCAGCAAGCCCTTTACTATGAAGTCCTAGCCCTAAGGTGGCAAACTTTTAGTACTCTAATTAGATACTTTCTGCCATGCTTTGTAACTTGCAGTTGTTCTATCTGGACACATCTAAAAATCAGGACTTGATGATCAAACTCCCACTATTTTCTGTGATTAAGGAGGAAGATTCTGAACAAAGTTTTAGTACTAGATATTCCAATGGTCTGGTGTTTAAAATGGTCACTTTCAGGTTCATCAAGTAAAGGCAGTGTCAAGACCAATGAGAATGTCTGCTACAGTCTTCTCTTCTTGCCAATAATCTGTAGAGTACATACATTCTAGGGCCTTTGATTTGTCTAAAGTTTAGACAGTGGTTCCCTCAAGAAATTCTCTTAAGTAGATATTACCATTCCCTTTCCTTTTGGTGTTCAATGTAAGCTCAGACCACAGGCTGGAACTATGGAAAAGAAGTGGAGCTAAAAAGAGCATCTTAAGACAAGGCCATAAAAGTGTGGGACATTTGAGGAATGGATGAAGGAAAGGTTTACACTTAGCTCATCACGAAACGCAGGAGAAGTTAAAGGCAACCTGGAAGGAAAAGGGTAGAAATGGGACGACCATGATGCTGATGTGGCAGGAGAGGATGTAATGAAGGTTCTGGTGCTACCTTTAGTCTTCATAAGGGTGGTCGTGGCAGAGGGAGGCGCTTTTTACCTATGGCCACTTGCTCCACTGTGAAGGTGGTTTCCAATTCCATGCTTAACATCCCCATGGAGCTCCCCTTGCCCACCAAATGTAATTAAAACAATGCTGTCAGAGGCACCAATTCTTACATAGAGCCAACCACTTTATTCTTTTATACAAGTATTTTACTGTCAAAAGCTCTATGGAAACAATAGCAATCCTTTTAACCAGAGTATAACAAAACTGTCCCAAACATAATGCCCCCAAAAGACTGGAAAAATTGAAAAATTATTACCTGAAATCCCTTTCAAGTTAGCTTTGAGTGGGTCAAAAAGATCAGTGATACCCCATGACCTTAAAATGTTTTTTAAGTCAAACTGATTTTGGATCCGAAACCTACAAAACAAAAGCACATTATCAGTTACTATTTAGAATTCACGCTATTCTCTAATACTTACTGTATAAAGTATGAGGTTCTAGCTGGAGGTCAGTGCACGCTGGACTCCAGTCCCACTGTATTTTTCATTGTTCCTTACCTGGGATTGACCTGATCCTTTGGGCTTTCCCCCAGCTTTGTCTCTGTTGCTCATTTGTAATAGCCCTGTTTCCCTTAACAGCCTTTAGGTAACTGTCCATCATCCCTCAGCTGTTGCTTCCCCATTCAGATTTTCTGACTTCTTCAAGATGGTGCTAGAGTTAGGATCCAGGACCTCCTGCACAGTCAACAGATAGATATTCTAGTACTTGAGCTTCACCCTTAGCCTAGTCACTCCTGGTTCTTAAAGCCCAATTTGCAAAGCTGTATTCTTAGGGTGTACTTGACAACCTGTTTCCTACTGACCTGAGAAGAGGAGCTAGCTACCTCAGCTCATTTTTATTAATATTTAGTGAGTGCTCACACTGTGCTAGACACTGATGAGAACTTCATAGAAATTCATTCATCTTCATATAATGGCTATTATTCCTTTTGAAGTAGATGGAAAATTCAAGGCATAAAGTAATGAAGAGTCCTGCCCAAGAATGACTTAATGAGTAAGTATATGGTTGCACCTCAGCTCAAATCTGGGCTAAGAGTAGGGCCCAGCCACAATCACTTGGACTTTGCTCCTCCCAGTTGGGTAGAATCTCAGACATAATAGATGCAAAAAAGTAGCTATAGTACCTTGTGTAACTTTTTCTACTGTGTAACACATTCTCATGTTTGCTGAGTGCAGTTTGTGCCTTTGATGTGCACCAGAGAAGGAATTCAGCTTTGAATTGCCCAGTAAGCCATTGAGAGCAGAAAGAATCAGCACGCCAGCCTTTCCCCAGGATAAAGCATTTATTTGCTGTTGAAGAAGCCTTCAAATAGACTGCTACTACTATTTGTCTTTAAAAATTAAATATATATATATATAGATATATATAGATATATAATTTAAATGGTCTTTTGTAACTTTAGGAAAACAAGTATGTTGACATTTTTCAAATTATTTGATCCATTTCTGAAATTGTCTTAAGCACAGAAAAAAATCCTTTTCAAAAACTGTAGACACTGAAAGTAATGATTATCTATACGGGACTGACTGTTTCTTACTAGAAGCTTCTTACTTTACAGACTCAGTGGCAAGTTACCTTACTTTTATTTCCTTATTGTATTTCCTGTGAAATAACATGAGAGCAGTAAAATGGAAATAGGGTTGTGACAATTAAGTGAAAATTAAGTGTTCAATACAAAGCCAATCATGGCCTAGGCATTTAGCGTTATGTTTTGACTATGGTTTCACAGTAATATTGAGAAAGTTAAAGTCTGTTTAAAGCCAAAGATGTGGTGGGTGAGAAAACTGAATAATATCAGTTAAAACAGTAAGAACAGCAAAAGTCAGGTCTGATTTCAGAAGGTTCCAGTGATGCTTCTGTATGGTTATGAAAGCAAAACAAGAAAAAAAATGGCACAGTAACTCAAGTAAACATCCAAGAGACTGCCTACCCTGTAGAGAAGCTAGACTATGGTATTAAAGAAGACAAAGCCATGTATCATGTGAACTCTCAGCAACATGGTAGGGATTAACTTGAAATGAATTGGATCTAAATTGAATCTAGCATCATAAATCCTGCCACAACCAAGTAGAATTTATCAAAGAATGCAAGATGTGTTCAAGACATGAAAACAAGGTAACACATGTTAATAAAGTAAGGAATTAAGATCACATGGTTATCGCAACAGATTTAGCTTTTGTTAAACTCTAACACCTCATGATTGAAATCAACAGTTCTTGGGGGGATATTCAGTGATAGAGCACTTGCCTAACTTCCTTGAAACTCAACTACAGAAATCAGCAAGAAAACAATGTCCAAACAAAAAGCCCAGCAAGCATCAAATACTCAGCCAATGTGGGACACAAGGTAACTCAAGATAATGAGTGTCTGCAAAACCCCATACCCAGCATCTTTCAAGTTTCCATCTAAGATCAAGAACAAGACAAGGATAGCTCCCCAACACACGCACTGTTCCACGCTGATCATCACTGTGAAGATGGCCAGCAGTGTAGAAGTGGTCTCCTGTGGGCCTCATTTATTTTTAACCATACATAATACATATTGCACCCCAAACACATATGGTGTAACTACTTGACATTGGGATAAAAGCAGTCAAGAGCAAGGTATTAATTTTGTGGAGCCAGAAGTTACATGCAGATTTTCTACAGCAAGGAAGGTTGGTGTCCCCTGGCCCTCAAGTTGTCAAGGGTACAATAATTCACAGTAGATCAAAAACCTAAAAGTAAGAGTGAATCCTATAAAAACTCTTTGGAAAACTAGGCATAGATCTTTGAGACTTTAATTAGAAAATGATTTTTAGGAATTACACCAAACAGTATCTCCTAGAAATGGCTACATAAGCAAGACCAGAACAATGGTGATATCAATGGACCTGTTAACATGGAAGGGAAGGTTTTCCCTGGGTCACACTCCCAGAACTACAGGCAGCTAAGGACTGCTGTGCATACGTATCAATAATAGCAATTTGAGGAAGGATTCAAGAGAGGGTAGCTGGGAGGACCTGGAAGGAGGGGAGATGGGAAAGTGATATTCCATTTCATTTAAAAACTTTTAAAAGGAATGCTTAAATAAAATATATGTGTATTCATGCACTAGAATATTATTCAGTCATTAAAAAGAGATGAAATGTTAAAACTTTGTGCTAGGTGAAAAAAAGCCCAGTAAAAAGGCTAAGACTTTTTTTTTATTTGCATGAAATATCCTAAAAGATATAGAGATAGAGTAAAATAGTGTCTATCACTGAGCAGTGATGACTAATGAATATAGGTGTCTTCTTTTTAAAGTAATAAACATCTTTCAGAACTGGGAATTGGATGGAGTATAGCTCAGTTGATAAAGTGCTTGCCTAAGGATCAGAAGTTTAAGGTCATCTTTGGCTATGTGAAACACTCTAAAAATTTTATTAGTATTTATGACTACACAATTTTGTAAATATACTAAAAAAAACATGCAATGCACACGTATCTAGTTATTCATTAATACTGGATCTTGTTAAATAGCTGTGGCTGTACTAGAACCAACTATGTAGATCAGGCTGGCCTCAAACTCACAAGAGATCTCCTGCCTCTGCCTTCCTAATGCTGGGATTAAAGGTGTGCACTCCGTGTGTCCCTAAAGGTTCTTGTGCTGGAAGCTTGGCTCCCAGGGTAGTGGTATTGAGTTGGGGCCTTTTGGGATGTGGGGTCTAATACATGACCACCAAGGACAGCTCTTGAGAGGTCTAAACATAGTTCTGCTGCTGCTTTTCATGGGAGTGGATCTCAGGGAAAAAGAAGTCAGACCCTAAATCTCTCACATCCTCTCTTGCCCTGTGACTGCTTCTGCCGCCATCTGTCTGTGTCGTGGTACAAAGCAGAGGAGATGCTGGTGCCAAGCTCTTAGATTTTCAGAACTCACACTCTCTCTATGTGTGTGTGTGTGAGAGAGAGAGAGGGAGAGAGGGAGAGGGAAAGAGAGAGAGATATATATGTATTAGGGAATAAGCTGAAAAGTAAACTATTTAGGTATGAATTTAAACATACACTTTGGACCATGGTGTAGATAGCCAGGTTTTGCTGTTAGGGTCTCGCTATGGAGCCCTGGCTGGCCTGGACTGCTCTATGTTCCTAAACATACTACTTTCTAGTTTCAGGCACTGTTTTACAAATCAGGCTAGTGCAATATCATATCTAATATTGTAAATTTTCTCAGTTTTCTTCTCTGTAGGCCTATAACCAAGCATTTAATTCATTAAATCCATATTTAATATTATTAGTCTTTTTTAGAGTATTGATAGGATTGCATGATTATGTTTATAAATGGCCCATAAACATCCATTCTTGGTTTTCTTGATTATTTAAAAGGTTAAATGATCTTGATGAAAGCTGAAGCTCCTTATGCATTTAATTTTATAAATAAATGATTACTCTGGAAGACAGCATCATAGTTCACCTCAGAGCACTGCTTAGTGGTGTTGAAACTCAAGAACACCCACTGGGCTCATGCAAAGTAACATACAAGAACATAAACTGCTGCCCACAGGGTATAAGATCTTTGGGCTCTCATTTAGTGAGATCTATATGATAACCACAGAGCACATTCTACTAAATGGTGAATGAATAATTTGAGGAAGCCAGTGATACGTTCTTATTCAAAAGCTGGCTGTGTAGTGGGATGTAGTGGCACATGCCTTTAAACCTGACACTAGAAGGCAGAGGCAGGTGGATCTCTCTGAGTTTCAGGCCACCCTGATCTGCATAGCAATTTCCAGGCTAGCCAGGGCTACATAGTTGAGAATCTGTCTAAAAGACAAGCAAGCAAGCAAGCAAACAACAAACCTGGCCATATTTATCTTGAGCCAAGGTATATGCCTAAATTCAAACCTTAAGCAGGTTTAACTTTTGCTTTATTCCCTAAGCCAGTGGTTCTTAATGCTGCAACCCTTTAATACAGTTCCTCATATTGTGGTGACCCCCCCCCCCAACATAAAATTATTTTTGCGGCTACTTCAATACTGTAATGAATCATAATGTGAATGTCTGATATGGGACCCCTGTGAAACAGTTGTTTGAACCCTTTTGAGGTTGTAACCCATAAGTTTAGAACCACTGCCCTAAAAAGTTTACAAGTAGGCCTTTTGTTTCTCTGGTCTGGTGTGTGTGTGTGTGTGTGTGTGTGTGTGTGTGTGTAATGTTGGTTTTATGAAATAAATGGCTTTATTTTCCCAAAATTGTCTATTAGTTTTGGGTTAGATGCTTGATACCTTGGGGTGATTACATATCTTTATCAGAACAAGGTTGTTTATGTCATTGCCGAGGCCCTCAGAGCTCCTCCTCCTCTGCTCTGTGTTTTCAGGGTCACTGCCAACTTGGGATAATGTCAGTGTGATGCCCTCTCTCTGTAGACTGGAGTGTTTCCTTGGGATTCTTCCCTACATTAGTGCTCTAGGCCAAGCTACTCATCTTCATGTGAGACAGCAGGTTCTTCACTGAGCTGCATTTCTCTTTATGCTGGCCACAAGACCTGCTTTTCCTCCTGCTAACTAACTGTTCCAAAATATAACAAGATCGGGGCTCTGCTAGGGGCTAAGCTTTTGGCATTTAGCTCACCTTTGGCTCTTTGTTATGCCTGACCTCATTTTAGACCTGGGCCTTGCCTCCTTGGGTCTCTCCTTGTATGGTTCCCCCCCACCCCACCCCAGGAAATGGGATTATTTTAAACTGCCTGAGGGAACTCCCTCCCTCTTTGCCTGTGAGCCTTGGCCTTGGAGTGTGGCCAAGGCCCCAAGTGGACAGGAGTGTGAAGAATTCTTGTGCTGCAAACAAGCTCCTGGACATCAGTGTTATGCACTTAATGCTGACCTACAAAATTACACTGAACCTTCTCTGATTTCATGCCAGGCAAGCTCATCATTTATAAAAAACTATAGGCAGAACCCTTTTGTAAAACAATAAGTTTTGCTATCATCTTTGCTTTGGAAAATAAAGGCACTGTCGTTAGATTTTTTTTTTTCAATTTATATTTGTGTTTACTGGATTTTCTTCAAGGAAGGAACCTTTCCACTTAAAACAAATGTATCTTCAACACAAAGATGCCAAGTCTTGGATTTACTAGCTAGTAGAGACAGGGTCTTACTGAATTGCTCAGGTTCGTTGAAATCACTCTATAGCCCAGACGGGCTTTGAATTTGCTGACTGCCATCATCCTGACTATCTGGATTTACAGCTGTATCACCACGCCTGGAAGAAGTCTTGAATTTGTGTGTCCTAATTTGACTTCTGACTAGAATTATATATATATATATATATCAGTTACATAAGCCATCTTGTCTCTTTGGTTTGGGGGCAATGAGAGCTGTACCCACAAGGTGCCTCCTTACACTTTTCATCCCACAGTGGCATGCCTCTGGAACAAGGACTTAAGTCAGACTAGTGGGAACAGTTTATCATGGGAAGACCCAGGATGTTAACTCAACTGTATGTACCATGATCTTTTTTTTGTAATGATTTTAAAATAGATTCAAACCCTATGGAACTTCCCAATGGGAGGATGGGCTTTGGAGTCTTACCACTTGACCCTAAGTGTGAGCCCTACTAGCTACCATAGTAATTCCCCTGTAAGGAAAATGTAGCCACTCACCTGGGGAGGAACACATCCATCCTGGTTCTCTTCAGTCTGGTTGCCCAGAGGTGGATGACTCTGGCTGTGAGGTGTGGTTCAATGATATCCAGAGAGGTGTCCTTGTCTTGTGGAAGCACCAGGAACAAACTGGCCACCCTTCCCAGGTACAGCAACTCCAGAACATCTACCTCATGGCCTGCAGCATCCAGGAATTGGCCTAGAGATTTAGTGGGTCAGAAAGGGTCAGGAATTAGCTCTGTTTTAGGAACCAGGGGACCCAAACAATGCCATAACCTGGTAGGCCAATATCAGCCTCAGGAAGCAGTCTGAGACAGGGAACTGTTGGGTGACATGCCCATTTGCTTTTCCTAAAGTCAAGCCCTCTAAGATCTCCCACGGGTCCTTACTTAAGGATCCACAGCAGCCGAGCCTGCTGGGGCAGTGTCTTGAGAAAGCCTGTCCAGTTACGGGCTATTGGGACCCAAGATCTTTGTGTTACATTTTGTATTTTAAGAAAGGCTTTAATCTACATTTCCTGTGGAAAAAATCCTAACTCTTAAAACACCCCACAGAGCCAACAAAACACATATCCTGACTGGATCTGACTTGAAGACTGATAATTTTTAACTGTCCTAAACAGATCTCAGGATGGTCACTTGGAAGTCTGTGGGCAAAGAAAACTGCAGTTAAAGACAAGCCTAGGCCACCAGGCAGAGTGTGACTGCAGAAGAATGTGATGGGACAAGGTGGCAGATAGCAAAGAACACACAGGAGGAGGAAAGGGGTGCAGCTGGGGGTGAGGTGTAGGGGGAAGGGTGGAGACAGATGTTAGGTGAACCTTAGCCCAGAGCCCAGTGGCATGTCCAGCACACACAAGGCCACCAGGCATCTGCTGGCACTAGGAACCTCCCTTACTGACTGGGACAAGTAACCATAGACATGAGGACCACACAGAGCAATGGCATTTCCGGATCAGGGGGCCCTGTAATCTGAAGACCTTTTAATCTTCATTTGATCCTGGCTAGGTGTTATGCCATGAAAGTATCTTCTAGGAGAGGTGTTTGGACTAGGTACTTTTGATTTTATATTAACATGTTCATACTTGGTGCAGAGGCCAATGTCAAGCTTGAAATTGGACTCTCTTCCATGTTTGTATCCTCAGCATCCAGATGGACACACACCCAAGGCCTCTCTGTAAGTCTCCCAGTGCTCCGGCCTCTCCTTCACCCACCCACGTGTCCATCCAATCCTGTAAAGCAGAGACCGTGGAGAGGGGAAGTCTCACCATAGCTGACCTCTGCCACTTGGTGCATCCCTGGGACTTGAAGGACGAGGCCATTGGCACAGGTGAAAGGCAGGAGCTGTGAGGCCACGGAAGAGAATTTCCTCTGCCAGGGACTTTGGAAAGTCATGGTACTCATGATGGAGAGCTGAGTAGATGGGGCACCAGCTGGCCCCCACAGTAGGCTACCTGGGCCCTCACCTATAGATAGAAGAGATAGAAGAGTCTCTCTATCTATCTCTCCCCCCCACCCCCATTATCTTCTGTTTACCATACTGCCAAGGGACCCAAAGCAGTTGGCTGCTAACTGGCTTTTTAACTTATTGTCATGGAAATGGAAAGTGAACACAGGCTCAGCGTGGGTCTATGAGTCCTGCTCAGGGTCAGTGATGCACCTTAGAATCTGAATCATAGTTTTATTGTTAGCATGTATTTATTTTGGCCTTTTTTTCCATTTCTAACTGTTGCCCAGAATGCCCCTGGTTCTGTTGAGTCATTTCCCAGAGGTGAATAGGCACTGTCTCCCCAGGCAGATGCTTGCATGATTAATGTTCTGTGACTCGGGAAGGCGGTACTCTGTCACCCCACCTTGGGGCCACTGTTGCTGAGCTGCATTCCTCCCCACACCTTTGCTGAGGTAACTATGATCAGAACACAGTCCTGGGAAGGCTGTAGTTAACATGAAGAACAGAAAGAAGCAAGTAGACCATTCCTACAGTGAGTTTCTGCCCCAGGCCTTCAGCTGTTTAGTAAATATACACTGTGCTAGGTTCTGCCTAAATCCTTGAAGAAATCTCCCTGAGTTGTACCATTCTTCATTTCCCAGACGAGAGAAGTGAGGCTCAGGGAAGTTGGTCACATAGTGCTATCCACCCAGTCACCCACCAAGGAGATGTGCCCCATATTCATCGCTTTGGATAGCTACACCAATTCTTTCTTTTTTTAAAAGGGAAGTCAGGCTGTGAGTTGGGATTTTGAGTAGGTTCCCTAGAAACTCAAGGAGGATATAGGGAATCACTCTTTAATTTTTTTAAAAAAAGTTTTAACTATATGTCTATTGTTAGGATTCTTTGCTAGCTTCTGAAACCACGCGCCTTGCCCTGAGTTCTGACATCAAGCCCCATTTAAGAGGAATTTCCACCACTGACTCTCTCTCTCTTTCCCTCCCTCCTTCCCTTTCTCTCTTTCCTGCTCCTCTCTCTCCCTTCTCCCTCTCTCTCCCTCCATCCCCTTCCCTCTTTATGTTATAATAATAATAAAGTCCTTCTATATAGAAGCAGTCTAGGTGTCTCCTGCTTGTCATTGCCTCTCGTCCACCATCCTGCGTCCATGGGGCATGAGGCCTCTCTCTTCATAGACATCCCCCAGCTAACAGGGTAAATTTGATATCCTATCATACCAGTTCAAACATGATCCTAACATCTATGTGTTTGTCTCCATGTGGGTATGTGCACATGAGAGCAGGTAGCCTTGGATGCTTGAAGAGGGTGTCAGATGGAGGGGTGTGGGGTATGAGGGTGTTGTTAAGGTAGCTATGAGCTACCTAGCATCCTCTTAACACCTGAACCATTTCTCTGGCCTCAGGACCACTATTTGTAAAGTAACTTGCTGAAGACAACATAGAGCATTGAAAATATTGAGGAGTACAGCACTTAGTCCACATGTATCCCATCTTTCTGTTCTGTTTTTAGGCCACACTGGATCTGGAACATTCCCCATTTATCTGAGTCTTTTGTGTGTTTACCAAAAACACTGCAGCCAATCTACCTGCATCAGAATCCTGGCTTGGTCACCCACAGGCAAGCAAGAAACTCAACCCGTGGTGCTTCAGTTCCTTCATTGTAAAATGGAGACAACCCCCACATTTTAGGATCAATGGGTGAGTGAAACGGAATCAAATTTCGAACACCACTAAATAAGTGAATGAAAGGTTAGTAGACGTTTGTGACTTCACCCACTTCAGAACAAACATAGAATATGGCGGTCAGTACTGATGATTGGACGGCGCATAGCTAACTGCCAATGGAGGCGAAGCATATTGATTATAGCTTGTCCTTTTGTGTGTGTGTTACCTTAAGTTTCTCAGAAGCTCCTTTTCTGGCCCCTGCTGCGTTTTTCTGTCACCTGGGGTTAATTGTAGGTAGAAACAAAACTTGGTGAGAAATGTGACACGGGGCAAATCCTGCAGGGTGTTTCCAAAGGCTCTCAGGAACACCTTCCTGTGTGTCTGTGTGCTCAAGTGTGTGTGTTTCTGTGCGCACACGTGTGTATTTTTGCTGGAGAGTGAAGAGGAGGAAGAGAGAAGGCACACGCCAGCTTGGGTTGTTTCACAGGACATGTATGCCACTCAAAGGTAGGTCTGCAACCTCTACTGCTGTGCTTCCAAGGCAAATGGTGGGTGACACTATTTCTTTGCAGCTCTCTGCCCTTAGCCTTACCTGTTCTCTGTCTGGGTGTGACCTCCGTAGCAGTGCTGTTGGGCTCACTAAAGTCAGCTGGCTCCAAACTGCTGTTGGCCCACGAGGAGACCTGCTCCACAAAGCAGGGAGACAGAGATGTTCCGGTTTGCATGAAAAGGGTGCAGGCCAACTCCATCCCGAAACCTTGACTGGAGTTGTGCAGTGTAGAATAAACAGTGTGCAGGAATTCTCTCACTCTTGAGTCTGTAAGAAAGGAATGTTGGTAAAGGTTTGCACGACTCTCATTTGCAGACTACCTCAGAAGGTGTGTTTACCCAAAAGTCCCTCACTGGAAATGGCATAACTACCTGAGTCAAAATCCACTTCGCCCCATAGCTTAAAGGTTGGGCCAAAATCCTGCTAGATCACACACAGGAGTCAGCTGCTGATGCCTTGGAAGTGGCAAAGCTATGCTTTCCTGACTTCCTGATTCAGAGGTCCTGAGGAGAGTGTTGCAAGCCCTTTTTTCATGTTGCTGCCAGCTCACAAATAAGGACACCAAGACTTCTTATTAATTATGAAAGCTTGGCCATTAGCTTAGGCTTGTCCTGCTAGCTCTTATAACTTAAAGTACCCTGTTTCTATTAATCTGCATTCTATCACATGGCGTGGTTACCTTTCCTCTGTCCCGTATGTCCGACTAGTTCCATATCCTCTTGACATGTCCTGTGTGCCTAGATTCAGCCCTCTGACTTCCTCTCTGTTTGCCTGAACTTCCTGCCTGCCCTCTCCTGCCTAGCTGTTGGCCATTCCGTTTTTTTTTTTGTGTTTTTTTTTTTTTGTTTTTTTTTTTTGTTTTTTTTTTTCACCAATCACAGCAACACATCTTTACACAGTGTACTGCAATGGGAGAGTATAAAGCTGGGCTATGGCAGGTCCAGTGTGCCATGATGGGATTTCTAACACAACACCAGAGAATTATCTACCGTATTGTAACAATGGAGGGCAGTTAGGCTTCTGTTGCTGTGATTAAGCCCAATGACCTAAAATAAGTTGGGGAAGAAATAGTTTATGTTATTTTACCTTATAGTTTACAGTCCACTAGTGAGGGAAGTCAGGGCAGAAACTCAAGGCAGGTGTCTAGAGGCAGGAACGGAAGCAGGAACTATGGAAGAGAGCTGCTTACTGGCTTGCTCCCTGTGTCTTGCTCAGTCTGCTTTCTTATACAACCCAGGACCACCTGTCCAGGTGGCAGCACCCACAGCAGACTTGGGTACTCACATCAATCATCAGTCAAGGAAACGTCACACAGACTTGCCAAAAGGCAATCTGATGGAAGCGTTTTCTCAACTCAGGCTCCTCTTCCCAGATAAATGTATCCTGTCAGTGGAGGCACACTACCTCCTCATCCTGTTGTCCATAAGGAGAAAATGTATAGGCTTGGGAAGACTCCGCTTGGGAGAGCTCTGTTCTCCAGATGAGCAGGAGGTGTGGAGCACGTAGACTTTGAGGTATGGGGGTTATATTTATTATATTCCAGAGCCTTCTAGAGGGGCCAAAATGGATGGTCTGAGAGCAGAGACAAGGCTCGCCAAGTTCTCTAAGAGGAACCCTGTCTTCACTGGCCTCCACTCAGCCTCTGCTTCAAAACTAAAAAGGTGTTGGGAGAGCGTCTGGAATTAAGTGTTTTAACAGGATGCTGAGAGAGAAAAAGGAAAAACTAAACCCACGGGGACTGAAATCCAGTTACTTCATCTGATAGTGACTCCGAAGTTGGTGGATCTGGTCTCCGGAAGGTTCTGGACTCTGAAAAGTTCTAGAGTCTTGAAGATTCATGTCTATAAAAATTTCAAACTATGGGAAATGTCTTCTAAATATAGATTTTTTAATTTTGAAGAACTCTGGGAGGGGTGAGTGCAACTGCTCCCCAGCTGCGTGTTAGTCTGTGAGAATTAAATGACACAGTTGTAGAAAACTCAATATGCATTACAAAACACAAATTCTTTCTCTGGGACTAGACCATCTTCGTTTCTTAGATCTCTGTGCTAAAATGGCGTAGAAGAAGCCATGGCTCACGCTGTTAGTCCCAGCACTTGGGAAGCAAAGGTAAGAGAATCTCTGTGAGTTCAAAGCCAGCTTGGTCTTCAAAGCAAGTTCCAGGACAGCCAGGACTGTTACACAGAAAACTCTGTCTGGAGAAAAAAAAAAAGAGAGAGAGAGAGAGAGACAGGAGGAGGTAGAAGTGGATCTGTCCTCTGATATCTCTGAATGTTTTATTATAGCCCCACAAAATGGTCTCTAGCTAAATGCTAAAATTTGCCCAGGAGAATAGTGCAAATGCTTAAAAGCTGGAAAACTGGGAAATTATGCATTGCCCATAGATGCAAGACCCAGAAGAATCCAAGATGGATCTGACTTGAAAGCCTCCTCCCTGGGGACTAGTTTTCACAGTCCTAGAAGTTTGCAGAGGGAGGAAAGCAGCCGGTAGTCTTACTCAGCAGAACCACAGCATTGACCAGCATGGCATAAAACCCCTAAGGGTGCAGTAGTGGTGCACATATCTTGTCAGTAACCAACAGCTCTGTAATTGAACTCAAGACCCACTCAACAAGAGGGAAACCGTCCTTGGTACTGGAAACCTAGATCTTAGGGAAGAATCCTACAATCATCACTTTATAAGCCAGTGTGATTACTAACTGCATTCCAAATATCCTTTATACTCACACGTAAGAGTAGCTTTCAACCTTCACCAAAGAAACTTCTCCTTGCAACAGATTGGAGATCATTTACGGAATGCCACAACCGGTCTAAATGCAGTGCATAAATAATTCTGCAGTGCCCAGACCCAATGATAACAGCACAACTCCTAAACCTCAGGAAACACAGTGAGGGAGAAGGGCCTGAAAGACTGTAAGAACAAGAGCATCAAGAAATAGTCTGCGAGATTGTCTCCTGTCTCAAATGGCGGGAAAGTTTTACCCTTGAAATCTCAACAGTATGGCTGTCTCAAAAGACCGAACAAGTACAACAGCAATAGACACACTAATGTAGAAGGGAAATCACACGGAGCCTCAGCCCTAGAAAAAGAGCCACAGGACCCGTACACTGCTATGGCATATAACTTCTGAGAACGACTAAGTTCTAAAATCTGCCTTCTATTTCAGCTGTCCCTAGAGAGAACAAACCTATCTGTTACCCAGCAGAAGTGTAAGACGTGTTTTAGCAGTGGCCAGCATGTTCACAGAGGAAGATGGGCAGTTCAAGTATGGCGCAAACCTTGACTGGTCAGCCCAAAGGCCCATGGCAAAGGAAGCCGTGTCCAGGCTGGGTTGACAACAGTTCTTGTGCCTTCTGACAAATCTTAATTCATACTAAGACCACCCCTGTCATTTTTAGTGATGTGTTCATTGTTTTTGAGATGGGGTTCTTGCTACATAATTAGAACTGAGGAATCTGCCTCAGCCACAACAGTAAGTAAGCATCCTATGCTGAGGTGGAGAGGGGGAAAGTCATGTTTGTTGTAGCCTGTATTTGGTCAATTACTGAGCTGCATCAGGAGTGGAGGTTAATGTGGGCTGACCTATGTTCCAAAGAGTCTCATTGCTGTCAGTGGAGCTGTTCTGAGATACACGATACACAGACATAAGCTGGTGGATTTGAGCACTGGTCAGAAATCACAGAGTCATGAAAAGAGGTTGCTCAAAAGCAAAGTCATGGATCTATACAGTTTGCATTTAAGTTCAGCCCTGCCCCTTATTGACTATATGACCTCCAGGAAGTTGCCTCTATCCTGTGTCTATCTACTTCCCCACATAGGGATGAAAATGAAATCACCAACCTCAAAAGGGTCTTGAGATAGCCAGTGACTCTTTATACGGTGTTTCTCACGCTGCCCAGGTACCACAAACGCTATAAAAGGGGAGTGGCTTAAAACTGAGATATGGTCGTGAGGCTAGATGGGAATCTCCACAATTAAGAACAAGGCTGACCTCAAAGTCTGAGTGCTTCCCACATGGCCACACTTGTGTGCCTGTGCACACTGAGAGCTGAGCTCCCCACTCCTGAGCACCTGAGCAGAGAGGAGCATGGTCCAGCGGGCGGGGCGGGGGTGGGGGGAGGAAGCATGGGAGAAAAGCCTCCTACCTTGCACAGTATATCCCAGGGCGCTTTCCAGCTGCCAGCCTGTGTTTCCCCGAGCTCCAAACTGCAGGATCTCCAGGGAGAGGGACACACTGGCAGGTGAGATGACAAGGTTTGTCCGGTTCCTCTCTGCAGCTGCACTCCGGTAGAGGTGAAGGGCAAAGTCAGCCTTCAGCAGCCACAGGCCTTCACTGAGGGAACTGCTTCCTCCTGCTGAGAGCCAGGAGGAGAGGAGGGGGAGGGTGACCAGCAGGAGAGACGGCATGGGGTCTGGACACCTACAATTCCAAGGGAGGAGAGGCCAAATGAGGTGGGAGGCTCGTGACAGTGATGACCTGAGAAGTGGGGCACCTAACTCTATTTCCAGTGGCCTGGAATGGCCAAAGGACAGGCTCACTGCACTTTCCTGATTACTCTCCATGATGCTACCTGTCTAGGCTGCTGGACTGGGCTGGGACCCTTTTGAAAACTCAGTCATGTGCTTGAAGATCTGCTTCTGTTACTTACTGCTTGTGTGGCCTTGAGAAAGTCTTGATCATATCATAACAAACCATTATATCGGGGAAAGAAATGCCCAAGTGCATCTTATTCCCCCTTCTGTGGCACTTAGCCTGTTTGGAGCCATGTCACGTTTATCATGAGTAGTTCTATTAATCACATTCAAAGATTATCTTCTATGCTAAAGAGATTGCATATCCTGGGTTAATATTCTAGTAAGCATACTAGCTATCACAACTATAGTCATGGTGACTGTGCTGGTCAGTGACCCATCGATATGGGGAGAGTCACAGGGCTGTGACAGATGCTAGCCTTCATGAGTGCTGCATGAAACACCAAGAATGTGTAGGTGCATTCAAAGATTGATGCGTGGGATAATTGCGTCTAGAAAACTAGAATCCCTTTTATGTGGATTACACCACTGAGAATAAATCAACCCAAAGGAAGACCCTTCTCAGAATATACCCTTCCCAGGAAGACAGGATGCCACAAGAAAGTAGTTCCCAAAGATAGCAGAGCAGAGTGTTTTCAATGGCTGTGCCAGTGGACAGATGGTAGCAGACTTCACGAAGTGCTTTAGCCATAGGTTGATGGAAGAGAGAGGCTCAGTCCAAAACACTTGGTATACAAGCTTCTCAGCAAAGTGGTGTTCACATTAAAGACCCAAGAGAAAATCCATGTTTTCCAGTTCTTTCTTTCACAGCTGAGCACACACGCACATGTCCTTGGAACCCAGGGAGCAGGAATTTGCATGGGTGCCTGTGTCTGGAGAGAAAGTGGGCAGAAAGTCTGGGGTCCCTATTGCATGCCTTAAGACCTACTTGGAGAGCTCTTGTAGCTTCTACAAATTCCCCCCAAACACTAGCAAACCTCAGCAAACAAACATTGATGGCCATACTCCAGGGAACCCAAGTCCTGCCAGGGCTACCAGGGATGAACTTTATACTCACAGACTCTCGGATCAAATGGTAGTTTCCTTGTCTGATTCTGTTCTTGTGTCTCAAGCATTGACATGCTGCCCTTTTTAAAAGAATGGGGCAGAATGTGCTCTGAATCACAAGACACCCCAGGGAGGAAGCTGGTGATTGCAGTCTCTGCCGGCGATGTCTCTACCACTCGGTCCAAATTCCTGGTGTGTGGAGGTTCTGCAAGGAGCCAGGAGATGCAACTCAGCTCTAGGCAGCAAAGCCCAGATGAGAACCTAGTACATCCTGGGGACAGAGCCAGTCATGCCCATCAAACCTTCTTAGGCTTGTGACCTGGTTGTACCAGCAAGGAACCCTTCATCTGGCCCTTTATTACTCTGAAGAATTCCACCGTAACTCTGGGTTTTTCTGGGTGCCAGGTACCTACTGCTTCTCCCCTCCTCCGGGAAAGAAAACAACAGATCAGTCTTTGAGCATGACCTGAAACTTTGAACAAGTGCAATGCTGGAAAAGAAAAGAAAGCAGTTCAAATTCTGGACCAATCAGGATGGACCTCACCTGTTCTTAACAAGAGCAAGTGCACCTGCTTCCTTGTGAGCTCTAGAGCAGTCCACTGATACAGCACAACAAACCACTATAATAATTTGAGAAAGAGAGATCCAGTGTGGGGCTCCCTTTCACCTGACAAGCACTCACATCCCTATAATCAATGGGCAATTCGCTTAAAGTTTTATTGTAGATACTCAAGCCAAGGGTAATTTTGGTCTTAGGATAGTTACAGTTCTGAAACTTTCATATGAAATCTCTCCATATTCTAAATTTTGATGTAAATTCACTGTTGTGTGTCTCAGAACTCTAAGCCACGGTATGACAAGGGAAAGAAATATATTTAGCTCCTGCCCAAGTACCCATAGAAAGCATCCATCCATCCACCCATCAACCCACCCATCCATCCACCCATCCATCCATCCATCCATCCATCCATCCATCCATCCATCCATCATCCATCCATCCATCCATCCATCCATCCATCCATCCATCCATCCATCCAAGAACTGGTTGTCTGCTGGGTTCCAAGGCTCTGGGCCAGGTTGGGGGAGGTAGCATTGAATCAGCAGCCTTGGCTAACCCTCACCAGACTCGATCTTTCTCTTTGAATGTGGACTTTAGATGTTCACGCTGACAGCGGTAAACAGGAAGCTGCAGGAAATGGCAAGGGCTTTCCTGCAAAACTGTGAGGTTCCTAAGGCTGGACTTAATTTAGCAAAAGTTGGCTAATTGTCAATATTTGTATGGTTTGCTACTTGAAAAACGAGCATTGAAATTAGGTAATCTGGCTTTGTTACATCTGTGAATTTGATTTCTCAACTTTATGAATGTATAGTTGTAAACTGCTTTGGAAAACATTTTCATGAAGCAATGACAAGGAACCTTTAAATGCTGGAGGTATTTCCTACATGGATTAAATATTTCCAAATGTGGGTAAATAAATATGAATATCAACTGATTTTTTCTTTGGAGTACTCACCAGAAGCTGATGTCATCATGGTCTCTGACGATGTAAAGAGATTACATATTAGCTTCCATCTTGCCAGGATGGATTGGTTACATGGTAACATTTAGTCATCGCCATACTGAGTCTTCTCTATATTCTAGGAACTATGTTATATGCTTTCCATTCACAGCTGCACACTGTGTGATTCCCCATGACAAATGCCATGATGATATATATTATACCCATTTCACAGAGGGGAAAACTAAGACAGAAGAATTCAAGTTTTTGCTGAGGTTTGAACCTATAGCTAGCTGCTTTCACGCTCGAGCTTATGTTATTTCAGCCTCAGTGGACACTTAAGGGGTAGAGACATTGGATTTTTTGAACTCCTCATGGGATTCTAAGTCTTTTGATAATCTAGCCAGACTCTATGGGCTGGTGATGTGCTTAGAAGCTTAGATGTGCTCTGCTTCTATCTCCCAGGGCTGCTCTGCTAATTCACATTTAGACAGACAGTCAGTCTATGCAGATTATTACTTCTCTTCCTTCTAGTCATCCCACTGAGACCTTCTCCAGGTCCATCCCTCCCTTTGGGTCACACTGATTCTTAGATGTTTCCCCCACCAGGGAAGGACTCTCCACCCAGTATACGTAGCTGGAAGACACACCCTTGCCAGTAGCCTCTCATTATCCTAGCCCATCTCAAGACCATCTTGAGGGTCATACTGTTCCAGGGGAAACTCGTTCCATGTTCCTGAATCAAGCCACTGAAGGCATCAAATTGTAGCCAGCAAGCAGAAGACCTGAGAAAGAGGTTGTATCCCCCACACCATTCCCAACCTTTGTATGACTGGCCTCCTGAACACTGTAATCACTCCTAGGGAGAGAAGAAAGGTGACTTAAATAAAAAAGAAAGGAAAAAATGCCACCAACAAACTACCCAGGTGTTCAAATTCCAACACAGAAATAAAAACAATATGAAAACTCCACCGTAATGGCTCATGTGGAAAGATGACCTGGAAGAACTATCGGATAAAGAATTAAAAATAGCAATTACTAACTGTGGTCAAACACCCTAAGACACGACAAAAAGAGAAGAATGAAACAAGGTAGCCCATCGAAGACATGGACTAATTTAAGTTAAAAAAAAAAAAAAAAAAACCTAAGAAATGATGCTGGAAATTAGAAACTCAATTAAACATGGCGACAGAATGGCCATGCTGAAAGCAGAGAGTTAGGAATGGAAAACACAGCAGAGGAATCAGGTCACTCAGCAAAGATCGATGAGAAGTTTAAATATATATGGGCTGGAGAGATGGCTCAGAGGTTAAGAGCACTCACTGGCTGCTCTTCCAGAGGTCCTGAGTTCAATTCTCAGCAACCACACAATGTCTCACAACCATTTATAATGAAAGCTTGTGCCTTCTTCTAAACTGCAGGCAGGATATAGTATATATAGTAAATAAATAAATCTTTAAAACTATAAAAGGAACATAGAAATGTTTGGGGGTACCGTGAAAAGACATATCTCTGAATTATGCTCATGAAGCAAGAGAGGGACACCATAGCAATGACCCAAAAAATATCTTCAGAAGAGTCATAGAAAAAATTCCAAGCCTAAAGAAAGAGATGTTATCCATGTAGAAAAGGGCCTTTTGAATGTCAAACAAACAAGGTCAGAAAAGAAATTCTCTTTGACACTTTACAACTAAAACATTAAAAACAGAATAATGAAAAGTCATGGAAATCTGTAAGAGAAAGGTCAAGTCATGTAGAAAGTGTGCTTAGGAGTAGCATTGGATGGCTTAACAGAAACCTTTAATGCCAAAAGGGCCTGGAAAGCTGTGTTTCACATCCTGAAAGACCACAGCTGCCGTCTGGATGAGCAGACTCAGCACAGCTATCTATTAGAATGGAAGAAGAAACGAGAACTTCCTATCATAAAAAGCAAAGAACTTTATGACTACAAAGTCATCTCTACAGAGGATACGAGAAGGAATTCCTCAGTCTGAAGAGAAAAATAAATGCACTTGGAGCTCAAGTAATACCAGGACAGCTAATCAGAAGAGATCCAAGAAAACTTAAGAAAGTCAATAAAATTACACATATTTCAATAATATGTCTGAATATAAATGGCCTCAATTCCCTAACAAAAGGACACAGGCTAGCCATCTTTATGCTGTCTCTAAGGAACAAACATTACCATCAAGACAACCGTCACTTTATGGTAAAAGTATGGAAAAAGATATTCCAAGCAAATGAGAGGAAAAAAAAACCAAAACAGGTATAGCTATTCTAATATCTGAAAAAGTAGACTTCAAACCAAAACTAGTCAGAAGAGGAAGAAAGGGATTTATTAAAAGAAAAGTTCACCAACAGGATATTATAATCCAAAATATATGTGCACAAAATGTGGGGGAACCCAATTTTATATATGAAACACTGTTAAATATAAAAGTACAGATTGATGCCAACACATGGATAGTAGGTGATTTCAATACCCCACTCTCACTAATAGACAGATCATTTAGGGGAGCTAAATGACATCCTAAGCCAAATGTATACGGCAGACATATACAAGACATTCCACAAAGGTTAAAGAATCAGCATTCTTCTCAGCAGCCCAGAGGATTTTCTTCAAAATCTGTCACTTATTAGGACACAAAGCAAGTCTCAACAAATGTAGGAAAACTGAGCTAACAGCTTGCGTCTAATCTGACCACGATGGAGTAAAGCTGGGTATCAACAGTCAGAGAAAGTACACAAAACTCCTGGCAAGTCAGCAACGTATCACTGAATACAATGAGGCCAACAGAGAAATGAAGGAGAAATTTTAAATCATTCCTGTAATTGAATGAAAATGTAAACACACACACTAGAATCCATGGGACATACCAAAGACATTCACACAACTTTGGAGCACTAAATGCCTACATCAAAAATTTTGAGAGATCTCAAATTAACAGCTTAATCATATTCCAGGAAGACTTAGAAAAACAATAACAAACATCACCCTTCCCCCAAATAGACAGGGAGCGATAATCAAAACCAGGGCTAAAATCAGTAACATAGAAACAGACGAACAAACAAACAAACAGCAAAAAAGAATAACCACGATAAAGAGTTGGATTATTTTTTTTGAAAAGATTAACAGAAACGACAAACCTTTATCCAGATAAGCAAAAGCAAAAGAGCAAAATGGGCTTCCAGGAACTACCTCTCACACTGATGGTTCAGTGAGCCTCTCTAAGCCACCCCAGCATGGAATCTGTTAAGAGTGAAAGGCTAAAACTATCGGAGTCTTTGGATCGTGCCCTCTTGTGCCAGCTTTCTGTTACAATGACAAGATATGTAAGGAAGTCATCTTATAAGAGGGTAGGCTTAGTTTGGCTCACAGTTCTGTAGACCCCAGTCCATGACTGTCAGGGCCACTGTCTTAGGGGGTGAACACATCATGTTGAAAGCACATAGTCAAGCAACTTCTCATAGCCCTAGGGAGCTAGGAGAGAGAGAGAGAGAGAGAGAGAGAGAGAGAAGAGAGAGAGAGAGAGAGAGAGAGAGAGAGAGAGAGAGAGAGAGAGAGAGAGGGAGGGGAGGGAGGGAGGGAGGGAGGGAGGGAGGGAGGGAGGGAGGGAGGGAGGAGAGGAGAGGAGAGAGAGAGAGAGAGAGAGAGAGAGAGAGAGAGAGAGAGAGAGACTCTGCTTCTGCTGACGTTGGTCTGCACTGCTTGGGAGAGACAGAGAGAGACAGAGAGATAGAGAGAGACAGAGAGAGACAGAGAGAGACAGAGAGATAGAGAGAGACAGAGAGACAGAGAGAGACAGAGAGACAGAGAGAGACAGAGAGAGATCCTAATAGGACCCTTCAAAGATATTCACACAATGACCTAACTTCTTCAAATTGACCCCCCCTCTTTTTTAAAGATTTATTTATTTATTATGTATACAGTGTCCTATGTACAGTCCAGAAGAGGACAGTTTGTATTACAGATGGCTGTGAGTTACCATGTGGTTGTTGGGAATTGAACTCCAGACCTCTGGAAGGGCAGCCACTGCTCTTAACCACTGAGCCATCTCTCTAGCCCCTGCCCTACTTCTTGAAATTACTTCCCAGTAGCACTATGGACTCGAGAGAAGACTTTGACACACCAGCCTTTGGGAGACATTATAGATTCCAACTACAGCCTCCATGGCATCTCAGGTGACCATTGAGGCAATTTCATGTCTACATATAAAGGGCTTTGGGAGTCACCATATAACTACTTGAGATACAAATCTATGGCATTTCATACAAAGATATTAAAATATCTTTCTAAAAGAAATCCTAAAACATTTACTTTTTATTTAAAAAATTTTATATGTATTTATAACAGAGGCTTGTCAGCAAAGTTTACTTAGAAGGCACCAGTGCAGGATAGATATTTATTAAAATATAAACCAACACTCACGGTACAGGTAACAGTTTATAGTAGCACCTGAACAGGGACTGGAGTCTGGAACGGTGGACGAGCGATGGACAGACGATGGATTCCAATCCTGTCTCTCCAACAGCCAGGAACCAG
Organism: Phyllotis vaccarum; assembly: GCA_033318265.1. Taxonomy (NCBI): domain Eukaryota; kingdom Metazoa; phylum Chordata; class Mammalia; order Rodentia; family Cricetidae; genus Phyllotis; species Phyllotis vaccarum. The sequence continues at coordinate 58,847,103 of JARWLC010000005.1, forward strand.
GAAGTGGGCCTCGTGTCCCAGAAGCCCCTTCTCCATGGGGTTGGCCATACCCCCTCCAGGTTGGCCACATCCCCTCTAGGAGCTTGGGACCCTGGATAAGCGTCTTAGGACCTTATCAGCTGACACCTGAATCCCACTACAGAGGCTTCTATTCTTGAATTTAAAACTGATTTTCTTTTTAGACAGACTCTATAAACTCCAGGCTGGCCTCAAAGTTGTGATCCCTTTGTCTCTCTGCATGTGTCCAGCTTTAGAGGTATTAGCTAACTATAAAAAGTAAGTCATTCAGTATTGCTAACAACTTTTATGTTGTTCTGAGCCAATAATTGACAAGAAGTCACTTAAGGGAGGAGGAGCTGATTTTGGCTTATGGTTTGAGGGTGGGGTTACAGTCCATCATGGGAGGAGGCATGGCAACAGCTGAGTGAGGTAGCTGGTCACACTGGATGCCCTTCAGAAGGTGGAGAACAGATAGAAGTGGTGGCAGACTACCAGACATCAACATCTGTTCCTAGTGACGTCGTTCCTGTGGCAACGCCTCACTTCTTAAAGGTTCTACAACATCCCAAGTAAGATCCACTAGCTGGGGATCTAGGATTCAAATACAGAAGCCCACAAAAGAGAGAAATTCACATTGAAATCACACCACCAGGAGTGAGCTGGCCCTCCACAGTCCATGCCAACTATCACCTGGCCTCTGCAGAGCACCCCGTCCCCAATTTTTCCTTAGCTCTCCGTGAGGAATATGCATTTTTAATGTATCCATCTAACTTTGCATACACGATTTTGTGCACTTCACTATGGCTCTTAATGTCTTTTGGCAAACACTGTGTTTTTAGACCAATCAGGTAGTGTTACATCCCGTTTCATCCCTCTGGCCGGCTTCAGTAACCTTCATTGTATGCAGACACCATAGTGGCTTCATCTACCCTCACAGTCATGGTTCCCAGGGCAAACAGTCCTTGCACTTCTCACGTGGATGGCGTTCCCTGGAATGATTACAGAGGAAACCAGTTTAGGGACTAGGTTGTACATTCATGTTGGATCATGGTGCACACAGAGTGGTCCAAAACCTACCTTCTTTGTACTACCCACACCCCACATCCCAACCAGTATGGAAAGCTTTGCCTCTCTCTTATTTTTCTGGTGTAATTGATACAAAATGGCATTTCATTGTGTTAATTTGATTATTTGGGTGACCACCAGTAGCTTGAGGATGTCATAATACGCTTGCTTTTCTGCTTCCTCTCCCGGAATTACCTACTCAGATCCATTATGTGTGCTTTTAAAATAAATATATTTTTCTAAATTTCTTATTATGTTTTGTTTATTTATTTGTGTGTGTGTGTGAAGGTCAGAAGAGGTAGTTGCTTTTCTTCTGCCCACACGGTAGGGCCTGAGACCCAGCTGGAGTCATTAGGTTTTTATCTGATGATACATCACTCCAACTCCCACGTTTAGGATTTTAAAAATTAATCATTTGGAAGTTTCATACAATGTATTTTGATCATATTCATGCGGCTACTTCTACATCTTCCAAGATGCATCCCCAACCTCCCCACCCCCTGGGTGGGGACAGGAATTCTAAACTGTGAAGCAAATGGCACCTGGCTCAGGACACTTCAGGGAGATTCAGGGAACCAGGGCTTCCAGGTTCAGAAATCCAGTTGGGATTCCTCTCTGTGAGGCCGAGTGCTCAGGGATTCCCTCACAGCCTGTGGGTTGTAGTTGTATTCATCACAGTGAGTGCTGCAGATTACTTGCACGGCTATAATGTGGTTTCTGAGGTACACCACAGTCCGCTGATATATCCCATCCACTTTTAGTTTATGCTGTGTTTATGACCTTGGCATAAAATAGATGGTTATCCTTTGGAAGGGGAGCCATGTAGTTGCCAGTAAGGGGGTAATCATGCTTACAACTTTGCTTTTAAGAAAAACATTTCACAAGCAAACAAATGCTTTTGGTGGAAAACTTAGCTACCAATTTTAAGCACAATTACTATACTTTTTATTCACTTGTAAAATATAGGATAGGAAACCTTTATGAACTTCATTATGCGTATCACAGGTTAATCACAGGCTAATGGGTTACATTGGTATATACTGCTAGTGCTGAAGTATATTTTGATTTCTCATATTCTAGGTTTTCCCTTCTAGAAGCAGACTACTGCCTTCTTATTCATGAATATTCCATTGAGAAGAGTACTACAGAAGTAATAATGCATAAAGAACAATGGGGTTGCAATCACATTGAAAACTGAAAATTTGGGCTTAGATTTTTCTGCACACTGTGCTCCGTGAGGATAGAGAAGGCTCTCGTTCACAGCTATATTCTTAGTTCTGAGAAGAGAGTCTTGCTTGTGGAAGGTCAGCACACACTTGTTGACTGACTGGAGGACCTAGTCACCTGTCTGTCACTATCATAAATATCTGAGCTAATCAGATTGATGGATAAAAGGCTTATTTTGCTACACAGCTTCAGAGTTGCAGTCTATTGTGGTAACTTTGCTTTTGGGTCTGTGGGGAAATAAGGATACAATCATAAGAGTGTGTAGCCGAACAAAGCCAATGTCCCTCACCTTATAGTCAGACATGAAAAAGACAGAGAAAGAGGGTTCAGTCCTATGACCTAAAGGCCTCCCACTGGGCCCCCACCCCTTAAGTTTTCACTACCCCTCCTGTCCAAGCTGATAACCAAGTCTTTAACATACAGACCTTGGGGGCACATTTCTGATCCAAACTAAAACAAGATGTAAAAATGAATGTGTTTTGGTTTTGGTTTCAGAGGTAGGTCCCACGTAACCTAGGCCGGCCTCACACTCACCATGGTCAGTTTCTCGCTCAGTTCTGGTCTTGAACTCCTAATTTTCCTTCCTCTGCTTTTCAAGTTTCTGGGATTAGAGGCATGTAAGTAGGCTGAACACTTTGATGCTTGGTCGCCTCATCCTCCATGTCAGGGAGTTCAAAGCATTAACTATACTTTACCTTTTACTCTAAACCTTTCCCCCTTTGAGATGAAAAAAGAGAAGGCCTTTGAACCATTGCACAGATGAGGATAAACACATACTTTAGAAGATTTATCTTCAGATGTTCAGGTGGAGTCATAGTGACGTGGGTTCTCCTGGCTCTTCCCAGGCTCTGTGGAGGTGAAGGAGTAGCCAATCTGCTCGGTGGGACAGTGTATACTGACTGCTCACAGGTCTGCCAGAGGCAGCTCTTGTCTCAGACTTGAACTCTGGATCCCGAAACCAGCTTTATTCCCTTTATTTCTCAGGCCTGGAGTTTATCCAAATTTCATGGTTGGGAGGGGTTTTCAGGGACTAAAACTCAAAGTTCTCAGAAACGCTGTGCTTTGGTTCCTAAACTCAAGAGTTCACAGGGAGCACTGGGTTAGGAACCCATCAGGAGTGACAGGTTGTTTTTTTGAAGAGGCCCAGGTAAGAATGAACACATGTTTCCTACTGGTCCCCATGGTGAATCTGTGAGTCAGTTATCATGGCTGCCACATGGGACTGACCAAGTCATCTAGACCACAGTTTTGCCATGTTTTGAAACACAACCTGGTCTCTGAATCTCTGAAACAATCATAATCTCTGGAACAGCTAACAGGAAAGCACATTGTTATCAGCAAGTTTGATAGGCACATTTTGTTTGATTTTTATCATAGAGCCAACTTTTACTGAGAAGCACCATGTGAAGCCTTTAAGAAGTTCTCATTTAACAGTTATGCTCCTTTGGTGGCTGTATTATGTTCCTCATGGTCATGGAAGAAATAATTCATTAACACATAAAGATAAGGATCCTCCAGTTCCTCTCATGCACCCGTGCTTATTGGTCACCTTACTATTTTCCTTTTCTGGGAAGGATGTTGATGTTTTTGGGTTGAAGGGGAAGGGCCAAAGACAAATGTGTGTGCAAGGCAGTATGGTCAGAGGGGAATGGGTGGCTTGGCCTCAGGAGGAGCTAGTATAACAAGCCCAGGAGGAATGGGGGAGGGGACTCCATCTACATGGCTATGGGAAGGTCACCATCTCCACAGGGCGTATTTTCTGGTGAAGCCTTTTAGGCGGGGAGAGTACCCACACCTCTGTAGCTATCTCTCACCTATGCTCCATAAGGAAGCTCATTAAACTCACTGGTTCCCTCAGAGTGCACCTGGGTGGAGTCATACCTCTGTTTGCCACTGGGACGATAGAAGAAGGAGTGGATATCGCTTATGTCTCCCCTGAGAAGGAATTTTGGCAACACTACCTTGTTTGTGGAAATTGTACTGGTCTGGGAGGGGATGAAGAGAGAGAGGAAACATGTTGGAGAACCAGAAAAGCTAATGATGTCAGCCCAGTCCCCAAGGCCAGAAAACTCAAGATCCAAGGATAGTCAGAGTTCAGTTTGAGTTCTGAGGCAGGAAAAGACCAACACACTCAACTTCAGATAGTCAGCCATTTCCTACTACTCAGCTTCTTATTCCACAGAGCCTGACCACAACAGCTCCATCTGCTTCTCGCTGTGGACCAGTTCCAATCTTCAGCTCACCCAGAGCACCTTCCTAGGTACCGTGGAATAATGCTGGCCAAATGTCTGATTGCCATATGACCAAAGCAAGTGTATACGATTAGTCATCCTAGTAAGGAATGGCACAGGGTAGCAAATCTCAAGTACTGAAAGTTCTAGATCCTGAAACTCGAGATTCTGGGGATAGTAGTCATTTTGAGTGCTCAGACAAGGGTGAAACCTGTCCTTAATAGGGAGATGAGGGCTGGTGGGATGGCTCAGTGGGTAATGGGGGAAGGGTGGAGACTCCAGGGGAAAGCTGAGGTTGGGGCTCTGTGAAGTGCCCCTTGAGTCAGTGTGTATAGACCTTGGCACTTAGGAGGCAACAGCAATACAACTTCCATATTTGGCACTTATCACCTCAAGTGGACACAGGCTGGAGCCAAGAGAACATGAGAAACAAAAAACGCTTGCCTAGGAAAAATGGCCATCTTGAGGGGAGATGCACATGCTAAATGTCTATGTGAGGCTCTTCAGTTGTAGGGTCTACAAGAACTATGCAAAGACAGAAGGAGTGTACTGTTAATCTGTTTTTATAACAATACTCTTGGGAGCTGGGATGGTCACGGGAATTTAGGAACGCCCCTGTTTCTCTGTCACCGTCCTCCAGTTCCAACAAGCTTTCTCATCCTCGTTCTCTCTTTCTTTCCACCTTCTACCTTTTATCAAAAAGATTCTTATAGAGTACTATCAGAGGGATCTACACGGTCAGTCTAGGAGGATCAGGCGGCGGTAACTCACACCTTTAATCAGCCACAGGGAATATCCGGGAGTGGTGACCTACACCCTTAATCCCACCAAATCTGAGTTTGAGGTCATTTTGGTTTACAGAGGGAGTTCCAGGCTCCCAGGCAGGCAGTGGTGGTGCCACGCCTTAACTGAGTATTTAAGGCTGCTGGATGGTGGGAAAATGTGAAAGAACATCGCCTGTGGCTCCCCTCCAGCCATGGTGTCAATCAAAGCCACTCAGCCGGTGAGAATCGAATCCTGTCTCTTGAGCCCAGGGTCTAGGTCAGCAGGGCGGTGTGAGGGGAAAAAGAAAAGGCTTCTAGGAGAGGTGATTTAGATCGGGAGTGGTCCTGCCCGGGGTCCTGTTTCTTCACAGGGAAGATACCCTGTTCCAGAGTGTGTGAGCCATAGTCCAGTCACACCACATGGAAGATGAATTTGGGGAAATGGGATAGGAATCAGCTTCACAGAAACAAAGTAGCCTGCAGCAACCCATGCCACATAGGAAGCTGGCATGAAATAATTTGGGGTGCTCAACAGGAACAGAAGCAAGGCACGCAGGAAAACCGAGGAGAAGTGCTTGATTCTTCCTAAGAAGGTGGGGGTCGAGAATCACCCAGAAATTTCTGGAAAGGCTGGAGTGGGGTGAGGATACGCCCAAAAGGGAAAAGAGAATTTGCATATCCTCAAAGATGAATGCATATGGGGTGATCAGTGTTGTCTGGAACAATCGCAAAATTCTTCCTCACCTGACAACCTACACAGGGTTGAACCCTGTACTGAGGTGTCTACCAAGGACCCAGATGTCTGGGCTCAGTTTATTGTTATAGGCAACACCTGGCCCATACTGGCCTGCAGGCAGCTTAATCTTTAGACAAGTGGGTCTCAATCTGTGAGTCATGATCCCTCTTGGGATTACATATCACATATCCTGTATATCAGACATTTACATTACAATTTATAACAGTATCAAAATTACAGTTATGAAATAACAATGAAATAATTTTATGGTTGGGGGTCACCACAACATGAGGAACTGTATTAAAGGGTCACGGTGTTAGGAAGGTTGGGAACCACTGGTTTGGACTAAAGCTGAGGAGTTCCCAGGCTCGCTCTGGGTGATGAGCCCTAGTTAGAGCTGAGCCCCAGCAGCTTTGGGGACTGATACTCTCGGTCTTTAGCTGTCATGATTCCATTTTTCTTTTTCTTTTTAAATTCTGGTTATTCAGCATTGTAGAATTCTCCATGTTTATTTTCCCAAAATAATCTCTTGTTTTTTGCTATTAAGTGGACTTTTATTATTTCTACCTCAAATTATAATAGGCATTTCAGTCCAGTTTCCCATCCACATGCTCAGACAATGGCTAGGTATTCCGGCTCCACTGGGGAGAGATGGTCCCAAGGTGTGATGCGGTGCTGCCAGGCTGATCTGGTGATGCCATTGTTCCCACCCCTCAGTCAGCAAAGTGAATTTGAGTGTGTGACAACATTCTAATACCTGTTCATCATGAGTTCTAGAACTTCTCGTTGGTTAGAAAGCAATGTCTGCCTCTTCTTTGGGACTTAGAGTATCACACATTTTGGATGCGTTATACAGTTAATTGATTTGTGCGTGAAGATTTTAGCTGCTTTCTCCCTGCCCTGAATGAAGTCCAGATGATCTGTTTCTATGGTTTCCTTCCCCTGCTCAGACACATTATTAATCAGCCTGTCAGTTTATTATGGATTTTGGTACCTTTCTTCCCCTTCAAATCTGAGTCCATATTAATTTAGTTTTCATTTCAACACTGTTTAAACACAGAACAAAATTGTTTTGACTAGCATACAATCAAATGCGAGATGTTGAAAGAATTTACCCCAGCAGTCTAGATCTCTGTTGTCTTTCTCTTGTCGTTCTGAGGTGCTGCTCTGTTCCACTGCCTCAGAGCAAGGCGAGTCAGGCCTCAGTTGTGCCAGTGGTGCTCTGGGGCAGTCCGTAGCCTCAATTACTGATCTCCCAAGCTCAAACATGCACCTGCCCTACCCACAAGGGTGACCACAGCAGACATGCCCTTTTGGACAAAAGGTGGGATTTGCCATTTTTATTTGTTGCTAACGAGTCTGGTGCCCTCATCCAAAGACACCGGGGTCACCACTTGCCATGTTCCAAAGAACCAACACCTTCAATCTAACTGCTACCGTTCAGCTCGTCAGTTGTCCCCAGTGTGCCAGGCCCAACCCCCGCCCTGTAGTGTTTCTGGCAGAAGCCCTTGTTTCTTCAGTGTTCATTGGTGCTGCGGAGGTTAAGAACATGAGCCTTGGTGCCAGAGCTGGATGGTCTCCTGGTGTCTCCTTCCTGACTTCCCCAAGCCCCCAGTCTCTTACTTATAAAATTAGAGAACAATGTTCTACTATTTAAGGTTGCTGGAGGTTCAGTGCAGATAGCATGCAGACGTAGAATAGAACCTCCAGTGGCATAGCTTCTGCTGTCCTTAATACCCTTTGCTGTCATTTGGGTCTTGAATGTCACCTAGACATTCAGGAGTTAAAGGCTTTGCCCCCGAGTGATGCTACCAGAAGACGGCACAATCTTTAGGAAATGGGATCCCCTGTGAGGTATGTAGGTCATTAGGGTGTGCCCCTAAAGAGATGGTGGCCTGTGCCTACCTTTCCCTCTTCTTTCTCTTTCAAGTCATGAGACTAGAAGCCTGTTCTATGAGGTGGTTCTATTATTGACCCCTGACACTCTTAAGAGAAGCCTGAAAGTGAGGAGAGACTCTCTCTCCCCCATAGCATGAGCTGGGCCTCTAAAGCCATGCACCAAAGGGATGCTTGTTTCAGGAATTTTGTGAGACTCACCAAAAGCCAGTACCCACCCCTGGCGGCATGCTTCCTGTGCCTAGAGTTGTGCTGCTTGCTGACCCACACTTCCCTCTTTCCTTTGATTGTTTTGAGACAAAAAAGGCTCAGGCAGTCCTCAGCCTCTAAGAGCTGGGTGATTTCTTAATTTTCTAAAAGCTTACCTGATACAGGCTGGCTACTTTGTTAGACTTCTGCACATTTTTCAGTCTTATTTACACAGCAATGCTTTATAAAGGCACCCCCACTCTGTGAGGACACCCCCACTCTGTGAGGACACCCTCACTCTGTGAATACACCCCCACTCTGTGAATACACCCCCACTCTGTGAATGCACTCCCACTCTGTGAAGACATTCCCACTCTGTGAAGACACCCCCACTCTGTGAATGCACCCCCACTCTGTGAAGGCACCCCCACTCTGTGAAGGCACCCCCACTCTGTGAAGGCACCCCCACTCTGTGAAGGCACCCCCACTCTGTGAAGGCACCCCCACTCTGTGAAGGCACCCCCAAAGGCACCCCCACTCTGTGAAGGCACCCCCACTCTGTGAGGACACCCCCACTTCTCTGTGGCAAAGGAGGCTTCTTTGCCTCAGTGATTGAGGCCCCCTCATGCAGCTGTCAAGGACAGGGTCAGTCATTGCTCTGATTTCTGCCTTTTGATTTTATCACAGTTTTGAAAACTATAAACCTCATCAGCCTTGATTTTCTAGTGTCTGTTTTGTGGGCAGGAACACTCTGCAGTGCTTTGCTTGGGCTAATCACTGCAGGGTGGTGGCTGGAACAATAGAAACATGTCTTCCTCTCCCAGAGGCTAGAATCCCTGATCACAGGGTTGGCAAGATGAATGTATTCTGAGGCTGTTTTGTTCAACTTGAAAACGATGCCTTCTCCCTGGGTCCTCATGTCACTTCTCAAGTGCTCATGTCCTTATCTCTCTAATAGGGCACCAGTCATATTGGATTTGCCTATCCTAATGACCTCACTTTAGAATTGTTAGCTCTCTAAATGAGGTTACATTCTGAGGCACTGAGCATTAATTAGGGCATCAGTAGACATGCTGGTATACCAAAGAGGGCTTGTTATAAATACACCAACATCATTGTCACATTCGATGGTGTCGTAAGAGCCTGCTTCTCAACACAACTAGGTGGGCTATAAGGAAAAGGGGCTATGTGTGAACTCAGCGTATGACTGTATGAAGTGTCAAAAGAGGCTGATGGAATAACAAGAATAAGCTATGTTAGTGTTGTAATTTTTATAGTCTATATACACATACACAATGTATAGCATATGTATTAGCATACATAGGGACTACAGTACACATATATATTTAGAGAGTCATGTACAGTGACAATAACTTATATTTTGTATATAATAGTATATGTGGTATGTCTTTAGTAATGTGACTGTAGCATGCTTTACATCTAATATATGTATATATCTATATGAGCATACAGTATACACATATTCAGTCTATTTGTGGAGGCATCTGAAGTGATTATGGTACAGTTCTTGGGCTGCTGGGGATGTCTTCCTTTCTGATTGTAACTCATTATTAAGGTCTTGACATGGCTTTGCCTCATTTCCAGCTTTATGCACTGCAGCCTCCTTAGAGCTTTGAAGCCACCAAGTATACTTCATTTTGCAGTAATGACAACCCCCAGAAAGGGCACAGATTGGATTAGCACTCAGTACTGTTATTTCAACACCCTGGGGAGCCACAGATGTGCTGCACAGCTGTGGAAAGCTGCGTCAGCCCCCACTTACTTCCTTTAAATCAGCAGTGGCCTAAACAAATGAACCCCATTGCTCAGGAATTGCAGCTGGAATCAGTGCCCTGAAAGCTGAAGGCACACAGGACAGAAGGAAAATTTTATGGCTGCCAACAGCTGAAGTTGCAAGGCAGAATTTATTGATTTTTCAGTGTAGCCTTCCAGAGCTCAAATTCCTCACAGAAATTGCCAAATTGTTTTGATGGAAATGCGGTAGCTCTCCCAATCTCCCCAACTTTCTCATATAATTGAAGCTGGTGCATCTGCTTCTCATGTAGCATTTTCAAGTCAAACCAGCTCAATGCAATGCATTTTGGGAGCTCCTAACAGGAGTGAGATGCAATGTAGAATTCCTAAGGAATTCATAGGATAATAAAGAAGTTATATACTTCCAGCTGCCCGGGAGAGGCACTGAGAAAACTGGAAGTGTGTGGTAAGCAGATGGAAAGGAGATATTAATTCTGATACAAGTGTGTGGAGTCATCAGTGAGATATCATTTCCTCCGGAAGAGAATATGGAACCTGGGTCTTCTCAGATTTTATTGCTGCTTTGTTGAGATTATGTAGGGTAGGAGGGGAATTCATCCAGAGGAAGCATGTTGCTGTTGTAGCAATGGTGATGGGGTGAGAGAAGACCTCCTCGTGAGGCAAAGCTCCACTCAGAGGGGAAAGAGAAGAAGCTGAGATGAAATACAATGGGACACTGTTTTCTCCGAGAGTTAGGACTCACCTATGCTGAACACAAACCAGGAGTGGGCGTCCAGTTGCAATAAAAACCTACTAGATACTCGGTCCCTACAGTGACACACTAGACAAGTGATGACCGACAAAGATGAACAGATCTCATTTCAGATAGGAACACTTTTATTTTTTCAAGAGGCAATTTGACAGTTTTTTGACGATATTGATTAGTTTGTTTGCTTTCTGGTTCCTGGGACATTTAAAATGGTTCAGAGTTTACTGTTTATTTATGTATTAGCAATCTACTTTCACTGGTAGTGGCTCGTATTTGTTGGACAATGTCTTAATGAGTTGTTGAAATGTTGCGTTGTACTCAACACTCTGGAAGCTGAAGCAGGAGGATTGGGAGTTCAGAACTAGACAGTGCTAAGGAAAATCCAGACTTGGAAAAAACTGGAAATGAAAATTTAGGAGGTCAAACAAAAACTCGGCAGTAAGCCTCACCGACAGAGAAGATGTGAAGGAGGGAATCTTAGACATTGAAGACTAAGTATATACTGATAGTTTGACATAAGGTAAAGTCACCTGAGAGGAGGGAACCTCAACTAAGAAAATGTCTCCATAAGATCAGGCTGTAGGGCATTTTCTTAATGATTGATGGGGGAGGACTCAGCCCATTGCAGGTGGGGTTGTCTATAGACTGATGGTTTGAGTTCTATAAGAAAGCAGACAAAGCAAGCCAGGGTAAGCAAGCCATAAGCAGCACCCTCCATGTCCTCTGTGCCAATGCCTGCCTCTAGGATCCTGCCCTGTTTGGGCTCCTGTCCTGACTTCCTTCAAAAATGAACAGGGATATGGAAATATAAGCCAAAGAAATCCTTTCATCCTCAATTTCTTTGGTAATGTGTTTCCTCTCAAAAATCATAACTCTAACTTAGACAAGGTAGACCAAATGGACACCTCAGTCAAGAAAATGTTAATGTTAAATAAAAATGTTTAGGCACAGAACATCTTGGAAACATGGGATACTATGAGAAGATCAAATCTAATAGGAACAGAGGAAGGAGAAGAGACCCAGGCCAAAGGCTCAGAAAATATTTTTAACAAAGTCATAGAAAGAAAATTTCCTAACCTAAAGAAGGAGATGTCTATCCAAGTACAAGAAATATACAGAACACCACCTAGACTAGATCAGAGTAGATATTCTCCACAATACATAATAATCAAACACTAATTGTACGTGACAAAGAAAGAATATTAAAAGTTGGAAGAGGAAAAGAGCAAATGATGCATAAAGGCAGACCTATGAGAATAACAACCAACTTCTCAGTGGGAGCTCTAAATGTCAGTAGGGCTGGAACAGAGTGCTGCAGACTCTGAGAGACTACACATGTGAGTCCAGACTACTATACCCAGCAAATCTTTCAATTACCCTAGATGGAAAAGGAAAAGCATTCATGATAAAACCAAATTTAAGTAGTATTTATCCATAAATGAAGCTCTCCAGAAAGTACTATAAGAAAAAAAATAGTGTAGCAGTTAAACACATCCAAGTAAACATATGTAATAAATAGTCCAATAACAGTAAATCAAAACAATAACAGGAATCAATAAACTTAGCTCACTGGTAACTTCCAATCTTAATTATCTCAATTCTCAAAAAGTCAAAAAAATAAAAAAAAGAAAACATAGATTAATAGATTTAAAACAGGATCAATTCTTCTGGGAATCCAAGAAACACACCTTAACATCAAGGACAGATATTAGCTCAGGATAAAAAAATGGAAAATGATATTCTAAGAAAATGTATTGTAGCCATTTTGATATGTGACAAAATAGCCTTTCAACCAAAACTAGTCAGAAGAGACAGGAAGGACTCTACGAATTCTCCGAAAGAAAAATCCACCAAGAGACCATTGCACCAAACACAGGGCACCCAGGTTCATAAAAGAAATGCTACTACAGCCTGAACCGTGTATCGAACCTCACCCACTGAGAGCATAAGAGTTCACTACCCCACTCTCACCAATAGACATGTCACTCAGGCACAAACAGAGAAATTCTGGAGCTAAGTAATATCATAAATCAAACTGATGTAGCAGATATTTATTGAACATCCCATTCTAATACAAAAGAATATACCTTCTCAGCACCTCATGGAACTTTCTCCAAAATTGACCACATACTCGGGCATAAAGCAAGTTCAGCAGATACAAGACAATTGAAATGACACCCCGTGTCCTATCTAACTACCATGGATTAAAGCTGGATATCAACAACAGAAAGTATGCAAACTCACGGAAACCGAACAACTTATCTTTGAGTGAAAATGGGTCAACGCACAATTAAGAAGGAAATCAAAACTTTTTAAAAACTGAATGAAAATGAAAACACTCCTACCAAGCTATAGGACAGAATGAAAGCAGCTCTGAGAGGCAAGATCATAGCACTAAGTGCTTACATTTAAAACAAAGTTGAGGAAATCTCATATTAGTAACTTAATAGCACATCTAAAAGATCTAGAATAACAAGAAAAATAATACCCCAAGAGAATAGTTGGTAAGAAATAATAAATTCAGGGATGAAATCAGTAAAATAGAAACAGCAATGTGGGGATATGTTTCAAGTATAATAAAAACAGTCAGAGATATCAGAGGGATCTACCCACAGTCAGTCTAGGAGGATCACACAGTGGTAACTCACACCTTTAATCCCAGCACAGGGAATATCTGGGAGTGGCGACCTACACCCTTAATCCAATCTGAGTTTGAGGTCATCTTAGTTTACAGAAGGAGTTCCAGGCTCCCAGGCAGGCAGTGGTGGTGCCACACCTTATCTGAGCAAAGAAAGTATTTAAGACAGACATCGAAAGAGAGAGCAGGCAGAAGAAGCCATGGCATACACTGTTAGTCCCAGTACTTGGGAAGCAGAGGCAAGAGAATCTTTGTGAGTTCAAAGCCAGCCTGGTCTTCAAAGCAAGTTCCAGGATAGCCAGGACTGTTCCACAGAAAACTCTGTCTGGAAAAAAACAAACAAAACTAAAAAAATAAAAACAAACCCAACAAACAAACAAAGACAGGAAGAGGTGGATCTGTCCTCTGATATCTCAGACTGTTTTTATTATATTTAAGACATATCCCCACACAGCAACAGTAAAAATACAAAGAATCAATGAAATGAGAAGTAGGCTCTTTGAAAAATATCAGTGAGATTGACAAACCCTTGGCCTAGTTAACTAAAGGCAGAGAGAAAAGCTCCAAATTAACAAACTTAGAATGTAAAGGGGGTATAACAACAGATACCAAGGAAATCTAGAGAATCATAAGGACGTACTTTTAAAACTCGTATTCCACTCAACTGGAAAATCTAAAATAAATAGATACATTTCTTGATATATATGATCTATCAAAGTTAAACCCAGATTAGATAAGCAACTTAAAGAGACCTATTTCATCCAGTGAAATGGGGCAGTAATGAAATGTTTCCCAGCCAACAGAAGCCCAGGGCCATAGGATTCAAAGCTGAATTCCAGACTTTAAGAGCATTATTATTTGCTGCATTGAGTCACTTGAGTAGTTCATTCCAAGCTGACCCTTGGTGTGCTGTGGCTCCTTGCAGCTGGGAGCACATGGCTCAACAGGTAAAGTATGGGAAACTGAGTCTGGATCTTCTTCCGGTTTCATTTTTGCTCCTATGATAAAAATATCCTGACAGAAATAACTCATGGGGAAATGGAGTTTGTTTCAGCTTATATTTCCTGGTTATAGCCTCTCATATCAGAGATATCATAGTGCCAGGAATTCAAAGTAACTGGTCGTATGACATTCACAGTTAAGAGCAGAGAGAGCTGAATGTGTACAGGCCTGCTTGTTTTGTTTTCTCGTCTCTTATATAGTTCAGGGCCTTCTGCTTAGGAATGGTGCCATAACAGGGTCTTTCCTCATCAGTTAACAATCAAGGCAATCCCTTGCAGACATGCCCATAGCCAACCTGATCTAGATAATTCCTCAATTAAGACATTTTCTGGGTAATACCTAGGTTCTAACAGTTCCCTCCCAGGAGGGGGTAAGAAGACACAGAGTCAACAACACAGACCCCAGGTATCAGTTGAAAAGGACTAACTCATTTATTCAATGATGGGGAGAACCTTATATACCCTCCTCCCAGAATCCAGGCTGTGTCTAATCTGCTGACATTGCATGGCTCTCCCTAATTGGCTGGGCATAATCAGATCTGACAGCATCTGTTGCTAGGCAGATTCCCAACAGTAAGGGACTCTGAGCATTGCCTGTTCCTAGGCATATTCCATGCAATCAGGAACACTGTACAGCGACTGTGGCTAGGCTCTCAGGCAGACTCCAGGTTGGCTCATGAGGAAGTATATTATGTTGCATGCCTTGGCAAGTGGTTTGAGGCAATTCTCTTGGTCCTGTGGGCCTGTGCTACTACATGTGTTAAATTGACAATTAAAGACTAACCATCACACATTTCAAACACCCATATTAAACATTCAGGCATGCATCTCCAATCTCAGTACCAAGGTCAGGATAGGCATATACAAGCAGGTCCTTGGAATTTACTGCATAGTCAGATTAGCCAATTAGTGAGCGCCAAATTCAGATGGAGATAACATCTCCCTAGGTTAGGTGGAGAGTCTATACCATCTTCCAACACTAGGTGGAGGGCTGGAGAGATGGCTGAAAAGTTAGGAGCACATGTCCATCTTGTAGAGAGTTTAGATCCACTTCCCAGTACCCACATGATAGCTCATAGCCATCTGTAACTCTAGTTTCAGGGAACCTGATGCCCTCTTATGGCCTCTGTGAGTACCAGGCATGCCTATGGTATACATAGATACATGCAGGCAAATATTCATACATATAAAATTATAATTAAATATGTCTAAAAAGTATGTTAGAGACTATTTTTTTTTAAAATAGAGAGTAATCAAGGAAGACACCCAAATCCAACCTCTGGCCCACATTCACACATATGAATATACAGGCACACATTCATATTACCCCCCCCCCCCCAAAAAAAAACTTACCTACAAAACACACACATACACACACATACACACACATGTGATGATATGTTATATATTTTATAAAATCAGTCTGGAATATCAGAGAAGAGGTCTACCCACAGTCAATCCAGGAGGATCAAAGAGTGATAACTCAGACCTTTAATCCCAGCATGGGGGTATGGGGGTGTGTGTGTGGGGAGACCAGGAGTGGTGACCTATGCCTTTAATCCCAGCAGATCTGAGTTTGAGGTCATCTTGGTTTACAGAGGGAGTTCCAGGCTCCCAGGCAGGCAGTGGTGGTGTCATGCCTTTAATCTTAACCTGGATGTGAAACAACTGGGTGAAGAGGGTATTTAAGGCAAGCATAGAAAGACAGAGCAGGCAGTAGAAGCCACGAGGAGCGAGGCTGAGGAAGCTGGAAGACAGCTTGGGTGAGATCGGACTGTGGTGTTTACTCCCTGACATCTCAGACTGGTTTTTATTAAATTTGAAACATATCTCCACAGCTGTGTGGTGGGGTGACTTGGGGGCTGTGTGGCGGAGTAATGGGGGGCTGTGCAGCGGGTTGACTGGGGGACTATGTTGCGGGGTGGCAGGGTGGCTGTACCATGGTGGGGTGACTGGGGGGCTGTGTGGGAGGGTGACTGGGGGGCTGTGGTAGGGTGGCAGGGTGGCTGTGTGGCTGTGTGGCAGGGTGACAGGGTGGCTGTGTGGCGGGGTGGCTGTGTGGCTGTGTGGCGGGGTGGCTGTGTGGCTGTGTGGTGGGGTGGCTGTGTGGCTGTGTGGCGGGGTGGCTGGGTGGCTGGCCCCTGGCATCCTCCTCTCCTTTTCTGATTCCTCCCTCTCTGTCTCCTCTTTATTCTCTCTGCCTGGAAGTCCCACCCATTTCTCTGTCCTGCCTGGCTTTTGGCTGTTCAGCTCTTTATTAAACCAATCATATTTTAGACAGGCAAAGTAACACAGCTTCACAGAGTTAAATAAATGCAACATAAAAGAATGTAACACCTCTTTGCATCACTCAATAATATTCCAAAGCACAAATGAGCATAGCATATCTTAATCTAGTATTCCACAACAGGGGTCTGTTGCCAAGATAGGCGGCAAGAACAATCTTCCTCCTGAGCAAGGATCCTGAAGAGTACAGGGTTTGTACAGAGCAGGCAAACACCATAGCAGGCAAATAGGTGAAAGGGGTGACGAACCCTCAGGAGAGAGCTCATCAGCCAGGAAGAAATCAGTAGCTTGCCACTAAAGGTTCTTACCAGAGGACTCCATTGTTAGAGGGATCACAGGACATGACAGTTGGCAGAGAAAAGGAGGTGGCTTCAAGTCACAACTATCTGTAATGAGAAATTTCTGGTCTGGTCTAGCCCTGAGATCTGGATCATCAGTCCCAAATAGCCACACAAAGTCTTATATTAATTACATGCCATTCAGTCTAAGGCTCAGGCTCTTGCATCTTAACCTATTTCTACTAATCTATGTTTTGTCACGTGGCTCATGGCGTACCTGTACTTTTACATCTTGCAGCTCACAGCATCTCCCTCCTTCTCCTTTATCTATGCTTGGATTTCCTGCCTGCCGAAAGTTGGCTTGCCATAGGCCCAAACAGTTCCTTTATTATCCAGTGGTATTTCATAGCATACAGAAAGCCACCTCACATCAACGATCACCATGCTATATACCCCTTCTACTTTTATCATCAAAATTTGATATGTTGAAGAATGAGTTGAACAGGTTTGTATGACAGTTCAGAGTCACCAATGAGGGGCATCCCTACTGCAGATTGGTGATGATGGCAAATAGAATGGGGGAGGGGGGCTGGCTTTATCTTATCATCATGTAATTGTTCAGTTTAGAAATGTCAGTGGCCCAGTTTAGAAATGTCATTGGCCTTCTCGGCCTCCTCCTCCTTGCCCAACATCAGAGAAGTAGACCCAGGGAAGGAGGTGGGAAGGGAAGCTGTATTCCCCCCCCCTCCCCCCAATTTGTGAGATTTGTGGTTACTTCACCTCTTGCAATTCTGTGTGAATGGTGTCACCTTGGTTGTTTGAGATCCTCTAGGATAAGACTATTTAACCCCCAGGGTCAGCAGAATCCACAAAACAGTGCTTCACCTGTAACCAGTGTGCTGGGCTTG
Organism: Phyllotis vaccarum; assembly: GCA_033318265.1. Classification (NCBI taxonomy): domain Eukaryota; kingdom Metazoa; phylum Chordata; class Mammalia; order Rodentia; family Cricetidae; genus Phyllotis; species Phyllotis vaccarum. The sequence continues at coordinate 58,864,846 of JARWLC010000005.1, forward strand.
CCTTTGGAGAGCTCAACATTAGCCAGGAAGTTCAAGGCAAGAGGTGCTCCAGAGGTTAATCCCCGGGGTCTCTTCGAACAGACATACTGCTGTTGCAGAGGATTAGACACATGCATATGTGAATGTGGGGGGGGGGGTGTGAGACTGAGTTTGACATCACACATCACAAGTTCAAGAAAATGATGGATGCGAATATTTCTAGGGACAGAATTTAGTATTAGAAGCAAGGTTTGTGCTGGTCTATCTGAAATGAGTGAGTCTTTCTAATTTGGGCTGGTTTCTCATAAGTTTCTCTGGGAAGTCTTATCTGAAATGAAATATCAAAACCAGGACAGCCCGAAGGAGGGTTGACACAGCCCTGCCTCACCAGCCGTGCAAATCTGAGATCCAGGGAATTTTTCTCGGCCCAGAGGGATGTGTCTAGAAACTCAGCAGTCACAAAAAACCCAAGACAGTAGCTCTCATGAAGATTGGAGATGTGGATAAGCTTGGGTGTAAACAGAGCAGAAGAACGCTGTATTCAGAGATATTAGAGAAGTTAAGTATTCATGGGAAGTGGGAGAAACTCCTGAGAGGGGTTTCCCAAGGGAGAAACAAGGGCTCAACAATTTAACTACCTCATCTAGGATTTTTTTTTTTTAAACTCATGCTGGAAATGAGACAAAAATTGTTGCGATTCGTTAGTGATCTGTTCATGTTGTAAGCTGAGCCAGTTAGGAAGTGATTCACTCTGTGCTTGTTCTTCGGGCTAACCAGGGAGACCATCATGCTCTGTTCTTGGCTCCAGTTAGAGGTAGTGCAGCATCCCTCTGTCTAGCATGTACTCTGTTTGCTGCTGACCGTCATTGACTGCCAGCCAGGGTTTGCTAGCCTTTGACCTTGTAGTGTCTGCAGGCTGCTAATCAGACTGTGTGTGTGTGTGTTTTTTTTTTTTTCATTTTATTATTATTATTATTTTTTATAAAAATGTCCCTTCCCTCCTCCCAATCCCTCCCAGTCAGCCTTCAGCCTCCCCTCTCCCCCATCTACCCATCCCCTCCCCTAAAAGGGGCAAGAAGTCCCAAGGTGGGTCAGCTCAGCATGGCAGACTGTGTATTTTTTATTTTTTCTCATTTTGCTCTGGCTTACTCTACTGCAAAGCTGGCTCCCACCCCAGCTATGAAGCTATGGTTGTCTTGGCTACCTTGTGTGTGATTTCACATCTATGCAGGGGTCTGAGTAGGCTTTTTCTGGAAGTAGGTGGGAATGTCTTGTCTGTTTTTGCAGGCAATTTAGTCTGTTACAATCAGCTGCATTAGAAGCAAGGATATCAGAAAGGGAAGCAGTGCTTGCCTGTGTTCCCCGGGATAACTCAAGCCAGCAGGCCTGTTGACAATGACTTCCTGGTGACATCCTTGGGTCTCTTCTTTCCAGGAGACTGTCTCATACCCAGCTGTAAACCATCTTATCTTCCTCAGTGTTCCAGACTCCATTGTTTTAACCCCAACTTTCCATTTATTTATTTATATTTATTTTTGAGATTATAATTTAACTACAACATCTCTCCCCTCTTATTTTCTCTTTCCATATTCTCCCACATGCCCCTCCCCAGTTTCCTTCAATTTTATGGCTTCTTCATTCATTAATTGTTATTGTGTGTGTATACATACACACACACACACAGAGTTGAAAATTTCTCTGTCCTGCCCGGCTGGTCCTGCACAAAGGCTTATATTAATTATAATCTGTTTGGCTTGTGGCTCAGGCTTATTACTTGCTAACTCTTACAGTTAAACTAACCCACAATTCTTATCCATGTTTAGCCATGTGGCTTGATACCTCTCCTAAGCCCAGCATTCTCATCTTCCTTCCTGACTCTGGCAGGCGTCTGCCCTGCTCTTTCTTTCCCAGAATGCTCCTTGTCTGGTTGTCCCACCTACACTTCCTGTCTGCCTAGCTTCCGGCCAATTAGCATTTTGTTAAACAAATATTTACAGTGGTCAGTATTTACAGAGTACAAGATCGTAGTCCCACAGAGCACACACACATATTTGTATATGCATATATATTTCTAAGTATAACCCACTGGGTCTATTTAATGTTACTTGTTTGTATGTTTTCAGGGCTGACCATTTGGTGTTCTCTTCCCTGGGGAGGAAGAGGTCTCTTCCCCTCCCAGCTCTCCTCAGTTGTCTCTAGTTCTTTGCATAGGGTGAAGGGCCAATGGGATTTTCCCTGTTCTGTTTGGCGTGTTCACATGCATCGTCCTTGTTTAGCTCAGGTTTGTATGCTCATCTTATAGGTTTCTCTTCTAACGTTCCTGGAGTCACAGTCTTACCACAGACTCCTGCGATCCTCTGCCTCTCACAATCTTTCTGTCCCTTTCCCCTCAAAGTTCCATGAGTCTCAGGTGAGGGAGTGTTTTGTAGATGTATCCACTGGTGCCGGGCTTTACAACTCTGCAACTGGTTTTCTGTAATGGTCTCTGTCTGCTGCGAAGATCAGTTTTCTTGAATGAGGAGTGCTGAGTACACTTATATTTGGGTACAGAACAAATGTTTAGATCATTATTAGGTATTATTATCCTAGTGTAGTAAATTAGTGGTTATAGATTCTTCTCCAATAACCATGACTTCACCAGCACCGAGTGACTGGATAGGTTTTCCATACCAGGTGTGTTTTCCCTCCAGTACAATTAGAGGGGTGTTGGTTACAACCAAGATATGCACGCCACTACGGCACCCTTAGCATATCACACCATGCTGGTCATTAAATGATGTCCTAACCTTCTTTCTAACATCTGTTTTCACAATATCAACTATTGTTAGCCTAGAGGGTTTTGTTTTTGTTATTGTTACTGCTGTTTATCGGTATTGTTTTGTTTTGTAATTTTAAAAACAACAGGCTTTTCCTCCACTTCCTTAGTGAACTGGCTCCTCTTCACCTGCAGAGACCCTGAAAACAGTGCTTACTAGCTAACCCCCCTACTCCCGACCCCAAGTTGCAATGGGTAGTGAGTCTTCAGTACCTATTGGTACATCACTAACTTAAACCTTCAGGCACAGGAGACCAGCATGTGCAGAGGGAGCAATTTTAAAATGGATGTGATTAAATCTTAGCAGCTGAAATGGAATCATTTTAATAATAAATGTTTGGAAAGCTATTAAATGGATGAAAAAGTCTGCTGGGGAACCTGATACTCAGCAGAAAAGTTGATTTTGACTACTTTTATATTATATTAAAAAAACCAATCTGCTCCATGTGTCTCTCTCTACCTCTTTATATATTTAACTTAATTTTAAAATGTGCTTGTTGGTACTAGGTAATCTTCCTTCCTGGGGCCTTATACACACTAAGCATTCTCTCTTCAGCTAAGCTGTGCCCCAGACATTACCTGTATTTCACAAGTTGGAGCTACTCAACAAAATTGCACTTCTCAACAAAACAAAGATACTGAAAACAGTCCATTGTATAATCAAGAGCTGTGGATCATGCCAGGAAACACTGGGGATCTCAGTGATGCTTTCCCAGTGACAGCTGCTTGCCCCTGAGCCCTTGTCCTACTGGCTTGATCTCCATGGATTCTCGACCAACACGAATAGGTCTTGTCCTGTCCAGGCTCCTGCCTCATGCCTGACGTGGGTGTGGGGTGGGCATGCGGTGTCGAAGGATTCCGGTGCCTATGGAGACATGAGCTTTAGAAACTGATTCTGTAGGAGCCTCAAGCTCCCTCTCCCAAGGCCACGTCTAAGGCTGGGCAGCTGTGCAGAGAGTGGGTTCCTGTGCAGAGCAGAATCCTTTAAGGAGACTAATTGCTTTTAGAATAGGTCTTTCAAGGGAAAGGGGGAAATGCCTTCTCATAAAAGAAAATGGATTCAGTCTCTGCTCAGAAAGCACATCTCCTGCCCAGCAGGTACCCAAACACAGATGCTCCTTTCTCTTTCCCAGCTGGGCATTAAAGGAGGAAGGAAGGGCTTTGGGTCCTTCCCTCACAGTGGGGTGCAGAGTCTCCTTTTCCCTGAGATTCCTTTGGAGGAGAACAGCTATCTTAAAGAAAATGTAAAAGATTCAAACTTTATGAAGCCTAACTCAAAATAGAGTTTTTAAAGGTGACTTTCACAGTCGATCCTAGAACCAAGGCTGTTGCCCACATGGTGCTATTCCAGGGTTTTCACATCAGTTACAACTAAGCTTGACTGAGACAGAAAGCTGCCCATACAGTAGCAAAAGCAAGGGGTCTTTCTCATTCAGTGAAAGTGTGGCTTGTGCGGTTCAGGGCCTCCCAGGTCCCTCTGGCTTCTGGCTCCTCCTTTGTTTTAGCATAGACTGCTTTTGCCCCAAGTGGGTGGGAAGTCTGTACCTCTTCTGTCCTTGCTGCCCCAAAGGTGCAGGCCACAAAATGTCAGTAGATTACAACAGTGCAGGGCCATGCTCCAGTAGCCACACACCTGGGCATCCAGCAAATGAACTGAAACCTTAACTACACACAGAAGCCAGGACATGGATGATGCCATTAGCTTTCTCCACCATTGCCAAAGCTCTGAGCCAGTCAGGCCTCCTTCAGGAGGTGAAAGGGAAACTGGATGTGGTTCCCATGTTAGTAACAGTGGAAGGGTTTTTTGGGGGGTGGGGTGCAGAGGATCATATCAAGTTCAAAGTCAGCCTAGTCTATATGCTGGGGCTACATAGCAAGACCCTGTTTCAAAAGACCAAAGGGAAGGGGGCTAGAGATACGATTCAGTTGGCAAAGTGCTTGCCTAGTGTGTATGAAACATTGGGTTCAGATCTTAGCACCACATAAACTAGGTGTTGCGGTGCATACCTATAATCACACCACTCAGTAGCTGGAGGCAGGTGTTCAAGATCACTCTCAACTATACAACAAGTTAGAGGCTATCCTGGGCTACATGAGACTCTGTCTCAACCTGCCCCTATCTTACCCTGCCCAACAGCAACAGAAACATGCACTAGTAGGAGAAGGGCTAATCCACAGTGGTACTTCCAAACACTGGAATATTATTCAGCCCTGAAGAAGAGAAAAGAGATGGAGGGACTGGAAAAGCACATTTCAGAGCAAATGAGCCTGATCCGAAGGCACATTGCTGGAACCCAACCATCTGCCATGCTAGAAAAGATAGATCTTTGAACAGAGAACAGATCAGTGGCTGTGAGTACTGGCAGGAGAGAGAGATATGGGGACCACAGAAAGATTTAGGATGGTGCACTATTCTGTGTGCCACCACAGAGGTGGACACATCTAGCTAGTGTGAACCACAGAACCTACTAACTGAGACTGACTCCTCCTCTATGCTGTGGATGAGCATAATGCTGGGTGTAGGCCCAGAGAAGATAACAAATGTATCCATCTGGTGGGGGTGGGGTGCCGGCCATCGATGGGGTGAGAGAATGGATGTCTTTGCATGTCTGAGGGAGGAGGAAATGTAGAGATTTTCAGTATTCCCCTCAAAGTTTTACTTTGAATCTAAAATTGCCTTTTTAAAAAATTTGTGGTGTATGGGTATTTGGGGCTTGGTGTTTTAAGTGAATGAGGAGATGAGGCCCTTAACAGACCTGAGGACCAGGAGGAGGAGCTGAGGAGTATGGTAATACATTGTTTGTGATCTAACAAAATAAAAATCGCTTGAAGATCAGAGGGCAGAGCCAGCCACATAGTTAGTCATAGAGGCCAGGCAGTGGTGGCAAATACCTTTATTCCTAGCACTCAGGAGGCAGAAATCCATCTGGATCTCTGTGCGTTCAAGGCCACACTGGGCTACATCAGATCAATCCAGTCTAAAAGAGAAACAGAGCCAGGCAGTGGTGACACACACCTTTAATCCCAGCACTAGGAAGGTTGAGACAGGAAGTGATATGACTGAGCTGAGAAAAAATATAAGGCAGCAGGAGACATGAGTTCGAGTTCAGCCCTTCCCTTCCCCTTTCGGCTGAGAACTCAGAGGCATTAAGTCTGAGGATTCATGGAGGCAGGCTCTTCTCCCTTTAGCTGGAGGATTCAGTAGTGGTGAAAATTTTTTCTAGTGGCCTGTTCCTTTGTCTCTCTGATCATTCAGCATTTACCCCAATATCTAGCTTTGAGTTTTTATTATAAGATCAATTAGGATTCATGTAATAGAGAAGAGCTGAGGGAGAGTCCTTTGTGATACATAGTTGTTCATAGTGTTTGGTGGGGTAGATTTTGAGGCATAAGAAAATGTCATAACATGTGTGTGTGTGGCAGGTAGCTGAAAATTGAGGTGTAGCTCTTACAAAAATGGGATGGAATGTGTGGGAGAGACTGGGAAGACACACGGGACAGTTCAAGAAAACTAAGATGTATAGAATGGTAAATCTCAGAGCACAAGCTGGGGTAGGTGCAGGGCAGAATATGGTGAATAGAGTTGCCTAGGGCGGTAAATAGGACCCATCTGCCGTGTCAGGGCTAGGGAGGACCGCAAGGGTACCATTTCTGGTAAGCGCATCACTGGGCAGAGGAGATAGTTCTGATGACAGGGCAGAGCCGTGAGTGCCAAATCTCACCAGAAAGGCCAGTGGGTCCCCACAGGTCTGCAGCAACAGCTTGGGTTGTAGTCAGAAGTTTGCTGACCTGCCCTAGCCTTGAGATCCAGACCCACAGTCCCATAGCTGTTTAGTCCTAAATACTCACATAAAGGCTTATATTAATATTAATTACAAGCTGTTTAGCCTATGGCTCGGACATATTACTGTCTAACTCTCATACTTTAAGTTAACCCATATTTCTTATTTATGTTTAACCTCATGGCTTGGTGCCTTTTCTCAGAGCAGCCTTCTCAGAGCCATTGGCCAAAGCAGCTTATTTATTAACCAGTCGTAATACAGCATATTCAAAACATACAGAAAGACACCTCACATCATTGGATGATGAACACAGACCCAAAAAGCCACTGAGATTTATAACTAAGATTTATAACCTCCAGGGCCCCGGACAGGTGTGAGCAGGGTGGTATTTGGTAGAGGAGGCCCATTTCTCAGGATGTGGAATGTAACTTTTGGAAAGGAAATAAGACGTGGCTCAAATCAGTTTCCTTTGCTCCATCGTTTGGATTTCAGCCTTCCAACCACAGCCAAGAATGAAAGCTTTGGCCGTAGACCCATTTTTCTCATTATCTTTGTTCCTTTGTGCCTTTGTGTCTTATCCAATAAGGAAGAACCTTGATGAAGGAATGGGTAATTCTGGCCCTGAGTGGGTCCAGGCTAGCTTCTGAGAGAGGTACAATGCAAGGTCACTTGGGGCCATTTGAGAAGTTAGAAAAGGTTTGGATCATGGAAACCTGTAAGAGGCTACACATCAGAGGATGTGAGGGAGACTTAGCTCACTGCTGTCTGAAGCTATGGGATGAAGCAAAGCATCTTACAGGAGGTCTGGGAGTATATGAAGGTCTTAGGTCAGAGGGCCAAAGGCTACTGCAGGGCATTAGGCAGTGGCACGTTGGGACCCTAATGTGTTAGGCAAGGAGATGGTTCAAAGATGGCAACCCCTATAGATATGAGGGATTGGAGAGTAAGAAGAAAATGGTTAGGGAAGGATTGCTCAGAGCTGGAGATTTGAGGAGCAGTATCGAATAACAGACCGTGTTAGGGTCTGGCTTCACTGTGATGACTTATAGGGAAAAATGAAACAAAACTAGGGTTGAGGGAATGATGGTGATTATCACAGCTGTGACTTCCTGTCTGTAGGAAGGTTGAGGCTGCGTTAGGAGAGCTGGCTTACCCACCTCCCCATGCTTGAAAACTGTGGCCTTGTTTCTAAAACCTCAGGGCTTTGACACAAATTATGTAACTGAAGCCTCAAAATGACTCACTGAGGTCCGTGTTACAGGTGATGGACCATTCCTGCTCACAGTGACAGCTTGGATGAGGGAGGCATTCAATGCTAAAATTCTAAATTTTGTAAATTAAAGAGGTAGTTATTTATTTTAAGTGTATAAGGAAGGTGATTCTAAAATTTTTGGTTAAATGGCAAACAGTAATGGTAGCTGAATGAATGCATGAATGAATATCCACATCGTTGAAGAAAGGAGTGTGGAGACATGTTCCTCTGGGCTTTCGGGTACCTCAGCAAGTCAGTGGGGGTGGGTTCACAATGCCTGCCTCTCTTCTAGCTGGGAGAAGCTAGAAAATTGGAGCTTTGCAGCTGCAGAGACTGGCTGAGGAAGCAGAGGGGACCAGACAGATGGGAGCCCTGTGCAGCACAGGCTGGGACAGTGGTTAGTCCTACCTCTGCCCAAAGTGTCTGGAGAAGCATGTAGATGGGGTGCCCTCTCTTCCTATGGCTGCCACTTCTACCCTTCAAGCCACTTGGGCTGAAGGAGTGACCCAGGTGGGAAGGTGACTTTAGGAATCTTCTCTAAATATTTCTTCGTTTTCTTTGAGAGTCTGCACCAAGGTGACAAATTACCCCGTTTCCTCAGTCATATAGGCATGTCTATACATACATGTAAGTGTATGTGTGTATGTGTACATATTTACGTGTATGTATATTTATATTTATAGTTCTGTAAAGCTGCTTCCCTTTCCCTTGCAGGATTTTAGGATATTGAATTAGAGCAGTTATAATTTCCTTTATATTGCTAGATATGAATGTCCTTTATATTGTTAGATATTTAGACACTCTTTTTTTTTGATCCTAACTTTCTATTTATAGTTGCATAACCTGTAAAACCTCAGAATAATACATGGAAGAGAAATGCCTTCTTGTTCTGATAGAATCTTGCTTGAAAGGGGCACCAAGTTTGTTGTGTTTGGTAGCAGTGGCCAGCAGGCGGCACTAGAGCCCTCCTTCAGGGAGGCCCCTTGGCCCCCGTGTCTCCCTAACGGGACCATTTCTGGCAGACCACACATACATGGGATGTGTCCTATCCAGAAGCTCTGGGCTCAGGACGAGGGCAGGCACAACTGACTTAAGGGGACTTCAGATTTATACCAGACACAAAACGTACATGGTTATTGTCACAGACATTACCAAAGGAATGGAACTGATGGATGGGGCTACCAGGCACCTGGAGGTGAGGTTTTGTCCCTTTATCAATTAGCTTGTCACCTCACACATTGTCACCTGAAAAGTGGGAACCTCAATGAGAAAATGCCTCCATCAGCTGCCTGTAGGCATGTCTCTGGGACATTTTCTTCATTAATGATTAATGTGGTGGGGCTTAGCCCACTGTGAGCCTTGGGTGGTATAAGAAGGTGGCTGAGTAAGCCGTGGAGAGCAGGCCAGTAAGCAGCACCAATCCATGGCCTCTGCATCAGCTCCTGCCTCCAGGATCCTGCCTTGAGTTCCTGCACTGACTTCTCTTCATGGACTCTGATTGGGATGCATAAGCCAAATACACCCTTTCCTCCCAGTGGCTTTGGTCACGGTGGTTATTATAGCAACAGAATGTCAACTAAGACAGTCCCAAATGGGGCATTCAAGGAGGGTGCCATGGGGCACTGGAGGGGCATATCCGCTGTCACCGAGTGTTCCTTGGATGTCTGTCTGAAAGGAATATAGTACTCCTGATCATGGCACGCCACCTCTACAAAAGAAAGCAAGTGACTGGGACACTCACGACAGAGGTCTGTGGGACCAATGCCACCGCTCATGTTTGCATGCATTATTTACTAGATGGGATCATGGCATTTATAGCCAATTTACAACTAGCCCTCTATGCTCTAAACTAGAAGAAGCCTTTGGCAAAAATGGGAATAATATACTTATGTATAATTTTTATGCTCAGGTTCCTGATCCTTCCTAAATCCATTTGTTGCAATAATTAGTGGTGACAAAGTATATTGCCCCTGAGAATTTCCCCCAACATTAATTTTGCCTGTTACTCTCTTAAGTGTTCCCAGGCACAGGGGAGGTAGAACCCAGCAAAGAGCAGACACATGAAGGAATGGGACCTGGAGTGGGGGAGGGGAGCCACCGTCCACATACTCCCAGAGGTCTTGACATTCAGGCCTGGAGTTCATCAGCTGTGGTTGCTGCTGTAGGGGTGTGCGATGGAGCAGCACTTCATAGTTTGTTTAAATTACTAATATTTTTAGATTTCTTTTTGAATATTTTACCTGTGTGTATGCATGTGTACCACATGCACTCTGGATGCCTATGAAGGCCAGGAAAAGGATTCTGATGCCCTGGATCTGGAATGGGTGGTTGTGAGCTGCCACATGAGTGGTGGGAACCAAACCTAGGTCCTCTGAAAGAGAGAAAGATGCTCTTAACCACCAAGTCATGCCTCCTTGTTTCGTTCTTTGATGCTGGGGTTGATCCAGTGACCCATGTGTGCCAGGTGAATGGGTACCACTGAGCTATGTCTACTGCCCTCCATGGTTGGCTTGACTTGCTCTGATTGTTTTTCCTGTATTTCTGCTCAGGTGTCTGATAGTTGACAGATGAGAGAATTCATCCCTTACAGAGAAAAGGGACTATAAAGAACATACCTTTCTCCTGCTTTTCCAAGAATGAAGATATAAGCCATGTACTTAAGGCATTGTTGGCAAAACCCAGACATCTGGTCTCTCCTGGGGCATTCTAGATGGAGGAGTGGAATCTTCTGCTGTGACATCTTTGGGGGGGTCACTTATTTTGGTGGACATCTTGGGGGACATCTCACAGAGAAAGGTTGAAATGCTGATATAGGGGTGGGCTGCAAAGCAGTCCCCATGGGGCAAGTATACTAAAGCAGGGATACCTTGGAGAGCAAAGACAGAAGCTCTTCTAGGGATGGAGGGCACTCACTCTTGCCTCACTGACATTTGGCAGTGATGTACTGGCTTCCTGTCCCTGCCATTACCTCCAAGGCAGCTTTCCTCTCTGACATTAGCATGCTGTTTATTGCTATCAGCTATTGACCTGGAGTCATACTTTGGGCTGGGGGCGGGCTGCAGGGGCTTTTTACTAGGAATCAGATTTGCAGAAAGCATCCTCTTGAATTCCAAGCCTGTAGCTCTGTAGTCACTGGCTTGACCTTTGAAGCCAAGTTTCTTGGTGCCACACACACCGCCACCAGCAGCAGCATAGGCTTGTAAAACCTAAGCTGAGGACCAGCTGGACTCTTGAATTAGCCTTCTACAGCCATTGATCTTGAGGCCTCCCCAACTACTGTTTGAGCCAATTCTGGCCATAACCTGTTCTTAGAAATGAAAATTGATTTCAATTCAGCCATTCTCACTCATATATATTTTATTTTCCATGCTACAATAGAAGCAATAGCAACATATTTGGATAAAGTTTAAAACATGATTGATAAAGTTTAAAATATTCATTAAATAGCCCTTTTTAGAAGTTGGCTTACTCCTGGTCCAGAATTAAAAGAGACCATGTTTTTATTTATTTACATTGGAACAGAATTCAGAGTCTTAGGAAGTCCAAAGTGTTTGAGGCAAGGTGGAGTCTCAGGTTCTCCTCAGGATGTTGGCGAACCAGAGGCTGACCAATGGTGATAGATGAGGAGGAGCCGGAAGGATAGTACCTGAGGCTGCATCTGAGCTTTTGTTGGCTTTTCCAGAGGGCAGAAAACTCTGAGTAATTTAGGCAAGAAGCACCATGATGCTGGGCAGGGAACAGTGTGTGCCCATTCCTTTCTTTCCCTAAGATAAACAGAATGCAGGGACAGTTTGGCATTGCCACCAATGCAGGGCACTGGCAATAGGGAGGTTGGGCTGTAGTCATAACCTCACCAGGAGGTCTAACCACCATTCACACAGTGGCAGCAACGGACAACAGATGGGAAAGCTTGCGTGGCTGTACTACTCACTTTCCCTAAGGCTTCTGTGCACCAGAGTTGGCTGTCTGGGGCGGCATAGTTATTTCCTACTTTGGGGAGTAGGACACTTGCTCATATGTACAATCAAAAGGCCAGCCAAAAGTGTTCCAAACATTTGAACTGTTTACTAGAGACAGCACTGCGGAAGATGGCTCTGGTCTTTTGTGGAGACCTGAGGGCATGCAGCCCTTGGAGTGTGCTTTTTAAAGTCAGATAACCTCATGCTTCATTTCGTAACCTGTTGCTTGCAACTGCACACAATGAGTACTCATACACCAATCAGTCCAGAGGGGACGGTCTGCAGGCTTGCTTATTCCCATGAACATGCTGTGGAAGAGTGTGAAAAACTAGGTTTCATAACTCAGACTATTTTGTAAGTGTGAAAAGCATTGGTTACTCATGCTAAACCCTGATAAGGCTTATTAGCCAGTTGTGTGTAAACCCAGGTTTGCAAGTGCTGAACGGCTTCCAAGCAAGGTATTCTTCTGTCTGATAGAGGCTGGCAGCTGTCCTATGAAGCTATCAGATCCTCTGGAAGCAAGAATTCAAAATTCCAGGTCTTTGGCCCCTGTGTGACTGTCTGTGGGAATCAGACGTGTCTCCTGTACTGCACTCTGAGCTCTGCTAGGAGTCATGTGGCGTCATGTGGTGTCCTTTTCCTGTTCAACATTCTGGCTTTAGATACTCCACTTTCATAGTATGAACAATTGCCAGGTCAGCTCTGGCAATGTTTTTTTTTAAATTTCAAATAATTATATGAAGCATTAAATCATATAATTGAGCATTAAAAATATATTACATAGATTTTATGATTTAAGCGTGTTGGAAATTTATTCCATAAAATGTCAGTTTTTTTCTTTTTTTCTGAGTCTTTAGAAATATGTCACCTATTAGTTAAGGATAGATGGCATGACCAACATGTTAACAACCACCCTGTGAATAAAGAGTAGTGGGCAATGGTACCCGAGTTTCTGTGACTGAGTCTGTCTGAAAACCAAGACATGATCAAATGTAGAACTCTTCCATGTCACTTTCCTCGGGACCAGCTGTTGTTGGGGGCGGCAGCACGTCTTGGCCACCCTGTGTGGCTTTGGAGTCATGACAAGGGGACTGTGAGGATGACTCTGTGAGCAAGGAGACACCAGAAGCCAAGAGGGCAGTAGCAGTTACTTCTGCAGGGCTGGGAGACCCTTCGGTGAAGAAAGAGTGGGAATCCCAGGAGGTGTCTGGGCTCACCCCACTGGCAGCAGGCAGTGGTCCTTCCTTGGGACTCTTGTGAGCTGGCAAGCGGCTACTACATCTCTTGGAGGGGAGGGATGACTCCACTGTGTTGCAAAACCTACTGGGTGCAGAATATGCAGAGACTACAGACAGGTCTGAAGAGGACAGCCGCAAGCCTGTGTCCACATCTGTCTCCTGGGCCCCCTCTAAGTCATCAATGGACAAGAGGTGGCTGGGCCTCCACTCTGATGCACTGTGTCTCTGGGAACCAGATAATAGTGGCTGTGGTTCCGTTGGGGAGGGACCTCCACTGGGCAAACAAAATAAAGACTTGCTTCTCTTGAATGACGAGGCAGGGTTGGGGATGCTTGATGATAGGGGACACTCCTGCTTATTCCTGGGAAGCAGGGCCACCTGGCTGGACCCCAGGAGTGGACTGTTCTGCAGGGCTGTCTGGGTGCTGCCTTGTGCTGTGCTTGGTGTGTCAATGGTTGTTGACGGAGTGGAATAATGAGGCTTCTTCTTAGAAGAATGATGTGCTCTGCTGTACTTGGGGACCTTCTTGTGTGTCCTCTGTGCCTGTAGAGAGAGGTCTCTATTAGTCAGAGGATACATTGGGGCTTACTGTTAAATGAAGTATCCAATATATTGCCAGTCATTGAAAATTACCAACTCTCTCTGTCTAGGAAGCTACCCAAAGACTAAGAAATACAGCCGACTCCTCGTTGTGACAGGGAACTGAATTTTGTAAAGTCCACATGTGAATGTACCAAGGAATGAGGGTCCAGATAAGCAGACAGATGGAGATGAGAATCCTTAGACATCTCCCCACACTCCCCAAAGCTCTGCTACCTCTGTTTTTGCTATCCAGCTTGGAGCACACAGCAAGGATAGATAGATAGATAGATAGATAGATAGATAGATAGATAGATAGATAGATAGATAGATAGATAGATAGATAGATAGATAGATAGATAGGTAGATAGGTAGGTAGATAGATAGATAAGTAGATAGATAGATAGATAGATAGATAGATAGATAGATAGATAGATAGATAGATAGATAGATAGGTAGGTAGGTAGATAGGTAGATAGATAGGTAGGTAGGTAGGTAGGTAGATAGATAGATAGATAGATAGATAGATAGATAGATAGGTAGGTAGGTAGGTAGGTAGGTAGGTAGGTAGATAGATAGATAGATAGATAGATAGATAGATAGATAGATAGATAGATAGATAGGTAGGTAGGTAGGTAGATAGGTAGATAGGTAGGTAGGTAGGTAGGTAGATAGATAGATAGATAGATAGATAGATAGATAGATAGATAGATAGATAGATAGATAGATAAGAATAAATGTCTACACTCGTTGACATTTCTAAGGGTTTCTCATTCTTCACACTAGTCTGTTGGGTACATTTCCTTGTTGACTTTAAGCCATATGATTTCCTGTTGCAGTGAGGAACCAGTTGTATCTCCTCACCCCCAGACTGAAATACAAACAATTTGACATCATATCAGCATGGGATCAGATGCCAGAATGAATGATTTCCCAGATGTCTTGTGATTCTTCCTGGAGAGACATGAACAAACAAGTATTTAACCCAGATTATGGTGCTGATGACAGATTAAGGAAATGGTCCCACCCAAGTCTAGCTTGGTGGGCCAATGAGATTTTTGGGGCTACATATAGTAGCTAGAGACACTTCATGGCAGCATCTCACTGAAAAAGCCCAGCCCAGCATAGGTGAAATGACGCAACAATGCATCCGTGGCGATCTGTGGAAGCTCCATGGAAGACAGTCTCCCCAGCATCAGTTGATTTTATAACCTTGGAAAGGGCCCTGTGACTCTTTTAACTTTCTGAGTGTCCTGAGAGATTTAACTTTGGGCAATTACCTGAGGCTCCTTCTAGGGACTGTTTCTATTCAGAGAAAATAGTTTCTCAACACCAAGACACAATCTAGTATGGTATGGGTAGTATGTTTTCCACAAAAAAGAGGGCAAGGGCATGAGTGTGTGTGTGTGGGGGGGGGGGGGGAGGGGTGTCTGCATTTATTTGCATGCTGATAGGAACTGCAGATTCCTTTCTACATTTTATCTTTCAGGAATTAGGTACAAGAAGGGGAATTGTTGCTTCCGGCTGCATTGTGAGGACACTTGGTAGGGAAGACAGTTTAACCCTCCAACCCTTCACTCTGCTCGGCTTTTACACACCAGCCCTGCTCAGCTTAGCAGTTCACCAGGACCTGGTACCTTTTGCACGGAACCGACACTCTGCTCTGCTTCTTTCCAATTATTCCTCTGTTCCAGAATCAAGGTTACAATGTGAAGTTTCAGTTTAACGATAGGTTTGTGGACAGTGGGTCTGGATTTATTTAGAGAGATGTACATGATTTATGAATGCATAAAATAACAAAAAGTTTCCACCAGGGCTTCACCTCTAGTGCCTGCGGCTGTCCTCAAACCTGTCTGTCATCTCTTTTAGGAGCTAGAAGGGGTATGCCTTTCCTTCTGTCAGGCCGAGACATTCATCTTCATAATAGACACTCTCACCTCCATTAATGAGAAACCTGGTTTCCACAAGTCACCTAGGAGCTATTGTTCAGTGGGATATGCATCCTTTGAGTACTTGTCATGGGCAAATTGGGTAGCTACATGGAAATTATCCTGGCTTGACCACATGAATTTATTTTTTAAACATTATTTTAAGGACAGAAGTCAAAACAAATAAAAGACTAGACAATGTGATGGTTGGCACCTGAGGGCACTGGAAGAGAGTTCCTCTTCCCAGGGCGGGAGAGTGGACATCAGTAGAGGTGGGTTCCAGATTGCATACAGGACATGGCATGTCAAAATTAGATGGCTTTCTGGCAGGATGGTGGTGTGCTGCAGGGAAGAGGGTTGGATGGGGTGGGGGTGGGGGCCCTTTCAGAAGTCACTGCATGATGCTCCAGTTTTAGGTTCTTAGGCTCCACCTGCACAACACACACAGCCACTCCTCAACCATGGATTCAGAGGAGCAGAATCTCCTGGGATGTCTGCTTGGCATTTCCGTATTTCTCAGTCTGCAGCCTGTTTGGCTTTTGTTCCCATGACTTGCTGATCTGATTCCATCTCCTAGGCTCTGCTTATCACACTGGCATCCCAAAGCTGTTTTTTATTAAGTGTAGCTTAAGGAATAAAAGTCAATCAGCTGCGGCAAGACTTCTGCAGGACCGCAGGAATGGCTCAGGTGGCAAAGTGCCTGCATGCTGCACAATGACGGGGACCTGAGTTTGGGTCCCTAGCAGCCTAGTAAGAAGACAAGTATTAGTCTGCCACCCCAGTGCGGGGAGGGAGATGGGCAGACCCCTAGAGCTTACTGGCTAGTCAGCTTAGCTCAAATGGTAAGCTCAGGGTTCACCGAGAGACCCTATCTCACAAAAAAGATGGGAAGAGTTTGCGAAAGACACCCAGTGTTGACCTATGACCTCTCCATGAATGTGCACCTGTGCATATGCACAAAACACAAAACACCACACATACAATAAAAATAGTTTTCTTAGAGTGTGAATTATGGATGCTTAAAGAATATAATGCAAGGCCCAACTGCAACAGAGACAAGTCAGTTTTCACCATCACTTAAGCTTGGGTGGGTAAGAAAAAAAACAGGATGAGCTTGTTGGGGGAAGGAAGCCCCAAAGGATGCAGACTTCTTCAAAGTCTGGAAAGACACAGTTTCTCCAGGCCTCCAGAGGCCCAAGTGTTGCTTGATTATTGACAAGTCTGAGCCACAGGGCAGCCACAGCTTTGGCATCTCTACGGTTTCTGGTGAGGGAGCCTGCAGTCTGAATCTACTTGAAAAGGTAAGGCAGTGGACATGGTTTCAGGGGATGCAGAAGATCAAGGTTCTCAGTCAAGTGACTGCTAAGGGACATTGAAATCTGTCACTCTCAAGGAAGATGGAGAGTCCAGTACCGCAGGCAAGTGGATTGTGGGCTTTAGCGGTGGAATTCATGCTTCCACAAGCCGATATGTGTTCTCTCCAGTTTCTACTACACCATGAAGGTGGGAGGCCAGAGAAACTCCGCACCCTGCTACTATGAAAAGCTGGGAAAGGTGGCAGCCACTGTCTCGCTGGGGAGCGCAACATGTACAGTGGAGGTGCCTGCTGGGTGTGTGTACAGGGCTGTGGATAACTACAGGCCTCCTGGGAGAAGGGTCTCCTGGGAAGCCTCTCTGACGCCCCCCCCCCCATCTCTAGAGCCTGAACCAATGATAATGGCGCATTTAGCTTTATCCAGTAGAATCTCATCTGATTAAAGACAGCGCCCCACCCCCACCCCCCATGCTGAGGACGAAGCCTTGCTGCTGTGCTTCTCTGGGGCTGGCTCTGTTTCCCACCCCTCTTGTCTGCTTAACCAGGCACAATGAGGGCTGAGAAAAGATTCAGAAACTCTGCCCTAGTGGGATTTACCACAGTGAAACAGGAGCTTGGGCCTTCCTACTTGGCTGCCAGTTCTGGGGAGTGGGGGGGCATCCCGGTGAGCCCTAGCAGTGACAGCAGAGATGGTGTGAAGTCACCCTCCCTCCCTTCCCTCTGGAGCAGTGTGGGCTGGAAGCCTCACTGGAATTCACAAGCGTCTTTCCTCACTATTTAAGGAACTCTCTCAAAGAGCAGAACAGCATGCATAAATTATCTGCTGAGGGCAACCAGCCAGGGAGACCTGGTTATGCTTCTCATGTGACTAGGAAATTGGGATCCAGCTAAGAGCTTGTCCTGAGACCACAGAACACGCAGTTTTCTAGTGAAGTCAAACTGTCTCCTGAGCCAAAGCACCTTTCTCGAAGGGTCTTAAGAGGCTCATTCCTAGACGCGTGGTAGGGCTATTCCTTCTTCAGGTGCTAGTAGAGGTGATTGGGTCTCTCTTCCGGGGGGCCTGGAGTGCGTCCCCCAGCTTGTTCAGGAAGGTCAGGAAGTCCTGCCTCTGCCTTTTTTCTTTTTTTTCTCCTGAATAAGGCCATCCTCTCTTGTTCTGTCCTTGGCAAAAGCATGGCTAGCATAGCACTGTCTGCTGTCTAATAAATCAAAGATAAAGCTGTAAACTCGGGGATTAATAACAATGAAGGGCATCTCAAGAAAACTGGGCACCTGACTCATGAGAGTCTGAGCATTTCCTCTACAGCACGGGTTTCACATACGAAGGTGGGACTTTGCTCTCTGTCCACTTTCCTATAGGTGTCCATATTCTTCCTAAGAGTCCATGGCCAGAGCTTGTGTTCCTTTTGGAATGGTCAGGAGGAAAAGACAAAGACAAGGTCAACTTAGGTGGAGGTACGGTTTGTAACCCATGACATTTTGAGGTAGGAGATTGGAAGACTGTGCAGTGGACTATTGGCTGTATAAATAATTGGTATTTTAAGAGGTCTGGGAAGATGGCTCAGCAGTTAAGAGCCACAGGTCCCTCATGCAGAGGACCCACATCTGCCTCCCAACACCCACATGGCAGCTCACAAGTGTTTGTTAGCCTACGTGGAGGGGATCTGACTCCCTCTTCTGGTCTCCAGGCACCAGGCACTCATGTGGTGCATCGAATTACATGCAAGCAAAACACATACATAAAATAAAAGTTGAGAAAAAAGCTGGTAGTTTAAGCCAATTTATCTGGAGTGTCATTTCTTGTCCTCCTTCTCTTCCACCATTATGGAACTGTGAGGCTTCCTATAAAATCACCAGTCAGAGCACTGTACTACTTCTCCTCAGAATAGTGGGTGGCGTGACTCAGGTCTAGAGAGAGGCACCTACCCCCAGCTTTGGCAAAATGTCATCAGAGTGATGATGATTCACCCCAGCTGAACTCCTGACAGGCTGTCTTCCCTCTGGCTTCTCCCCATAGCTGAGTGAGTCCTAACAGCAGCCCTGGGTGTGGCCCCAGGCTAATGCTCTCCTTAGCAAGCTCTGCAAGACCCTGCCTTCCTAACAGCTTTCTGAAATCCCAACCTGTGTCCTCTGCAAGACTGCCTTCCTGACAGCTCTCTGAAATCCCAACCTGTGTGCTCTGGCCCCTGGGAACTTCCATTTCTATTCTGAAACACAAAAGCTTTATTCACACCTTTACAGATGCTGCTCTCTGACTCTGTTTGGACACCTCTGCGGCAAAGTGCAATGGGATGCTGAGAAAATGTACCTGGCCACCTCTCTACTCTTCAGAGTAAGACATTTGGTCTCTTAGGCACATTAGTATGAGCAGAATTGCTGAACACTGGGTGAGCACATTTGTAGTTTTAATAACTACTTTTACACACTCCAGAATTGATGGTAAAAATGTATAATTCTGCCAGGAATTTAAATGTATTTCAGTTACTTCACACTTCACCAAGATCTGGTATTATCATTATATCTAGTTTTGGCCTTTTTGGTGGGCAAAAGTACTTCATCATTGTATTAATTTGTATTTCTCTGATGATCTCTCCACTCTTGTCTCTGGGGTCTCCCTATGTACCCCAGGCTGACCTCAAATTCAGGATCCTTCTGCCGTGACTCTGAGGGCTGGAATTATAGGCCTGTACCACCATGCCTGACTTCAGAGCATCTTTCCAGGCGCATTGTACATACAGATGACGTTTTGTGTGTGAAGTGCCTGCCCTTTGTACATATTCTGGACTTAATACTTCAAAGAAGATATAAGCATCATAGATATTTCCAGCTCACCGGAAACTTGTGATTTTATTCTCTGTTTTTACGGTTAAACACTTTTATTTATTTATTTTTAATAAAGACATTTATATGTTTTCTTCAATGTTGCTGCTATGGTTAGGCTATTTTAAGTTGTAGGCACAGATGAGGCGATTCTGGGTGTCTGTTATGCAAACATGAAGCCTAAGTTTGATTCCCGGAACCTATAGTGAAAAGAGGCAACTAACTGCTCAAACTTGTCTTCTGACCTTCGCCTGTGCAGTACCGTGAAGCTGGGCGTGTGCACACATACATATGCATACATACATGCAGGCACATGCTTCTAAAACTCTTCTAAGGTCATTTTAAGTGCTTTATACAAATGTTAAAATATACCACGAAGCAGTTATTTTGGTTTCTGTTCTGTTTTGTTTGGGTCTTGTTCTGTTTGAGACAGGGTTTCTCTGTGTAGCCCTGGCTGTGCTGGAACTCACTCTGTAGACCAGGCTGGCCTCCAACTCAGAGTCACCTGCCTCTGCCTCCTGAGTGCGGGGATTAAAGGCATGTGCCATCACACCTGGTCTGTCCTTGGTTTTGATAAGCAAAGCCACAAGGATTCCGGTATAAACTAAGACAGAAGTGATGGCTAATGCTAGAGAACTGTCGTTCCAGTGAGAAATGTCTGCGAGGTGCCTTGGGAGCCTGCTCTGTGTAACAGTGGTGGGAACTACTGGCAAAATAGCAAGGGTCTGGGAGAAACCAAAGAGAGAGCTCCTTAGAGTTCTGGAAACCATAATCTCTCTCTCACTTCCTCCCTCCCACAAATGTCCAGTATGTGCATATGGGGAACAACCAGCCTTTCAATTGTCCCTGGGGAACCTCTTCACTCTCCTGTGAGCACCAGTGTATAGGGAATCCTATTCCCTGTGTCTTGAAGCCCATCAGGGCTTGTGGGATCACAATTCCAGCAGTGGCATGTAAAACAGTGCCTTGCCCTTCCAGGCTCAGAGTGGCATTCCCACCCTTACCCCTGTGCTTGTATTTCCAGGTCTAGTGTGGCCGGTCCAGAGAATGAGCCTCTGTCCTCTGCCTTCTTCACAGTCCCATCTGTCTGTGTGCATGTGAATACTTACAAACTATTCGGCAGTTTGGTTACTCCAGCTGCCTTATGTGTATCTGTAGCAATACAACTTGATTATTAAACGACTGACAACATGGAGGTTCCATTGTTGTGCCTTGTGTCTTCTAATAAAAATTTAAGCACAAAAATAGATAGTGGGCCATATTTGGCCTATGGCTTTAACTCGCTGACTTTGGCCAATTGCTTTTCCTACAAACTTTAACATCAATGTTTTAACTTTATCGCCCTCTCTCCTACTCATGAATTATGATTATGGTCTGCCTGTCTCCCCTTTGGTCATCTTCTTACCCCTCTGAAAGCCATGGCAACATCAGCCTGGAGCAGTGACTCTGGGTCATTTCGTGGCTCACAGTGGTGAAGACAATAGGCAGTCAGCAAAGACAGGAGGGGGCATGGTTCACTCCGGAAGATATCCTGCTGCCAGCTCACATTCTCCAGCCACTCATATGGAGCTGGGTGGGAGCAGGGCTGGTTCTGTTCAACTGGACCACCCAGTCTGCCTTGAGGAGGGGAGAGACTAGTCTGACAGATAGAGCTTCAATCAAACAAGCTTTGTGTTTGTTATTAGTATGGTGGTTCCCTCCACCCCTGGACTTGAAAGCATTAATTCATGGATAACTGTATTACTGCCATCTTCAATAGATTATAAATATACATATAAATATTAGAATTCAGAAGCAGCATTACTGGAAGACTGAGCCGGCCGCCACACAGGGAAAGGAATACAAATGAAGCAGGGCCACCAAATATCTTCCAAACCTCTGCTGGCCTTGACCAGACTGATGCCACAGCTCAGATGACAGCTGGGCAAACCCTTCCCCCTTCCCCACTGCCTTAAACCTGGGCAACCCACAAATCCCTCCCCCTTTCCCACTGCCTTAAACCTGGGCAACCCACAAATCCTTCCCCTTCCCCACTGCCTTAAACCTGGGCAACCCACAGCACCATTTGGATACATGGCTACTTGTTTTTTCCAGAAGTGATACTGGAGAAAATGTTTGAAAACTGAGTCTATCACCAACACCTGCCAGGAGGAACAGAAATAGTTGAACTTATCCCATGGCATGGGTCAGCACTTCACAACCCTGAGTGCATCTGGGAGGTTTATTTTACATTTTTTAATTAAAAAAAAAAATCCAACTCTGTAGCATCAGAAACAGCCTGTCAGAGGACCCAGGCAGGGCGGATGAAGCACCTTGGGTGACTCGGATGTGCAGCCCCTCATGCCTCATCTTTTTCTTTCCTTGCTCAAGGTTCCATACCTGTTTCTACCGCCACTGAAATGACTAATTTGTGTTTTGTGACTACACAGGACTCTTTGTAGAACCTTAAGAACACCTTTCATTGATCCACATGAGTGTCTGGGACTTGACAAGTCTGAAAGTTGGCCCTGGAACACTGAGACCCCGAGAGCTATGGGGCGGGGACCATGGTTCTCCTCTTTGTCTGGTCTCCAACTGTGGCAGTTCATTAGCATCCAGTCATCCGTTTTTATACAAGTACTCTGGCTAAATTACAGTGAGCTTGTCTTCTTCATCCACCTGTCTGAAGTGTGGTGATGGGAATTGCACTGCCTCATCCCCCTTGACACAACTTTTTTTTTTTTTTAAACCTTCTTCTTATCTACAAATCTATTTTTACAACAAAACTTGCCTGTCAGCCTTGAACCCCATCAGTTCCAACCATTTCTATAGCTTCAGGAGTTTGCTCTTGTGATATCACCTCACTTAAAACAGAGAGACACTGAATACATTTGGAAGGTGAATGCCAGGAACAGCAAAGACTACTTAGATCAGAGGAGATCAAATGACTCCCGCAGGACAAAGAACTCTCCCAGAATTCTCAAGCCCTGGCTAGACAAAAGCTCCGGTGGCTTTTCTCAGAGCACAGGTCGTCATGGCTGCTGGACGGACTGAGGAATAAAGACAGATTGAATTTTCCTCATAAACCTGACTGGGAGATCGTGTTGACTATCGAGCTGAGTCTAATAACAATGCCTCTACTCCATAGAATTGGGATGACCTCCCCAAAGTTTCCTGTGTTGATATGAGATGCCCCAGGAGTGTGTCAGGAACTCCTATCATTTCACGTAAGAAATCTGTGTGGGCTTTTCTGGGTGGTAAACTGTAAATAAAAACATTAAATAATAACAACTTGAAAAACACATCTCTGAAGTGCTCATTACTTAAGATGCAGATGGAGAAACAGAAGGACCTAGAGATAGAAGAACTGGAGATTCAAAAAGGATTGTAACTCTCCCCGAGGACAAGGTAAAGTTGGAGCAGCTTTGTCTGGCATAAATGATGACTGCATTTTCAATCCAGCATTCGGTATGTTGGCATTTGTCTGAAGACACATCAGCCATTTCCTCCTGGGGACATAAAGGCTACCTCTGGGTCTGGGGTTTCTGGGTGAAACTGGGACAATCCTGGAGTGGCAGATGGCCTTCAAGAGGGTGGAGCATATCCCTGCGCTTACAGGCTTACTTCAGGAACATGATGAGTTAGACTAGGACGGAAGGCTGTTCACCCATCCTTAACTCTCCCTGCTAGTAACTGGGTCCCTAGAACTTTTCCAGGGCTGGAACAAACTTGGTTTATCTTTCATTTATATATCTTTCATTTTCCAGAGCGAGGACTGATTTCAATCATCAGTTCAGATTCTGGAGCATCAACACAAGTGCTGATCTGCGTACACACACACACACACACACACACACACACAAACCAAAAAAAAAAAAAACACAAAAAAACAAAAAACCAAAAACAAAAAAACCCATCACCCAAAACTCTTTTTCATTGTGTTTGTGGTATGTGGTGTGTGTGTGTGGTGTGGTGTGGTGTGTGTGTGTGTGTGTGTGTGTGTGTGTGTGTGTGTGTGGTGTGGTGTGTGAGTGCATGCAACAGTGCATGTGTAGACAACTCTCCCACTAACTGGATCCCAAGGCCATCACGCTTGGTAGCAGTACCTTTATCTGCTGTCTTAGGGTTTTACTGCTGTGAAGAGACACTATGACCATAGCAACTAAGAAAACATTTAATTGGGGCTGGCTTACATCTTCAGAGATTTAGTCCATTATCGTCATGGTGGGAAACATGGCAGCGCATGCAGACAGACATGGTGCCAGAGGAGAAGCTGAGAGTTGTACATCTTCATCAGCAGGCAGCAGAAGTGAACTGGCTGGAGCTTTTCAGACCCCAAAGCCCACTCCCCTAGTGACACACCTCCTTCAACAAAGCCACATCTACCTCAACAAGGTCACACCTCCTAATAGTACCACTCTCTATGGGCCAAACATTCAAACACAGGAGTCTATGGGGGCCATTCCTATTCAAACCACCACATCTGTCAAGTCACCTTGCTAGCCTCCAAAAGCTACTTTTAAAGCTGAATATTGGAACACAGCTCAGTGGTAGGACATTTGCCTGGTAAGTACAAAGCTATGTACTTACTCTCTAGCACTACAAAATAATAGTGGTATTGCATGGAATTAATTAGAACTGTTAGTTTTTATTGGGTGTTGGTCTATGCGATTGTTCCTGCCTGTGGAGGTCAGAGCAAGGCTTTGCATGTCTTTATTTACCCTCCTCTGTGTTACCACCCTGAGAGAGGGCCTCTCAACAGCCAGAGCTTGCCTTTTGTGCTAGGTTAGCTGACCAGAAGCCCTAGGAATCCATCAGTCTCTATCTGCTGGATTGCAGACATCTGCATCCATGCCTGGCTTTTTATGTGAGTCCTGGGGATGCAAACTCACACTTTCATCTTCGCACAGTAAGTGTTCTGAGCCCTCAGCCATCTCTTTAGCCCCAAAGCTATCCATTTTTCTTGTAGTTGATTTCCGTTCAATTTGCAAATCTTATTACATTAGTAACAAACCCACAAATGTGCGCAATAATTGCTTTAAAAAGGCCTTTTGAGGCTGAATTAATTCCCTTTAACATATTATAAATGCACTGGATGCATTTATATATTTTAAGAATTGATTTTTTTTTTTTTTTAGCGATGCTGGGGATGGAACTCAGGGTTTCACACATGCTAAGTAAATGGTCCTTTACTGAACTTACCTGTAGCAGTTCTATTACCAAAATCTATACTCAAAATACTTAAGTAACTCGTAGGCTTAATCAACTCAACATTTTAAAAATGACCACTATCCTCCAAATTACTTTGATTTAACCCATTTACTAAAATTTAACTCATATGCTTTAACTTAAATGTGCAATTTTTTTTTTTTTTTAAGTGGTGGTGGAAGTCCTAGGGTTTGAACCTAGGGGCTTGCACCATGATATGTGAAGAGCCTAAGTTTATTGTAAATGACATTTCAAAACCAGAATAACAAGTTCCCAATTTAAAGATTACATTCTCTATGTGGTAGTCTGAATGGAAATGGTCCCCATAGACTCATAGGGAGTGGCATTACGGGAGGTGTGGCCTTGCTGGGGGAAGTGTGTCACTGGGGGGGTGGGCTTGAAGTTTCAGAAGCTCAAACTGCTCTCTTTCTGCTGCCTGCCAATCCAGATGTAGAACTCTCAGCTTCTTCTCCAGCACCATGTCTGCCTGCGTGCTGTTATGCTCCCCATCATGACAATAACAGACTAAACTTCTGAAATACAAGCCAGCTCCAATTAAATGTTTTCCTTATTAAGAGTTGCCATGGTCATGGTGTCCCTCTGTATGAATAGAAACCCTAACTAAGACACTCAAAAATTCACCAAATCCTTAAAATACCAAGCAAAAGCATTTCTCAACTTGTCAAAAAATTGCCAATATTTTAAGTTTTAATTTGCCATCTATTTCTAGTCTTAATTCTAAAGTTTTCTGTAATTATGCAGGAGTTTACTAGGAATATTAGTGTTCCATTCCAAGCAGTTTGGCATGCTTTCATAGCTGACTGAGCCTGGAGGTGTCCCAGTGAGGAGAGACAGGGATCTCTTTTATGCCTGCTGTAACTGGGATTCCCCAACTTAAGGGGATTAGCTCTATGGCCCATCTCCTTGTACTTACACCAGTATCCAATCCCACCCTCCTCAGACTCTGCAACTTTTACCTGGCTAATTCTCACTTTTAATCAGTTCTCTCAGGCTGGCGTTTCTCTTCGGATACTTATGTACTTGAATGAATTTTATACCTCTCAAAACATCCCTGGCTCTGCAGCCCTCTGGTAATTGGGTGCTCTTGAGTTCATGGAAAGGAAGAAGACATTGAACCTAGAAGATGCAGCCATTTGGAATGTCCCACTCAAGTGTAGTACTAAAGGTATGACTGCAAGGCAGCTAGGGAACTGAAGGGGGAGAGTCAGAAGTTAGCAGTAGCACTCACAAGTGGTTGCACCACTAGACCTTGGTGGCAGATGAATAGGATGGCCTCCATAGACTCATATTTTAAGGCTTAGTTGCCAGGAAGTAGAATTCTGTGATAGAATTAGAAGGAGTAGGAGGTGTGGTCTTTCTGGAGGAAGTGTGTCACTGAGAGTAGGCTTTGAGGTTTCAAAAGCCCATGTCTGGCCCAGTGCTTTTCTGTCTCTTTCTCTCTCTTCTTGTGGATCAGGGTGTAGCTCTCAGCTACTGCTCCAGCATCAAGCCTGCCTCCCTGCTCCCCACCATGAAGATAATGGACTAAGCCTCTGAAACTGTAAGCCAGCCCTAACTCAATGCTTTCTTTTATAAGAGTTGCCTTGGTCATGGTGTCTCTTCCTAGCAATAGAACAGAGACTGAGACCTCAAAGCATCTTACAAGGCAGGTAGGTTCCTTCTCTGGCTTCCATGACCTACAGCATCATTCATCTCTATATCCTCCTGAAGTCCTGGTTCTACATGTTCACGCCATACAATCCTATTCCTGACACCTATGGGTCTATGCCAAGAGTGGACATCCGGCATAAGGGAAAACAACTAGCAGCGTAGTTTTCTGGATTCTCCCATCCCACCAGACACAGAGAAAGACAGTCACATCAAAACTTCAGTGAGAGTCTGAGTTGTGTCTAAAAGCAAAATGGTTAGCTTTGATTTGACCCATTTTCTCATGTAAAAGATTAGAGCCCTTCTTTTAAGAATATCGGGAGGTTGTAAAACTGTCTCTAATAGCGACCAAGCTTTGAAAACTTTCTCTTTGTCCTTACTAATATTTCTTTAACTGTTCGCATACTTCCATGTTGTGTGTGTCAGTGGGAGGAGTTTATTTTACTTTCCAGCTTATAGAAAATTGTAAAAGAAAATCAGAGCAGGAACCTGGAGGCAGAAACTGAAGCAGATGCCATGGAAGAATGCTGCTTACGAGCTTTCTCTGCTTCCTTATACACCCGAGGACCACCTGCCTGGTGACAGCCCAGCCCACCCACAGGAGTGATCTATTCCAAATCAATCATTAATTTAGAAAATGTCCTACAGGCTACTTTGCTGGGGGCCTTTTCTCAGTTGAGGTTTCCTCTTTTAGAAGATGCCAGCTTCTGTCAAGTTGACACAAAGCTGACCTGTGTGGCAGGGAATCAGGACAAACAAGAACAAGGGCTATGACCACATCAAAGTCCATCAGACTCTCTTGAGGGACTCACAGGAGCATCCATCTATGTGTGCTCTGTGTTGCTCTTAGTTGGACTCAACAGTGATGAACCCACAATATGCTTTTAGTCACTTTGATAGCTGTTAGATTAGTTAGAGTCACACTGTGATGTCTGTCACAGATGGTTGCTAGAGAAGAAGAGAGAGAAGACATTTAATCATTTGTTTTTTAGGTTAAAAACAATGCTGGCTCTATCTCTCTTGGCTGCAGGGTTGAATTAAGTTCAGGTATGAAGTATTGTATCTAGGCAGCACTTTTCTTATCAAGAAGAAAAACCATTACTAAGACACAGCTGTCTAAATGACATCTTATATAGACTGATGTCTATTATCTGGGAAGTGTAATTCATTGAACTATTAAAAAAGTACCTTAATCAAATTAGTCTTTGGTTATATTTTACTCCTGCGTAAGTTCCCAGGTCAACCCTATGGTCTTTATAACTTTAGAGAGCGTGTAGGTAGCCATTAACTAATTTTGTTCTGTTTGTTTTATGAGAACGAGATCTGTCCTCTGGATGTCCTGGAACTCTCTATGGATCCATCTGTCTCTGTTTTGAGAGTGTTGGGATTAAAGGCATGCACCACTGCTTCTAGATGACCCCTGCTTTTACAGTTTAGGATCAGGTCACTTAAGTTTGGGAGGGATCTTTGGCTGCTCTGGACTACCCTTTGCGAGTTGTTCCCTTCATGTGAAGATAAATCAAGGGCCTTGCTTGACCATGGTTTTGCTTGAAGCATTAAAGAAGCATTCCTCTATTGACTATCTTCATGTAGACTTGACACTGGTTAGAATCACCAGGTGGGGTCTCCATGGCTCTCCTGAACAAATGAATAGGTGCAGTGCCACAGATACAGAACACTTGAGATGTGCTATAGTCCCCTGGGACCTCCCTGAGTCTCTCCTTTTTAATTCCTCGGGTACATCAGCATAGCCTCCAGTTATGGCTGTGGAACACACAGAAGATTACTCGTTTCAACCTGGCACTTGTCACTTCCGTGCAACAGTTACACAGAGCTCGAGCCAAACAAACATTTTCAACTAATCTTAATCAAATGCATGTTTTTAACGAGAACCAGTCAACAGTAGTTCCACTGATTTCAGCAGAGGTTTTACCTCAGTGTACTGGACTTTGACATTAGAGACGTTAGATGGCATCATTTGACATTAGATGACAATATCATCTGCCTCATCCCCACGTCTCATTCTTCACACACTTTAAATAACTTACTCAAACGTCTGTAACTTGTCTGTTTTCTCTTGGTACAAACCCATCTTGACTAAAATCATTTGCTGTTTTTTCTCCCTTAATACCACAAGGCACAGTAACATTAACAGATATATTTACTATTGACTGTGAGCCCTGCCCCCCGGAGGGGGGGGGAGGAAGGAGACTAGGCATTGTTTATACCCTCCTCATGAAGTCCCAATGACAAGCCAGAGTTTGATTTCACCCTGGGAAACCAGCAATCTTATAGGGCTTACTTCTAGAACATGGATGAGGGGTTGCTGCAGAAGCCTGAGGTACCACAAAGCAGATGCATTAGAAAGTCTTTACCCATCATGAATGATGATTTCCTTATAGACATGATAGAGTTCCCTCTCCCTAGCCTATAAACTCTAATTGGTCTCTTAAATACGAGGCCATGTGTAATTAGGGAAGAATTACATACAACTGGCTAGGAAGAGTGGCTGGATACTAACGTGGAATGATGACTCTGCCCAAACTATCATCTTATGAAGGAACATTAGCTATCAAAAGGTCCAGCTATGATGATCTTCTGCAAGCAGACGCAGCTGAAGTCAGAAGACAGCAGTTTAGCTCAGAGCAATGATCCTCAACCTTCCGAATGCTGTGATTCTTTAAAAATACAGTTCTTCATATACGAAGACCTGAACCATAAAATTATCTTCATTGCTACTTCATAACTGTAACTTTACTGTTATGAATCATAATATAAATATCTGATATGCAGGATAATTGATATGTTACTCACAAAAGTATGAGTATGGGTTGAGAACCACTGGCTTAGAAGCTAGTGCTATGCAATATCAGATTAATAAAAGAAAGCTGAGTCAAAACCAAACACATAGGATAATGTAATAAATTAATATCTGTACACATGCCTTGAGACTATGAGTCCTATATTTTGGAATTTTCAAAAAAACTAGACTTTGTATAATAGATACTAAGCAAAGGCAGAAAAGTAAATTTTTTAAATGAATATGATCATTTCATCCCAAAGGATGTTTATACATGTTCTGAAGCTTTTGGTGTCAGGTTACCAGGAAACTTAGCACATACAAGGACAGTTCTTATTTGACTAAAGTTAACTGAAAACTTTTAGACTCTGATGGATTAGTAAATACTACTTTTATGAATAGAATCAACCTCAGAATGGAAGCTTTAGAAGATGGGTGGAATTCCCCCCTCCCCCCAGTACCTCCTAACATACTCTATAAATTTCGTTATAATTATTTCTTGTTATTTGCTTCCCTGCTGGAATATAATTTAATTAAGGAAGGGACTTCTGGTCGGCTACATTCAAAGATCACAGTGTCTGGCACGGAGAAAGCAGACTATGAATAGTCCGAATGACCAACTGGTTAAAGTTAGGCATGATGCGTCCTCATGACCTAAAGATTCCAGGTGAGTGTGATTTGAGTAACCGTCAAGGTTAGTTGCAGTGTGGGTGCTGTGGCTGGATTAGCACTCCAGCACCTAGTATTTAGTCAATGTTCAGGGTGAGCAAAAATGTTTAAAGCAGCCATTGTACATGGCTAACATCCCATAGTGAAGACATCCTCAGGATTCTGTCTCCAAGCTCGTTTTGACAGATGGCAACTCTGTGGCAGGATGCCTTGCTTTTAAATCTTAAAAATATTTCTTCTTACTTGTTTTTATGTGTATGTGTATGTGTGCACATGGATAAGGTGCACAAGTGTGAGGATGCTCTAAGAGGTCACAAGATGTTGAATCCACAGGAGCTGGACTTTCACGTGGTTGTGAACCACCCAGTGTGGATGCCTGGAACCAAACGGGGCCTTTCATAAGAGCAGCAAGGGCTTGTAACCTCTGAGAGTGTCAACCATACTCTCTACCTCAAATTCTTCTGTAGCTAGTTGCTATCACTTTTCTTTCTAAGTATGTATCTTTATCAGTCATCTTAATTCTTTTAAAAATGTGATTTAAAAATCTATTTATGCATAAACAAAAAGGAAGACACCATAGCTGTTATGAACCTTGTTTTTCTTAGATACATTCCATTCTTGAGTAATGTAGAGGTCAAGGAGGGGCTGAGTTGCTTAGAGAAAAAAAAAAAAAACCCAAAACAAAACATTCTGTTTTCCTCTAGAAGAGTTACAAAGGGAGGAAGAGGCTCCAGTACACAGAGTTTGGAGAAGGTAAATGTGATCACAGTCTGAACAGGCAAGTGAAAAACGATGCAATCAAAAATTTCCACAGCGTGGCTAAGTTTGACTGTCACCTTGACTGGATTAAGATGGAAATGCTTGTCGAGGTGTCTGTGAGAATGTATCCAGAGAGGAGGGAAGACTTCTGAATATGGTGACACCATTGTCTGTGACAGGGTCCTGTGCTAAGTAAAAACAGAACAAGGAGAAAGTCACCTGAGCACTGACATTGACTTCTCAGTGCTTCCTGATCTGCTGAGGTGTGAGCGGGCAGCCCCAAGCTCCTGAGGTGTGAATGGGAAGCCCCACATTCCTAAGGTGTGAGGGGGGGGGCATGCTCCTGAGGTCAGAGCTTCCTGCTGTTAATGCCCTCTCTGACACAGTGGGCCAGTGGGCTGTACTCTCACACCATGAGTCCAAATAAATCCTGTCATAGCAAGGAGAAAAGTAACTAATGTAGGAAAAATGATGCAATCCCATCCCCCAGCCCCTCCCAACAAGCCCCCCAAACCCTGCGTATAAAAGGTATTTTCTTCAGGGCCCTTTCCCTTGTGGCCTGAACATCTTTGGGAAGTAACTTGAAGAGATGGACCGGTACACATCTTGTTTTAGAGTAGGAGACTGTTCTCTGCACCAAAACAGATCAACAGTGACCACTCTCACAAATGGGGAGGTGCTGCCTCTGCCTGCAATATTAACACACCACACTAGACTGGCTTAGAGAAGTTCTACATTCCTTTGTCCCAAGGTAAGAATCTATTTTTCTCTTTCAGCCACTCCTTATCTTCAAAAGCCTGCACCTATGCAGACTTTATAGTCACGGAAACATGATCTTTGGCACCTCTATTTACTGTTTTCTTTGAGACAGGGCCCGGGCCAAGCCTTCTCTTCTACTCTTTGATTTATGCATTTGAAGGATCCAGTGAGGGCAGTTCATGGCCCTGGAGAGGAAGTGATCTCCTCAGCAGCCATGACATACATTTGGGTCTTTTGATACAGATATGATCCTTTGCATTTTGTTAAATTTTACTGGTGCAACTGTCATACTAAATGTCCTGCATTAAAAATGGGCATCCTTCAGATGCATTGTTTTTCACACAGTTCTAGGAAGATCACAGAGCAAAGGCTAATGTTTAGTTTATTCAATAACAAAGCCACATTCCTTGGTGTCTTCAAAAGGAAATCTGAAAATTAAGGAACTCCTATAAACAACATTCATCATCCAAGGTGCCCTGGATGCAGTTTGGGCCAGTCATCTAAAATATACCACTTCACCTCATGGTGTGTGTGTGTGTGTGTGTGTGTGTGTGTGTGTGTGTGTGTGTGTGTGTTAAAGTTCTGGTGTTTAAAGCCAGAGTCAACCCAAGTGGTGAAACTTTACCTGTGATCCCAGCAGGCATAATCATTCCCCAGTCACTGAGACCCCAAATGCCCACTGGTTCTTTCTCTTCAGGTAGTCAGACATGAAAAGTGGGATCATAGAGGCTGATGAGGACAGAAGCCAGTGTCTGGAGCATGATAGGAAGTGTTCTACCCCTGAGCTACCTCTCCAACCCACAGCAGTACAGAGAAACAAAGCCCCCTTCCTTCTCTTGGGACTGACTGACCTGTTGACTCAGAAGGTCTGGCTTAGAAAGCAGCAGTCGGGTAAAGTCAGGGGTAGGGCATTCCTTAATCTCTATGTTCAGTTTTGAGTTTTAGACTGTAATTGTTCTGATGAGTGTAGAGCAGCACATCATACTGGGGTGCAGGAGAAAGCAAGCTTGTGAGGTAGCAGTCCGGAAAGGTTGGAGCCCACACAGACTCTCTAAAAAGCACTCACATGGTGGTGGGGGCTACTTCAAAGGCATCGCCCACTCCTTCAAATGTTGACAAGGGGCCACTTTCCAACAGATTACTGATCTTAACCTCCTGTGGCAGCAAGTGTGGAAAGTGGAGAGTGAGGGCAGCAGAAAGAGATCTGAAATCTTCTCTATAGACTCGGTACAATTTTCAAACCCCCGGCTTCGCTTGTAGATGTGGAGAATACATTGCGAAACCTTCCAGACGTGAAATATCAAATTTAGGCTTCCCCAGGTGAGAAGCCAAAGTGCTCCCAAGTCCTGAGAGCTGGAAATGTTAGGAGTGCTCAACCTGGGGTGATGAACTGCGCATGCGTCTAAAGAATCCTGACCCACTGCATGGACACTCAAGGAACCGGAGGCAGAGTTCTTTCTACCTCTAATCTTGCTTGGAAGAGTATGGGATGCCCCATCCTGCTCTAGGATGGACAAGGCCATTGCGCTCTTCTTTGCCCTCACTCATGGCTCTGTAACACAACAGACCCGCAGACAGACAGACAGACAGACAGACGTCAGACGACCTCTGTACCTGCAGAAGGATCTTGTTGCCATCGTGGTCCTCAGTCTGCCAGCGCCCCTCGCTGATGGGGCTACAGGGGTTGGGAAGGAGGGGCACCAGTTGCCCAATGTCCTTCACTCGAAACTCCAACACGGAGGAGTCGGTGGGCACTGGGCTCTGGTTGCAGGGCAGTCTTTTCAGAGAGAACTGGATGTCCACATCCAGGTTGGAGAAGATGGGGAATATGCAGAAGTCTGCTTTTTGCTGGCTGGGACTCCGGCGTAGAATCAACTCATAGAAGCGGAGACTATCAGCATAGCTGTCGTGACGACAGTAGATGGTGAAGCGCACAATCTCCTTGCCATAGTGCACCGGCCGGATGGCCCACAGTGGGGTCCCGGGAGCCAGAGTGAAGAAGTCCTGGCTGCAGGGCAGGTAGGGTAGGAAGCGGCCGTGCACACGCTCGGTGTGGTGGTGACGCCAGGGTGGCTGTTGCAGCACTTGGTGCACCTGCAGGATCTGCTCTTCTCCATACTCCTCCTGCAGGAACAGCACCACAGCCAGCGCGGGCTGTGCACCCTTGGGGGACTTCCGCCTTCGTCTGCCTGTGCGCCGCTCAGACACTCGGAACAGTGGAAGGTCGGGGTGAACCCAAGCCAAAACCTTGTCGATGGCCTCCTGCAGTGGCTGGGATGCTCCTGGGTCTGCGATGATGTGGATGCTCACCAGGAAAGGGTCCTGTGCCTCCTCCACAGAAAGCTCACCTGGGAGTACACAGGAATGAATGAATGAATGAGTGAATGAATGAATGAATGAATGAATAATGGATGGATGGATGAATGAATGAATAGGTAGACAGATGAATGGATAGACAGACAGATGGATGGATGGGAAGATGAATGGATAGGTGGGCCAGTGTTTGAGTGGATGGATGGATGGATGGATGGATGGATGGATGGATGGATGGATGGATGGATGGATGGATGGATGGGTAGGTGAACAAATGGGTACATGATTAGATGGATGCGTAGATAGATATGTGGATGAGTAAGTGGATATATGGCTGAGTTTACGAAGTGATAATTATTCCATTAAGAAAAGCAATAATGGTGTATATTGCCTTAATAGGAAGAGAAGTCAAATTCCAACTGAACGGAAACCATGATCTTAGGGTTTGTAATCCCAAGTTCTAGAGAGGAACAAAAGGCTATTGCTTTATGTTGGACGGTGTTAGAAAAACCTTGGTTCTGTCCAGAAGGTTGTGTAGTTTCTTCTAGATAGGAGTCAAATCTCTTGACTCAGAAAGCACTAGTGGGCTTGTGAGGCCTTTACCCATGTGCTTGTTGTCATAGGACTTCAATAATGTTGGAGCAAAACTTGTCTGAACGCTTCACCACAACCGTTTTCTGTCTTGAGAAGAACTGAGTTCACTATTACCCTTACATTCACTCTCACACTATTTGAGCAGCTCACATCTGCTAGGAAGTCAGTAGGGAAATAAGGAGGATTCGGAAATCTGTTAGGAAGACTCTGAATGAACAGCGCTCTTTTAGAGTTAAGTGGTCTTACCACTTGTATCACCCCAGGCCGTGGCTTTTTAAATGACTACACCCATGGGCGAGAATCTAACGATTAAAGTGGAAAATGCAGATATAAAAATGTAAATTCAGTGTGATACGTGTCTGTAATGAGTGAAATAGAACAGCATCTTGGGATGAGGGGGGGTCAACAAGAAGTTAGGGTTACTTAAAGAAAATATAACCATGGACTCTTTCTGAACATCTTTTTAAAGTTTCTTTGCATGTGTGTGAGAGGTGGAGGACAGCATGCTGGAGTCAGTTCTCTTTCTACCACGTGGGTCCCAGGAATCAAACCCAGCTTGTCAGGCTTGGCAGCTATCACCTTTATCCACCTAGCCAACCCTGTCTACCCTTCTCAAACTTCTAATAAAGAACAGATGGTATGAGCCTCAACAAGACCATACAACTAGATACACATATATTTCTTTGGTTGGATGCCAGATGAAAGAGCCAGTTGGCTATTGGGCTATGTGGAGCAGGGTTGCTTCCTTTCTTCACATACCAGACCTCTACTTGGAGAACCAAGCTTCACTCTTGACAAGACTTCAATAGAAAATGCTGTAGCTTTTAGGCGGGCAGTTGTGGACTTCCTAAAATGACCACATTGCTTTACCCACAGGTGCTCCTTAAAGCACCCACAATCTTTTGAAGTTTATTTCTTTGGTCTGTTTTGTTTTTCCCTGCAATGGACTTTTAAGGGTACTGTCCTATGTGCTTGGCATTGAGTGGGGCACGGAGCCTCATTGTGGAATGGGCATTTGCTCTAGTCTGCAGCTCAGGAATCCAGTTCAGGGCCTACTCTCGCTGGAAGAACCAGAGACTGTGCTGTTGGAGATACAGGACTAATGAGCACAGCATCCTGGGCTTGTGGTTAGGAGCCAGGTAAAGCGGTAAGGTGAGTATGCTCAGGCAAAGCTTCTTTGCTCCACCCAGAATGGATCAGTCACCCTTCCTGTATCCCCAGGCAGATACCCCTGTGGTGGTGTGAATCAGAGGGCTTGGTTCCCAGCTGGTTGTTTGGAAAGGATTAGGAGGTGTGGCCTTGGGAGGAGGTGTCACTGGGCGGGGTTGTGGTTTCAAAACTTAAACCCATTCCTAGTTTGCTCTCTCTCCCTCTCTCTCTCCCTTTGTCTCCCTCTCTCTTTCTCTCTCTTCCTCCCTCCCTCTCCCTTCCTGTCCCTCTGCCCCTGCATGCTAGCTGCCATGTTTCTGGCTAATGATGATCATGGTGATGGCAAACCCTCTAGAGCTGTGAGCCCCCAAATTAAATGCTTTCTAAGTTGCCTTGGTGATGGTGTCTGGTCATGGCAATAGGAAAGGGACCAAGACAACCTCCAACTGCAAAGCTGAGTGTTTAACCTGGCAATACTTAGTCCTGGTGTGAGACCATTTGCTGGCCATAGTGGTGTGTACCCACTTCAGAAACCGTACCTGAGAAAGAGGCTTGGCCTTCAAAATGTACCTGCACCTCATATGTGATGGGTCCTAGGTGAATGTGCTATGTGTACCTTTATCTAGGTGTGATTGATCTTAGTGAATTCAGACATCTTTTGACCAAGTGTGAGAGAGAGTGGGGTAGGTGGATTTATCTGGAATTCAGACCAGCCCTCACAATGTAACTGGGTGTGAGACACAGAGTAAACATGATGTCCAAGCGATACAATGGGCTTTTAGTAGCCGCAATCTAAACCAGTCAGAATGACAGGATGTTTTCTAGGAAAAATTACTGGGCAGAGAATGGGGCAGGGTCACCTTAGCTGAGCCCAGGCTAGCTCAGACCAAGACTGATGACAAGAGAGATCTAGTTCAGTCAGGATTAGAGGATATAGGTGTAATTGGGGGTGTAAAAGAGAGATGTATTGTCACAGGCTACTTAAGAGGGGTAGCCTTGGAGGCCATAGCCACAGGGCAGTACCTACAAGCAGGAGAGTAGAGCTCTGATGTTTCTGTGATGTGTTGTTGAGAGGCAGACAGAAGAGAAGAAGGGCAGGTTCAGAGAGGACCACCTGGCCAGGTGTGGCAGTAACCTCCAGGAGGCTGTCCCTTGGTTACTGGATTTTGATGCTACTGAAGTGGTGACTGTGAATGCATAGATTTACTGTTACAAACCTTTATCTCTGGGAAGGACCATTTGGTGTCTGAGGGCAGGGCCCAGGTCTAAGAATAATTTAGGAGAAATCTCAGGAATGTGCCTAACAGCCAATAGATTCAAAGCTTGGGTTTGTGCCAAAGGTTTAGCCCATAGTTTCCAGGGATTACTGTACCACATACTCCTTTACCTAATCTTGAAATGCCAAGACATGTAACATCCCATTTAGGGATGTTTTCTTTAAAAAACTCAGGGGAGCTAGGGGCCAAATTCCTCTGCTGCATCAGAACAGAACAAAAGGTTTTGGCCTGGGGTTGGTTTGAACTCGTCCAAAAGAGTAAACTGACCCTCATGTGTTTGCATTGGAATCTAGCTCCCTGGTGGTTTTGGGGGGATCTCACGATATGATACAACAGTGGCCAAATCTAAGGGTGGATCAGGTACTTGTAAGCAGTATCTTGTACATGTGTGATTATCTGATGTGTGTCCCCATTCAGATTTGAATTATGAAAATCCATCATGATGGCTCAGAGAGCAGTCAGAGGGTTACTCTAGCCAGTTTTTTAGGACACCCTAAGTGTCCTCCCTCTCTCACGTCACTGCACATTGACACCAGCAACAGTGCCACTGAAGCAGGTATAGTGGAGAGCAACTGCTGTCTTTCTCCAGCTCTTCAAAAGAAGGCTCCACAGCCACCAAAAGACCACTTCCCTCTGTCAGGCTGCCTCGAACCCCTAACTCCAGAGACTTGGCTAACTAACAGTTAATTTTAAACACAAATGGGAAAGGACAGAAAGATTTTGAACACGACAATGATGAAGTTTGGTCAAGGAATTACACATGGTTTCTGTCAGGGAAACGAGAGTAGATGGAGTAGAAGGAAAGTTAGGAAATTTTCCGAGAAGTGAGGTGGCCCCTTTAAGATCCAGACCCATCATGGAGTGATGAGTAAATGTAAACTAAAAGAAGCTCTTTTGTAAAGCTCATTAAGTCCCGTGAACCCCGGAAGTACTTGACATCACTGCTGCCATTTTAGAGAGCAGAAAACCAAGGCACAGAAGCTAGTCACCCACCAAGAGCGGCAGAGGCAGAACTCTCTCCAGCACCGAGGCCTATGAGGCCCTGGACCCCCTCCTCCCTGCTGCACCTGCTACCCAGAAGGACGCTGGGCTGCCATTCTCACCCCCATCCCATCTGGCTATGTTGCCCAACCTTTCCCTCTTCCTCTCAGTGAGCCCCCTTCCCAGCCACCAGCTTTTTGTCTTAGATATTTGCATTTCTTTCTTCTGGCCCTGGGTCTCCTTCTGAGAACAGGCATTAACAGAAGCTACCTCCCTCTTGGATCCTGCAGAGTGGAGTCTTTACATCTTAGCCATGGCCTGGAGGGCAACACAGGCCAGAGCCACAGGTGGTGGTCCCCAGAAAATAAAAAATAAAAACAAAACAGATTTCAAGAATGCCCACAGGTAGGCAGGAGAGACTGGGTGTGAGGAAGCCAGGGGAGTAGGGGCTAAATTTCCCAAAGACTCTAGTATTGTCTGAGCCCCCAGCCTCATGCCACCTCCTGAAACCCCATAAAGGTTTCCCTGAGAGCAGGCACAAAGCCCTAAGCCTGCAAGGCTGGCTGTGTGTTTACAGCTCTACAGAGGGCAGGCTGCCCAGCCTGGGAGAGTGAGCTGGGCTGAAAAGCATTGCATTCCACCCCTGAGTTCTGGCAACCAGGATGATCAAGCAGGAGGAAGACAAGCCAGAGCCTCAACTGTCCTCATAAAGTCAGCTTCATGGAGTCAGAAGAGGCTGAAATCCTGCCCCAGCCCAACTCTGAAGAACAGGCAGTGACATATGCATGCTTTATGGTGCTCACAGCACTTGACCCTGAAACAGCTCTAAACTGTCATCGGGCACTAAGGTTACATATGCATCTCCATGACACTGATCAGGACACCAAGTATTTGAGGGGAAGGAGAGAAAAGGTGAATTATTAATTGTCACGAAAAGCCACTGGCTGTCCCTGGAGAAGCAGAGATGTCTTGCCAGGATGTGCGCTGCCTTTATCGTATCTATTACCTGTCTTTCCCAAGGACCCCACAGAGCATCTGCTCCATCAGGACAAAGCACAGAAAAGGCAAACCCACAAGGACTGTCCCATGCTGCTTGAGAGGCTGGGAGCTGCCACAGGGATAGACAGGCCTGGCTTCCAATTAGCCCAAGTCTCCTCCTGTGGTTACAGGATCAGAGTGGAGCAGCTCCAGTGGTCAGGAAAGCAGAGGGGAAGCCGGTCTTCTTTGAGAAAAGATGTGCAGCCAGCCCAGGCTTTCTACACTCCTGAAACATTGTTCTGTCCTGTAGACCCTCAGGGTTTTTTTTTTTTTTTTTCCCCTACCAAAATATAGGGGAAAACCAAAAAACTGATGATAGTAAACATTTACTAAGTACTTATTATTTGTCAGCTACTGTCCTAAAATCTATTTGTGTGATTGCGTGATCTCATTTAATCTTTGAAACAAAATGCTAGAGGTGTATCTTTCTCAAGCTGTGGCTAACACGCTAAGCTGCCCAAGGCCCTTTGGCTGGAGCAAAGTAAAGGTTATTTGAACTCCAAGTATCTTTATCCCAAGCCTTAGTTTCCCTGGCTGGGGCTCCAGACCTGCTCTCCAGCTTCTTTAGCTAATTTGCGTACATGATCTTGCTGTGAACCAGCTGACCACTTCACATGGAACTTTTGTGTTATGGAGAAGACAGGGGACCAAGGCCTTTCTGCTTGAGAGACTTTGGGATGCTAGATGGCCACTTGGCTATCATGATGCCTCTGTGTAGGGACCCATCCTCGCCACCTTTCTCTCCAAACCAGGGCCACTCACTAGCCTTGTCTGCACTAGATCCCACCATCTGGTTCCTGCTGCATTAGACCACCTTTCAGGACAGACTGAAGTCTCCATAGCACCTACTTCCTGGTAGTGGTATGTCTAGCTGAACATTAAGATCTAGCCTTTCAAAATGACCCTTTGAACTAGTCTTAGCATATGACAAGCCCAGGTCTGCTTTTCTGGATTTTTGATCTGTAAAGGCGTATATTTACCATTACAAAACTTTATCTCAGGGAAAGATCACTCAGTGCCTGAGGGCAGGGCCCAGGTCTAAGAAGAATCTAGGAAAATAAATCTCAGGAATGCGCCTGATAGCCAAAATTCAAAACTTGGTTTGGGTGAAAGCTTAACCAATAGTTTCCAAGAATTACTCTACCTCATACCCCTTTTACCCAATCCTGAAATGCCAAGATCTGTAATACCCCACTTACATATTTTTTTCTTTAAAAACTCTCTCACCTCTGAGCTTGGCACCAAATTACTTTAGCTGCGTCAGAACATAGGGTTTTGGCCCAGGTTTGAACTGTCCAAAAGAAGACACTGACCCTCATGTATTTGCACCGGAATCCAGATCCTTGGTGGTCTTTGAGGTCCCTTGGCACGGATACAACATGAACAACAGTTGACCGCACTGTTATTGTGTCCTCACCTTGTCACTGACAGGTGGCATCAAGGAATGTTTATTGAGCTCCTATTATGTGCTAGGTACTCAATAGAGAGTAAGATAGACTTTGCCTTCAGAGAGTCTTTACTCTTCTGTGTGTGTGTGGGGGGGGGGGTGATAAATAATTACATAAGCAGTAACAGCCACTTTTACTCAGCAAACATGAGTTCTATGAGGCACACAGGAAGAGGTATTCAAGGCAGCAGTCAGGACCAGGAACTGTCAACTGACCAAATCTCTCAGGGCCAAATCACTTCCAGTGCCAAAATGTTCATCAGTAAATAACTCAGTGTGCTGAGCACTCAGGAGGCTTGGGACTCTGAGTTAGGGCACCTCCAGCTCTGTGGGATGTTTTAGGAAAGGCACAGGAGGGTGAGTCTGTGCCTCTCTAAAGTGTCATTCATGAAGTGCTCTAGGTATGGATGTAACTATCATGTCAACTAGACAGATGTAATCCAGTAATGAAAAACACGGGTTAGACATGCAAAACACCTGCCCAGGGCACAGGCTGACACTGACCTAGCCACAGAAGGCAGGAGAGAAAGTCTCCAGCAACAAGGAACACAAAATCCAGAGGGCCCTGCTCTCCCATTAAGAAGCATGGGAAAGGGAAACAAATTCCTCTTTGGGAGAGCCATTCCTCTGGATTGTAACGAATAACCTGCTCTCTTTGCTTTTAGCATGTTTAAAAAAGACAATTATTTGCATCTCTTAACCAATGAGAAAATCACGAGCAATTCCCTTAAGTGACCAAGATTTAAGATAAAAATCTCAGACTTCCTCAGTTTTTGGCAATTTTATAATCTCAATAATAAAACTGGAAGGGAAGTGACTGGATAATTCCTAGCTGCATCCATAGTGTGAGTAGGACGGCCCCTCACTTCCTCTCAGGCCCTACAACTTCCTGCAGTTCAGGTCTGAACACAGGCTGGTGGTGGTTAGGCTGAAACCTCGGTTTTCACTTGGCGAACAATGAGGAATCTTTGTGCTTCCTAGGCCCTTCCAAGCTTTTGTGAGAAAGATGCATTGGCTACAGCTGCTGTCCCTTGGGCTCTCTCAGTTTTCACCATTTGTACACACACAATGTCAAGGGTCTGGACTTCTACACACTGGAGCTTTTCTTTATTAAGAAGAAAGAGGAGAGAACACAGCCAGGAAGGCGAGAGAGAAGGACACTCCTCTCCCTTTGGAACTAGGGCTTCTATGTTACCTTGAATGGATACCAAGCCTCATCCAGGCTGTGTTCTGAAATACCCGGGGGCGGGGGGGGGGGGGGCATGGGACAAAGGCAGTCACCAAACAGCAAGTCACCTGAGATGGGCTAGCCTGACAGATTCTGAGAGGCTAGTAATTAGTCGGAGGGATACAAATGTAGCTAGACAAAAACACACTAGAGGAGGTATCTCTAAACACTGCAATGATTCTGTCAGTTCTGATTTGGGGGCTTTGTGAACATTCCCCAAGAAAGTGTTCCCCCAGAACACTTTCGATCTGCTAGCCCACCAATGTGTTAAAGGCAGCAGTAGGGGCACAGACTAGGGGACTGCCCACTAGTGGGGGCTTCTTCCCATGAAGCTTTCTCATATCCCTACAGTCTTGTGGATACCATTGCTACCTAAGCCTGAAAGGGAGTAAGGTCACACTTCAAATACCAGGGACAGAAAAGACTTTAACTAGAGGAACCATCACCAGAGTCTCCTTGCTTATCAGCTACTCTGTAGAGTGCTTTTGCTCATTGCCTATAAATAGTATGTCTACATGCAGTGTCTCTGTATGTGTCTACATGCATGTATATCTTCCCCTTGCATATTAAGTCACAATGTTTATGAGACATCTGGTTATTCTTCAGTGTCAGTGGGAGAGTGAAATGGTCCATCGAGATTAGAAGACAGAGTCGTGCGCTTTATGAATGGCACATCCTTATTTTACAAATTCTACCTATAGGAGATCACCCTCACAGTGGATACATACAAATAAATTATGAGCTCCTCACCATTGAGTAGGGCAGTTCCTGGCAACTGTGTAAAATAATGAAAGTGGAACACAATCCCTAGGGTCTACTTCAGGTACTGGTGACTGTGACTAAGACATATCATAGGAGCACAGTAAAATAAATATTACACGGGTGTTCAAACTGCTGTAGAAGGATTTTTCTGAAGACACGATCATTTACAGTGTCTATAGAGACATCTGTCTGTCTCTGTCATTCTAATAAATGTATCTATAACAACATAGATGGCCCTTATAAAATATGCAAAGGCAAACAACAAACAAAAAATAATGGATTTTTGGGGTAGAATTCTAGGTTTTAAATCTCTTTATGAATTTGTATTTTCTGACTTTAAACAAAACAAAAAAACCAATGGCCATGAACCATTTGGGCTAGAAAAGTCTTTTTAAACTGAGAAATGTCATAGTCACATCGGTGTAAGTGGTATCAGCTACTACCTCTGTCCCTCCCTTGGAGTCCTGACAACACTGGCGGAGACCAGATGTTCCTGAGGGGCCACTTGGTCTTTTCCAGGAGGGTTTAAGCAAGAGAGCCTGGCTTCGTTTTTCTTTTACTTCTCTGGTAGAAATTGTGTGTGATTGTAGTAAGTTCAAAATGAAATCCCTAACGCCTTATCTCATACTTTGGAAGTCAGAATTCCACTGTGTTCTTAAAATTAGATCTGAGCATAGCAGAGCAGAGAGGACTTGTTTGTGTACCAACATCTTTACCCTTCAATTTCCTGATACACAGGTTTATTACCTTTGCCTAGTCAGTTGTCAAGCAGCCATCATGTCTAGCTTTCAGCTCCCATGCAGAGAAAATAGGAAGCCTACACTATCAAATAAAATGCCTTATGTTGTGTCTCATTCTCCAGAGATTTCCTTTGCCACTTCCGTTACTGTTCAAGTAAATGCTGCCGCCATTTGTCAACAAGAACTCCAAAACATAAGGGATATGTGTTCCATGTTTTAAAGTAAACTATTCTTAGTGGAAGGATGTAATGATTTATTTACAAAGTT
Source organism: Phyllotis vaccarum (assembly GCA_033318265.1). Lineage (NCBI taxonomy): Eukaryota > Metazoa > Chordata > Mammalia > Rodentia > Cricetidae > Phyllotis > Phyllotis vaccarum. Next base: position 58,908,151 of record JARWLC010000005.1, read on the forward strand.
CAAAAAAAAATTCAAGTATTTATCATGTGAGCACATCCCCTAAGTAGACAGTCTGTAAATTAGAAAGCCACAAAGCCAGAGTTGAAGTACAGGAAACATATGATATTAGGTTAGCTCAGGGCTCCTCAAACTTCCTCTATATGTGACTTCAGACGGGCCTGACATTCTGCATCGGAGGCAGCAGTAACCCAAGGCAGTAACTGCAAGCATTCCACAAGGCTATGAAGAGCATTTCTGGGCAGCTGGCAAAATGTGGGAGCAAACAGGTTACCCTGACCTGTGAGCTATCACTAAACCTCTACCTGAATCATCGCAAGACCCAGATCTATCAAAGAATGTTATCCACGAGCTACTAAATGACTCCATTCCTAAACGGAATGTCCAGGAACGTGCCAAATGTCTCCAGACTTGAAGCCATGCTTGTTACACGAAGGCCTGATGTGTGGGGTTGTGGGAAAAGCTGCCTCCAACTGATTCTTTTTTCCCTCCGTGTGAGGGAGGCCGTTGCTTTTGGGAGGGGAATAAAAGAATGACACTGTCATAGGTTGGTACAGGGGCAGCAGCCTTAGGCGTCTCAGATGGTAACATCGGTCGGTATATACAACAGAAACTTCTAAGTAAAATTTTTAAATAGACAGTTTCTTCAGAGCAAAGAGGGAGCAAGATGGCTTTTTCTCTGAGAATAACATCTAAGTGGGTTCTTACTGGTCTCTCTAGCCATCACCTCACCCAAGATGAGGCGTGCTAGTCCTGATATCGTTGACTAACACTGGCCATGCATGAGAGCCTCTCTAAGGCTGCAGTCATTTAGCCACGAAGTAACTCAGCATGATACTCCTTTGAAAACAGATCTCTATATGAACATCATCATTGTAACAGAGAAAGATCTAAAACATGAGAAAAACGGAGACAGTTCTTATTTGGGGCTCATTTGCTGGGGGCTGTTAAGTTAACCTGGTGTCACAGTAGAGAAGAAATTCAAAAGCCTAAGAATTTCTTTCATACAGAAATGAGTGCACCCTCTCCCTAGTGGTTTATGGCACCCGTAAGGCTACAACCATACAACAAACAGTGTGGCTAACCAGCTGAAAACATCAAATAGCAATGGTCATTAATCAGCCGCTTAGAAACTGAGGAAGAAGGAAATGAAGGATGGACAGCATGATAGACTGAACAGAGGGCACAGAGGTCCCACACACACTAACTTCATCAAGCTAGGGGGGCGGGACTAGAGGGTTTTCTTTTGATGGTTTCCTTGTGTTAGGGATATGCATGTGAGTTTTCCTCTAAATCTGTGTGCATCATTGTTCTAACCATGAAGTCAGTAAATTCAACAGCTAAAATATTTCTTCATGAGAATAATCAATAGATTGGGGTTTTGTTAGATTTTGTGGAATAGGACGCTGAAGAACATTTGTCCCAAGAATCACAGTCATGTGCTGAACGCAGAAGGGAAATGTGATTGTATTGTTTCTAAACAGATCAGAGTCAATCTGATGCTCTTAGGTCTTCCTTTTAAGGGAGAGACATGATAAGTTATTCTAAGGAAGATAAATTGACATCACTAAGTGATCACCTGTAATAAAGAGAAGAGAATATAAGTCTCATTCTATGGGTCTGTATGGAGCTCCTGCACAACACGGCACAGGAGCTGGTCTCTGCTTTCCAACAAGCTAGGGGGTTCACAAGGTAACCAGTATAAAATGCCAGCATGATGCTCCAGTAAGTATCTTGGAGCTCCAAGAGGAAGCAGAGACTCCTGAGAAGTCAAAAGGAGATGATCTGTAGAGAAAGATGTTCTCAGGACAGGAGGCATAGCTATCAGGGCCCAGCAGCGTGGCAGGAATTACAAGCCTGGTCGCAGCTCCTGGCCAGCTTCAGTGCCTTGCAGCCAGCCAAGAAGCCTACCTAGACTTTTTAATGGGAAAATATCCATAATTCTTTTGACTCCGCTTGTGGTAAGGAGCCAGGAAAGCTAACTGATATCTTGTTCCTGGAGTCACTTTAGGCCCAAATTGGGAGGGTCAAATATAGCTAGTTCTTTGTCTGTTTCCTTCATCATTATTCTGGGGTTAGAACAGCTTAAGAGATGTCATGTGTCTCTAAAAATGTAAATTTTAAGCTCCTAGTACCTTCTAAGAGTAATTCGCAAATGTGATTATAATCTTTAACTGAATGGAAATATCCAATCACACGGCTTCAGGTCTCAGCGGCACTACACGGCACACTTCATTTCCCCCCAAGTATAATTACTGTTATCCTTTCATCCTGTTTATAAAATTTGCCCCTTTTATTCAAGCCACTTAAAAATGCAAATCATGCCTCATGGCTTGATGATCTCACCAGAGTTCTGGAAACACAGCTTAAAGTTCTAAGAGTGAATGGAATTCCTCTCCCTTTTTCAGTGAAGTTCTCTTAGGGCCACAGTGTGCCGAGCTTTGTAGAAAGCACAAAAGTGAAGCTGGTTTCTCCAGCAACCTATATAGGGCAAACAAACCATTTGTAACTGGGAAAATTCCACCCCCCCCCAAAGAAACCACGCCTTAAGGAAATACCCAGCTACGGACCCTCTGTGGTTGGGTGGGATAACAAGATACAAGTGCAGTTGAGATTCCAGGATCATGAAGAAGGGGCCTCCTCATTGGCTCAGACTTCCGTGCCTCAGAGATGGACAAGGAGGGAAATAAAAAGCAGCCTTTCCCTCTGGCCCTCTTACTATCCTTTGCTTGTTGTAGCCAGCAGACAGTGAGGAGAAGTGGGGGTTGTCTAGTACCAAAAATTATTTTCCCCAAAGTCTGACATTTAAACAAAAGCCAGCGTTCCCTCAGAGACTAGAGAAAATAGTTCCTATCAGCCTAAAAGGAATCATTCTCTTGATCTCAGGCAAAAGGGACCAATGTCTCTTAACACATGGCTGTGGTGTCTATTAGCATATCAAGGTCTATGCCAGCTTCAAGGCTCCTTCAGTTCCTACCCACTAGCTCACAGGTTCTCCCTCCTTCCAGAAACCCGTTCCCTTAAAACCTCAGGAATTTTCCCTCCTTGCTTTTTTCTGTTTTCCCAAGAGGCAGCCTTGCAGTCTGGAATAAACTTTCCCCTTCCACCCGTGGAGCTTAGTTTCTTTACTACATCCATGTCACTCATCGGGTGCCGGCAATGTGACTGCTCCTCTAAGGAAGTTGTCCTCTCTGAACCCGGCGTCAGACTGGGTTTTCCTGAGGTATGTGTGGATCATTTGTTTCCGTTGCCTCCTGCCAGCCATCAAATTGGACCCCAAATTCTCAGTTCACCTCTGCCCACCTGATGTGGGAATGTCTTTCTGTATGCTGTGAATATCAATCTTTAAAAAAAGGAGCTATTTTGGCCTATGACGGGCACCATAGAAAAAGTAGGAGGGGAAATCAGAGCATAAGTAGGAGGAGCAGGGTGGAGTCAGACAGACCAAGCCAGCTGCCCAAAGAAGAAGCATGTAAGGAACACAGTTGAGCCACAGGCCACTGTGGCAGACAGATTAATGAGAATGGGTTGAGTTAAGATGTAAGAGCAAGCTAGCAATGTGCCTGAGCCATAGGCCAAACAGCATGAACTTAACGTAAGTGTCTGAATCATTTTGGGTGTCCAAGCTAAGTGGTCTGGGACTGCAGGTCTGTGGGTCTGGACCTCTGGCTGCTAGGGCCCAAGAAACCTTATTGTAACGCCCACCTCCCAGTCTCTCTGGCTCCAGGAGCAGACCACACCTGAGTAGCCAGATCTCTCTTCTGGGTAGGTGTGACCATGGAGCTACCTGCTTTGTCTACTATTACAACAAAAGTCACACAGGTACGACAGGAAGCTCCTCTCACCTCCACTGGACCCCAGTCACAAGGATAAGGGATGCCTTTCCTCTTGTTTGGAACATTTTTATCTCTGACAAGTTTCCCATTCCATTTGGGGACACCCCTGATGGAAATTCTCATCACAACACTTTATCCCTCTCGGCTACTCTTTTTTGCCTTCCCCTACAAGGTGCAGCCTACCTGTGATGCTGGGACCCTTTCCCTGTCTCCTCCCCCAGGAGCTGCCTGCAGTTTGCACAGCTCCTGACCTCTGTGATACTTGGCAGCCCTATCCTGGCTCCCGTACCTTCTCCATAGGAAAATCCCTTTGTCCCCTGCTCCTTCTAAGAGCTGCCTGCAGTCCTGCAGCTTCCTTAACCTATCCTGGCCTGTGTGACCCTATTCTCTCTCTCTCAGAGTCCACTAGCAGATCCGCTCTGCCTCTTATGCTCTTCTCCTCCTGCAGCTTGTCTAAGCTAGAACCCATCTGGGCCACTAACCCCCTCCTCCTTCCTCCTTCCCCTCCCTCCGCCCCTCCCTCTGTCCCTCCCTCCTGGAGTTCATAGAACTTTCTTCCAGCGGAATTTCACTTTGCAACCCTCTCTCCTTGGATTACATGCAACTTGGCCTCAGTACAGATCAATGGCCAAAATTTGGCTCACTTGATTTCCAATTCTCACAAACTGTAACAACTGCTAATGAATGAAACATACAATCCTCAAATCTCTTGCATCTAAACCTGCTCTGCTCTACACTTCTAAAAGTCACTTATCTCTACTCCCCACGCTTAAACCCTTTTATCTCTACAATTTCTCTGTACTTTGCTCTAAAAAATTTCTCAAGACTATGTTATAAACTCTATCTCAGGATTTGTATATTTTATTGGGTCTGGTTAAAAAAATCTATAATCTGTGATGAAATTAGGCTTAAAACTTATAACAATAGGTTTATATCTAAAAAAACCCTATATATAGGTAATCTTAATTTGCTACAACTTACTATATAATAGGTGACTCAACTCTCGTTTAAAATATACTATATATGTAATTTAGATTTGACTCTTGTTTAAAAAATAGGTCTACCAAAAAAATAGCTATTTTAATTACCAGCCATATGGTTGGCAGCCATCTTTACTAAGGTTAAAGCATACATGTGACTCCAGCATCAAGATGGCTACATGATATAAACCAACTAAGGCAACACTCATACAACTTCTTAGTCCCACTGAGCCCTTGGCTTTTCATTATATCTCCTTTTAGACTGAGGAGGCAACAGCAGATCTCCAAAATATCTTGAATTGATATGGATTTTTGTATGATGGTGAATTCCTAAGGTTACAAAGATATAGTTAGGCTAACAAAATCTAAGCCAGAGATATATGGCTGGCTACTTATGTCTTTTTAAACTGTGTTCAGCTCAGGCTTCTAAAGAAAAAAAAACATTGATAAGTAAAGTATATTTGATAAATAAGCTTTACAAATCCTTAAGGTCCACTCAGGTTCATAGTACTATATGTCTAGCCTTTTTACCTTTGCTAATTTTGTTAAGCTTTAGCTATTTGGATAAACTGAGTCATACAAAAACCTGTGATATTCTATAGCAGTGCAATATAAAAGAATATGAAAAGTAAGTTTCCTGACTTTTTTTAGGCATTGTATTTATGGTTTAAATTTTTATTTTGAGGCTAAAGGATCTTCAATTAATTCAACTCAAAATTTTAAGGTTCAAATTTAACAGGGATAAAAATGTAAATTCTTAATCTTATAAAAGCTACTAACATATAAACTGTCATATAATTCATCTAGTGACAAGATTTATTTAGCCTCCTGTATATCTTTAAAATGAGTTGTTTGTCTAGCTTAGGTATGCTTAATAGATTATAGTCCTCAAACTCTTCAGAGATTTGCTGAATATGGCACTTAAAATGTTCAATGAAAAGACTTCCCATAATAGACAGAAATACCAGCTCCTAGCAGGAACCCTAAGGTCTCCATAGAAGACAGGTGGAGTATGACAACTCCACCTGGAGTGTGGTGATGCTAACCACTAGGGAAAACTGCCCCATGCTTCAGCTACTGTCAGGGCTCTGCTCAGTCTGTGGACATGATCTGGTTGACTGTTGTGCACTGCCTGGTTAAAGTAAAGTTAACCATTCCAAGTTCCTTCTCCACAGGAAAATCTGTCAGAGCTTCTGGGTCTAGCAAACAAAGGTTGATGCTGTTCTGTGTGACAGCTGAAGATTTAGTTGTCCTATATGACTGCCAAAGACTTGACTTCTCTCCCCAGTGAAACCTACGGCAGCCATCGTAGTATTGGGTAAGACTCTGACATTTTAATTAATACACAAGCCATTTGGATTATAGCTCCTGCTATAGTTTATCCTTCTCAGATATCTAGTGGTACTAACAGGCTAATTATGGCTTTAACAACAATGCCCCAGTGTCAGCAGGAAGTAATCATAAAAAAGATTACATTATCCCATTATCATTTCATACCAGGATGAAAGGCTGGGGTATTAGGTCTCAAACCTGGGACAAATAGCTGAAATGCCTATTTAACATATCAAAGCAGATTTAGATGCCACTTTCTCTCCTCAATCCCTACCTGTTTCAGGGTTCTCCCTCCTGGTGTACCAGCCCTCTACCCTAACTCTCCAGTTCCGGGGCTGGGCTCCCCTTCCCCTAGCTTCTCTTCCCTATATAATCCAGCCATTTTGCTGTGCTGGTCCTTTTCCCCCCTTTGACCTCTTGGTTTCATGACTCTCCTCTCTCCCCTCCACCCCTCTCCCACACGGCCCTAGCTCAAGGTCATGTTCACTCTGGACTCTCTCTCCCAGATGTCTCCACCTCTATTCTCCCCTTTATCTATAATAAACTTTCTCTTCAACATACCTAGGAGTAGTCATGCCCTCCTTTTAAATTTTATTTATTTATTTGTTTATTATTTTTTTCATTTAGGGTCGATTCCTTCAGCCCTCTGTTTACCTCCTTGTATTTCATTCTGAGTCAAAGAGAGCCAAGAGGCAAGGTCCAGTTCCTTTTGTTTCTCCCTACAACGCACTTTTAAGACATCAATTTTTAAGGTGACACACGGGGACCGTACCCAGTCCTTGTAATGGAGAGAGACTCCCACAGAAGAATTTTCAGGACAATGACATACTTGTCATCCTTTCCCTGCTCTGCCTTTTGAGCATGATTATTTAGGTCATGGGAGATGTAATTTTAACAATCTACTTGTAAGAGCATATTCTATCATGGTGATACTATTTGTGTTTTTCATGGTAGACTTTCGGCTTAATTTTATATATATAAAATTATATATATAAAATTATATATAATTTTATATATATAAAATATATATATATATACTATATATATATATTTTATATATATAAAGTCTTTTTAGAAAGTGCAGTCTCTTTCAATGACTGCCCAAGGGAACTTCTGTATGTGAGTGGGGCCGAGATGATGGACTCAGGCTTCTTCATTCCAGTGTTGCCTCTCTGCTTTATATTGTTACTCATGTCTTTTAGTTGGTGTATTGGGGATGGGTGGCCAAGTCTGGCTTGCTAGGGCCGACAACCTTTGTCCCTAAAAACTCTGGTAACACTCTGGCTTCCAGTTTTCTTTCTCCTGTTGAGAAGAAGGTTGTGGTGGTGGCAGTCATACTGTCACTCTCAAGGATGGAAGCGAAAAGCTGAGCATGGTGTAGCAAATGCTCCCCAGATCTGATCTGCAGCGCCTCCTTGGCTACTGTCATTTTAATGAGGGAGATGAATAAATCTCCACTTGCTTAATGATTATTATTATTATTATTTTTTTATCATTTGTAGCCAAACAGAGTTCCTGATAGTGACACACACTGTGCATAAGGTCTCACGTGTGAAGATTGAACACCACAATTTCAGGGGAAGGAGGAAGAGTGAGTCAGTGCTAATCCCAGCTGCTCCAGAGGAGCCTCAACTCCAGACTATACCTAAGTCAGCAGAGTAGAGGGAAACAGCCAAACCAAAAGACCAGGCTCGCTGCAGAGACCTAAAGACAGTAATGAGATCTGCAAACTCAGAAACAGTGTCAGGTAGGTATTTCAGAGAAACAATTCTTGAGGAAGTATAGATCTGACTCCAACAGGGCTGAAAATGGCATTCTGGAGAACAGTTCAGGAGGCTTAGCTGTACAGCAGCTAAGGTACTGTTCTCATGACTGCAATGGCTTTAATAACCAAGGGCCAATGTCAGGTCTTTAGCTGGCAAGAACATCAGAAACTGCTCACTGAAGTCACCCCTAATTACCAAGTATAATTTGACACTAAATTATAATTCCAGATACTCAGCTGTTCTCATAGTCCCTATTGCAGAAGAAAGGCAAGCAGAACATCAATAAACATAATGATCTAATTAAGTGTCTATCCAGTTGGGAACTGGAGCTGAAAGTTTAACAGGACCATGAGGGAGGGCAGAATAATTCAGTATTTATCATCTCAAAAAGTCAAAGCTTTTATCATAAGACAATTTTGGGGGGTAATTTTAAACCAAATGTTCAATCAATATGAACAGCTTTGATGTAATGTTTTTAATCACTAAAAATCCTGTCTAGACATGAAGCATCATTTCTCATGCATACATTTACTTATATTTTGATATTAAATATAAGCAATGTTCATATAAGACCTATTTCTATTCATAGCTTTGTAGTAGAAGGTTTCTGTTCCAGACTTTCGGGCCTAGCCTCAAGGTTTAGGCCTGCAGACCCACAGACCTGCAGAGACACACTGATTCTTACAATAATTTTAGGCTGATCAGCCTAAGGCCCAGGCATATCACTTGCTAACTCTTTTCCTTTAATCTAACCCATGACTCTTATCCTGTTCATCCATGTGGCTCAGTATCTTTTCTTAGAGCAGCATAGTTGTCCTCTGCTTCTTCTGGCTTCTCTCTGGTATTCTGCTCTGTTCTGCCTGTTCCTAGAGTCTTCTTAGTCTGGTAGCCACCCCCACATTTCCTGTCTGCCTTTGGTCAATCAGCGCTTGTTATTAAACTCATAGGCGGGGACAATTATTTACAATGGAACAACATAATCCCCCTACATATCTTTATTACATTTAATGATCACTTATAAGCCAGGAATTATAAAAATAGAAAGACAGACTAATAAAAATATCTATATCCAAGGCTAGAGGTATATCTCAGTGAGAATACTTGCTTAGTAGGATCCAGACTTAGTTTAACCTCTAGGGTCACTAAAAAGTCTATTCCTTTTACCTAGATTCTGAAGTGCAGAAATGATAGCTAAATTACCCAACTGCAGCCTTTGTGGGTGTTGCCGTCTCTCACTTCACTGGAGTTATCAGGGTAGGGTGTCCCTTCCAAGCTGGGCAAGGATAATGTTTACCTAAGGAGTGAGTTAATTTAGCTCCCCTGGAAGGTCTAGAGGATGCTGATAAAGCTCCGGGCACATCTATCAGGCTGGCTCTCCATAGGGAGAGGAGTCACGCATCTCAGGTAAGGAAGAGCCTTCAACCCAGGGTTTGAGTTCCCATATCACATTCTTTGGAAAATGACTCCTTTGGTGATCCCTACTCATTATCAAAGCACGTACTACATAGACGTTCTCTGTGGTTCCGAGCCCTGGAGGACTGTTAGGAGACTGTTGATTCCTCCATGGAAAACTTCAAATCTAGAAGAACCTAGAGAAATATATTCACACTTCTAAAGTTCTAGATTAGTACCATGGATACTAATCTAGACTACAGCAACCAGGAAACTATCTGTCATAGTTAGTGGAGAAAGAAAAACGTTCCACGATGCTAACAGGCTGAAATAAGCCACCAAATCAGTCCTACAGAAATTGCTGGGAGCAGGATTTTAGATGGAAGAGGGGAGGGCTCTACAAGGAAAACAGACCAAGCTGTGATCACTGAAATACCAAGTCCAACTAAGAGTACACACAACAACACAAACAATGAAGTGGCCGCAACCGGGACACAATTCCAATAATAGCCTTAAATATTAACAGCCTCAACTCTCCTATCAAAAGGCACAGCTTAACTGAATGGATTAAGAAACAAGACTCAACTTTTCTCTTGTCTATAAGAAACTCACCTTTAAAGACAGGCACCACCTTAAAATGAAAAAGTATTCTAGACAGATGGGAGGAGAAGCAAGCAGACATTGCCATTCTAATATATAACAAAATAGACTTCAAATTAAAAATAACCAGAAGAGATTCATCGGGGACATGTTATTCTACTTAAGGGAGTGGATAACCAAAGAAGGAGGAGGAGGAGGAGGAGGAGGAGGAGGAGGAGGAGGGGGAGGAGGAGGAGGGGGAGGAGAAGACGACGACTATTCTAAACATATATGCGCCAAACTCTGGTGCACGTAATTCCACTAAATGCTGGAATTAAAGACACATATTAATATCAGCACATCAACAGTAGGTGGTTTCATATCCCACTCTCTCTAATAGATCTTCTGAACAAGAAAAGTGAAGGGGAAACATCAGAATTAAATGACACCATCTATGAAGTGGACCTAACACACTAACAGGATACTCCATCCAGGCACCGAAGAGCATACACCTCACCCAGCAGGTTATCAAAGCTTCTCTAAAACAGATCACATTCTGGGACACAAATAAATCCTAACAAACTCAGAATTCTGGAAAAACTTCGCATGTACCATCTGCTAATAATGTAATAAAGCTTAAAAATTTATAGTAAGCAAGCAAACACACCACCCTCAACCACTCTAGTTAAATACACAAAGTCATGGGGATTAAACAATTCATTACTGAATGATGAATGGGTCAAAGAAGAAAATTAAGAAAGGAAACACTTCCTGGAGCTAGATGAAAATGAAAATAAAACTATACAACAAAACCTCTGGGATACATTAAAAGCATTCCTATAAGGGAAGTTTAGAGCTCTAAAGGAAAAACTAGAAAGAGTAAAAATAAATGGCTTAATGATGCAATTAAAGAATTTGAAAAAATAAAAACAAGCCAAACCCAAATCCAGTGGATGGAAAGAAGTAATAAAAATCACAGCAGAAACAGCAACAAAATATAGTACAAAGAAGAAATGCATTTAGGATCTGTTCCTCTGAGAAGATATAGAAGATCCACAGATCCTCAGCTCAGCTAACCAAAAGGAAGAGAGAACCCGAATGAGCAGAAACAAACAACCCAAAACAAAAAACAACCAATCAATCAACCAAAACAATCCTAAATAAAAGGAACAAGGCTGGAGGATTTCTGTTCTAGATCTCAATATATATTACAGAGCCACAGTAACAGAAACAGTATGGCAGTTCCATAAAACAGACATATAGATCAATGGAATGAAATGAGTACATAGAAATACAGCCATCTGATACTGACAAACAGGCCAAAAACATAGACTGGAGAAAAGTAGCATCTTCAACATATGTTGCTTAGAAAACTGGACGTCCACATGTAAAAGGAGAAAGTTAAAACACTTCTCTATCACCTGTATAAAAATTAACTTCAGATGTATCAAAGGCTTTACATAAAACCTGGAACAATGAAACTTCTAGAAGAAAACAGAGATTGTACCCTACATGATATAGATGCGGGAAAAAGTTTCTTAATAGGACTCAGTTTACTCAGGATTGAGTAAATTAAGGGCAGTATTTGGTAAGTGGGACTTCATAAAAGCTAAAAAGCTTCTGCATAGCTAAGGAAACAAAATCTATTCAGTGAAGAGGAAGCCTGAGAATGGGAGGAAGAGGAAGCCTGAGAATGGGAGGAAGAGGAAGCCTGAGAATGGGAGGAAGAGGAAGTCAGAGAATGGGAGGAAGAGGAAGTCAGAGAATGGGAGGAAGAGGAAGTCAGAGAATGGGAGGAAGAGGAAGCCTGAGAATGGGAGGAAGAGGAAGCCTGAGAATGGGAGGAAGAGGAAGTCAGAGAATGGGAGGAAGAGGAAGTCAGAGAATGGGAGGAAGAGGAAGTCAGAGAATGGGAGGAAGAGGAAGCCTGAGAATGGGAGGAAGAGGAAGCCTGAGAATGGGAGGAAGAGGAAGCCTGAGAATGGGAGGAAGAGGAAGTCTGAGAATGGGAGGAAGAGGAAGTCTGAGAATGGGAGGAAGAGGAAGTCTGAGAATGGGAGGAAGAGGAAAGGGAAGCTCATAGAATCTCTTGCAGCCATACATTTGACTTCTAGAAGATTAACATCCTGAATATATAAAGAACTCAAACAAAGACTTAAGAAAACAAATTATTCAGTTTAAAAATGGGTTTGAGGTCTAAATATGAGTCTTAAAGGATGAAATAAAAAATGAATAAGAGTTATCTCCCTTAGCAGTTACGGAAATGCAAATCAAAACAACTGATTTCATCTCACCCCAGTCAGAATGGCAAAGATCAACATAAACGCTGGTGAGGATGTGAGGAAAAGGGACCCCTCACTCACTGTTGGTGGGATGCAAACTGGTGCAGTTACTATGGAAACCAGTGTGGAGAACTCTTAAGAAGCTAAAAATAAACCTGCCATGTAACCCAGCTACACTACAGCTTGGGCCTATGCCCAAAGGACTCTACCTCCTATTCACAGACACTTGCCCAGGCATTTCACTGCAGCTTTTATGAACAATAGCTATGAAATGAAAACATCATAAATGTCCTCCAAGCGATGAGTGGATAATGAAAACACATACACATTCACAATAAAATATTACCCATATGTAAAGAAAAATCAAATCATAAATCTTGCAGGTAAATGGATGGGATTAGAAAATACTATGTTGAGTGAGGCAATCCAGACCCAGAGAGACAAATGCCACATGGTTTTTCTCATCTGTGGTTTCTAGCTCCAAATAGTCAGATGCGAGTATATAATCTGGAATAACTGCAGAAACCAGGAAAGTAAAATCACCATGCTGTGTGTGGGAAGGAGCTCGAGAGAGGGGTACAGCAGGGTAGAGGGGGTATGGAGTGAAAATGAACAAAACAGGGAAGAGGCCTAATACTGAAGAGGGAGGGAGGAGGGAAAAATAGCTCTAAGGATGCTTCAAAAAAGCATAGGGAATTACTATTTCATATTTACCCAAAGTTACATATAAAACATATAAATGTATGTGCATACATAAACATACATGCACATTCAGTATAAATGTGGTTATACTACTTTGGGCTAGTTATAGAAATCCTATACCAGGCATGGGAGAACTCCTTTTGGGTTATTGGACAGGGGAGTTCAAAAGGCCCCTAAAGCATCATAGGCTAATGATATTGCCCTTGGCTGTCTCCCAAAAACTGAAGATAAATCCCTATTGCCAAAGACACTACACATTTTAGACATAGGACCTGGTGGATTTGTGATAAAATTTAGCTGGAGATCTCCTCCTAGAAACTAGCTTTCATAGTAATAGAAAGCACTGTGAAAGCTGCTGGGAGTGTAAGCAATCAATAGCCCTACCCAGCTGTGACACCTATGAACCACAGCAATGACCAGTGTTACAAGATATCCCTAAAGGTGCAACAGTTGTGCTTAATCTTAGCAGTACCCATCAGCTGTCTAATTGGACTTGAGGCCTCCTGAACAGGAGGGAAATCTTTCCTGGTACTGGAAACTTAGCCAACCACACATGACTAGTGAGGTCATGGAGGTGTAGGAGGGCCTACACCTGCCCTTTTCCTAAACTAGCATACTGCCTAACTGTGCTCTAAATACTTAGCTTTATATGCACAGTTAAATGTAGCTCTTACCCTAACCAAAGAAGATTCTTTTTTTGCATCAGAAGACCATTTCAGAAAGCACAACTAGGTGAAATGCAGAGGACAATTGACCATGGAGTGCCCAGCCCCAACTGATACATCTACTATACAACACCTGCATCTAAGGCCCAGGGAACATCATGGAAGACGGGGTGGAGAGAGTGTAAGAGCCACAAGACCAGGCAGTTTGCAGTGAGACTGTGCCTTCCAGCTATGACTGGGAAGCTATACCCATAAAACCTCAACAGCATGGCTGCCCCTCCATCACCAGTGGACAACCCAACACAGATGGGGGAAATCTTACGGGGCCTCCAGCCCTAGAGGAGGAGCTACATGCAATTAACAAATGATGAAAGGGGAGAATTAGTCCTCTCCAGGAATGAGCTCCCTGGTTAGTTATCCAACACTAAGTGGCCAGCTCTAAAAGCTTACACACGCAGCAGCACTACATGGACAGGGCAGGCTCTGCTTATGTTTCTTGTCTATATGTAACAACAATGGTCAAAGCAGAGGAGGTTATGAGTTTGGAAGAGATTTGGGGGTACATGAGAGGGCAGGGAGGGGAAGAGAAAGCAGAAAAATGATTTAACTGTATTTTGAAAATTTAAAACACAACTTTGAAGGACATTCTAAGAATACTTACTGCTGGTGGAGGACAGGTGGCTGTAGTCGGACCTGAAACATAAGATGTAAGATAGGTTAGAAATCATTTTTCTTTATCCAAATGAACCTCTCGAGCTAAAAGCTTCGTTAGTGACAATTTGGTTGTAGCATTCACCTGCTAAAGCTGTCATTGGTGAAAACAGTGTTGAAGCATTTTGTGCAAATTAGTACAACGTTTGAATTCTGAAAGCAGAACTGGGCCTTCATATGTGCTCTGTGAGTCACCCTGAGAAGTTCCCAGGCCCTCTGGATTTGTTGGAGAGTTTTTGAATGTTTGTTTATTTTTCTGATGAGAAAGCCTCCAAGTTTTCAACAGATTCATAATTTCCCAAAATGTTACAGTTAGTCTCACCAAGGAGCACTTTCCCAATGCTCACACAGCATCCCTGGGATGCTTCTTTGATGAACTGACGGAAGGCCCCCTGAAGAAGGAGGATAGAATTGGGACGGGAAGGAGGGATGAGCCCACACTCCAGGACTGGCTGACAGTAGGGGACCTTCAGCTGATTTCTGTTGATTTCTGTTCCTGCTAGATAGGACAGTCCCAGGATGTGGGCTCTGACAGGGAAAGAATTGAGAAGTGGTCCATATGGGTTTTATGCTGAGGATTCAGGGGCTGGCAGTCAGACACTGAGAATGGGAATCCTGCCAAGTCCCTGCCTCACAGGCAGGGCTGCTGAGACGTTCCTCCTCGGCAAGGAATTTGGTGAAGAAACTGATTATTCTCTTGCACCTCAAAGTCATTTTCAGTAGGAAATTAATCCCTGTGGAATGCAGGGATTCACAGAGCCTGGTAGTCAGGGGATGTAGTTAGGCAAGTAAACTGCTACATTGTGTTTAATTTTATAGGTAGACACTCCTTTTTATCACCTTAGTCTCCAGGTGTCTTTCTTGAATTATTCAATTTTCACTCCATTCTGAATGTAATAAACACTCAAAAAGTGCATATGAAACACTTTTTAAAACTGCCTTTTATGTGTCAAAACTCCTACACTGCTCTGACCACGATGCCCTGAGTTACTGGTAAGGGATAAAATGGAAGAAAAAGGACACTGGTTTTCTCCTTTTCAGATAAAATATTTTAGTAGCCCAAATCATTGTTGTTTCAAACTGGAAAGAATAAAGACTTCAAAAGAGATTTACATGTCTCTTTATAAACTGCACTCCCCTGTGTCAAATTCAATTTAATTTTGTTAATTGTCATATTAGTCTTGATGACATAATACTTGGAGGGAAGGAAGGAAGGAGCGGGAAAGAGTGTGAGGCAACTGGTCAAACTGCACAGACAGGAAGCGGAGAGCAATGAACACTGGTGCTAGCACACTTCTGCTGTCTTCTTCTCTTTTCATTCAGTTCAGTGCCTCAGCCTGTGCGATGCTGCCATTCACATTCGAGACTGGCTTCCCCTGCTCATGGACCCTCTCTGGTAGCATCTTCACTGACATGTCCAGACCTGTGTGCCTGAGGTGATTCTAAGTCTAGTCACTTGATCTAGTAGTGGAAAGTGATACTATCTGTAAGGAGACCAGGAAGTAAGGAATGAGAGTCTGAACTCAGTGGGCAGAGAGTATGGGTAATAAGCAAGCTAGAGTGGATGGTTTGGGCTAGGACATAATGCCACATTGGCTGAGGGACATGAAAACATTAAGGATTGGTGACATACTGAAACCTAGGGTTTCTGCACCCAGCATTGGCACATTTAATTCTTCCTAGAGCCAGACAGCAGAAACAACACATTAGGATGACACTGAGGAATCCAGTGATATAAAGTACAGCAAATGCCCAACAAGCATCCACTATAATAGACGGATAGCAAAGCCCTTCTGTCACACCACGGTCGTGGCCAGACTTTCCAGAAATCACACAAATATCCACATATGACATGAAGAATGTTACATTACTATGTCTCCTAGCAAGAATGTGCCAGTATTTTTAGCTAGGGTTTGCCAAAGATGAGATTTACACAGGCAGGCGTTGTAAAGATCTGCACACAGATGGATATGGACATAGACTGAAAATTATATTAAAACCATAGTTAAAGAATCTTGAAGTACATCGGTAGGATTTTAGGATGCATGGTAGCATAAAGGACACCCCATCCACAGGTCCCCCTAAATCTCTCATGAAAATGGCAATTCTGGGGTTAGGCTTGCCAACTGGACAGTCTCTGGCAGACTTGTGAACTCCAGCTTCCTCACACACAAGCCAATCTGAACAACACTGATCTAATCACGTCTGACTTTCAAGGACATTCATGTTCACTAAATTAAAACATGGAACCCTTTCTCTATTGAAGGGTGGTCTCTGCCCAGCTCTGTAGCCTTCATGCCATTAAAATACATGATCCAGAAGAGGCACCTAAGATTTCACCTTGCTCTCCAGCTTCTGGTTCTAAGTTTATAAGACCTGCACATTGCTACAATATGATAGAGGTAACAACTCTGAACTGCTCTTTTCATTTCAAACAGTTGGAAGATGCTGCTGCCTGGCAGCTCCTGTAGTCACTGTTTCAGATGAAGTGATGCATTCTACTCAAGCCTCTTTGGAAATGGCTGCCTGATTGTTCTCCGTCCAGCTTTGCAAAATACTGGGTGATATTTATGAATAAGGCTTTATATTTATTTACTTCCTTGTCCTTAGAAAAATTACCATGATTGGGAATATAGGCCGAATCAAGGTTTACACTTCTACAGCTCATATTCGAAATGATATTTTTAATGGCATTACTAGTGAAAGGCAAGTTGTAAAGCTTAAAGCAATTTCATGAATAAATAGATTAAAATAATTTCAGAAAGCAATCAGATGTTTGATGAGACTGCTCTGAGGGACTTCGTGTTCCTCAAGCTTATTTAGGGTATGTAGGGACTGCATATTTCTGTTTATTGGTCTCATATCGCAAAGTGGTTCCCTGATAGCTCTGAAAGACTTTCAGAATGGCGCATGAGAGGTAAACTTAGAAATCTTAAGATGTAAAATTCTTGAACCTATATAGTAGATTGTGGTGATTTACTGTGTATCAAATAAAGATTGCCTGGAGATCAAAGGATAGAGCCAGCCACAGAGTTAGCCACAGAGGTCAGGCAGTGGTGGCACATGCCTTCAATCCTAGCACCAGGGAAACAGAGGCAGAGATCCATTTGGATCTCTGAGTTCAAGGCCAAACAGCTAGACAATGGTGGCATACACCTCTAATCCCAGCACTTGGGAACACATGCCTTTAGTCCCAGCACTAAAGTTGAAAAAAAAAATATAAGGTGGGACTAGACAGGAGTTCACCCCTGTGCTTCCCTTCGCTTCCCCTATTCAGTCTGAGAATTTGTGGAGACAGGATCTACTCTTTTTGGCTGAAAAGTTGGTGAGGTGAGAAGTGGCTGTGGCTTGTTCTTCCCTCTGTTTCTCTGACCTTTCAGCTTTTCCTCAATTTCTGGCTCTGGGTTTGTATTATAAGACCAATTAAAATTTGTGCAACAGTATATGGCATAGAATAACACAAGGATTATTTTCCCACACTTGATACACATGTAGTATATATAGGTGTGTGTATAACTTTCAAATATTGTTTTTAATATTTATATGTCAATTGCATGAATTAGGGTTATATGGGAAAGTAATCTATAATTAAGATAGTTCACCACTGCTGGAGATCTCACTAGGCAACTTGTACATATGTTCATTTTATAAAAGGAATATCTTTCTAGATTCTCTTTTCCAGGAAACTATGGCCTAAGAACTGAACGTGGCCTTTCTGTAAAACTGACCTTCCTGTTATTGCAAACACATTCACCCTGTGTCATGGACTTCCTTGCTTATTCTAAGTGCGCTAAATTGAAGGTCATGGTAACAGAGCTAATGATCATACAGGCCCACGAAGTCATTTAGCCTTCTGTGTAAGATTTAAAAAGCTCCGGCCCATTCAAAATGTTATTTCCTTTACTCTTTCCCATGCACCTGTCTCACTTCCCAGTGCTTGCTTCTTCTCTAGGCTGCAGTGAAGCACTGGTTTTAGTTCCCCGTAAGGCATGACACTGCCATGGGCCAAAACGTCAGTGATGACTGACAGAGAGGTAGAATTCCACTGGTGCCAGACCAAACTACTGAAAGACAGTTCACTCGGAATGGTCACATGTGAAAGATCAGGGTAGAGTCCATGTCTTAGAGACTCACTAATAAAATTGTCAGTTCTGGCACTGGCTTTTATTTGTATTTTCAAGGAACCGCCTGTCCCTCTGTTAAGAAATTCTGTGTCAGAAGCTACTTTGCCAAAAATGGCTTGTTAGTTTCTCCTAACAGCACAGGCTCATTTCCCAGTGGAGCTTCCAAATGACACCAGTTGCCACAGAACACTGGTCCGCCTTTAGTCTTGGCCCACGTTAGGTGCAGATAGGTGGGAAATGGCAGCATTTCCTCCAAAAGAAAACAAGAACTAACTATAGATGAAATGGTTCCTGGAGAATGGTTATTAGTTGGGAAGCATGCAGAAGCCTTGGGCTTCAGGCCAATAAGCCATATACCCATTGAGTTGCTGCACCTTATTTGTAAATACTAATGACTATACCATGGCATGGCCTCAGATGTCTTGAATGATGATGACCAGCCTTCTTAAGGTGTCTAAAAGTATCTGTGTGTCTATTGTGTTGGGTATAAAGAATGTATGAAGCTTGGTATAGGGGCACATGCCTGCAATCTCTGAACTTGGGAGGCTGTAGGGGTATTCTAAATTGAACACGATTCTGATCATATTTTTTTTCTGGATAATTTTCTAGACAAATGAGTCAGTTCTCACTTTTTCCTCACCTTCTATTCTTTTCTAGAGCCAATCTCACTGGCTTCTCTCCACCGCATCACTGTCAAAGCCTCACTTTAGTTATCTCCATTAATGAAATGGCACTACACAGTCCTTCACTTCATGAGAGTCTCAGCCAGATATTATTGACCTTGGTTTCTCGAAAACTTAACCTTCTCTTGGTTTCCAGGACAGTCTGTTCTTCCTTCTTGGGCTTTGCCATCAGTTTCCCTGTCTTTGCTCAACATTTCAATGCAATGGCTTCTGGAGGCTAAGCTTAAGAAAAACTAGCCACGCTGAGCTGGCTAAGGACTCAGTGAGCCAATGAGGCAAGCAGAGGTTTAGAATGGTAGGCAGCACGCACTGGATGCTGGGTAAATGTTCACTGTGACCTTCAGTTGAGTTAATCTCTACCAGGGCTTCAAGGGCAGTTCCAAAGATATCGTCATGTTAGACTTCCACACTGAACTCCAAAGATACCCAGTGTCTGAGTGCTCATCTCAACGTCTCTTCAGACTTCTCTGCTGACACTGGAAAGTTGCACATTTCCCCCTGACTTTACCAAGTCTATTATTTTGTCTTAAAGCCATTTGTGGACCCTAAGCCAAGGACTGACATACTAGTGGATATTTCACTTGGAAGGGAAGGGGCCAATACTAAGGAACTCCCCAGAATAGGGGACAGCCTTATAATCCCAGTACTTGGGAGGGAGGGCAAGAAGATCAGAGTTTACTGTTGTTATCAAGTCCAACCTGGACTTCAGAAGACTCTGCTTCAAACAGAGCAACAGTAGCAACAAGAAGTGAACTTTTAATGAGTGAGTTCTGTCGGCTTTATATTTAACTCGGCTAGAAGGGAAAACACCAGAAAAACTAGCCAACTATTAACAGTATGTTTGATAGCAAATATAAGGCTATATATATATAGGGCATGAACTGAAACTTGTTTCAAATAGTATCATTTTAATTTGAC
Source organism: Phyllotis vaccarum (assembly GCA_033318265.1). NCBI lineage: Eukaryota > Metazoa > Chordata > Mammalia > Rodentia > Cricetidae > Phyllotis > Phyllotis vaccarum. The sequence continues at coordinate 58,928,118 of JARWLC010000005.1, forward strand.
TAGTGATGCAGTAAGAATTCTTTAAACAATTCTGCCCCCTTACAAGAACACTCTTTAGTGACAAGCAGAAAAATAGAAGCTTGGGTGTCTCCATCTTAATCAGGCCTTACCGGGGTCTGTACTAGCTCTCATGCTAGCCTGTCTCCTGGGGTAAAGCCACCCCTCAAAATCAACGCATCCTCCCTCTTCTCCAAGAATGAGCCCTTCCGGCAAGCATCTGCTTTAGGAGAACCTTGCAAGTTAAGCATTAGTGGGATAGTGGCTGCTTCACACCAGCTACAAAAGAGCTGGAGGATTTTGTTTCGTTCTGTTCATGGAGGAGGGGGAAACTAAAGGTGATAAATAATGGGGGTGTGACACCGTGAAAGAATTCTTGTCTATTGAGCACGAGGCCTTAGGTTGGGACCCAGCAGTGCAAAAATCAGGCAAGAAACTAAGCTGACAAGTTTCACACCAACAAAATTGAAGCAAAAGTAAAGGTGCATGGAGGTGGGAGGGGGGCTTCAATCAAGTTACTCCTCCTCCGTGGATACCACAGTTGGGTAACAAGGAAAGCCCACTGTAGGAAAGAATGCAGGTCCAGTTGGATTAGGTCAGAACTGAGATCCATTCTGGAACAGACCTCTCTCCCTGTCTTCAGGAGATCGCCAAATCCTCAAATCAGCTTGAAACCTCTCCACCTTCCAGGAATTCCGAGGTCTTCTGTAGTCTGGGCTGCCCCTGACCTCTAGCAGGATTTCTCTAGATAGGAGAAGACACTCTGTCCTACTGGGTATCCTGGATTCAGTGCTGACTGTACAGGAAAATCCTCTGATAGGGGTTGGGCGGAAACCATTCCGGGACATTCGTTTCTGAAAATGCATTCTTTTGTCCTACTCAGGAAAACTGCTGTTGGTAGAAGGCTAATTAGTCTCCAAAGGTTTGAGCTAATTACTGGAGTCCTTTGAAGCACACAAGACCCGATCACAGCATCCTGTGGGTACCCAAGGCTGGCGGGGTGGAGAGGTGGCTCAGCAGCACAGTTTAAGTGAGCTTAGCCGGCTTCGGAGAATCTTTTCCCCGCCAGGAGCCCCACCCTCTCCACCTGCTTTCCTCATCTCCAGGGCCATCTCCCGGTGGGCTCCAGCTACCAGTTCCCCAGCTGTTGAGCTCAAGTGCAGGTGCATCTCTATCTGACACGGAATACTGACTGAACCTGGCACGAGGGTCACAGGGATGCGAGCGATTATAACATTGAGACTCGGGTCCCACCACCTTCCAGCCCGGGGTAGGACCCTTTCCATCCCTCCCCTCTTTGGCCCAGACAACCAAGGACCACGCCGCTAGCCCGCAGGCACCGAGTCCCAGCCCCGGTGTTGCCGCCCTGGCTCTGGCTTCCGAGCGCGAGTCCTCAGCTCCCGCCCCGCCTGGTCCAGCTCACCCTCCGGTCTCGGCGCCCGAGTCCACGCAGTCCTCCTCCTCACCGCCTCCCTTCGGGTTCATGGCGCGCGTGCCCGCCACGCTCCCTAGGCCCCGGATCCCTTCCGAGCTCCTCGTACCCGGGCTCGGCAAGGACCTGGCCCCGCGTGCCAGCCGCTCGCCGCGCCCTCTCGCGGCCGCGCCCTCCCCTCCCTCCGCTCTGCGCTGCGCGGGCGCGCAGGAGCCACCAGGAGAGGACCTGAGCGTGTGCACCGGATGCGCGCGTGTGCACGAGAGCAAGCGTGAGTGGGGGGGGGGGGAGGTGTGAGATGGGCTATCTGTGAACTTGGGATGGAGTGCGAGTGCAGGGCTTAATCTCGCACCCACCCCGGGAAATGTCCGGCCGCTGCGCTTTCAATATTGTGACTGTTGCGGGCTGTCTGTGACTGTACGCTGCAAAGCTGTCCTCCCTTGGGCCCACAGTAGAGTCTGGAATCCCCGGGCTTGCCCAGAGATTTTCCAGGCTCAGTCTGCGAGCAGCACCGGGAAAACACCCACCAGCACGACCAGGGCAGGGTGGAATGTCTTCATCTGAGGACCAGTTAAAACAACGTGGGTTCCCCCCCCCCCCCCTAAGTTTCTCGGAGCTGTGAAAGCTGAGTTCCTTAACACCTTTGCTCAGCTTAAGAGCCCGGCGGAGTGGCTTCTTACTGATCCAACTTGCCAATGAATGCATTCTTTTGTTATCTGTTTCAAAATAACGCAAAGAGAGCTGGATGCGCCTGCATTCAAGCAATCTGGGAGCAAGAAGGTGGTGGATGTTGTTAAAACCCACTATCCCTCAGGGTGGGTTCCTTGAGGTAGCAGGAACATCTTCACTCTAGTAGGCTAAGGTGAGGCAATATGGTGGGAGTTGTGGGGTAAGAACATCTTAGACTTAATTCTGGTGCTGTTGTCCTTAGAAGACACTTGTATGTTCTATGTCTTCTGAAGAGTAGCCCTGAGGACAAAACCAATGGCCTTGCGAATACTCTACCTGTGGGGAAAAGTGGCCAACGAAACCCACCCTGGCTCTGAGACCTGAGCCAGTGAAAGAAATCCACCCTGTATCTGAGACCTGAGCCAGTAAAATTAACACTTTATTCCTAAACCCAGAACCAAAGAAATGTGCCCTGACTCTGAAACCAGCACCAAAGAAGCAAACTTTGCCCCTAGCATCAGAGCCAGTGAAAGAAATATACCTACCTGGCCCTGAAATTAGAGCCCAAAAGAGCCAGTGAAAGAAACATTTTGACCCTGAAACCCGAACCAAATCAGGGATTGACAATCTGACCAATCCCCACCCTGGAAATCTCTTCACTAGAAAGCTCTGCCCCCAAGAAGCCTATGTAAACCCTGCTCCTGCTGCCCTTTTGCTTGCTGTTTTCTCCGGCCCAGGGGGCTGAGGCAGCCACCCTCTCCAGGACTCTTCCCTCCCAATAAACTCCGGAATGAGGTTTGAGTGACCTTCACCTGAGCAACAATGGAGCCTGGACAAAAAGCTGCTGAGGGGAGCCCAGCTGTAACACTCTTGCCACCCAGGACATCTTCCCTAGCAGCAGAATTGTTACACTCCTCCCTGAACAGAAAGCAGTGGAGGGGAAAAGCTAACACTTCCAGAAGGAAGCTTTCCCCCACCAGAGGAGATGTTACGCTTTGGGCAACCTAAACAGGACTGTAACATCTTGGCTGGGGAGGCCCTCCCCTGCAGAAGCAGAGCTGTTAATACTGGGAAGCCTCTCCCTGAAGCAGGGCTGTATGTAAACTGCTACCTGCACTTCCTGTGCCTTGTGGCGTTCACTGGCTCCCAACTGCCTGAAGACTTTCCTTCAGGGCTGCAGAGCTCAGTATCCCTGGGCTCCTGACTGCCAGGATCTCTTTCCATCTGAGCTGCGCAAACACCTACACTACACTGGGTATCACCCAGCTACCTTTTCTTTTCAGACAAGTTATTTAATCCTCTTGAGCCTTAGTTTCTTCACTTATTGGGCTTCTGCTATCTTTCCTGTTTGTGAGTTACATGAGATCCTGTCCGTAAACACTTTGTGTGAGTCTTGCTACATACCAAGTACTAGTTACAGGCAGCTGTTGGAGTCACAGGCGAAGCCTAGCTAGCTGAAATCTTACTCTCCTACTTGCACAGCAGTGTCACTCCTGTTTGACAAGTGACGCAGGGCAATACTGCTTCTTTCCTTTTTTCCTCTCTCCTCCGCTCTTTCTTCCCACTTTACGTCATTGCTATTGCTTACTATAAACATGTTGTATGAAAGAGAAAGGCACTAAACAATAGCAGTTGATATGCAGTCTCACAATCAGGAAGAAAATAGAGGTGAGTAAGCCTACCACAAATCTGAATAACCTTCCCTAAACCTAAAATTCTTTTTCCCGAACAAGCAAAAATAGATATGTTGTATTCAATTCAGTGTCCATTAGTCCCAACAAGCAGTTCTTTGTCAGGTTAGCTGACAGTTGGTCACTCCCTGGGGCTGAGCGGGATGGTGAGTGTGGATGGTCCAGATGTCCCCTATCCACCAGGGAGAAGCACAGGAGTCTTGTTGAAGCAGGATATCGCCATATTGCATCAGGCAGGGGCTTATATAGGCTGAGGTAAGGAGGAGGTAGGAGTCTTGGGTGGGGGGAGATGGGTGAGAGTTTGGGGCCAGTATGATTATACCACATAAAGCCATGGCAGTGGTGGCTTAGGCAGAGGCAGTTTTGGGGTCAGGCTATGCTGAGTGGAAGTAATGATCAGAGACTGGTTGCCAAATCATGGCCCCTATCTTAGATTGTCACCCCTTGGAGATATGACCCGTCATTGAGTGCCATGGATCTCGAATGGGGGGGGAGGGTTGGCTCCATGACCTGTCTTAGGTTGTCTCAGCCAGCCTGAGAGCTTACCCATCACTGGTCAAATGGAAAGCAGGAGAGGGGTGTTCGTAGGAGGACAGCCAGTCATACGAGGGACCAGACTCCTGAGTGGCAAGCCTGTGGTAGTGTACCTCGACCTGTATCTTGAACAGCCTCCAGCCTTTGATGGGTAAATTGTGTGATCTTATTGAACTCACAAGGCCCAAAGAAGGAGAAGAGGTCTAAGTAGAGGGAGAAGATAGGGTAGGAATCTCTGAAGGCCCATCCATAGGGGATTATCTTGAAGATTTCGCCATCTTCTTTCTAGGTCTTCTTGGAGTTTTAAAAAAAATCTTATCTTGGACAATCCCCGACTTATTAGCATAAAAGCAGCATTTTTCCTGTAAGAACAGACAAAACCCCCTTCTCTGCAGTTAGTAGGTCTAATCCCCTCCTCTTTTGGAGGACTACTTCTGTCAGGGAATCCAATTGACTTTGTAAGTCCAGTACAGTGCTGGAGATGGTTTTTACATCATCAATTAACTGAAGGGATAACTTTCTGAAAAGGTGGGCAGACAGGCCTATCCCCGTGGCCCCTGTGGCCATGCTGGCAGTTATCCCCAGCAGGGGGAGGAGGAGGGGTATTATCTGAATGGCCCCTTTAGATCTACCCCCCCCATGTAATCAAAAGAGGGCACAGGGACAGCCTCGTCTCCAGGGATGATATCTATATCGGGGACAAGAAAGGCAGGGGCACAAAGGCCTGTCCAATCAACAGGGAGCAGATCATAGGCCATTCCCCCCACATACGAGGATCATCCCAGGAGGTGGACATTATTGAGTATTGTATATGGTCACGTTTTGGTTGCAAAAGGAGGGAAAAATATGGCCCACATCTATACTGAAGTTACCCAGAGTTAGAGGGGAATGAGGGAGAAGTCGGACAGTAATGAGGAACAATTATCTAAATCAGTAAGGGTAGTATTAGTAAGAGTAAATTACGAATTATAGCTAATGGCCTGGGGGTCCTCACCGAAGGCAAAGCCAACAGTTTTCCACAAGGGAAGGGTTGTTTGATTAAGCACAGCAAAGGCCATATGAAGGAAAGATTCAGTGTGGGAGTTGAGTGCACGATCTCCCCGGTTCTCAGGGAAGGTGATAGGATGATACAGAGCCAGGACAAGATGTTCTATCTTGTGCTGAGCTTGTCTTTGGACTTCACCCTGGACCCCGCCACCAGCAGGTAACTAATGGGAGGGGTCAATTCCCAGAAGACAGTCTGTCCGGGTGTCCCAAAACAGGAGGAGAAGGCCTGCCCCAAATCTCCCTTTATGGTTCCAGGGCCTCCGGCAGTTACCTAATTTCTAGTCGCTGTTCAATAGGTCCTGTTCGTGGACCTACGGGTGCACATTTGCAAGGTAGTATAGCAAGTTGAATGCATGGTTTGAAAAAAAAGAAGTGCAGGGCAAAGTCCTGGTTTACCATCTACCGGGGTATAACTTTAGGTTTTCAACAGATACCCATTTGTTGGGCCCAGAGACCAGGGATTCAGAGGTATCAATAGTATTATAGGCCAGTTTAGTATCACAATCTGAAAAACTGATGGTTTGCCATCATAATGCAGGACTTCGAACGGTCCCCAACTGCAATTACAGGGCTTTCCCATTCCTTTAGCAAGGAGGTCTCGGGCGTCTCACGGGTCTCTGAATCCTCCATCACTGGGCAGAAAAACTGACATCAGTATCAGGGTGGTGTCAGTATCCATCTTCGGTTGTTTCTGGGGAGAGAGTAAAAATAACTATCCTTGGGGGTGGGACACTTTCTGGAGTCAGCATCATTGTTATTCTCTTGCTGGGGTAAATATTTAAGGTCTCTAGTTGCTATCCAAATGAGCTTTTTCTTGTTTGGGGGAAAAACACATACAAACGCTCTTCTTGCAGTGAGGAGTCTGGTCCTCTCCAGGCCCTGGTGTGTGTGAGGGGGTCCCTCCATTTGACCCAAATGGTACAGTAGGTAACTGATGAGGACCAATGTTTATGAAAGAGAGACAGACGTTTATCTTCTCTAGAAAAATTTAAAATATTTAAAGTTAGCAATGCCTTTCTTAGCTGATCATGGGGTGTGGGGGAGGTGATGTGGGAATGTCTTTCTGTATGCTGTGAATATCAATCTTTAAATAAAGGAGCTGTTCTGGCCCATGACAGGCACCATAGAAAAAACAGGAGAGGAAATCAGAGCATAGGTAGGAGAAGCAGGGCGGAGTTAGACAGACCGAGCTGAAGCCCAAAGGAGCAACATGTAAGGAGCACAGGTGAGCCACGGGCCACATGGCAGACAGATTAATAGAAATGGGTTGAGTTAAGATGAAGGAGCTAGCTAGCAATGTGCCTAAGCCATAGGCCAAACAGCATGAAGTTAATATAAGCATCTGAGTCATTTCTGGGGCCTGAGCAGCGGGCCTGGGGCTGCAGGTCTGTGGGTCTGGGCCTCTGGCCACCGGGGACCAAGAAACCTCTTGCAACAGGGCGGGGGTGGTGGTAAAGATTCCCCCTTTTTTGTTTGTAATTGAGCCTTAAGTATTCAATTAAGTCTTTCCACAATGGCCTGGCCCCTAGGATTATAGGGAATGCCAATGGAGTGAGAAATTTTCCAAGTATGTAAAAAGCTTGTAAAGGCCTTGCCAATGAAGCATGGGCCGTTTATCTGTTTTAATTTGGCTAGGTAATCCTAGGGTGGCAAAGCACTGGAGCATATGGCTAATAGCATGTTTGGATTTTTCTCCAGCATGTGCTGAGGCCCAGCAGGCACGGGAGAAGGTATCCACTGAAAATATATTTAAGCTTTCCAAATGGGGAGTAGTGTGTAACATCAATCTGCCAAAGATGATTGGAGCAAAGTCCTCAGGGAATGTTTCCTGCATTTTGAAGGGGAGGGAATTTAAAAAAGGGCTGGCAGGTTTTGCAAATCCAGACAAATTTTTTGAGGCCTTTAACTGGTACCTGTGTTTTAGCCTCCTCCAGTTGACATGGGTTAAAAGCCTCAGTAACAATATTATACTGGGACATTGAAGCCAAGTGGTCAGCCAGATGGTTTCCTTTGGATAGGAATCCAGAGAAAGTCTGGTGGCCCTTGAGATGTTGTAAATAAATGGGATTAAGCCTTTGTTTAAGCGAAGAGCAAGCCTGAAGCATAAGGGGGATATAGGGTTGGAATCCAATTTAATATGGGCCTCAACCAAGTTGGGCAAGACATTAACAACGTAGAGACTGTCAGAAAATAGATTGAATGATTCTAATATCAAATCTAATGCCATAACAACGGCAAATAACTCTTTGAATTGTGCAGACCCTTATACCTCATGGGAGATTGATTTTATAGGTGTTGGCTCCTCCCCATATGAGAGGCGGGAATATGACTAGGGAGGCTCCCAGATGCCCCTCCCCCAACCTCCGTCAAAAACACTGTAGAAAAATCAGGGTTGGGCTCAGACAGGAAAATCCTAGGGGGTCTTCACTCCAAGTGGGGAAAGGAGGATGATGGCAGTCAATTTTTCCTAAATTCCTTCAAGGACTATAGAAATTCTGTTATTATTTCATTGAAGCCAGGTGAAATCAGTGATCTTGAATGGTACAATCAGTGAATAAGCTCTGGGCCAAATGTCCTGACTGCACTATCTCTGACTTTAATGATACAGTCAGCTATCTGGCTGGTCATAGAGTAGACCCTGGGGGCTCTGCCCACTGAGAGGTGGACCCAACGAATGGGTTCCCCTTCCTGTGCCAACAATGCAGTCATGAGGTTTCCCCAGGAAAAATATATAGGAAGACAGGCATGCCAGGGTCAAACCTCCTCAGGGCTGATGTATCAATGGCTTATTGAACCTGAAGTAAGATCTTTCAATGGTGAGAAGACAGGATAACTTGGGAGGAGAGGTCAAGGCCCCTCAAGAGCTCCTATAACAGGGCCAACTGTTCTGTGGATACAGAGACCCAAGGCCTCAGCCAGTTTCTCTCTCCTAGTATCTTTTGAAGCTGAGGTAAAGTGTAAGCCTCTTGGATATGTAATTGGGGTTTGGTGGATGAAACTAAGTCAAGAGTCAAAATGGAGCCCAAAATTTTAAAGGGAGGAATAGATTGAATCTTTTCTGGAGCCACCCTAAAATTATTCTCTTTTCAAACAATAAGGCATTCAGTTGAGTTCATGAAGGCCCGATAAAGTAGGGCCCCCTAAAATAATATCCATATAAATATAAAACAAAATGTTGAGGTGTTTTCTTAAGGAGGAAAAAATATGTGACATAAAATATTGACAGATGGGGGACTGTTAGCCCTCCCTTGGGGTAGCATGGTCCACTCAAATCTTTGGTCTGAACCCCCAAAATTAACTGAGGGCAAAGAAAATGCAAACTTTTCCATATCTTCTGGGTGCCGTTGAATAGAGAAAAAATCCTTACTGTCAATAATGGTTAGGTTATAATTGTTAGGAATGGCTGGTATCCAGGGGAGCTCCCTCTGGAGGGCCCAAATGGGATCATTCTTTTATTAATTTTTCTTAAATAATGTAAAAACCTCCATGATCTGCTAGCCTTCTTTATAAGAAAAACAGGGGTGTTCCAGGGGCTAGTGGAGGGCTGAACATGACCTAGCATTATTGTCTAATCAAGGCACCCAGCTGTTGTAACTTAAAAGAAGGTAAAGGCCACAGGTATTCCTGTGGATTTTTGGCACCAGGGAGTGAGCAGTAGCCCTTAGGATTGGGGGTGAACTCAGGAGAAACTTTGTGTAAGTTTTTCAAAGTGTGGATCATTTCTGTAATTGGGGTGGGCAGCTCGTCCCTGTTAGAATTGTTCATATTCCTCATTGTCAAGTAAATCTTGATAGAAGGACCTATTGTCCATGATAATGTAGGCCTCTGCTTCTCTGAAGATTTCCTGGCCAAGGAGGTTGTTAGTTATCCAAGGGACCACTAGGGGCCGTATCTCCCCATCATTACTGTTGGGGGTCAGCCCAGGGCAGCCACGTGGCTGTTTCCCATGACTTAGAATGCCCACCCACACAGAGCACCTGTGACCCAGGGACGAGCTGCCTCTTTCCTAGTGACCGTGTGGTCGGCCCCAGTGTCTATAAGAAACCTAAAGGTTTTATCTCCAGTCATGAGGGGCATCTTTGGCCTCAATCCAGACCCTAAAGGTATGGTCCGCTGGGCTCTGACTTCCCAATCCCAGGGACTGGGAATTGCCCCTGGTGGAATTTAAAGGCTCTCCCTGGAGGTTGCATTTAGATCTACAGTCTTTAGCCCAGTGGAATCCTTTTTTTGTATCCAGGGCACGGGGTGGGGCATGCCTGATGGGGAGAGGCCAGTGGGGCGCCCTTAGCATAGTTAGGGCACTTCTTTAAAAAATGACCTTCCTCCCCACAACCGAAGCAGGTTCGCTTTCCCTCTGTTGAGACTTGCTGAAGGGCCTTGACTAAAGTGGTAATTTCTTCCTTGTGGGCCACTTGTAGAGCAGTGGCCATGGCCCGTACCTGATGGGTGGTGGAGCCCACATCCTTGGAGGCAATAATCCACCGACCCATTTCTCCGTCTCTCAGTCCTGTCCCCGCAGGCCATTTTATGGTCAGTGTTCATGCTGTCCCACACTAACATTGTGATGAACGTATCACGTAGTTCACCAGGAGGGAACTTTTCCTGTAAGCTCTTCTTTACCCTCTCTATAAAGGTGTCCAAATATTCATTGGCCTTTTGGGTAATCCCTGAGATTGGGGCTTCAGTGGGGCCCTTCTCCAACTTTTTCCAGGCAGCCAATCCCAGTTCCCTTACTTGGTCCTGATAAGGAGTGGGGATGGTGGCTTGTTGGCAGCCTGTGGAGAACTAATCAAAAGTGCGTGCAAGCAACCCAAAAGAGATGGGGGTGGAGGGCTTAGCAGCCTGGTTCTGCTTGGCCTGGACCCAGTACTCATCTTGAAAGAAGGCACTCCACTTTAGAAACAAGGGGCTTGAAAGTACTGCCCTAGCAAGATCTTTCCAATCGTGGGTGGTACATGGGTGATGGGCCAGGCCTTGGAGGATGCTATCAGCCCATGATGAGTTTGGCCCATCTTTAGAGACAGCCCTTTTTAAGTCCTTAAGATCCTGAGCCTCCCAGGGATACCAGTCACTAGGCCGGTTGCTGCTGGGGTTAACATTCACAGGAAAGAGACTAGTGGCCTCCCTTCTGGATGTTTCCCCCATGATTGGGTTGGAGCACAGAGGGAGCATGGGAGGGGTAATAGGAGGATCAGGTGGTCATGAGGCACTTCGAAAAGATCAAGGGGTGGAGTAAACTAAATGGGTCAGGCTGGTTTGGGACCTACGAGCTATGGGAAGGCTGTACTTGTACGTCCCCTTTCTCCCGTGCCTCCTTCTCTCCCCCTTTGTCCTGGGTGGAAAGCAGCCCTTCAAGGCAGTGACAGTTGGGATGGCTCCCAGAGGGGCATCTCTCCCTTTTCAATGTGTGCCCTATGGATTAGGATAGAGATTCCAGGTGTCCCAATCAAACAGGCTGCCATCCAGCAGCCATGGGGCAGCTTTGAGAAGATATGTCCGTGTCTGGAGTGCCTGACCTGGACCAGAAAGGTTAAGGCCCCTGCTTTTAAGTAAAACTCGCAGGGACTCTAAGGCAGGATTTTGCTTCGAAAAGGACTGCCCCATATTTTACTGGTCACTGGTGGACCAATTGGCTCATCAGTTTCTTCCACCAAAGATACCAATTCCTCATACGGGACACCAGTCTGTTGTGTTAGCGGACAGCCGACAGCTGGGGCTGAGGTAGGACCAGTCCTGCTGGTCACTCTCTGGGGCTGAGCAGGATGGTGAGTGTCGGCCGAATCCACCGGAGAGAAACACACTGAGCCGGGAGTCTTGTCGAAGCAGGATCTTGCTTTATTGCATTAGGCAGGGGCTTATATAGTCTTAAATGATCTGGGGATGGGTGTTATTTTTAACTTTGCTCAGAGGTCTGCCAAAAGTTTAGTCTCTTTGGGGTCAAGGGATATTTCCCAAAAAAGTGAAAGTAACCATATTCGCTTTCTCTCCTCTCTCTTTCTCTCTCCCCCACCTCATTCTCTCCATGTTTGGTAGTCAGAGAACTTTCAGAAGTTATTTTCCCCTTTTACCAGGCAGGCTTTTGGCTCAAACTCAGGTTGCCAGGCTTGGTGGCAAGCGCCCACCCACTTCAAGTGATCAACACAACAATTGGTACGGCAGACGTGGGGTGGGGTTGCTTTGTGACTGTAGCTGCCCACGCGGTCAGGAGCACTTCAGACTGGTTTATAGGAAAGGGGTGTTATAGGCAGGGCTTAGTGAGTTGTCTTTGTGGGAGCTCAGAGGGCCACATTGCTAACTGCAATGCAGATGATAAAGACGGAACTCATGAAGGTTCAAATGGTTCAAAGATTCTACCAGAAATTAGAGTAGAGGTCACTGACATTGCGATCTGGCAAAGAGCTGTCTACATTGTGTTCATTCCCTGAGACCATGGGAGACTGAATTAAAGACAACAGACTAACATGGCGAAGGGAATTTTAAGGCACACTAGCATTCAGATTATAGTATGGTTGTTTCTGGCTGCTTTAAATTGGGTTTATAATGAGAATAAGAAGTAAAAGACATAATTTTAAAACTTGCAGCTTTTGGAGGAAAAATCTGGTGTGTTTGCAAAGATCGGTGCCACCAGGAAGGAGGCAGTTCTCCCACAGACAGTAGGAAAGATGCCTTTGGGGCTTGGCCTCACTCTAGCAAGCTCAAAGGTATAAACACAAAAATCTCATTTGAAAGAGTTATAGGGTGCCCTGCTTGCCTAGGGTCTCTTAAGGATCAGTTCCCCTGATTTTAGACATCCAGGGCCTCAGAGGAACTGCAGCTGTGGCCTGATGGAGGCCAGGTACTATTGTCAGGCCGGCAGTGGACCTTAACATTGTCTGCAAGGTGCTGGTTTTGTAGGCATGTAGCAGAACGCAAGAATTACAGCATCATGGCTGCGTCTATGTTTCAAAAGAAGCCTAGGGAGGCAGACAACATGTGACAGGATTGGAGTTCTTATGAGGAGCCCCTCAGAAGGCAGTCAGTAAAGTAAAGAGAAACCAAAGCTGATACCTGTGCTGCAGAATGCTAGTGATGCCAGGGTCATAGAACTGCCAAAGAAAGCTGCAGGCAGCCAGCAGAGCCTGCGAAGAGCCGGCTGTGGGTTGCAGCCATCAAGGTATAGGACTGCTGTCTCAACCACCAGGGCTCATATTATAAAGTGCCTTCAATGGTAGACATGAAGTTAAAAAGACTTAATGTTTGCCCTGCTGGATTTTGGGGGTGCTTCATCCTATCCGTCTGTAATTTTCGTAGTCCTGATTTTTATAATGTGAAAATTCATGCCATTTTATGTTAGCAGTATTGGACGTCTTTTGAATTCTGTGGGGCTCACAACTAAGACTTCGCTTCTGGTCTCAGAGGTGACTTTGGACTTTAGTGTAATCTTGGAACTGTTGAGATCTGGGTGCTCTTAGAGATAACACATTGTCTTCTGCATAATGAGACAGAGATGAGCCTTTGAGGCTGTGGGGCAGGATGCTCCTTTAGATAGGAAGTGTTTCCGGGAAGACTCGCATTGAAGGCACAGGCTAGAAATACTGGGCCCTGAGTGTCATCACTTGCTTACCCTTAAGCCCTTGAGAAATTCCTAGCTGACTGGGCTCTGGGAAGTAGGACCGGCCTGGAGTAAATAGGCCACTTGTAGATCACGGAGAGCACAGTTTGTCTCCAGTCCCTCTGTCTCCTGATCACCGTAAGGTGAGACATTTGCTCCACACCTTATTCTTTTCATAGCCAGGAAGCCATGGAGCCAGCTAACCACAGATAGAAAGGCCCCAAACCATCAGTTTCCTATTATTGTTTATGTTGGCTATATTTTTCAAAATTATGGAAAGGCAGCTAACATACATAGATTTCTAAAAAAAAAAAAAAAAAAAAAAAAAAAAATTCAAACACACACTGAGCAAAACTGTCAAAGACTATGATGTCATTTAGTTCTCATGTAGTTGATTACCAGTCAAGGGGTGAACTTGCACATGCGAAGCAAGAAATCTACCAATAGATGAGACACCTACCACCCTGGGGATTATAACCCAGAGAGTGGATAAGTAAGCAAGTACGTGTGTGTGTGTGTGTGTGTGTGTGTGTGTGTGTGTGTGTGTGAGAGAGAGAGAGAGAGAGAGAGAGAGAGAGAGAGAGAGACAGAGAGAGACAGAGAGACAGAGAGACAGAGACAGAGAGGCAGAGAGGCAGAGAGGCAGAGAGGCAGAGACAGAGAGACAGAGAGACAGAGACAGAGAGGAAGGTGTGGTGGGATGCATTCCTACCATCTCACCATGAAGGAAAGGAATCATGTATTCTGAAAAGAAAGTAAAGCCCTTTTAGGAAAGGACGTGGAGCCCTGTTATGCCTCACTGCCTTTGCATGCCTATCCCTTCCCCCAGGTTCCCTGTTAGAACTCCTGCACATTTCTGTCTGGACACTTCCTCTGTGACAGTCTCCTGGTTTGCTCTTCTAAGCCACCGACAGCTGGTAGATGATAGGGTCACTGCCTGTTCTTCCCCTCCCCGTCCTGACTCTATGAGAGAAGGACCATAGTGTTTTCTGTTCCCTGCTGTGCACCAAATACCTGGGCCCATCTTTACATGAGAAGAAGAGCCATGCCTTGAATGAGAAGGTGGAAACTGCTCCTATGCACAAGAGGAAGGAGTTTGAGGCTCCTAGCAGGGACAAGCACAGAGTGGCACCAAGCAGTTCACCTAGGAAGGAGGGGACGGAGCTGCACAAACAAAAAATGCAGAGGTAGTGGTGGGATACTGACTGTGTCATTCATGAATTCACCAGCGGAGAGTGGCCAGACAAATGAAACCTTCCTGAATCCAGGTTAAAAGGAATGGTGAAGGGGCAAAGCAGGAAGTCTTGACAAGCACCCCACCATCTTCTTAGCCTCACAGACGTGAGAAACCTGTTTTCTTGGTGTAGGGACATTTCAATCTGCCTCTTACTTAACCCCAATGAATCCCTGTGGAGTAGATGTACTTCCCCGTTTGCAGTCAAGGACACTAGATTCTGAGAGTTCAAATACCCTGGCTCTGGTCTCTGTGGTAAGTATGGACCAGTATGGCTTCCACTGGGGTGATCCAGAGGGGCAGTTACCCTCAGTGACACCAGGGAACAGACAGGCAAGAACCTGGAACATGATACGACACTTAACATGATCTCGGTCTTTTCTGGTGTCCAGCATAAGGCCAGGCAGGACCCAAACTCCAGTCCACATCACAAATTGGAATCAGTTTCCCTTGCAGAGGATGAAAGTGTTCCCAGTGGCTGGCAACTCCGAGATGCAATTCTGTGGGGAGAAAAGTTGGAACAGTGTCACAAATCTCCAGTCATTTCTTGGCTGCTTCAGACCCCAGAGCTTAGAAGCCTTCTTGATTGCGATTTTGGGTAAGAGCTGTAGGTGAGTAATTGACTTAAGAGATTTATGTTGATCAGCACAGGGAATTTAGCCTCATGGGATCCCCATACTCCATTTCCAAACTACTTACTGTTTATCACTCAAATTATGCTATACAAAGTCTTCCCCCTAGGAAGAAGTCAGGAGAGCATTTTTAGTAAGCTCTGGTTGCATTCCCTGAATCCTAAAGATACTCTATTCTAACCCTGAGGACTGTCTTGAGAGATACTGAGGTGTGAGTGGAATTATAGCCAACCAGGACATGTGACCCTGAGCCGCTATGTCTAAGTGTTGGACACATTGGTACAGTGTTTCAGTCTTTCCTATAAATACTTGACACTTCCACTGCCCTTGCAGTGGGGTTGTTGATCTGAAAATCAAAAGAAGCTCTAGGTTTTTTAAAACTACAAAACTTATGAACACAAAATGTCTCTCAGCTTCTTTTCTCATGATGGTCATGTATCACTTATTCTGCTAAATTCCACCTATCTTGATGGTGTTGCATGTTTAAGAAAACAAAGCCATTCATACACTTACTCAGTGTGTTGGGCAATGACTGATGCCTGGGGCCCACTGAGAAACAGCCAGACTTCATTTCTGGCATTGTAAAGTTTTGGAGTCAGGAGTGAGTTTACCTGGCTTCATAGCCCGAAGGCAAGGCTGGCTTTCTCACCAAGTCTTCTTGACCTTTCACCCACTTGACAGGTACATGATGGGGTTGGCCGGTACAGTAGGTCTAAGGATTAAAGCCCTTTACTAATGAAAGAGATGAGATGGCTGAGAAGTCAGGAGAGCAGAAAGCAATGGGGAAAGGTAGAAGTCCTAACCAACGGAACCTCAAACCCCGAGACTGCACACAAATGCTCCTAGCATCTGGGAGGCGGAAACAGGAGGATTGTCTCAAGTTTGATGCCAGCCTAGGCTAGTGCCACAAGACCTTATCTCAAAAAGAAAGAGAAAGAAAGAAATGGAAAGAAAGACAGGCTAGTGAGACAGTTCAGTAGGCAGAAGCACTTTGCCAGGCAAAGCTGACAACCTGGGTTTTATTCCTGGAACTTATACCCATGGCAGGAGAGAAATGACTCCCAAAAATTGTCCTATGACCTCTACATGTGTGTGTGACATGTGCACATCCCATATTTCACAGACACAATAGCAATAAGTTAAAAGAGTGGGAAGGAGATGGGGGAAGAAAGACCCAAGACATGGGATTTCCTCTATTTGGGTTCAAGGGAGATGAAGTCGCTCCCACACACCTGTACCACCTGCATGAGAGCTAATCTGATCTCATGAAAATAGTTAAAGTATGAGTCCAAATTATCCAGGATCAAATAGAACTGCAGAATTATGTTGGCTTAGGAATTTTTGGTAATTTATTTTAATTGATTGATTTTAAAACCTCACATTTATCAGAATTTAGATTAAAGAGAAATGTGGGGGTGGGGGATAGCCTTTTTCTTCCAAGTTTCAGGAAGTTGTCTAATGTGAAAGTAAATGTTTTGATCAGGACAAGAGAAATTATAAGCCACTGACAAATGTACTTAGACAAAGATGCCACTAGCCCTCCGTGGAAGCATAAGGGGACCAGATGGCAGAGGCAGGGTGAAGGGAGGGTGACTGAGCTGTAAAATGATCCCATCAAGAATCAAATGACTGCTCTGACAGGGACAGCAGAGATGGTAGCCCCGCCTCAGAGACTTCCAAAGACTTCCCACCTGCAGCTCACACTTCCTAACATGACCACTGTGCCCCCAGTGCCTGGAAGCCTGATGAGCACACAATGAGAATCATGGGAGCATGCCATGGAATATAAGAAACTCCAGTTCAGGGCACTGGACTTTGGCCCCTGTGAAAATAGTGAGGTCCTCTGGGAATGGTGGTGGAGTCAACTACTCACTGTGATACCAAGAACCTAAATATGGAAGGGACTCGTCTGCTCTCCTCAGACTCACTCACTCTTCGTGATCCAAGTCTTCTATGGCTCTCAGCTGCCTGCGACTCACTCTGCTTGAACCACTATAGTAAAACAGGACAGTCCGTGGGGTCACAGGACTCTCTCAGTTTGGGTGGTCAGACATTTAAGACCAAGGTATGGGGGGGGGGCAGGGTTGGTTTCTGCTGAGGCCTCTGACCTTGCCTTGAAGATGCCTTCTAGAGTACTCCCATGGCATTTCCTTTGCATGCACACTCCTGTGTCTTGGTATGCCTAAATTTCACGTTCCAGTCTCCATTCAGATTGAGTTGGGATCGTTCTAGTCATCCCGTTCTAATACAGTCATTTCTTAAGATCGTATCTGTAAATACACTCGACTTCTGAGGTACCGAGATCTTTGAGTACAAATATATCCCAGAACACTGTCTTTGATGCTGTTTCACATACAAGAGCTCACAACAGGTAGGTCTACCAGGACTCAAATCCTCTCTTTGTCATCCACTAGATTTGCTTTCTGGCAGTCGACTGAGCCCACCTGGCTTGGTTTCCTTGTTCATATCAGGGCCGCTCAGTTTTTACATATAGAGAATTGAGATCATGTCTAGCACATGGGAAATACTTGGCATTGGCCTTGTGCTCTGCAGTTGACTTCCAAGTCTCATTCTTTCTTTATGACCTTCGTTGGCCTCTGTGCCCCAGAGTCCCTTTCAATGCAGAGCCTTCATTCCTCAACAACATAGTGATGTGGATAACGTTCTGTTGGATCTGATGTAGATAAGATGGAGGCCTCACTCTTGAGTCTTGACTATCAGTGGTAGACAATCAAGGCAAGGTACCCATACATCCTAATTTAATGTGTTCTGCTTGCTTTGTCTCAGAGGTATCCCTGGCCACCAGTTGATGAAATTAAGAAATGGGCATATTTGGAGAAAATGGGTGCCTAGAGACACGTCCCTGAAGAATTCATCTTGTCTATGGCTCCTTCCTCCTTTGGTTTGCTTCCTGGATGTTTAGAAGAGTAACTGTGTTCTGCCATGACGCTCTACCTTAGCTAACCAGTAAACCTGTGAGATTACTGTCATGGAGGGCTACATGAAACTCAGTTCAGAAACTTGTCATAGATGTGGTGAAAGCCAGAAACATCTGAATAAGGAGGGGAGGGATGGGGAATGACAGAAGTGAGGAAGTGATGGAAAATGTCTGTCAGATAATGTGGGTTGGGCTTTAATGAGAAGATAGAGGTCAACTAAGAGTCTTTGTCTTCGGGCAAGAAGAGATATAATCTTAGGCCTCTAGCCTTCTCCTCACTGCTGCTGGTGAGCTGTTACAGCCATTCTGGTTCCTTCACCATGCCCTGGGATGACCTTGGCATCTGCTTCAAGATCATGTTTCCCAGTCAGTTCCTTTCACTTTTCTCTAACTTTGCAGCCTAAGGTACAAGATACAGATGCATAGATGTCACCTGCGATCCTGCCTGTGTTCACTTCTGTCTTCCCATTTGCTCTTGTGCTGGTCACTGGTAGAATCTTCCCTTTTCTTGTCATGTATTCATCACTCTCCAGTAGCCTTGGTGGTCCACCTCACAAAGAGTCGGGAACATGGAACTAAGAGTCTATGGACTGAACCCTCTGAAACCATGAGGTGAAAGAAATCATTCTGTCTTTTAACTATTTTGTCAGGTATTTTAGTGGAAGTATAATGCAAAGCTCACCTATGCATTTAACTTCATAAATATAGGTGCTTCTGTGTGTGGAGCCACTCTGAAAGAACTTGAAACATACTGACTTTGAAAACCATTGTCTCACATGTTGGTAGATTAGGAGTCAGGGAGCAGAGGGTACATGAAGACAGCTGGAAAAGGTCTTGAGTCAATGCTGTGCTAATACTTCTCAAACTCAACCTCAGGGAGAGGGGTTTTGATGACCTCAGAACTTCTCAGACCTTTTACTATAACTTTTATCACATTACCTAATGATTTATTCAGAATTTTCTGGCTTTTTTTTTTTTTGTACTGCCTGTGGCTCAAAGCCCTCTCCTGAGCTGTGAGTTTACAAGAATTGTGAGCCCAAACCCCATAGTGGTCTCTCTGCAGAGCTGACTGAAGTCTTGAGCAAAGTCTCAGCCTCAGACAAGCACTCCAGTCGGTCTACCAGTGGACAGCACCCTGAGTAGAGGGGAGGGGCATGGAGAGATCCATAGGCTGGTTTTTTGGTCTTTGCTTTAGCAGTTGTATGGTTGTTTTTGTAGATAATCAAACACTTGACCTTCTCATTTCTAGTACTGACCTTCAAAATAAACTCTGTCCACCTCAGGTGCCTTGCCTTCCTTCTCAGAGAGCTGACTGCATTGCCTGTCCTTCTGTGTGTCTTCACTCTTCCATGGTTCTCCCATCAGTATTAAAAACACTGCTGATAGTTGTTTATTGAAGAAGGTAAATCAAATCTTAAACTCTGTACTTTCTTTTGTCAGCCGCTCTACACAAAGCAAATTTTCTGTAAGTTCTACATACACACAAGGGCATGTATGCATGTATGCACTCAGCACAAATACTCAGATAGTTTAGATAAAAACACAGAGAGAGAGACCTAGAGAGACAGAGACAGACAGAGACAGACAGACAGACAGAGAGACAGAGAGACAGAGAGAGAGCTGATTCCTTTTCCTTCAGAACCACTCACTGCATTATCTTCCAAATGGTTTCTCAGTCCCATCTACTCCCCTCTCATACTGACATACCACAGACAGAGGGAAGACCAATCCGGCCATGTCATCTCCTCAATACACAGGAGTACAATGGCTTCCCACTGTTCTGATCCCTGCCTTCCTCCTTCCACGTGTCACCAGACTGTCCTTTTCTGCCATCCAGGTGGCCTTCTTTAGCTCTTTAAAAGTTCCTCCACACATGGCACACTAAGTGCTCTGACCCACTATCACCTGACACGCATCTACTTGGTCATTGTGTTTTTAAAACTAGATCAATTCTCTTATTTAAAGCATTCAGAGGACCTTTTCAAAGTCCTGGCTTATTATTTGCTTGTGAGGTTCTGTCATTCTCCCCCGACCCCACTCTGAAATCATAAGCTTCATGGAGCTGAGACTATACACTGTCCGTTGACTCTTCACCATGAACTTAGTGGCTCTTCTACACACTGGGTGCTATCTTGCCTAATATTTATCATAGCACATAGTAGGTCTTTCATCAATGTTAATGAAAGGTTGGCTGAATAGATGGTTTATGAACATTATTATTCCTCTTATAGCCTGTGGGAAACTATGAAAAATGAAAAAGCTACTCTTTTTAAAAGGCAATTTTATTCAAGAGTTAATTATGGCAAGGAAGACTGAAATAAGGAAGACACAGTTCAAATCATTCTATTTTCTCACTTTGGGAATTTAACTGGAAACGGCATGTAAGAAGAGCACAGTGAGTGATAATTATGCCATAACTCCCCCCAAAACTGACCCGAGTGGACGCTGTATGACCTCTGGACTCTTAGGCATGAGTAATCTAATTTGGAAAACATTTTTTTGCCAACTGGCTGTGCTTTTCTGTTTTCATTTTCCTCTTAATATTTTCCAGAATTCCAAGTATTCTGTCTGAGTCATCCCTAGGTGTTAGGTCACTTTCTTCCACATCTCTCTGCCAATGCGGATCTTCAAATGCAATGGGTATTGATGCTGGGTTATCAAGAAGTCCTTCAGGGTGTAAGTCAATCAGTACTGGGAGTTGTAGAATCTTCTCTGCTGAAAGGAAGGGATGTCTTTTAAAATGGAGAGTACCCAGTTACTTGGAGTTAGGTTAGCAGTTTTGTAGAAGGGGAGTAGATTGATTGCACGGGCTCCCAGGTTTCCTTCTACATTATGATACCGTGATCCTGGTGACATTTGGTGGAAGAGCAGATGGCAGGTGTGTAATCCTGTATAATCCCTGAGTTGTCTCCTGGGCTGAAACTAAACAGAAAATGGAGTAGATCATAGCAATGGAAGTTTAGCTGTGTGCTTTGGAATAGTAACTAGTCCCAGGGTTTTGTCACCTTGGCAACAGGCAAAACCCAGTATGGGGAAATTGGAGCACTTATGCTACTGACTAAAAATTCATCTGGATTCAGCTTTGTGGTGGGAGGGATTGCATGCGGCATTTTATCTGTAAGTCTCAGAACATTGTCAGATGCCATGCTAAGAGACTTCGAAAACCAACAGAGCATAAAGTGAGAGGGTCCAGAGGAAACCACTGGTTTTTAGCAAAAAAGATGCAATGTTGGTTAGCAAGTTATGGAAAGTTCTAGATTATTTGTACATTTGTAAATGCCGGGATGATTTGTGAGGGAAATAGAAAGTTAAACATCTGTCCATTTGGTTTATATGATGCCAAACACTGAGATATTTGAAAACACTCAAATGTTTGGCATTGGAAAGACATTTCTGGATGAACAATTATGTGCTTCAAAAAAATCTCTATTTGGTACTGAATACGTAATTTTGCAACTTTTCCTTACTGAATATAACTGGAATTTACATTGTAAATCCAGAGAGCCTTTAAAAATAGATATTCCAATTCTATAGCAGACTTTTCCCAGGGGAGGGCTAGTAGAACCGTCAACTTGATCCTTAGCAGCAGCTCTTACAGGTGCACAAACTTCCAAAGAGCACTTCCTCCTCTTGACATCCATGTGCCATCCTTGTAGGCTTCTGGGCTCTGTTCTCAGTTCCTTTGCTAGATTCTGTAGCTCAGCTGATTTCCAGTCAGACCTGCCCCCCCCCCCCATTCTCTTCCCCACCCCTTAATGATCCTATGAATCCTCACAAATACCAGTACCCTTCACTTTTCCCCAGCTGAGCTTCTGTACTGTCACTGTCTTAGTTACTATTCTGTTGTTGTGAAGAAATACCATGGCAAGGCAATTTATAGAAGATAGCATTTAATGGGGAACTTGATTTCTGTTTTAGTGGGTTAGTACAGAACCATCCATCATGGCAGGAAGCAGGGCAGGCAGGCATGGGGCTAGAGCTGTAGGTGAGTGCTTACATTTCCACCCACTGGCCAGAAAGAGCCAGGAAAAGAGAGTATGCCTGGCAGGAGCTTTTTGAAAACCTCAAAGCTCCCCTTCTCCCAGTGACACACCTTCTTCAACAAGGCCACACCTCGTAATCTTTTGCCGAACAATTCCCGCTAACTGGGGACCAAGCATTCAAACATATGAGCCTATGGGGGCCATTGTCCTTCAAACTGCACATCCCCCTTCCTAGCCCCCTTGGGCTTTTATTCAGATCATAATGCAAAATACACTCAGCCCAACTGCAAAAGTCCCATGGTCACTCACAGTCTCAGCATTGTTTAAAAGACCCAAGTCTTTCCTGAGACTCAAAGCCACCTCTTAACTTCAATCCCTTGCAAAATCAAAATCAAAAAGCAGATCACATACTTCCAGTACACAATGGCACAGAATACACATTACCATTCCAAAAGGAGGAAGTGGGGCATAGTGAGAATATACCAGACCAAAGAAAGACAGAAACCCGGCAGGGAAAATTCCAATTATTTTTTTTTAATCTCTATGCTTGGTGTCAAAGGGCTTATTAGATGGCTTGTAGTATCTCCTGTTCTTCCCAGCTTTGTTGACTGAAACACACTTCTCTTTCTTGGGCTGGTTCCCCACTCTGTCTTTACTTCTCCTTGGCATTCATCCCAAGGCTCTGGCATCTCCAACATCCTGGGGGGTCCAATGCAACCAGGCCTCACTTTCACAGCTTCACACCCTGGCTTCTCCAGGCTTCTATCCACTGAGTCCCCTGCCACACACCTGGCTCTGGCAGCTTTTCTTAATCACAGAGGAAGAGTCTACAAGGGAGATACTCCTTCTTGATAAAGCCAGAACCATGTGGTCAAAACTACCATATTCTTTTGCTTTCTGGGGCTGGCTCGTAGCCCCCTCTATGATTTAGATTTACATAGGATTTTACTTGTTGGTGATCTTCTATGTTGCATAAGTGTTTTTAGAGTTTCTTTTTCACACGTTGGAAGCTTAGCTGAGTGGGGTCTTACCTTCAGAAGGACAGTCTCTTTATTCTCTTTAGACCAAGCCTTTCTTTAGACTTTTTAACTCCTTGAGCACAGGACTCGGCTCCCACCTTTCATTTCCTAGTGATTCTTTTCTTCTCAAATGATGTATTTTGTATTTCGTTTTTGGCCATGTTTGTTCTTTTTCATTGAAGACCTGCACAAGAATGATCATTAATAATTATGTGGCAGTCAGTACTAGGTTGTCTTGAAATCATCTTGTCAATGCTAATAATAATAATAAATAATAATAATAATAATAATAATAATAATAATAATAATAATAACTCTTCAATTTAGCCTCAGGCAGATTTTTTTTTTTTACAAGAGCAGATAGCAGCCACATTCTTTGTCAAAATATCCCCCACATGGTCTCTGCCACACTTATTTGTTTTTTTTTTTCCGATATGAATAAAAGACCAAGGGGGCCAGGGAGTGGGATGTGAAGTTTTAATGATTTTTTTCTGCTCTGAAACCCTTTAGCTGGGCCTTCATGGTCCACATTGCTCTCAGCCCTACTGTCTTTCAAGATGCTGTTAGCATGGCCCATTAAGCTCCATTTACAGCATTCAACTTCTTTTCTAGTCCAAAGCCCCAGCGTCTTCCATGTTTCTCCCAAGAAGAGCATGGTCAGGCCTATCACAGCACTAACCCAGTCCCTGACACCAACTTAGGTCTTAGTGACTGTTCTATTGCTGTGAAGAGACACCACGACCAAGGCAGCTTATAGAAGAAAACATTTAAATGAAAACTTGCTTACAATTTCTGAGGGTTAGTCCAGGACCATAATAGTAGGGAGCGTGGAAACAGGCAGGTAGGCAGACATGGCATGGCATTGGAGCAGTATCTGAGCTCTTACGTCCTGATCCACACTCATGAGAAAGAGAGAATAGAGCTAGTGGGGGCTTTTTAAACCTCAAAGCCCACCCCCCAGTGACATGCCTTTCTTCCAATAAAACCATATCTCCTGATTATTTCTGTTAGGACCCTTGAGAAGTCCTATAAAAGACTACCATCCATGTATGTAATCAGCATGAGTGCATAATATTTCAGCAGGCAAGGGCCCACCATCCTACACAAAGCAAAAAGGCAATGACCCTAAAAGAAGCTTGCAGGCTCCTTTAAAGCTCGGCTAAGGGGAATTCCTAGGGCAGTTAGGTCATCTCAGATAGAATTGGCTTATGTGAGTGGCAATCATATTAGTATGTTTTAATTGTCTAGGGCTAGCCAGGGAATGGTTAAAAGCTACAGCTTTTCCATTTTGGGACAGGCCTGTACAAGCCCCAGACTCTGTCCTTTCTTGATTATTACCTGAAACTGTTATAGCTCAGGCCTGGCATTGCACTTCTCCTCATCCCAGTTGCCAGGAGCACCAATGATTAATTGCCCTTTGTTTGTGGCTTCCTCAGAAACTGCCTGCCCAGTGTCAAGAAGCAGGAACTGAGGTCTAATTCTTAGCTGAGTTATTTGGATAGGCTGTTATGACATTTGCCTGGCCCTCTGAATTTCTAAACAGTTCCACTAACTGGGAACCAAGTATTCAAATGCATGAGCCTGTGGGGGCCATTCTAATTCAAATCACCAGAGTCCTATTCACTACACAACAGTTTCACTTGGATACTTAGAAATCCAGACCCAGAATGTTGCCAACAGTGGTTACAATCTTCATTTCTAAGCCTACTGGGTTCCCTTCCATTTCTGAGTCAATAACCAATGCTTAGAGAATAATCTTTGACAATCCCATCTCTTCTAGGTCATAATTATTTTTGAGTTGTCCCCTCTTTCCATCTCCATTTCCACTAGGATGGTTCTATTTCTGATCTAGAAGACTTCTCAGCCAGCACCTCCACCAGGTGAAAAACTGGTACAGAAATACAGACCAGGGGCAAGCAAATTGACTCAATGGGTAAAGTACTTTCCGTGCAAGCCTGACAATCTGACTTTGATTTCTAGAACCCACGGAAGCAGAGAGCTGAGTCCACAGTATTGCCCTCTGACCTCTACACAGTGAGTTGCATAATTGAGTCCACATATACACATCATATACATCTGAAATAATAATCACTAAAACAAAATGCAAACCAGATTCTGGTGCTCTTCAGTATACTTTTTATTCAGTCTCTCAATATTCCCAAAAGTAGTAGAAACAGCCAGGTATGCAAGCAGAATCATGAGCCACACCGTGGCAATGTCTAGTTTAAAGTACCCAAGAGCACTTTTATCTATTTGTTAGATGCAGAGAGACATCCCTGCAAGAGGTGGTATTTGTTTTAGGTTGCTCTAAAAATATCATAAACTAAAATGCTGATGATGCCACCTCAACCCAGAACCTCTGTATTTATTAGGTACAGCACAGTGTGGGGAGCAGCTAGTCTTGATAGGAGGTGTTTGTAGGAGAGCAGCCTCAGGCTGTAACAATCAGCAGGAGGAAGCCTGTCTTTTCACATACTGATAGATCATTCATAAGCACTCACACTCAGACTACCAGGGGAAGCTTTGCCATTCCTCTTGAGGCTCACTCAGGTAAGGCCTTCTTGTAACTTCCTTGTGGCTAAAGCTTTTGTGTCCTGAACATGGTCCTGTCCAAGTCAGCAATACACATTTACTCAGGACTTTACTTAGGGATTTCTCTGTTCCCTATGGGCCAAGAAGAGAACATTTATAGACAAGGAACTCCCTGTGTTTAAAACAGGCTAGTGGACTCTGAAGTAGCCACACAAATGACGAGCACAAGCAGAAATTTTCCTATTTGTAATAGCCAGAAACACAATGAGAAATAGCCTAGGATGTTCATTAACAGATGATTAGACAATGAAAATGTGGTGTATTTACAAAACAAAACAACAACAAAAATCACCCATGAAATTCTCACTTAAATGGACAAAGCCAGAAAAAAACATCCTGAGTGAGGTAACCCAGACCTGGTGGGGAGGGGGGGAATGTACTCTTTTATATGTGGATGCTAGCATTAAAGTCTTTGGGTATACTACAATCCATATAACTGCAGAGGCTTGTTATATAGTAAAGGATTTGGGAGGGAAGGATCTCCCAAGGAAAGAGAAATAGAATATATAGCTATAAAGAAATGTATGGGGAAGTGGATTGTAATGATAGGATTAGATAGGAGATGGGAAGGTGGGGTAAGGGAGAAACAGGGAGGGCACCTAAAACTAACAGCCATATGGAAATCCACTGTAGCAAAAGCTTATTAAAATATATACACATATGAAAGAAGTATAAGTAGAATCACCAAATAGTATTGTAAAGATAGAAAAATCCTGTTTGATTCTCCTCCCCCCGGCCCCCTTCCTGAGGTCCTTGAAACTAGCCAAGGTTGACAGAGTTTTGGTTCCATTGTTAAGTGGCAGCTTGCTCAAAACTCAGGTTCTCGGAAAGCTTTATTCACAGGATTAATGGCTGCTTGCTCAACTGCACACTTGGGACACATCCGGTCAGCTTGACCTTCTGGACACTAATCACTCTGGGCAGGACCACCCAAGATAAGGATGTACTTCCTGAATTGCTTGGCTGCCTGACTCTCTGTGCCTCCCATTGTGACCATTGCTCCAGGAAATGAATATCCTCAGGTGGTCTGTTCTCCCCCCCCCCCCCCTTGCCCAAGACTCACTATTGTTTCACAGGAAATACACCGCCTGTTGCATTCCTAAACTCCGATCTTAAACTGACCTTTGGCCCCGCCCTATTGTAACTTTCCTAGCTCTCTGAGCCTGGACGTATTCCCTACCCAGAGTGTGGTATAAGAATTCTACTCTGAAAGCATTCAGGGCTCTTGGCTTCCACAGTGCCTTGAGCCCGCACACGTGTGTGCACCGGTATATCATTCATTAAACTCTTTTTCTTTAAAGTTAACAGTGGTCATTAGCCATGGTCTTGGGGTGTCTAGGAGCGCTAAAGTTAGAGGCACCCGCCCGTTACAGTATTGAAGAGGCTTTAGAGAAGCAGAGGATGTATCTTGAAGGAACCCTGAACCCCAGCCAATCAGCATTTATAGGCTCTTTTACACCCCTACTTGCAAAGGGTTGATAGTTAACCATCATGTCAACTCATGAGTGTACAGTAAGAAATATAATTTCCAAATTATTCCATGGACTTAATGTCACCACCAAAGACATTCTCTGCCTAAAGAAGAATTATTGTAACACATTATAACCATAAAGCTTCATGGTGAGTGCAAGTATCAATCCAAGGAAACAAGAGGAATTATTTTTATTGAATTGTTGATCCAGGATAGTCATATATATGGCTCCAGCCTGTGTTAGTGCACATAAAATTATGTGCACTTAGTTAAATTTTTCTGAGATTTATTTTTTTGTGCATGTATGTGCTACTCTGTGGTGCGTGCATGTGTGTGTGCATGTGTTGTGTGTGTGTGCCTGTGCATTAGCATGGAAGCTGAAGAGGACATCTGGTATACCCTATCACTTTTCACTTATTTATTTGAAGCAGGGTTTCTCCACCATCCAGAGGTTAAATATTTCTTGGCTGGGTTAGAAGCCAGCAAGCCCCAGCTATCTTCATTGGTAGAGCTGTGGTTCAGGCATTGAAGGGACGGGGTCTGAATTCTGACCCCCATGACTACAGATCATGACCTTTTCTTTTCAGATCTATTTCTCTGGGCCCCATTATCTAAGCTTCCAGCTGTTCAAGCTGGTGTAAAATCAGTGAAGCAGCTGCTACTTTCACATGAGATCTCATTTACTGAACGTGTTTTCCTCTCTTCTAGCAGTAAAACAAAACAGAGAACTAATTCCAAAAGCAGAAGACAAGCCTATGGAACTGTTTAGCACTCAGAACTCTTTGGCTCAAGATAGATCAAGATTCAGAAAAGCAGCGCCATATTCTTCAGGAGCCATGTGGAAGAATGTTTAGATTTATTAAACATTTTCTCCTCAGGGAAATAAGACAGCATAGTGAATGAAGTAATGTAAGTCTTTGCTTTTGAAAAGGAGAGGAAAAGATCACAAGAGGCAAGCACCACACCTCTGATATGATTGCTCTTGGGGGGAAGGAATCAGTGAAACAATGAGCAGACATTGGGGCTCGCAGAGAAGTACCCTAAAATCAGAATGGCTGAAGTGTGAGGTGTTCCTCCTGACTCCTTTCCCTATTAGGATGACACTGGAAACTTAACACTGAGCCAGATTACAACATCTGTTTACTGAACCTTTGAATTCCATGAGTTAGATGCTCTGTTTACCCACAAACTACACATAAAGACATCAAGATAATGTGCTAAGAAGTTTATTGTCAAGAAAAAGAGATGGGCTTTCAATTTAGGTGATTAATTTCTGAATACTGTCTCCAGAAACTATCACTTTCTATTTTGTTTTCTAGAAACAAGTTCCAAGTAAAATGTATAGGGAGGCCAATAGCAATGTTTGTAAAAAGCTGCCACCCGTGTGGAGACAGTTGCCAGCAATCTTGGAGTGTTCAACTCTAAGACTCAGAAGCTAAGTTAGGCACATAGAGACTTGTTGGTGACTTTTTATTTATTTATTTATTTATTTATTTATTTATTTATTTATTTATTTATTTATTTATTTATTTATTTATTTATTTATTTAATTTCTTGCCATCATACCCATAATAGAATTTTCTCAAGTACACCAACTTTTTAGGCCACTTACACCAGATAAACTGTAGGCAGATATAAGATTTTCAGTCAGCATACACAGACTTTCTCTCTCCTGGCCCATGGAGCACTTGGACAGTGTTCTACGTGGCTCTTTCTCTAGGCTCCCTGTTGTCTCATCTGCCATTCAAATCTTTCTTGAGAAGAAGTAAAATTGATGATTCAGAGTCCAGTTCTCTTGTTTGGAAGTGAAAACCCCATTTCAACCATGCTTCTATGGGAAGAAGCAGATTCCCACAGCTGACTGCACAAACACTAGCTGAGTCTGCCTCATGTGCACCCAAGATCTCTCTGTTCCCTCCTATCTGTGGTTGATATTACCCACTACATTGTTGGTCTTCTGTTTATCTCTCAGCAGGAGACATTATTTATGCAATGGCAATGGCCAGGATGGAGGGAGGAAATAGCCTCTCTTTCTGGGAATTAACACTGGGAGAATGCAGAAATTATCTTAGTCAGTGCCAGGTGGCAAGAGAACAAAGTAAAGAGAGACCCTGGCTGCCACCTCCCTACAAGCAGTGGGACTTGGGACAGTAGAGCTGATAAATGAGGCAGACTACAGTCTCATGCAATAGCCAGCTTTATTCAGAGCATCAGACAATTTATACTCAGAGGATTAAGAGGACGCTTTACCTGAGCAAAGTGTCCAATTGCAAGGGCGTGCCACATATAGTGAAGACATGTTTTCCATTGAGTCATATGAATAACAACAGCTGAAGTGAACGCACGTGAATCTGATAGACCTGGGAGGAGCATGACAAACCTTCCAAGAACAATTCCATGTCTTGAAGAAAGTAAAGTCACAAGACTTTTGCCTCTTTTTCTTGGAGTTTTCTCACAAGGACTTAGAATTCTCCACACATGACTCCATTCTAGGACAACATTTCAGCATCTGGGAATATGGCCATTTACAGAAGGGACATGGGACAAAGGACACCAGGGAAGGACACTCAAGATTAATGAGAAGCCATGTCATGGTGGCTCAGCGGAGTGACAGTTTAGGGAAGAGGCTGGTCAGCTAGTGTCAGAATTAAGGTAGAGGTCAAGTACCACGAGACCTTGGAAGAAGCCTCCACCACAAGGCAGCCAAGGGAGTCATGAAAGTGGCTGCTAAAGCATGAGCCTGTAGCTGGGGATGAAGGGAAGCGTGTGACAGACAGGTTGCTGCTGCTGGTTCAAGGATCGACAGACACAGATCCAAATGGGTGAGGAATACACCAGGCAGATGTGTTCTTACTTCAGTGATACCCTGCAAAGCAACTCAGGAGAGAAAGATTTGTTTCGACTTACAATCCTTGTTACAGCCTATAACTCTGGGGAAGGCAGGACAGGCACTTCTAACAGCCAGTCACAGAACACTCACAGATGGCACATTCAGCTCATTTTCCCCCACTCTTATATATTTCAAACCCGCTGCCTAGGAATAATGCCTCTCACATTAGCCCAAGTCTTCACATATCCATTAGCTTAATTAAGACAAGTCCCCACAGACATCCCATAGATCAACCCAGTGTAGACAATTCCTTACTGAGACTTTTCTCAGATTACCCAAGGTGTGTCAAGTTGGTAATAAAGCTAACCATCCCAGTATCTTTCTTGGGAAAATGTCTATAAGGAAGGAGCCAAGTCTTACCACTCATGATCATGGCAAAATCACCCTGAATACTGGGAAGTACTTAATAAACAACATTGTTCTTTGAGAAATAGACTTAGCTCTGTTGCACCAAGTCACCCCAATTCTGTCAAGCCTGGAGGGATTCAATCATCTCAACTGTAGCAAGTTCTTTTATTGTGTTTTATTGAATCATTAACAAGTTAGCAGAGCCAGATATTGGGGTAAATGTTGAAAGATCAGAGAGACAGAGGAACAAGCCACTAGAGAAACTTCTCAATGCTACCAAATCCTCAGGCTGAAAAGGGAAGCTCCTGTCTCCAAGAATCCTCAGACCGAATGCTCTGAGTCTTCAGCTGAAAGGGAAGGGGAGGGAAGGAGAGGAGAGGGAAGGGGAGGGGAGGGGAGGGATGGCAGAGGCAAACTTCTGTCTCCTCCTGCTTTATGCTTTTCTCTGCCCAGGCATATCACTTCCTGTCTCAACCTTCTTAGTGCTGGGATTAAAGGTGTGTGCCACTATTACCTGGCTCTGTTTCTCTTTTATACTGGATTAATTTTGTGTAGTCCAAGGTGGCCTTTAATTTACAAGAATCCAGACAGATCTCTGCCTCCTGTGCTAAGATTAGAGGTGTGTGCCACCACTGGCTGGTCTCTGTGGCTAACTTTGGCTGGCTTTGCCCTCTGATCTTCAGACAAGCTTTATTGTATACATAAAATATTACCACACATGTATACAGAGTAAAGGAGGCAAATATTGTAAAACTCCATGGATGAAAAGCCAGGCTCTTTTTCAAGCTGAACTTCAGGCTCTACTTACCCAAGTCTCTCCTACACATATTTCCAGATTATATTTTGTACAAACACTTGTGTATATGGATACACTCTTTCACATATTTGTAATATTATATAGATACTATGCTTTCCCTGTATCTTTTAAAGTATTTTAGAGATGTTGCTAAATGCATGCATTTGAATCTACTTCCTTTGTAATTTTATTGTATACTGACAAAAATAACTGTACATTCATAGAGTACAGTGTGAGGCATATGTATATATATAAATATATACACACATGTATATATGTATGTGCTAATTAAGTAAAATCCTTCATTTTTCACATTAAATACTTTTCTTTAAAAAGCTTTTTTTAAAAGTATCTTGTCATGAGTACATCTGTATTTATCTAGTAATCTGTTGACATACCCAAGTAATTACTTGGTGAACATTATAGTAAGATTATGTTCTGTTACACTGTAAATAATTATCCACCTACTGGTTTAATAAAAACTCTGGTGGAAGGAAGACAGGTAGTGTGTGTGGGGCTAACAGACTAAGAAAACAGGAACAGGAAGAACAGAGCAGAGACACCAGAGAGACCAGCAGACAAAGACACCAGCAGACAAAGAGGAAAGAAACTGAATTGCTGTTCTGATAAAAGTTACCAAGCCACAT
Organism: Phyllotis vaccarum; assembly: GCA_033318265.1. Classification (NCBI taxonomy): domain Eukaryota; kingdom Metazoa; phylum Chordata; class Mammalia; order Rodentia; family Cricetidae; genus Phyllotis; species Phyllotis vaccarum. The sequence goes on from JARWLC010000005.1 coordinate 58,959,629, forward strand.
GGCTAAAGAAGATAAGAATCATGGGTTAGTTTAAGAAGAAAGGGTTAGCAAGCTATTGACCATAGGCCAATCAGCATGAAATTAATATAAGCCTGTGATTATTTGGGGCTAAGCAGCAGCAAGGCTGCAAGTGGGTCCCTGCTTCTAGGCTAGGCCAAAAAGGCCGGGCCAGAAACTTATTACAGAACATTCTCAAACAATCTCTTGTTAATTGGGCCATGGGAAATACATCTGTGGGATGAATTGTTAGAAGCAGAGTGGCTGTAGTGATGTTAAAACACTTCTTCCTCAAACACTAAGTGAATAGAGAGTTGCCTTTAATTCCGGCATTCTCATTGTGCTAACTAGCACACGGCTGGAGCCTTTAGTCCTCACTTCTCAATTTCCTATCCTCATAATAAGGATATTTAATAGCTATGCAAATGATACACTGGAGATGTAATTTATTAAAGTAGGTATCAGAAAGTACCACTTACACACCAGGAGACTGACTTGATAATTCAATTCCACCTGCTTTTATGAGAGGCTCAATCTGCAGAGTCATCCTCCTCCAATGTATGTGCCAGCCCCATGTGTGTAGCTTTCAGCCCCCCACAGAGAGGAACATGAGGTGCCTGCTGTGCCTCCCCCTCAGAACCTGCAACAGCCTGTGGAGCAGCTGTGGGCAGCAGGTGCTTTCCGTGAACACACGTTATAAGGTGAAAGGAAATTGCTTTTCTCTGGGGAATCGTGCACCACTTAACTTTTCCAGAACACCCAGGCCTGGCACACTTCCCTTCCAAAGCACTGTCAGGAACACAATACAGATAGGCTAGCCCATCCAGAAGTCCTTGTAACTGCAGTTCTTAGGCATATGTTCAACCTTGAAATGTCCATCAGTGCAGCCTAGGATAAAAAAGTGCTAATAAAAACATCTCTGCTCCATGATTTTTCTTCTTCAATAAAATAAAAACATAATTGAGACATGAAAATATACATTTTCAATGTCAGGATTCTCTAGAGAAACAGAACTGAATAAATATATATAAGACACGTATATATGGTGTTCATTAGAGTGGCTTAATGTATGGGTGGTAATTTTGGCAAAAACATGACATAAAATGGCAAATTCACAGCCAGAGAAAGTATCTACTCCAGTAAGGACAAATGAAGGGGCACGATATAATCAACCCGCCACTAAGTGGCTGGCTGATCATGCCAGGGGATGGTGCCATACTGGGGTCTCAATGTGGTCTCTGTTGTCAGCAGATCTGGCATCAGCAGGAGCTATAGCCAGGTAAGCCTTGGTGAGTGGAAGTCCATGTTGTCAAGCCCTTGGATAACCCATCAAAGCCACTTTGTTCCTGAGCCCATTGGGAAATACCTGGGATGTCTGGGGAAAGAGGCTGGCGGTCTGTAGAATGGCTCATCCTATTCACTTAACTGTTGGACTCCTCTATTAGAGTAACTTTTTGATGAACATTTAAATGGACCAGAAATATTTTCACATCCTTCACCTGTTTGGAGATATCTATCCACATACCTCTTTCCCAGATGCCTTTTCACCAATTTCCTGGTCATGCTCTTTCCAAGTCCTTGACCACCTAATCCATTAGAGATATCCCACAGTTAATCACACATCTGGATATTTCTCTTCCCAAATAAAATGTATCACTACATATACTGTCTGAAATTCTGCCCATTGTGGAGGTTTCTCTCTGGCAGTTTCTTTCAGGTTTGTCCTAGAAAGAGGTTGTAATACCGCAGCTGTCCATTTCTGGGTGGTGTCTGCATAAGGTGCAGAACTATCAGTAAACCAGGCTCTATTCTTCTGTTCATCAGTCACAGGGCATGCTCCATGAGGCTATAGGGATATTCTTGGGTATAGACAGCATTGTAATGAAAGTAGAAACCATAAGTATTCGGGCAACTTTTGTATGAACTTTCTTATGCCTTCAGGACCTGCTTGGACCTATCACATACACCTTTTCCACTTGATAATAGATCGCTACTGTGCACATCTTAGTCTATGGCCTGGTGGGACAGTGAATACCCAACTAATGGTGGGTTTCTCAGGTCACAGGGTAACTCAGTGGCTTATGTCAAATGTTCAGTTTCCATTAAGGCCCAATAGCAGTGCAAGAGCTGCATCTCAAAGGGAGACTAGCTGTATATAAATTATGGTCGAGTTTTGTTTCAAAATCCCGAAGGTCTCCTCTATTAATTCACATATAGAGGCCTGACTATATTCCAACTACATCTCTATCTGTAACTGAAACCTCAAATACCTTTAAGTCTTTTGGATCATATGGTCCAGGTAGTAGAGCAGCCTTTAAAGCAGCCTCGACCTGTTGAAGCACCTTCGCCTTTCCCAGACTCCACACAAAGCTGGCAGCCTTCTGAGTCACTTGATATACAGGTTGGAGTAACACACTAAAGTGGGAAATGTGCTGTCTCCAGAATCCCAACAGGCCTACGAAACATTGTGCTTTTTTCTTTATCATGGAAGGGGTCAGGTGAACTAACTTATCCTTCACCTTAGATAAAATATCTCTGCATGCCCTAGACCACTGGTCTCCTAAATTTCACTAAGGTGAATTTTAGTTGAATTTATTTTCCATCCTCTGATGCATATATGCGTCACCAATGAGGTCAAAGTGGTTATTACCTCCTTCTCACTTGGTCCAATCAGCATAATGTTGTCAATATAGTACACTAATGTGATGTTTCATGAAAGAGACAGCTGATCAAGATCCTTTCTAACCAAATTTTGACACAAGGCTGGTGAGAGAATATATTCTTGAGGTAAAAATGTGAAGATATATACTTCTTGCCTTGCTAAGTGAAAGCAAATTGCTTCTTGTGGTCATTGAGGATAAGTATTGAGAAAAAGACATTTGCTAGATCAATAGATGCTTACCATGCACCAGGAGATGTAGATGTGTTAGTTTGCTCAAGTGAGGGCACCACATCTGGTACAGCAGCTGCAACTGAAGTTGCTAATTGGCTGAAAAGAAGGTGGATCATTTTTGACAATGATTTTCTATTCACTACAAACTGTATGTGATATTTGATGGCTTGGGAACAATAGGGCAGACATAGCTGCATCCCTGTGTCCCCCCTATTTTGTCAGTCAGATTCAGTCCTGCAAATAGACCCACTTACAGAGTCTAAGCCGACATTACATTCATTTGTCACTGAGAAAAAGGGGTTGGTAACCAAGGAAAAATGCCCAATTTATGTTCCCAGCTCTTTGAAAATAAAATCTATCATTGTCATTCAGAGGTGGGTTGAATGTGTTCCTGAGGAAGGCAGGGAGGTAGATTTCCATTTTTCTCAGCATTATTGATTTTATTTCAGAGTTTATTTTTGTAATAGTTAAACGAAACCCAGGAATTATATCCCCTTCCATCAAGTGTTGTGTTCTTGTTTAAAAGTCCATTAAGCAATGGGCATAAAACGTTCCATTTCACTCTCAACCCAACACTAGAAGCAGATACTTTTATTGTTTCCAATTAGCATAGATGCCAAGTTAGGTAACCTGCTCAAAAATAGCAAAGAAACAAACTTCAAAGCCTTTGCATCTACCTAAATGAATGAGTATCTGCCCATAGTAAGCTACAATCTTCTTGTGATTAAATATAATGTTTAATGGAAGATCAGTAATACTGAAACCAAGTTCAAAGTGAGTTACTGCTTCTGTTCCTCAATTTCAAGTAGACTCCTTCCTTTGAGCTCCTCTGTCTTTTGGCTGTGTCCTATACTAAAATGTTTTCTTCTCTTACATTCTTGAAATCTTAGAGTAAATTAGACATTGTTCTAGCTAGGATTACTGGCTGTGACAAACACCATGACCAAAAGCAAGTTGTGGGTCAGGTTATTTAGCTTACACATCACAGTCTACTGCTGGAAGCTAAGGCAGGAACCCAAACAGGGCAGGAAACTGGAGGCAGGATATTGCATGGATCCTAATTGGTTTTATGATAAAAATCCAGAGCCAGATGTTGGGGGGGGTGGTAAAGCTGAAAGATCAGAGAGACAGAGGAACAAGCCACTAGAGAAACTTCCCACCACTACTTAGTCCTCAGGCCGAAAGGAGTAGACTGTCTGTCAACCTGTCTCCATGACTCTTCAGACTAAATGCCTCTGTCCTCATCTGAAGTGAAGGGAAGTGCAGGGCAAAATGGAAGGACTGAACTTCTGTCTCCTCTTTTCCTATATTCCTTCCTGTAACGAGCCACATCACTTCCTGTTTCAACCTTCCTAATGTTGGGATTAAAGGTCTATGATAGCAAATGCTGGGGTTAAAGGTGTGTGTCACCACTGCCTGTTTGGTTTCTTCTTCCTCTTTTAGACTTAATTAATCTCTTGTAGTCCAGTGCGGCCTTGAACTAACAGAGATCCAGATGGATCTCTGCTTCTTAAGTGCTAAAAATTGAAGGTGTGTGCCACCACTGCCTGGCCTCTATGACTAACTATGAGGCTGGCTCTGTCCTCTGATCTTCTGGCAAGCTTTATTTCTTAGATCACAAACGATGTATCACCACAGCAGGAGCTGATGCAGAGACCATGGAGGGGTGCTGCTTACTGGCTTGCTCCCTGTGGCTTGCTCAGCCTGCTTTCTTACGGGACCCAGGACTACTGTCCACAGGTGGCATCACCCACAATGGACCTTCCCCCTAATCAATCACTAATTAAGAAAATTGCCTACATGATTTTTCCTCAGTTGAGGTCCCTCATCTCAGATGACTTTAGCATGTGTAAAGTTCATATAAAACTGGGCAGCACAGACATTAATATGGAAATGAAAAATCATCATGACTGGAAACATAGAATAAAGAAATTTAGCTGGGAACCATTTTAGGAGACTTAAGTATGGACACATTTACTATTAAGAACAGGAACGGTTTAGAGTAACATGAGATCTTCGATCCAAAATTAAACACAGGATTCTGTAAGGCACGGATACTGTGAGCAGGTGCTTTCTCAGGAGTACAGCCAAGTTGGAGAGTACTGAGCTATCAGATGTCAGAGCCATTGACTAGAGATCCAGATCCAAATGGAGACAGCAGTGACACTTCTGATCATTTGTAACAGTGTGTGTGTGCGTCCTTCTCTAGGGGTGGTCCTAGCTGTACTGTCTGTATTCGGTGTAAAAGTCAAGGGTGGGAGTGGGTATGAGATAATGAACCGAGAAAGGAGGTCACTGTGGTATAGGAGGATGCAAGGAAGGGTTGACGGTGTCGGTCAGGGAATGGGGAGAAGTGAATCAGCAAAAGAGATTTTGTTTGGAAATGTCATAAGGACACTGAATAAATCAAATGCTATGGTTCTTTTTACACTTTGATTCCAGAGGATTCTATAACTATGCAGAATAAGGCGAGTTTGCAGATGCTCCGGGCTCACATATAGATTTTATGTCACTCAAATTTCCAGTGCTTGTTCTTCATTCATTCCCAAGTGGCCATCCTACTTGTCACAAGAGCCTGGTAATAAGCTAGTGTGGTGATGCGTGCCTGTAACTCTGGCCTTTCTGCCACGGTCTCTGTGAGTTCATGTGTTTTCCATCCAGTTGTGTTTCAAAGGCCCTGTCTCCTCGATGTCTTCCATCTCCTTCGGCTCTTACACCTAGCCTCCTCTTCTGTAGGGTCCCCGAATTCTGTGGAGAGGGATTTGATAGAGATGTCCAATTTATGGCTGAACTGTTTCAAGGTCTCTGATTCTCACTTTCTGGGTATGAGCTGTTGTATTTATTTCTATCTCCTGCCATGGAAGCTTCTCCTATGGTGGCTGAACAAACTACTGATTTATGAGTATAGCAGACTATCATGAGGAGTCATTTTATTGCTATCTTTTTTTTTTTTTTTTTAAGTAGGACAGTGGTATTTGGTTTTCCCCACATCCCTGGCAATCTGTTGCACTGACAGGCAGAACATTACTGTAGACCGGGAGGTTTATAGCTGGGCTGGTGTTTATGTTTCTTCTTTGATAGCATGCAGTGTATCTTCCGTTAGCAAGAACAGCCTGTAGGGGTGAAAGCTCTTGGCTGAGATCTCCCCATTCAGTGAGTGGTATAGGTGTTGACTTCAGTAATAGGGCCTCATGGTTAGTTTGTAGAGCGCAACCTACAGCCTTGGCAACAGCCTGGGTTGTTTGGGGATTGCTACAGGACCCTTTGGTCAAAAACTCAATTAGATGTAACCTATTCCTCATACTGGAAACTTTGATGACAAGAGATGACCTGTTGGGGCTCTGCACCCCCTGTTACTTGGTGATGTTCTTTAGATCATCTTCATATATGTTTATATTTTAGAATCTGCTATGTTAGGTTTCTAGATTCACCCTCAAAGAGCTCTTAGTTTTAGCTATCTCTCCCCATATTCCCCTTAATCTTCTGCTTCCCTTCCGACTTGATACCCCAGTTCCGGTTCCCTTCCCTCATCCATCCATAACTATGCTATTTCCCTTTCCTAGCAAGAGTTCTCAGTCCCCTGTTTTTTTATTCTATACCTAATCTCAGTGGTTCTACAGACTGTAGCTTCATACCATTGATTTAAGAGCAAATATCTACATATAAATTGGTAAATACTACATTTGCTTCTCTGGGTTTGGGTTAGCTCACTCAGGCTGATGTTTTTCCTAGTTCCATCCACTTGCCTGTGAATTTCATAATACAATTTTTTAAAATGACTGAGTGATAAGCCATTGTGTTAGTGAGTGTCCCGCGCCTTCTTGGCCCGCAAACAAAACGCAGTACAACAGGATCCTTCTGCAGTAGGTTTATTGAAGCTTCACACACTAGGGCAAAGAATGGAAGACCCCGAGCCTCCCAGGCAGGCCGCTTTTATAGGCAACATTGTTTATCTCTGACGTGGGCCTTTCCCATTGGTCAGCACACCCTCACCCGATATGATGTATCTGTCTGGGGGCCAGGCTTCTTGCTGGAAAATTACAAGGTGCCATGCGCAGTGACTTGTTTACTAAGGAGCTTCCTTAAACCGCTTAGTCATGGGCCGGATACAGGCGCCATCTTTAGGGTGCGGCTGGCTCCCTACATCTCCCCCTTTTCTTTTATTTAAAATGAGGGAGGCTATCCAGTGGATGGAAACAGAGGTTTGTCCTCCCAAAACTTTTGGGAACTATGTACAAAGGAGACATTCCTGATGCGTCCACCAGGTACACCTCCCGACCAGCCCGGCACCTTTGTGGGAGATGGGATTTGTGTGCCTTGCCCATATGCAGACAGACATGTTCCATGGAACCCCTCAAACTCGAAGGTGGAACCATTGCAGTGCTTAGCCTTACAATCCATATGGAAACTATAACAGGTATGCTCTAATGAGGTGCAATGGCAATTAAGCCTCTCAGTGCAAGAGCCATACCTATACAGTATACACAATCAACCCTGCTCAATTCCAAGCAATAGGCCAAAGCCTGCCCAAACTTCCTCACCAATCAGGGAGAGGCATACCTTCCGCAAGGTTAGGTAACCACAATCAGTCAAACTTAAAATTTTTGCTCATTCAGAGCTGCCAGCCAAATCGTAGGGGATTGTCCATCTTCAATAGCCATTTAGGCTTGGGTCAAAATTGTCCTTTCTCTCTTTCTGGACACTTGCATCTGGCAAATCAGCCAAAGACTGCCTCCGAATCCCATGACCATGAGGATCCCAAGGGTTCCCATGCCGGCCCATTCCTTCAGGTACGAAACGGCTGAGGAAATCCATATGGAAAGGCCCTCTGTTAAGGACAGGTCCAGACGGGTGGAATTAATCTGAACGATGGCAACACGGAGCTCTCGTAGCGTCTGCTCAAACTCTGAAGACCAATTCTGTAAGATAAACTGAGAAAGGCTTTTCGACAAATTAGCTGCCCTAGAAAATTTTTCATACTGAATGGAGGTAACACAAAGTCCAGGAAGCTTTTGTTCACATCCCAATTGGGCCATTTGCCATAAAATGTCCAATTGTTCTTGTACCAAATCAATACGCTGGTTAATCAGCATAAGTCCTCCTTGAATTTGGGTATTAGCGGATGCTTGCTTATCTAAGGCCATTGTTACCGAGGCTGATAAATTATTAATAGCCCGAGAAGTTTGTACAGTGTTGGAAAGGGCGAGGGCTGAAGCGGTTGCTGTGGCCCCTACAGCCGCGACCGCAACAATCCCAACAATTATAGCAGAAATGCCAAAATCTCTTTTTTGTCGAAACAAACTCATACTGCTGGGGGCTTCAGCCGGTATAGGCACAAATCGTGGCATGCGAGTTACCATCGCAAAGGAATACTTCTGAGCATCCCAACAAAGGGTATAAAAGCAGGTGCTCTGGGCACACTCTAAAACATCTTTATCTATAGAGACATTACTTACAATCCAAATAAAGGGTGGCCACACACACACGGGGGCAGCCGATATTGCTTGTTTTTTAGCTTTCCTAGGAGCAATAACTGCGCGGCATTCCTGAGTGGCTTGTTCAAAGACAAGTTGTTCTATAAAAGGAGCAACGGAGTCAGGGTCTCCAAAGATCCTTCCTGCTGCCTCCATCATACGTGCCACAAAGTCTGCAAATGGTTCATTTGGTCCCTGGATAATCTTAGTAAGCTGATTGCTACCCTCTCCTTTTTTAGAGAGTGCTTTCCAAGCACGAATGGCCGTGGCTGAAATTTGAGGGTAAATCCCCCAAGGAAGTTGGGTCTGCTGTGTAGCATACTGTCCTTGCCCAGTCAACATCTCAAAGGTCCATTCCCTCTGTTCAGGGGTTATGGCCGCAGCATTTACTCTAGCCTGTTCTTGAGCTACCTCATGCCATAGAGCCTTCCATTCTAGATACTGACCCATGTTTGACAGGGAAGCTTTGGCCACCGTCTGCCAGTCTGATGGAGTCAGGTTCCACAAAGCAAGCCGATCAAGTTGTGTAACAGTGAAGTTGGCATTTACACCAAACTTGCGGACAGATTCTGCAAGCTCTTTAATCTGACTAAATTCTACTGGGGCATAAACCCGATCATTATTTTGGCCCTCATATACCGGAAATGCTAAACTAAGTTGTCGCCTTGTGGCCTCCAGCAGAAAAGAAAAGTTTGTAGCACCGCTCACACCATAAAGAGGAGGAGCTGTAGGCGGAGTTCTGCCCATTAACTGGCTTTCTGCCTTGTGCCTGTTCCTTCTGATTTGGTTACGAGGAGGATCATCAGGGTAGTATCTCTCTGCCTCATATTTGGCTGCCTCTTCTTCCAAATCAAATTCATCTCCTGGGTCTAGTGGGTCTTCCTCATCTACATGGCTAGATTTAGAGGAAGAAGTGGAGGATTCTATTTCATCCCTGATCTCTAAATTAGCCAATTCTTTCCAGGGGTAGGTAGGTTTGATCTCTTTCCTTCTTCTAACCTCTGAATTTTTCTCAGAATTTTTCTCTGAATTTTTCTCCCCCATACCGGTACCGGGGGTCCTTTTTCCTTATGCATAGTTTTCTTGGGGCGCGCTCCCAATCTCTCATCCCGCTCGGTTTCTGATAGGCTATCCTGAACCTCTCTCAACATTATCTGTCCCTCCATGACTACTGGCAAGCAGGACTCATCCTTTAAACAATTCTTGATCATCTTCCATATAGCTTTGGTGCCCATCCTTCAATCACCCTCATTAAATTTTTGATCGAGGTCTCTCCCCAACTTGTTCCAGGAAGAAATGGTAAAGGACCCCGAACAAACGTACCATGGGGCGACCCGATCAACCTCCTTGATAAATCCTTTAAGGGTTCTCGGTGCAATTTTGATATCATGCTGTTTTAAAATGAAATCCAGGGTCGAGCTCATCGACTGCGAAGTATTCATGATACCGTTAGCGGCGCGGCTTATCCGCATCCAGCTTATCCGTAAAGCGGAAACCAAAGAGCGCTGCACTCAGCACCGAAACCAATGAAAAAGAAAGGCAACCACAAGAAAGATGATCAGGGTGACTAGAACCAAACCTAAACCTGCCAAAACCTCCTGCCAGTAAGCACTAAAAACCAAACCCCAGTCAGGGACCATACCTCTCCGAGCGAACACTCTGCAGTTCTGAATCCTCCTCGTCACCAAGGGGTCTCCGCTGGTGCAGCTGATGTTGTCGTTCCCGGGTTTCGGCACCACTTGTCCCGTGCCTTCTTCGCCCGCAAACAAGACGCAGTACAACAGGATCCTTCTGCAGTAGGTTTATTGAAGCTTCACACACTAGGGCAAAGAACGGAAGACCCCAAGCCTCCCAGGCAAGCCGCTTTTATAGGCAACCTTGTTTATCCCTGACGTGGGCCTTTCCCATTGGTCAGCACACCCTCACCCGATATGATGTATCTGTCTGGGGGCCAGGCTTCTTGCTGGAAAATTACAAGGTGCCATGCGCAGTGACTTGTTTACTAAGGAGCTTCCTTAAACCGCTTAGTCATGGGCCGGATACAGGCGCCATCTTTAGGGTGCAGCTGGCTCCCTACAAGTGAGCTACATTTTCTCTATTTATTCATCTGTTGAAGGACATCTAGGTTGTTTCCAGCTTCAGACTATTATGATTATAGCAACTAAGAACATGGTTGAGCAAGTGTCTCTGTGGTAAAGTGAAACATCCTTAGGGTATATGCCCAAAAGGGGTATATCTAAGTCTTGAGGTAGACTGATTCCCATCTTCCTGAGGCACCATCACAATGATTCCATAGTGTCTGCACAAGTTTGCACTTCTGATGTGGGAATGCCTTTCTGTATGCTGTGAATATCAATCTTTAAATAAAGGAGCTGTTTTGGCCCATGACAGGCACCATAGAAAAAGTAGGAGGGGAAATCAGAGCATAGGTAGGAGGAGCAGGGCGGAGTCAGAGAGAGGAGCCAGAAGCCCAAAGGAGCAACATGTAAGGAACACAGGTGAGCCACAGGCCATGTGGTAGGAAAGATTAATGGAAATGGGTTGAGTTAAGATGTAAGAGCTAGCTAACAATGTGCCTGAGCCATAGGCCAAACAGCATGAACTTAATGTAAGTGTCTGAGTCATTTCTGGGGCCTGATCAGCAGAGGGTGGCTAAGAGGTCTGGGGCAGCAGGTCTGTGGCAGCCTGGGGCCGAGAAACCACATTGTAACACACTTCCAAACAATGTACAAGTGTTTCTCTTATTCCACATCCTTACCAGCATGAACTGTCATTTTTTTTTTAATTGGTCTTAACTATTCTGATGGGTATAAGATAAAATCTCAAAGTAGTGTTGATTTGCATTTACTTGATGACTAAAGATGTTGAACATTTCTTTGTTTCTCGACATTTGAGTTACCTCTACTGAGAATTATCTATTTAGATTGCAATCCATTTTAAAATTGGGTTATTTATTTTCTGGATATCCAGTTTTTGGAATTCTTATATATTTTGGATATTAGCCCTTTATCAGGCATATAGTTGGTAAAAATCTTTTCCTGTAACATTAATTTTCTGTCTTGGACTTTTGGGCCTAGCCCAGAGGTTTGGACCCACTCTCAGCTCTGAGCTGTTTATCCCCAAATATCACACAAAGGCTTATGTTAATTTCATGTTGATTGACCTATGGCCCAGGCATATAACTAACTGCTAACTCTTAACTCTTAAACTAACCCATGATTCTTATCTTGTTTAGCCATGGGGTTTGGTACTGTTTCTCAGAGCAGCATTTCAACTTCTTTCCTCTGTGTTTGCTGGTGTCTCTGGTGGCATCTCTGTTTGTCTCTGCTCTGCTCTTCCTGTTCCCAGAGTTTTCTCAGTTTGGTAGCCCCGCCCACACTTCCTGTCTTCCTTCTGTCCAATCAGCTTTTTATTAAATCAGTAGGCGGGACAAGGTAACAGAACATAATCCTACTACGTTTCCCCATTCTAGAGGCTACTTTTTTGTTTGTTTGTTTGTTTGAATGATGGTGCCCTTTGCTGTGCAGAAGCTTTTACCATTCCATGAGGTCCCTTTGTTAATTGTTAATCCTAGTGCCTGTGCTAACGGTGTTTTGTTCAGAAAGTTATTTCCTGTGCCAGTGGAATCAAGACTATTTGCCACTTTCCTTTCTACCAGGCTCAGTGTATCTGGTTTCATACGAAGGTGATAAGTATGGCTCTATTTGGACTCTTCTACATGGAGCCATTAGGTGGAGCAGCACTCTTTGCTGAAGACACTGTGTTTTTTCCCAGTGTGTATTTATTGGTTCTCTGTATAAAATCAAGTGTCCATAGGTGTGTGGGTTTTTCTGGGTCGTCAATTTGATCCCATTGATCATTCTGTTCTTGTGCCAACACCATGCTGTTTTTATCATTATGTCTCTGTAGTACAATTTTCAGTCAGGGATGGTGATAGCTCCAGTGAGTTTTTCTGTTTGTTTGTTTTGTGTTTTTCAGGGTTTTGTTTTTGTTTTCAGAATTGTTTTTAGCTATCCTGGTTTTTTAATGTTTCCATATAAAAGTGAAAAGTTTCCTTCAAGATCTGGGATGAATTGTGTTGGAATTTTGAAGGGAATCACATCGTATCTGTAGATTACTTTTGGTAGGTTACTACATTAATCCTATCCATGCACATGACGATCTTTTTACCTTCTGATATCTCCTTCAATTTCCTTCTTTAATGTCTTAAAATTTTTATTATGCAAGTTTTCCACTTGCTTGGTTAGACTTACCCTAGATTTTTAATATTATTTGAGGTTATTGTGGAAGGTGGTGTTTCCTTTATTTCTTTCTCAGTGTGCTTGTCATTTGTATATAGGGAAGGTACTGATTTTGTGAGCTTATTGTGTATCCTGTTATGTTGGTGAAGTGTTTTTGTCAGTGGTAAGAATTTCCCAGTGGAATTTTTAGGGTCACGTATGTATACCATCATAACACCTTTATATCAAATATCAATAAAGATACTTTGACTTCTTTCTTTCCAATTTGTTTCTCCTTTATCTCCTTCAATGTTCTTATTGTTTCAGCTAAGAATTCAAGTACTGTATGAATAGGTATGGAATAGTGGACAGCCTTGTCTTGCTCCAGATTTGGAATTTCTTTGAGTGTATTTGCATTTAAATTGATGTTGGCTCTGGGCTTGCTGTGCACTGCCTTTATTATGCTGAGGTATGTGCCTTGTATCCCTAATCTCTCCAGGATTTTTATCAGGAGGAGGTGTCTTCTTTTTCTTGGCCAACACCTTTTCTGCATGTGGCTTTTGTTATTCATTCTATTACTGTGGTAGTTTTCATTTATGGATTTGTGTATGTTAAACTGTCCCTGCATCTCTGGAATTATGCATTATTATGATTATTGTTATGTATTATGATGATATATTTTTGTTGTTCCTGGATTCCTTTTGCAAATATTTAACTGAGAATTTTTGCACCTCTGCTAATAAGGAAAATTGATGTGTAATTTTTTCTCTGTTGAATTTTTTGTGGTTTAGATGCAAGGGTAATGATGACCTTGTAAAAAGAATTAGGCAATTTGTGGAGTAACTTGAAGAGTATTGGTGTTCATTCTTCTTTAAATTTCTGGAAGAATTCTGTATTGAATCTTGTTTTATATCTCTGTTTTACCTCATCAGCCTGGTGTGCCTTCTGATTGGTTAAATAAAGAGCGGAATGACCAATAGCTAGGCAGAAAAGAATAGGCGGGACTTCTAGGGAGACAGAGGAAATGGGAAAGAATCTGAGGTCCTAGGATTTTACCAGTGGGACATGGAACAAATCAAACACAGTACTGACAAAAGGTACAAAGCCATGTGGTAAAATGTAAATTAATATAAGCTGGTTAATTTAACTTATAAGCTATATTGGGACAAGTCTAAGTTAAGATCAAGCTTTCATAATTAATAACTTTTCATGTCATTATTTGAAAGCTGGCTGTCCTAAAAAGTCTGAGAAGAAAGTCCAACTGAAGAATCCACCTGGCCCTGGGCTTTCTTTGATTGGGAGACTTTTTGTAACAGGGATTCTATCTCCATTTAAATTGCTTATCTGATCTCAATTTAACTTTGGACAAGAAATTTACACATTTCTTTTAGGTTCTCCAGTTTGGCGAAGTACAGATTTCTAGTATATACTTATGATTTTGCACATTCCCCTAGTTTCTGTTGTTTTGCCCTCTTTCCATCCTTAATTTTATTATTTTGTCTAATTATTTTTGCTAAGAGGTTGTAAACCTTATTGATTCCTTCAAAGAACAAACTCTTCACTTCATTGATTCTTTGATTTTTGTTCTTGTTTTTACTTTGTTGATTTCAACCCCGAGTTGGTAGATTGTCCTTGTCATACCTTCCTGCTGGATACTGTCCCTTCATTTCGTTCTAGAGCTGTCAAGTGTGCTGTTAAGTTACTAATATGAGATCTCTCTAGTTTTTTTTTTTTTTTTTTTTTTTTTTAATGAAGACACTTAGTGTTATGAACTTGTCTCTCAGAACCACCTTCATTGTGTCTCGTAAGTATGCTGGGTTTTCATTTTCATTTATTATATAACTCTTTCTTCTCTCATTATATCTCATTTAGCAATGAGTTGTTAACTTTCCACGAGTTTGTAAGCTTCCTGTTGTTGCTGATAGCAACCTTAGTCTGTGGTGGTTAGATAGGCTGCAGGGTGTTAACTCAATTTTTAAAAAAACGTTGAGACATACTTTGTGTCCAAGTATATAGCCAATTTTGCAGAAAGTTCCATGAGCTGCTTTGGAGAAAGTATATTGTTTTGTGTTTGGGTGAAATTTTCTGTAAATGTATGTCTGGTCTTTTTGATTTATGATGTCAGTTAGCTCCAGAATTCTCCTGTTTAGTTTTGTCTGGGTGGCCTGTCTGTTGGAGAGAGTGGGGTACTGAAGACACTCATCGTCAGTATATGTGAGTGTCATATAGGATTGAAGCTGTAGTAGTTTCTTTTTCATGAACTCAAGAACCCTTGTGTTCGGTGCAGAAATATTAAAAATTGCAGTATCTTCTTGGTGAATTTTTCTTTTGACGAGTATCTAGTGTTCTTTCCTATATCAATCTTGGTTTCTAGAAATTTAAATTTTTCATTGTAGAGGTCTTTCACTTCCTTAGTTACGTTTATTCCTAGGTATCTCACTTTTTCTGAGGCAATTGTGAATAGAGCTGTACCCATGATCTATTCTGTATATTTGTTGTTGGTGTTTAGAACAATCTATTAATTTGTACAAATTTATTATGTAAACTGCCATGTTGTTGGCTCATTTATCATTTCCAGAAGTTTTCTGGTAGAATTATTGGGATATCTAATATATAGTATCATAGCATCTTCAAAAAGGGATGGTTTGACTTTATTATTATTATTATTATTATTATTATTATTATTTGTATGCTTTTGATTTTCTTCTGTTGCCTTGCCTTATTGGTCCAGCTAGTCTTTCAAGCACAATATTGGATGTTGGGATAGTGGACATCCCTGTCTCATCCATGACTTCAGTGGGATTGCTTCGAGCTTTTTTCCTTTTAGGATGGTGATGGCTGTGGGTTTCTTGTATATAGCTATTATTATGTTCCCTTTATCTCTACATCCTCCAGGACTTTTATAGGAAGCCATGTTGGATTTTATCTGAGGCCTTTTCTGCATCACTGAGATGACTGTGTGATTTTTGTCTGTAAGTCCATTTATGTTGTCTATTACATTTATTGACTTGTGTATGTTGAACCAGCCCTGCATTTCAGGGCTAAAGCTATTTGGGCAGAGCGAATAATCTTTTTGAAGCAATCTGTACTCTGCTTATAAGTATTATATCGAGTATATTTGAGTCTGTGTTCACCAGGGATGCAGGCCTATAGTTTTCTTTTTTCTTGTATTTTTACCTGGTTTGGGTATTAGAGGGATTTATAAAAGTTTGTGGGTGTTCCATTTGGTTCTACCATCTCGAATGGTTAAGAAGGACAGGCTGCAGATCTTCTTTTAATCTGTAGAATTCTGCTGCAAGTCATCTGACTCTGGACTTCTCCTCCTTCTTCAAGCTAGAAGGCTTTTTATTACTATTTCAACCTTCTTGTTTGTTATGTGTCTTTTAGGTTCTTGACTTCTTGGTTTAATTTTTGTGGTTTAACTGACTATAAAAAATCGATCTATTTCTTTTAGGCTTTTTAAGTTAAGTGAGTAAAGGCTTAAAAAAAAAAGTATTACTGAATTATATTATGAATTTCTTTGGTATCTGTTGTAATCTTTCCCTATTCATTTTCTGTTAGTTTGGGTTCTCTTTTTCTGTTGGTTAGTTGTGCCAAGGGTCTGTCAATCCTGTTTATCTTCTCAAAGAACCAGCTTCTAGGTTTGCTTCATGTTCCTTGTACCAACCAGAATCCTTTATGTCCTGGCTTTTCTATATTGCAGATACCGTCCCCTGCCTGCCATGTTATCTGTCAGGATTAGTGCTTGCCGCTTGTCATTTAACTTTTCTCTTTCTGTCTTTCTTTCTTCATACCAGGTTTTAACATTTTATATAGACAAGTTTGTTATGTTTTGTATTTTTGGATTCTTTTAAGCTTGGAAAAACAATTTCCTCTTCTCAAATAAAATCTGTTTACTTACTTGCTGAGGGCCGTGAGCGTATACAGTAGATGACAACCGGTATTTTACAGGTCGTCCTACCAGATGAATAACTGTGTGTTGGGGAACTTCACTAGGCAGAGTCCGTGGAGGAGTCCCACTAAATAAAATCCGTGGAGTGGCCCCACTAGGCAAAACCTGTGGGTGAGTGGCTGTGGATACCAGTTGTTTTCTGTCCGTAACTTTCTCAGGTGCCACTGCTCTGCCTCTCTAATAGAACAACTGTAGGGTCTTTCCAAGGCCCTTTAGCAGTGTGTTTTACATTTTAGGCACACTTATAGGTATGATTATCAAGTCTGATGTATAGAAATAATACCAGAATATTCTTCTTTACTGACAGGAAAGTAATAGTATTTTCAGTCTCAAAGACAACTAATTTTAGACTTCAGAACAAATTCAGACAGACCAAACTTCTCCTGCAGAAAATATACAAAGACTAATTTCCAGGTGTTGTTTATTGCTAAATCAAGGCCAGGCTGCTTTGATACATAACCCCCTTGTAATAGTTGACTTTCTGCGTATACCCTAACCACTCAAGGTTCAACCTGCTACTGTTATTGCTATATCTTGAATTTCAATGTCATTTTCTGTCTGGGAAAAAATTGCTTGCAAGACCAAGCATTTACACTGGCCGGTCTTTCTGACCTTTCTAGCCGGAGAAAAACTGTATGACTTCATGTGTTATGAGAATGGGCTGGGTCCTGAAAATGCAGCATAGAATTTTCCAGAGTTTGGCTAAAGATAGAAGCAGCAGCAATGGAGGGGGAGAGAGAGGGAGGGAGGAATGAGTGTGTGTGGATGAGAGTGTGTAAGAGCAGCAGCGATGTGGGGATGAAGCTATGCAGAATGTGGATATATGTGTGCTCAATGGGAGGAGGAGGAGGAAGAGGAGGAGGAGGAGGAGGAGGAGGAGGAGGAGGAGGAGGAGGAGGAGGAGGAGGAGGAAGGGTAGCCACTGCCACCTAAAGAGAGGATGGGAGATATGTGAAAGAATGGATATATGAGAGAGTGATTGACATAGAAAAAGCATATATGTGTGAATGAATGCACGAGAAATCAAGCTGTTGCTACATATAAGAACTATGCAAAGAGCTGTATGAGAATGTGTAAGAACAATGTAAAATGCTATATGGTGAGAGAGCTGTGTATGTGGGATGAATGTCTATGACTCTGTGGAGATCTCTAACTGTGGAGGCAGGAGGATGAAACTATATAAAAGGAGATGGAGAAGAGTCATGTATGTAAAAGACAGATGTGAAGACATGTGAAAACAGATGTAACTGTGTATGGAGATGTATGGCAGTATGTATATAAAGTAAGATATATGGGTGTGTGTATAGAATGCAGCAGTGTGGAGATGTGCAGCTGAATGGAGACAGAAAGAGTCTGAGACCATTTTTAAGAAGTAAAAGAGAAAATTTCCATCAGAAGGCGTGTGTGTTTCTTTATTTTACCAGTCAGCTAGATAGAGATTTGCTCATAATTATTCAAGATAAAGAAGTTTTTTATCCTGTCCCTTCGCCACTCTGAGGTATTTCTTTTATGACCCTGAAGTGGATCATGGGACCTGGCCTCTCATAGTACATATTTACTTACTATTTATAAAATGTTAGCATTTTAAATCTCAATTTGTCTGGGACTTATCTGTAGTAGGAGGTTTCTGTCCGGACTTTCGAGCCTAGCCTCAGGGTTTAGGCCTGCAGACACGCAGACCCGCAGAGACACACAGACGCTTACTATAGTTTTAGGCTGATCGACCTAAGGCCCAGGCATATAACTTGCTAACTCTTTACCCTTAATCTAACCAATGACTCTTAACCTGTTCAGCCATGGGGCTTGGTACTTTTTCTCACAGCAGCATGGTTGTCCTCTGCTTCCTCCGGCTTCTCTCTGGCATTCTGCTCTGTTATTCCTGTTCCTAAAGTTTTCCTAGTCTGGTAGCCCCACCCACATTTCCTGTCTGCCTTTGGCCAATCAGCGCTTTTTATTAAACTCATAGGCAGTGACAATTATTTACAATGGGACAACATAATATCCCTACAATAACATGGCAATGGCTAGTTTTCTCCAACACTCTTTGCTAAGTATGGATGTGGCTGGAATGAGCGAGACAACACCAGAGCAAAGCCAAATGAATGAGGAGATTCTCATCACCTTCAGTAAGAAGACGAGAAGCCAGAAGGCATAGCATCCCTGTGTTTAATACATGGATGTAGTCCTTCTTATCCTGTATTGTCTCTGGCCTAACCAATGTGGTTTGCATGGCCCTTGTTTATTCCACGTGCACAGCTGTATTCTGGAGGAGCCCTCAGCCTGCTGCTTGCATAGTCTTGGGGCTGAGTATCCACATCCACATCGGCACTATGACTTTTGAAAACTCATTTGACTTCCTGGTAGAAACATCCATGATATGACAGCTACTGCTTATAAGGCACATACTGCTCATTAAGTGATTATTGTAAATAGCCCTTCTGTTCCTTCCAAGCATATTAATTTTTACTAATACTTTATTGCAAAACAAAATCTGGAAGCTAAATTAATTTCCCAAACCACGGTACTGATATAAACTAAGATAGGTCTACCTGGAAGGAAAGCTCAGGTTTCAACCCATATCGCATTCTGGCAGACTAAATTCTAGACACTATGTATTGAGCAGGTACCAGATAGGATTAATGTATTATTAATTATTGCTGGTTATTTGGCAACATTGCCATCTCCATAATTACACAGATGGTAAGGCAAAGGCCCAGGAAGGATTAAAATTTACCCAGCGTTACATAGCAAGTCCTCAGGGAAACTTGGATTCAATTCCAAGTCTTTGGATCCCAAATCTGACCCCTTTCTTAGGAGTGACTTCTGCCGAAAACAAAGAGTAAAGAAAAGTATGTTTGATGAGGAAAGTGTTTCTCTCTCCTTCCAAACGTAGGATTTAACATCAACTTGGCTTCTCCAAGAAAACTTTTACAGAAGAAAGGATAACACGTCATATGTCTTTGGGAATGGAAAATGTTCACACTTAATGTATGCCTCCTTAACGCAGAATTTGTCAGCAAAGACAGGGAGCTGGCCTGGAGGGGGCAGATGACTTCAAGGAATGTTGAAAGCCTGGCACCATTCAAAACATGAGAAATCAGTTTGAGAAGCTTTGAATTCTTTTGGGGTCCTTGCAAGTGCCATCACCTGCGAGCAGATTAACAATCTGCCTGTGTGAAGCAAGAAGAAAATCTTGGTCCACAAGCCTTAGTTAGCTAGTGTCGGTTTAAACTTCTAGAGTCTGATCCTGAGCAGTTTATTATTTTTTTACATATTTAAACACAGTACAACTTTGAGGAAAAGAGTTTCCTTGTGATAATTATCACAATGGTAATGAGTATATTAAAACCTCTTGGCAAAGTGTATGTCTTTTGCCAAGTACCTGAGACCTTCTTCCACAAGAATGGGCTCTACTGACTGAGAAACAGTGCTGAGGGGTCTGGGATAAACATAATAATCTGGGGGATTTGGATGAGACTGGCTCCACAGATAGCCTAGATCACTGGGTTATTAACTACATCCATTCCCAGCCTTCTGGGTGGAAACAGGTATAAACCCCTTTCACTGAAGAGAAAACTTTGTGTGTTTAACATTCCTGGTTTTGCTAATGCTATCTGTGAGCACCAGGGCCTCATGCCCTCCATAGAATTGTACTGTTGGGAAATGAGTATTTGGAGAAGTGATGAGGAGGTTACACAGAGCGTGCATCGATTGTGCTTGTGTGTGTTCTACCTCACTGCAATTTAATGAGCCTCGACAGAAACTGTGGTTTTGATTAACGTTGTGTGTTGCTTCAGCAGGTGCGTGCAGTAGAGGCCTAGCTTGTCTTGCAGAGGATGCTGCTGCAGAGAAGTGACCCTGCTCTCTCACTTCTGAGTAGGTATCCAGAGGAAATTAAAGGAGCCAGTCAAAGAAATATGTGCAGTCCCACGTTGGCTGAGGCACTATGTGTAATAATCAAGGCTTGTAATCAACCTTGATATCCATTGACAGATGCTTGGAAATGAAAATTGCACACACACCACACCACCACTGCCACCCATGCATGAACACACAGTATCATTCAGCCTTGAAGACAAGTGAAATCTTGTTGTTTATGACAACATGGGAGAAGGTGGGGGTGTTATGGCAAACAAAACAATTCATGTACACCACGACTATGTTTCCTCCCCCATAGGTAGCATTTAAAAAAGTTAACCACAAAGTAAAAGATAGAAAATAATAATTACTAGAAGCAAGAAGGGATTGGGGGGGGGCGTTCTGTATCACAGGGGCGTAACCATGGTTCATGACAATCTATGACAGACCAGAGGAACTCCAAGAGAGGAATTCAAAGGATCCAAATGTAAGGAAGTGATAATGAGGTGAAAAATGATAAGTATCAAATTGCTTCAGTGCATGTTATATGCATATATTGAAATATCACATTTCCTATGAGTATGCACAATTATTGTGTGCAAATTAAAAGGAAAAAATGAATTAGAGACATGGAAATAGGCTCAGATAAAGGAGGGTAAACTAGATCCCTGAATGCAGAGGCAGCTGTGGGAGAAATTTTTTGTAGTACATTGCCTTTCCCTAACAAGTATCAAAGAGCTCGGACTCCATGGCTCTTCTTTGATTACTTACTGTTCAGAAGGGGACATGCCCTTGACCAGAGAGATCAGCTGTCATTAGCTGGTCACTTGGAAATCTGAAAAGATGAGGGTACAATGAGACAGACTCTGCCCAAAATCCAGTATATAAACAGCAAAGAGATAGGAACTGATGGTGGGTGCAATTTAATATTATTTTTATTGGGGCATCCAAATAGAGCAGAGACTTCAAAGCATAGAAATCAAGCAGGGTGATCAATTAAGACCATAGATCCATGTTGCAGAGGTTTGGGATATTCAGGCTAGCCCTAGAAAGGTTGGGTGGACATAGATGACATGCGACAATAAGGTATTGTGAGCAAACTGGAATGAAGCAACTTTTGAAGTCTGATGTAGTAACAAAGATAGATGAATGATTTACAGATGCCATTTGTGTGTGTATGTGTGCGTGTGTGTGTGCGTGTGTGTGTGTGTGTGTCTGTCTGTCTGTCTCTCTGTCTAGGATGGGAGCCAAAGTCTGAACAATGGCATGTGTACTTTGTGACAGGTGTGAATATAGAAAGTTTATTGGCTTACAAGGCTGTCGGTCAGTTTGTTTCTGACTACTCTCCTTCCAAGCACATTTCTTCAGTCACTACGTCATAGCTGACTTTTTACTAGAGGTCATCTTCATCTAAGTAAAGCATAAACCTGCAGAATAAAAATTTATTATTATTATCATTGTTATTTACCAACTATACATCTGATAGAAGATTAGATGGTAGAATTTAAAAAGAACAGAACTGAAAAAAAAAACCCCCTGCACATCAGGAGAACATATAACCCAATTTAAAAGTGAGATACAGAGCTAAATAGGGAGCTCTCAAAAGATCTAACACAATGATTGAGGAACGCTTAAAGAAATGAGCAACATCCTTCGTCATAAGGGAAATGCAAATTAAAACTACTTTGGGATTTCATCTTACAACAGTCAGAATGACCAATATCAACAAAACAAATGCCAGCACATGCTGCTGAGGGTGGAAAGAGGAAAATTTATTCATTGCTGGTGCAGGAGCAATCAGTGTTGTAGTTCCTCAGAAAGCTTGGAATAATTTAACTCAAGATCCAGCTTTTGGACGTATACCCAGAGGACTCTACATCCTACTACAGAGGCACTTCCTCAGCCATGTTTATTTCCATTCTATTCATAATAGCCAGAATTGGAGACAGCCTAGATGTCCATCAACTTATGAATGGATAATGACAATGAGGTATATTTACACAATAAATTATTCATCTGTCAATCAAAATGAAATTATGGTATTTGCATGTAAATGAATGGAGCTGGCAATAATCATCCTGAGTGATGAAACCTAGACTCCTTATATATTGATGTTAACCCTAAGCTTTAGATTTGTGTGTTTCAATCAAAATATTATGGGTTTCAATCCCAGAGATTGGATAGCTAATAAGAGACCAGGGTGGGGGGATCAGGAGATCTTCCAAGGAAGGGTAAATAGAATACAGTGTTAAAAAGAGATGAAGTAGAAATAAGAATTGGTGAATCAAACAGGAAGTGGGATGGTTGGGCAACATAAAGAAGGGAATATAGGTAGGGATGACTAATACTAAAGACCTTTAGAAAAACCATATGAAAATCTACTGTAGAAGCTTCCTAAATACATGAAAGGAGTTTAAATGGAGTCACCATAGGATGTGGGAGACGATGCCCCAACTAGACAGTCTACCAAATAGAGCCTCCAGTCCCAGTAACAGGTTACATCTCCTTGAGTCATTGGACAATGACTATAGACAAATATTCCTCCTCAGAGATATTCGTTATTGGTTATTCTGCCACCTGATCTTAACGTCTATTTCTCATCAGTGCACCACTCAGCACTCACCAGGGAAGTTTCTTCTTGCAATGATAGAAATCAACACAGAGGCTCACAACTGGACAATGTGCGGAGGGTGGGAGACTTCGGAGTGTTAAGTCACACACGGGATGTCTTCATCAAATCCTCTTCCTCCAGGCTCAAGGAGCTGTAGAGAAGGACCAAAGGTGATAGGTGAGCACAAGAAGACCGTGTCTTTCAGACACTACAGGACTGAAACACCTCTGAACTCATAGAGACTGTGGCAGTATGAACAAGGTCTGCACTGAGCCTAGCCAGACAAAATCCCAGTATGGAAAAGAGGAAGTAGACCCAAAGTCCCACCTCCGACCAGAAAGTTATTTGCAGTTGATACCTGCTGGGGAGGGGATCATCAGTTTTCCCCAGTGGAGTGTCACTAAATATATCAGCCACACTGTAGACAAGACTCATGCCAACACAAAACAGACTTCATTTTTAAATGCTTTTTGTTTTGTTTGTTTTAGTGTTTTATTTTCTTACTTAGTTTTGCTATGATTTTTTTTTTTCAGGCAGGGTCAGGGGTAGAAGATGAAGTCAAGTTTGTAGAGAGGTAGGGATGATCTGAGAGAAGTTGGGGAAGAGAAAGGAAACTGTTTAAAATATACTGCATGAAAATTAAATTAAAAAATTTTAAAGTAGAAAAATTACCATGTTATATCTTTCCTAAGTTTGCTTCATTGCTGGTGATTTAGCTCATAAGAATTAGAGCATATGAACATTCATTAAAATGTAAGTACACATGCTGACTGGAATTTCACTGTTCTGATGCAGCCCCCGCCAGCAAGAAAGCAGGTGAGAGACCAGCCAGCCAGCTGGGCTGCAACAATCCACTCGATTCTGTTCCCCTTAGACCTACTCTGCCGCCCAACTTCACCCACCACGTTATCTTCTGCAACGTCTTCCCCATAATTTCAGAGGGTACAAACCTAGACTGAAACGCCCTATTGGACCTGAAGACCTTCCAGACGCTAGAATCATTGGCCATTTAGACCAGAAGACATTAAAAGAAACAGAAAACCTATTTTATTGCATCTTGCATCATGGGTGGCTGGATCACATCTCTTCTGACTCCGCCCTCCTTCTCCTACCTATGCTCTGATTTCCCCATCTACGTTTTCTACGGTGCCTGCCATGGCCCAAACAGTCCTTTATTCACAGCATATAGACATTCCCACATCCATGTCTACATGTGGGACTCTATCAGTGGGAGCAGGGCCTGTTCCTGACGCTTTGGCAGGCCTTTGTAAACCTATTTCTCATACCGGGTTGCCTTACCAATCCTTAGTGCAAGGGGAGGAGCTTAGTCCTATCTCAACTTGCTATGCCATACTTTGTTGACACCCATGGAGGCTTGCCCCTTTTTGAAAAGACATGGGGGGCAGAGAAGAGGGGGAAATAGGAGGAGAGAAGGGAGGAGAAACTGTAATTAAAATGTAAAATAAATAAATTTAATAAAATAAAATGATGGACCAAATTAATAAATAAATTGCCAAATGTGTTGGGCAGTGGTGTTGTATACCTTTAATCCCAGTGCTGAGGCAGAGGTAAGTGGATCTCTGTGAGCTGGAGGCCAACCTAGTCTACAGAGTGAGCTCTAGGACAGACAGAGCTGTTACACAGAGACACCCTGTCTTGAAAAACAAAAGTAAACTTATAATGGTTCTGTTCATGTCTGCTTTCTGTTGTAATAAAATATCCAAGACCAGGTATGACAGTCAGTGTTAAGTGTCAATGGGATTTGAAATCACCAAAGGGTACACTCCAGGTTTACATGGGAGGGATTACTTAGCCTCTGGGAATGCCTGTGGAAAGATCCATCTTAAAGGCAGGCAGCACTCTCTGGACTCGGGTCTGAACTATGTCAAAAGGGGAAAGCTAAATAAGCGCCTGGATTCATTGTTCTTTGCTCCGTTCTTCCTGATTGTGGGTGCGAAGCAGTCAGCTGCGCCAAGTCCAGTCTTCCTCACTCACGGTGGACTGACATTTGAACTGTGGCTGTAACTCAACACTTTCCTCCTGAATTGCCTTGTCGCAGAAAAAAAAATTATGTTTTATCACAGCAATAAGAAAAGATGCAAAGGTGTCAACCAGGTCGTTGATACTTTGGTGCATGACTTCTTTAGTTGCAGGTCTGGGAAGTCCAAGAGTACCTGCTCAGCATCCCGTGTGGAGCCTTCTCGCTGTATCATGAATCTCTCCTTCCTAAGGCAGCAATCTCGCCTTTAGGGTCCCGTTCTTATGACCTCACCTGACCCTCATTGCTTCTCAAAAGCCTCACAAGCAGATATTATAAACATGCCACTTTGAAGGTTAAATTTATAGCATCAGAACTTGAAGTACATTCAAAGTTACAACA
Organism: Phyllotis vaccarum; assembly: GCA_033318265.1. Lineage (NCBI taxonomy): Eukaryota > Metazoa > Chordata > Mammalia > Rodentia > Cricetidae > Phyllotis > Phyllotis vaccarum. Next base: position 58,985,014 of record JARWLC010000005.1, read on the forward strand.
CCAGAAATCATCTTGTTGAGGCCTCCAGTGGATATGACAGAAATGTGAGGATTACCAAAATTTGATAGATCCAAGAACCTAGATCAGGATTTGTGGCTTCTGGCATATCCTGTGCCATTTGCCATGGCGGTTGGTGTCCTTGCTCCTAGAGTTATATTTAAACCAAAATGAATTCTTCCCTTGATGTCTTTCCCTCCCTCCCTCCCTCCCTCCCTCCCTCCCTCCCTCCCTCCCTCCCTCCCTCCCTCCCTCCCTCCCTCCCTCCCTCTCTTCCTCTAGGCTTCAAGTTATGAACATAGAGGCAGCCACTTCTCCAGAAAGTAGAGAACTCACCTGCTGTGAGAACTAAGCAAAATTGAGAACTTGCTGAACTCAGCCCACAAACTCACTCTGTGAGGTCCCCAAATGTTCTCCTGAACTTTCTGCATCAGTTCCTGTTCCATTTCTAAAATTTCCCCATTTTCTTTACTCTTCTCTGACAACCATTTAGTTGACGTTTTAAATGCATGTCCGTCCGCCTGTCATTTGACTGACTGTCAGTTGACCATTCAATTAGCTCATAGCTGATGCACTTTTCTCTGGGTTCTTGCCCCTTGTATTCTGTCTAAGGAGATAATGATGCATACATTAAGGGTACAGCTTTCCCCCCAGGTCAATCCTCTCTGGAAAGACTTTCACAGACATACCCAGAGATGCACCACAGTCTTCCATGTGATTCCATGTGTAAAGTTGATAGTTAACATCACCTACAGGATTGGTTTACCCCCCCTTTTCATTGAGAGTTGTCTATTGCCCATATGAGGAAAGCTAAAGACTTTATTTGGGCTGATCAATGGCTGAGCTTATACCTGTCTTTGATTCTCTCTTATTTCAAAGTTGCTCGTTTCAGCCACTGTCTTTCCATCTGTATTTTCAAGATATCCCCATTAACAAAGTACTGTTCACTCAAAACAGAATGTGTCTCCCTCACAGTATCACATCAGTGTATCTCAGAGACATCCCTGTCTGTTATTCCAGACTCTTGGATGTTGCTAGGGTTCCTTATTTTTCAGAATCTCTGAACTTTGTGTGTTCCTCTGCCTGATATATGACTAGTGTTGGAAGATGTTCTGGAATTAACGAAGGCCTCCTGTCTAGACTTGCTATTCTTATATTCTCCTAAATCCCTTTGAAAAAGCAATATGTGTTCTCAGAAGGAGGACCAATGAAAAAAAAACTAATTATCCTTTAAAAAAGTATTTTAGTTATACTCTAGGGTTAGCTGTGGTGATATATTGTATATTTAATAAAATCAACTTGGACTATCAGAGAATAGGATCACCCACAATCAAGCCATGAAGGTCAGAGACCGGTGACCCACACCTTTAATCTCATCACTCGGACAGAGTTCTTTCTGTGTTTTTGTGAGTTCAAGGCCCAACAACCAAACAGTAGTAGCTCACACCTTTAATCCTAACTCTTAGATTGTGATGCAGAGTTGAACCCAGAAGTGAAACAGCTGGATGGGAAAGATACTTAAGGGAGGAGGAGCAGAGATTCTTGCATTCTGTAGGAGCGACCAGCCAACTGAGGTCTCTTGAAGACAGCATTTACCCTGTTTGGCCTAAGAAGTCGGCTGGGTGAGAATTGACTGTGGTCTGTTTCCTCTCTCTGATACTCCAGCTTTCCCCCAATATCTGGCTCCAGGTGTTCATTATATACTAACTAGAATTTTTGCAATAGTAAGCTACAGTGGCAGAGATGTAAAAATGACAACAGACGAGGAATACCGTGGCATAGGGACATGGCTGGATGTGGGCACACCTGGAAGCCCAGCATTTGGGGAGGTTGAGGCTGGAGGACCACAGTGAGTTTGAGGCCAGCTTGGGTTACCTACTGAGATCTGCTCTCTAAGAAAGAATGAATGAAAGACGGGGTGGGGGAGGGGGGAGAGAGTGGGAGAGAGTGGGGAGAGAGAGGGGTGGGGGGGAGAGAGAGAGGGGGAGGGGATATGAGGAAGGAGGTAGGAAGGGAGGAGGGAAAAGAAAACAAAAGAGACAGGGAAAGAAAGACACATTTTCTGTCTTTTACTGGGTGGAGAGGGTGGCGTGGTCACAGAGACCCATTCTGCTCTATGTGCTCTCTCCTCCAGAGGGAATTGTCCTATCCACAGATTCCAGAAAGGTGTCCTGAGGGCCCAGGGCTAATGGAGATTAAATCTAAAAGCCACGGGCAGCAGAAGATGTTGTACATCCAAAACCTTGTCATAAGGTTAAAAGCCAGTGTTTCCTTCCAGTATACCTGGGGGGCGTCAGAAACCCCTGGACACACAGGTGCACTCAGGCTTTCCTGCCCATGAGGGGATATCTGCACGGGTGACTAAAAATACGGAGAGGGCACACAGTGACTTTCAAACCCAAAACACAAAATTTAAGGGCCATCTGTCGCTTCCCTGCCATTGTGCTTTGCAAAGAGACTCACAGGCTTTCCTCCCTGCAGTCAGATGGTCCCTGTATCTTCTGGAAAGGCGTCCTGGGTCCTCATGGTTCCTTTGGCTCTCCTTTAGGGGTCAATCTGGAGACTCCTGCTCTCATAAGCTGTGTTAGTTGCTTTCACATTTTTTTTTTTTTTTTAATCAAAATACTTGACAGAAATAATTGATGGCGGGAAGGGTTGGTCCTGGTGCAGAGGGCTTGCAGGTCCTTAGGGCATAGCTCAAGATGGTAGGACTGTGTGTTGGGGAGTCAGGGCCTGGGGTGGGAGATGGTGGCAGCCTCCTCATATGGTGGCTGACAGGAAACAGAATGGGGTGGGGGGATGGCAGAGCTGAAGGGATTAGCAGTACAGCATTTACAGTGAATTACTTTTATCAGCCTATTTCTGTCTTAAGAAGCTGCACACCCTTCAAAATGCAATGCTGCAAGCCAGGATGGAGTGCTAAGAACATGAACCCCTGAGGTGCTATTCAGATTCAGACCTCCATAGGGGCTTTATGATGGATGCTTCTGGATCGAAGCCCACAAAGACCATTATCAAATAGAGCTGGTGCACTGTGTGCTATAGCCTAGAAATCTACTCCCTCCTGTCTTGCCCATAGGCACACAACGTCCATGTCTCTCTCTCCCTAACCCTCCCCAGAAAGGTATATATAAGTGTGTGTGTGTGTGTGTGTGTGTGTGTGTGATTCCTCTCGAGCTCAAATGTAGTTAACTGCCTATGGGTTTTTGGGATAGAATACTAGCTATATGAGCTCTACATAGTAGCCTTGGACAGATACCAGCATAGGAAACTGAGGCTGGTTGAGACAACTGTATTTATTCTACTGGAAGTTTAAAGCAATGCCTGGCTTTTAAGTGGTAAATTCATTTACATGTTACTTCAAAGGCAAAAGACACCTACGTGACAGAGCAGTGCTTTTGGCCCTTCTCTGCTCGCTTTTCTGAGCTTGGAAGGAAGACATAACTTCTCTCGGTGCTGTTGCTTGCTTGAGTGTTACTCCCAGAATGTGTGTTCCTTGAAGCAGACTTACCTCTCCTCACCGGCATACCCCTATAATAGAGTGGTACTTTGCTCACAACATTCAATAAAATGCAGTTGAATAAATCAATCAAGTGGAAATTTTAATTCTGTCTAGTGGGGCAATCACAGAGATTAAATAAAACAGCATTGCCAGATCCCTGTGCTGAAGCCTCAGGATGTTAGTTTGACGTGGCTCATCATTTCATGATTTTCTACATGCTTATAGTATTAGGTGACTAAAATTTGGCTTAAGTATAGTTTTATATCCAATATTTTATGATTTGGATGCTCAAAGCCAGGGCCTTTTGCGTGGTATAAATGGAGCTCCAGGCCCAGGGCCTTTATAGTCAGTTTTACCAGAAGCCATGTCTATATGTATTGTCATCAGGAAGCTCACCAGGGTCTTCTCTGAGTTTGTTCCTGTGACCTCTGCACATGGCAAGTTCTATCATGAAGATCCGCCAGAACTACATTTATTAAGTCTATCGGTGACTACTTCCTGTTAAGCTGAAAACTTCCCAGTCATCCCTTGTCTCCTGAACCCTGTGTATGCCAGTGACACAGATGGAGGTCTGTCCCGAGATCCTTGCCTTGCTCAGTGTCTAGGATGCTTACACTTTGTAGAGCTTTCTGCTCCCTCCCTAGAGTCACCTTTTGAGACTCCATTATATTCCCCTGTGCTTTTCAGGCACTTGGGTTGACATCTACAGATCCCTATTCTTCAAGCTGTTGTTGTCCTGATAGGAAATTTGAGGAGAGGTTGATAATGAGAATTTTACAAGCATCACTTAGAGCATTAGCAGTAGGTAATGAATACAGGGCTCCAGTACTTACTGTGGGGTTATGTCCCAATAAGCCCATTGCTGAAAATGATGTAAATGGAACAAGCATCAAATATGTTTACTATGCAGACACGATCAACCACAAGCACTGTACTCAGGGTGTAAGCTCTCCCTTCTGCTCATGGAGATTTCTGCCACTGCCCTGTGTGCCAAGAGAATAGCCATTCCTGTACCAGGAGAGATCGAAAGTCAAGATTCAAATTGTTTTGTACTAAATGGGTATCAATTTCACATCAGCATAAAGTCAAAAGATCTATGACATTGTTGAATCATCTTAAGTTATGGAGCATCTGTGTTTTGGTGTTGGAAGCAAAGGGTGGCTACTGGAACCCAGGAAGGGAAGCAGAATGTGTGAACTACTGGCTGGGAACTGTGGACAGATTCAACACACCATTTAGCAGGGCGGGTCTGTGGAGATCCACAGTTGAGTAGCCTGTCCCCCAACTTGCTGATCTCTTGATGATGTGCCCATAGACAGCGACACCCCCCAAAGACAGAAATCTCATTAATAAAGTCCATTGGGGCAGTCTCCTGAGGGGATCTGCCACTCTGCTTCCAGGTTTCTTTCTGTCTTACCAGGCTGGCCTGACAGCGCCTTGCCCGGTTCTCATTTCAGAGGCGATTGCCATGGGGAACAGTACTAACTGTGGGATTTTAATAGATACTTAAAACAAAAAATAAAGTTAAGGATTCCCTGTCTGCCTTAATCACGGGCACATGCTGTAACTCATGTTATACTTGCTACTTTGAGGGCTGTTCTTCCCATACCATTAAGAAATCACCTATTATTGAGTACCTTGAAGTCAAATTCACAGTTCCTCATCCATTCTCGATGGGGGCTGTTTCTTGACTTCTCTTTGGCAATGGAGAGGAAGGAACAGATTGCAGTTTTAAAACTCAGCATTACACTGACCCAGCCTTAATGCTGCTGGCTGCATATTACCTCAGCTAGCGGGAGTGAGACGCTTCCCACTGCATACAATGTATTGAACGGGAAGTAGACACTGCTTTCTAAGTCATCTCTGGCTTTCTGGTGAGTGAAACCTCAGGATCTTGGGCTCTTTCCCTTGTATTATTTGTGAGGATTTCAGCAGCAGGCTGATTTCAAAAGCTTTGGGTCTCAGCTGTGATGATAATGACCACAGCAAAGATTCCGAGTGGCTAATGATTTCTGAAAGTTAATAAAAATTCAGTATAATCCATTCTCTAAGGGGAGGTCAGCAGGCTGGTGTCTCCTGGAAGCTGAAGGAAACATCGAGACACAGCGGCTCAAAGAGGCTTCAGAACCATTTTCTCCTTGTCCTTACATCCACCAACCCCACTGTGTCCTCTGTGTGCGCATCACGGTCTCTGGAGGCAAGTGTGGAGCTCTCCAAAATACACACAGGCCACATGCACGGAAGAAGATATGATGCGCAGGTTTGGGAGTTGCCTTGCCTTGCTGGTCTGTTAGCTTGCCCGTCTGCATTTTCAATTAACATTAATGATGACCTCTGGTGCCTATGATTGCAGGTGGTGCGGGGGCCCAAATAGAACATAACAGTTTCAGTGACTCAGAACCAGTCAGTGTCTATGTGGGGGGGAATAGAGATTGAGTGGATTCATTTTGGCATTTAACAAGCTCCTCAGAACTGTCAGGAAATTGAAAGGGAATCAGGTCTCCAGCATATTGACATGCAGTAAAATGCGTCTAAATGCTTTCCAATCACCTATGCATGAGTGGAGACAGGAAAGGATTGTCTTTGGAAAAAAATACTTGCTGTAATCTCTCTCTAATGAGCTGCTTCACTTGTTCACGGGCACAGTATCCTTTAGTCTCTCTCCCACGGAAAGAACTAGCTGGTGCAATCGATTCCACCGAGTACCCATCAATTCAGCTAAACAAGCAGTGGGGAGAGAAAGCCCAGCAATCAATAACTGTGGCTTCCCTGAATGGATGGGTCTATTGGTTGACACGTGTGTTCAGTTGCTGCCAAGCCCGTGAAGTATTGTGGGGAACCTAAGGCCAAAGACAGGCCCTAGGGAAAACTTACCGTGTCAAAGTTGACATAGCAGGCTTACCAAGGACAGTGCTGCTTTACTTGGGAGGTAGGAATTAGTCTGTGGCACAGCAATTGTCATTGTGGCCTGCAGTGACCTCTGGAGAGCCCTGGGTGGCTGCTGTTACCGACTGCTTTGAACTGAGCATCAAGCCGGAAAGACACCTCATACATTATGGGCTGCTTAGGTCTCAGCAAGCCAGCAAGGTGACCATCCTCCCTCATCTCACTACTTAAAGAATGAAGAGAAACTGCTCAGTCTATTAGCAGTGAATGGGAGGCAGAGCTGGGGACCCTGCCATCACCCAGTGATGTTAGTCTTAGTTGCCAACTTGTCTGCATCTGGACACAGCTGCAAGGAAGCTTCTTGATCAGGTGATCTGGCATGGGGAGACTCACTCTGGTGTCTGTAAGGTAAAAGAGCTTGAGAGGGCTAGTCGTGCATTTTGCCTGCTCACCTTCCCACCATCTTACTGTTCATTTAATCTGTTCTGCTATCACTACAACTGGGCTTCCGATGTGAACGGAAGACCAGTGGCTTTTGGGAAAATCCCCTGTGCCTTTCATACCAGGTTGGGACTGCTAAGAAAGCCTGTCCTGTGAACTGAGCACCACCTTGTTGTCAGCTACCCTGGTCTGAAGATAGACATCGCTGGGCTACCCAGCCTGTACTGTGTGAGCCAGGCAAATAAAGCCCTTTCATACACTCTCATCATTGGTTCTGTTTCTCTAGAGAACCTGAATCAAGGCCCAAACTTTGAGGATGTCCTGTCCTCCATCTACCTGGAGTCACTCAAAGACGCGATCTGAATACTCTCACATCTACTTATTGTGGAATGGCTTCAGTTTCAGTTTTCCCATCTGCAGAGAGGCCCTAATTTCTCCTCGTTGGGACAGTGTGTACAAAGTCCAGTTTCAGGCCTGAGACGGTGTAAATGTGCAACAGCCAATCTTTTAAATTTAGATTTTTATTTGCATAGGTGTCTTGCCTGCATGTATACCTGCGTGCCACCTGGATGCAGGGCCTATGGAGGTCAGAAGAGAGAGCCTCTGGAATCAAACATGGCAGCTAACAACTGTGTAACCTTACAAAGGATCTCCCTTCTGACCTCCATAGGTCCTCATCCACCTGTGGTCTTGGTGACAATGACATCAACTTCTGCCCCACAGTCAAGTGGATCAGCTTACATGAGCGTTGGTCAAAAGAGCAGCTCCACACTCCACCATGAAGAATGGAGAGTCACTTCATTTCTAGATGAGCACTGGATGATTTCCCCACTCAGTTCTCTCCCTAACAATAGTGAAAGCCACTGTCTATTGCTCTGCATCCTTTACAGATGTAGGTATGTCCCCTCTTATCTTTGCAATGATCTCATAACGTAGAATTTTTTTTTTTATTTTACCATTGAGTCTGCAAATTAAAGTAGTTTTACAAACAACCAGCGAGCAAGATCATAACCCTGGTCTTTTAGACCCTTGGATTGAAGACACAGGCTCTGGAACCACTTCTTGGGTTTGAGTTCTGATTTCTCATTTTCTTGCTGTGTAAATTCGGGTGAGTTTCTGGCGGACATGTTTTGCTGACTCATTCTCTTCTATTGAGGCCCAGAGGGGAGGGATTCCACTGCCAAACCTGGGTCATCACCCAGTCAACAGTGGTCTTGGGGTACACAATGCTAATTACTGCAAAGTAACCCCAGGCATTAGGATACACCCAAAAACCTCGCTAGCCACCACAAGGGTGGGTGCACAAACCACGCTAACTATCACTAGACACTCGTCAGCAACTTATGATAGGCGTAGGGCAGAGCCCGAACCAATGCTTGCTACCCCTAAAAACTCTGTCGTTCTCAGGAGCAGGCGTAGAAACCACGCTAAGCCACTACAGGCACTCGTCAGTACCTGGAGTGGGTGCTAAGGCAAAGCCCTGAAGGCCGTGTCCGGGGACAGGATCCAAGCTGGGCTTCAATAGCAGGGACAGCCAGAAATGAGTGTGAGCGAGAAGGAACAGCCGTGACAGTGGAGATCGTGGCTGGGGTTGGTCGTCCGCGGGACTAGAGTCCTACTGGTCTTTTCCAGAGACAATAATTCGCGTTTACACCGGCCGGAAAGGAAAATTTACCAATCCCCGGTGGTGTTCAAACTAGCTGCAGCGGGGCAGATGGAAGGTGCCTGGCAGTGGCCCCAGATCAGGATCTCCTGGACCGTATGTGCACCTAAGCCCAGGAGAGGGTCCGTGTGAGTCACAGCCCCATAATGTTAGTTTCGCGTGTGAGAGATAGGCGCACACACTGCCAGATGCCACTCGAGAGTTTGTTCAGGGGAGTTGTTGAGAGAGAGAGGGAGAGAGAGAGGAGGGGGAGGAGAGAGAGAGGTGGGGAGAGAGAGAGGAAGAGAGAGGGAGAGAGAGGGAGAGAGAGGGAGAGAGAGGGAGAGAGAGGGAGAGAGAGGGAGAGAGAGGGAGAGAGAGAGAGTTTCACATGTCAAGAAGCTCCTTTTAAGAGAGCAGGTACGCCTAGGGCGTGCCCTCTGTACATGGTGTTCTGACGGTGCTATGTTGGGTTTACCACGTGGCTTCTATGTGCTGTGAATGATTATATCTGTGCCATAATTTCTTCCTCTTCAGAAATGGGGATGATGGCAACTATCTCACAGAGGCTAATCTGTGTAGAATGTTGGCCATACAATTCCTCTTGGCCTGTAGTAAGGAATGTTAGCTTACCAGCAATTATTCTGCTGAATGACACACATAGGCTCTCAGTTATCATCTTTTGAGATAAAAAGCAAAATTGGCTCAACCATTACCTTTCTTTTACCCTATAGAAAAGGGACACCAAATTCTCAAGTGCCTGGAAGGCTTGAGGGTCTGGGTTGCTTCTGTGGAGAAGATTTTTCTAGGCTCCAGGACAGGAGGAAGGGTTGAGACCCATGATCACTTCAGACCTTGGATCGCATCACCATTGTCCTCAAGCAAGTGGATATATTGATTTGAACACATTAATGATAAACTCAGAGTCACTGATAATATATGAGTGTCACATTAAGAAAAAAAATTATAAAGGACTTTTCTTGGTGACATTTGACGGAGTGAAGCCAGGTGTGAATTCTCTATTTCTTTCTCCCTGTGACTTCTGACCTCTGTCTGTTGTATGAGTCTGACTGTGCCTGCCTCAACTCTGTCTTTCAGATCTATCCCTGTCTCTGTATCTGTGTGTGTGGACTGACAAAGGGCTTTGCTCTCTCACTTTTTATTGAACTGTTTTATTGAAAGTATCACATGAGGAAATAATGATGAATAGCTCCCGGAAATCTTTAAGTTTACAAAAGACTAAGTCATTGACTCCAACTGACCCAGATAACAAATAAACACTATCAAGCAATGTATGAATACTGATGCTGTTTCCAGTATTTACGATGGCTATGCATTTTATAAAGCCACTTCCACTGTTTGCTGTTTTCAGAATTTATTACAAACACACACACACACACACACACACACACACACACACACACACACTCACACTCACACATACACACACATGTACAACTTGTGATACCGGGGCATTGAAGAATTTACATAACTTAAGATTATAGCTGTGCAGTAGCTTAGGTTGTTAAGTTGATTATATGGGATCCAAAGCAAGTAAGGCTTGTGGTTACAATGTTCCTTTAAAGGCAGTAAACAGGCAGAGTACACAGCAGGCTTACAGACTTAAGTGACCTCAAAATTCATCATTAACTCTGCCTGTGGGGTCCAGCAGATGTTCCAGTCTCTTAAAACGTAAGAGATATTTTTAACATAAATTTTTATCACAAAAGGAAAAGCTACAAAAAAAGAAAAATCTTTCTGGTTTTGGTAGCTGACTCTATATTTTGTCAGACATGCAGGAATCTGGAACCTTGTGGGATGAGCCTTGTTCCCACCTGGGCTCTGGCAACTGCCCCTTCCTGAGCTCCTTATGTAACAGTCGCCCTTCTGAGGTCACTTGTGCTGGGCCTGAGCGGGATTGCTTCTCAGACACCTGGTCTTGGAAGTCAGAAAGGTTCCCATAGTCTAGCTGGTGCTTGTGTGAGACAGATGGACTCAGTGTGTGGGCAGACACTTTCTGCACGTCCGCTGGGGATGCTCTGAAGGAAAAGGAGAACAGCTTCCATTCTCTGCCCTTCTCATGGCTCTGACTAAGCAGCTTAGGAAGGAAGGTTTACTTTGGTTCACAGTCTAGGGTTGCAGTTCGTTATCAGGGAGAGGGCATGGAGGCAGAGGTGGGATGGAGCCCGAGAGCAGACAGGAAGCAGGACAGACTATAAACACAGAGCACCCCATCCCACCCAGTGACCTGCTTCCTCCAGAAAGACTCCACCTCCTAAAGGTTGCTCAACCACTCCAACTAGCTCTATCAGTTGGGGACCAAGTAATAAAGCACACGAGATGGTTAGGGTATCTCACAGTCAAAGCACAGCACAAATGCTCAGATAACAGCAGGGAAAAGGGACAGAGACCAGAAGAGACTGGTTACTATGGGGCCAGAGGCCACAGTGAGACCACATGGAAATGATCGCTGTGGCTTAAGCTGGGTGGGATGGCTCTTCATCATCTGAGGAGTTCACACAAATACTTGTGAGTCATCAAAGAAATGGTTCTCAGCCTGTGGGTCATGACCCCTTTGGGGGTCGAATGACCCTTTTAAGCGGTTCACCTAAGACTATTGGAATACACGGATGATGTGGGAATGCCTTTCTGTATGCTGTGAATAGCAATCTTTAAATAAAAGAGCTGTTTTGGCCCATGACAGGCACCATAGAAAAAGTAGGAGGAGGAATCAGAGTAGGTAGGAGGAACAGGGCGGAGTCAGAGACCCAAGGAGCCGGAAGCCCAAAGGATCAACATGTAAGGAGAGACAGAAGGAGCCAGAAGCCCAAAGGAGCAACATGTAAGGAACACAGGTGAGCCACGGGCCACATGGCAGGAAAGATTATATAAATGGGTTGAGTTAAGATGTAAGAGCAAGCTAGCAATGTGCCTGAGCCATAGGCCAAACAGCATGAAGTTAATATAAGAGTCTGAGTCATTCCTGGGGCCTGAGCAGGAGCAGCGGGCGGCTAAGGGGTCTGAGGCTGCAGGGTCTGTGAGTCTGGATCTCAGGCCGCTTGGGACCAAAGAAACCACATTGTAACACATGGATATTTATATTATGACTTATAAGAGTAGCAACATTACAGTTATGAAGTAACAATGAACATAGTTTTATAGTTGGGGTCAGCACAACATGAGGAACTGTATTAAAGGGTCACGATATTAGGAAATGTGAGGGCCACTGTACCCAAGAAAGACAGTTTAGTCAGGGGGGTGCTCTACGAAGCCTCTCCAGAACCTTTACTCCTTCAGGGAGTGAGGAACTTCTTACCAGATGCTCACTGTACCCCGTGTATTTACTGTATCTTAGCCTGGCCCCTTGTCTCCCTTAATTTTAAGTTGCTTGTTTTTAAAATATTGCCTGATTTATTTATATTTTAATATATCCTTAATAGTTATTGTTTCTGTGGACCCCATTTTAAGTTGAGTATCATCAAGGAAATATTCAGGAATTAATGTGTTACAATATGGTTTCTTGGCCCTGGGTGCCAGAGGTCCATACCCACAGGCCTGTAGTGTCAGACCGTTTAGCCGCCTGCTGGTGCTCAGGCCCCCCAAAATAATTCAGACGCTTATATTAACTTCATGCTGTTTGTCCTATGGCTCAGGCACATTGCTAGCTTGTTCTTACATCTTAAATCAACCCATTTCCATTAATCTATTCTGTCACGTGGCCTATGGCTCACCTGTGTTCCTTACATGTTTCTTCTTGGGCAGCTGGCTGGGTCTTCTCTGACTCTGCCCTTCATTTCCTACCTGTTCTGATTCCCCTGCCTACTTTTTCTATGGTGCCTGTCATGGGCCAAAATAGCTCCTTTTAAGGATTGATATTCACAGAAAGACATTTCCACATCATTAACGTGTGAACAAATGCACACATTTCTAAATGTACATCAAAGTGAGTCCATTGCAACGTGTGCTCCTTAGTTTTTGCCAACTTGACACAATCTAGAGTCATCTGGGAAGAGGGAACCTGAACCAAGGAAATGCCTCCACCAGACTGGCCTATAAATGTGTCGGTGGGCATTTTCTTGATTAATGATTGATGTGGGAGGGCCCAGCTTCCTGGGGTCAGTGTCACTCCTGGGCAGGTGGTCTTGGGTGGGCTGTACAAGAAAGCAGGCTGAGTAGGCCGTGGGGATCAAGCTGTTAAGCAGCACCCCTCTAGGGCCTCAGCTTCAGTCCCTGCCTGGCTTCCTTCGATGATGGATGGTAACCTGTAAACCAAGTAAACGGTTTCCTCTCCACATTAGTTCAGGTGCGTGTGTTACCACAGCAACCAAGAAAACTAACTAGATAGGACACTATTAAAGTTAAAAGATGCCTTTGTAGTGCCTGAAATCACCAAATGGTATCTGTTCTAGCCTACAAGCTCCTGCAGGAAGAGACAGTGTGCCAGCTCTTGACCCTGACTCAGAGCCCAACAATTGTACTTTACAGTGTATGTCATGTTCTACTGACATTTGTGCCAGTAGTGTAAGGCCCTTGCCTACACTGTCTACTGCTCTACCATCAGTGCCTTAATGAGAGTGGTATCTAGTGGGTGTTCAGTTTGTCTGTACTGAATGCATGCTTGGATGCATGTACTGGTAAGTGGAGACCAGTTCCGGAATGAGCTATAGGTAGCAGCTGTCCATCTTTTAAGGGCTGGTGGTGTGATAACTCACATATACCCTAGCTGTGGGGGGTGGAATCAGCTACACAAGCCAGCTCAAAGTGTCAGTATTTGCTCAGAAAACAGTTCATCCAACCTAGATGCTCCACTTCCTAGTATGTTCCCAAAGCAAATGAAATCAGTGTCTCAAGAGATGCAGCATGCACACTCGCAGTAGCTTTATTGGTGTGGCAGAAAGGGTAAATCATTTGAGCCATTCACACACCATGGAAAAAGAAATTCTGACCCATGCTGCTGTAGCATAGATGAGCCTCTAGGCCATTATGTTACATGAAATAAACCATCCATAGAAATACCAATGCTGTATGATTCCACATTCATGAGGTGCCCTGAGTATTGAGATTCACGGAGGCAGAAAGCAGAGAGAGCTGTGGTTTTTAGGGATGGACACAGGAGAAATGGGAAGTTACTGTTTAGCAGGTAGAGACTTTGGCTAAGAAATCAAGCTGAAGCTAAACTGGAAGCTTCCACTACACATAATTTTTGTTGTCCCCAAAGGTTACCAGAGGAGAAAAGACATGATCAGTCTTGCCCTCTTATGAACCCTGCAAGCTACAGTAATAACCTGCCAGGCAAGATGCGCTCTGCAGTGCAGAGAATAAAGGTTTCCAAAGGGACAGCCAACTAGAGCGCTAATCAACCTGGCTCTTCACAGAAATTATTTTTCTAGTACAGCAGTTCTCAACCTGTGAGTCACAGCCCCAACAAATATTTTGACAGGAGTCACCCAAGACCATTGCAAAACACAGATATTTACATCATGGTTCATAACAGTAGCAAAAATAGAGATATGAAGTAGAAACAAAAAATGATTTTAAGGCTGGGGTCACCACCACATGTGGAACTGTATGAAAAGGGTCGCAGCGATAGGAAGGTTGAGAATCACAGTTCGCTGACCACGTTTGTGTCCGTCTTTAAATTCACGCAGTTTCATGACGCCTGCGATTGCTTTTTATTTTGCAAATTAAAGAGAAAAACAAAGCAGATTTCCAAGGGTTTGCTGTTTTAGTTTCTGATTGCTTTAAGTTCAGCCTATGGCCACTTGCTGTAAAAAATTTGTCTTCTCTGAATGAAATTTCTGAGCGAGCTCCCAAGTTAAGCAGATCAAGGCTCTGTAGAGCTCAAGCGCGCCACCTACTGGGGAAACAGTAGACTGCCATTGCGGTTCCAGCCTGAAACTAACGGGGGGGGGGGGGGGGTGATAAGGAGGTGGGGTAATGGGGGAGGGTGGCCAAGCGTTGGCCAAGAATTCCAGCCCTTACAGGAGGCAGAAGGCTTCCCTTCAACATCTCGAAGATTCGGGACTTTTTCTGTGACTGTGGGCGGCAGACGCGGGCAGGCAGAAGGATGCTTCTGCTTTCACGGGAAGAAAACAGCCTTCCTGTGGCCATCAGGGGTGTAGCTTCCTGTGGCTTTCTCTGGAGAAAGAAGGGGACACCTGACGTAGCCTGAGGACTGGTCAGCTTGTGATGCTGCCGGAGAATTGCTGCTGCTTGAGTCCGGGGTGGGGTGGATTGGGAGGGCCCTTTCATCAGCCAGGCCAGAGGGAGGAGGCCCAGAGAAACATTTGCGTCTTCCACTGGTTCTTCCATCTCCTACAGCTGGTCTCTGTCCAGTAGGAGTGGGCTCCTGCCCACATTTCTTTCCTTACCTAACCCTTAGGTGCCACGTGACTCCGGAAGGTCAGCTCTGGACTGCCTCCCTCTTAGCTTACAACACTTCACCTTGGTGTTGCAGCCCCGGAGGTTTCTAGCCATCACCGCTGGTTTCATCAGTGCCCCGCAGTGCAAGCTTCCTTGCACAGCTTGCCATTG
Source organism: Phyllotis vaccarum (assembly GCA_033318265.1). Classification (NCBI taxonomy): domain Eukaryota; kingdom Metazoa; phylum Chordata; class Mammalia; order Rodentia; family Cricetidae; genus Phyllotis; species Phyllotis vaccarum. The sequence goes on from JARWLC010000005.1 coordinate 59,000,016, forward strand.
TGTTGTGGCCGTGATACTGTCCTTGTCTTGTTCTTGCCGCTGTGTGGACAGGGACTTCGAGAGCAGGGCTGTGCTGTATCCCTGCCACATGCTGGGGCGCATATGGTGCACCGATACACCACCCTTCCACTGGAAGCTATCACAGAGTGAAGGAGGCTGCTGGCCCTCTCCTGGAAGCTGTCACAGGGAAATGGCATGCCTATGGTGTACTGTGCCAAGGACTGCTTGATTCCCTTTACCCTGCGTTCATCTGCTTTCCCAGATCTCTTTAACAGGGGAAGAGAGATGATCTGGAAGAGGACCAGAGCCCAAAACAGAATAATAAATGTTAGACTGGGCTTTGGAGAGTCCTGGCTCCACAGCCTGCCCTAGTGTTAGAATCCCCAACACAGTTTGGTCCAGGCCTGAGTGCCTGCACAGGGGAAGGCTGAAAACCGGAACCAAACTCATCTTTGCCGCAGAGGCAGCCAAGATTTACATAACGGATTTCCTTAATTTTCACATGTGCTTCTAGTTGTCAGGACAACAAAGAGCCGTGAGGGCACACAGCTACAGTATGTACCCATCTCTAGAACTGGAATCACTTGGAGAACCTGTCCCTCGCATCTGGAGTGACCCAGAGTTGATTTAAAATGAGGTGTTCTGAAGCAGATATATCTTAAGTGAACACTATCTGTGGCAGTCTAAATGTGTCCCACCAAATTCATGTCTAAATCTCACCAGGGGCCATTGAAGGGATACTCATGGGCAGTGGTGGAATAAATCGGGTTAGTGTTTTTATAAAGAGGCTAAAAGTAGTACTCTTGGCCCCTCCTTCAGTGTGAGGACTAGCTCTTCAGTTTGAACACTTAGTCCCCAGTTGTTGGGCTGCACAGGGCAGTTCTTCAGGAGGTAGAGTCTTGCTGAAGGAAGCATATCTCTGGGTGTAGCTTTGAGAGTTCATATGTTTGCCCTACTTCCTGTTCTCTCAAATGTGTTCTCTCTGCTTCCTGCTTCTGCTCTCCCCGCTATGATGGACACTACCTCCCCTCACCCCCTACTTCCGCTCTGGAACCAAGCTGATAACCAAACTTGGCAGTGTTGTCCTTGTGGTAATGATTTTGAAGATAAGGTCACAAGATTGTCTTGGGTTCCTTCTCCGTGATTTCAGGAAGACACTGGAGCTAGGCAATGTATGGGAGGGTTGGAGTGTTGTTGGTTTGTTTTGCTCTTTTGGGAGACCCACCACCTAGCTCCCAAATATATACACATGGAGTCTTATTACTACTTATAAATGCCTGGCCTTGGCTTGGTTTATTTCTAGCTAGCTTTTCTTAACTTTAAGTTATCACATCTATCTTTTGGCTCTGGGCTTTTCCTTTCTTGTTCCTGTGTATCTTTCTTTGTTTCTTACTCTGTGGTTTGCTGTGTAGCTGGGTAGCTAGCTGCCTCTGGCTTCTCCTCCTCCTTTGGCTACTTCTCTTTCCTCCCAGATGAAGATGTTCTACATCCTGCAGTATCAAATATTTCAACCGATTTTAATTTCTTTTTTAAAAAATAATTTATTGCCAAGCAGAGGTGGTACACACTTTTAATCTCAGCACTTGGAAGGCAGAGGCAGGTGGATCTCTGAGTTTGAGTCCATCCTGGTCTACAGAGTGAGTTCCAGGACAGCCAGAGCTATTATATAGAATAACCTTGCCTTGAAAAACCACACACAAAATAATAATCTTATTTATTTTATATATAGGTATATCACCTGAGTGTGTGTGTGTGTGTGTGTGTGTGTGTGTGTGTGTGTGTGTGTGTGTGTGTGTATGGGTACAGGAGTCTGTCAAGGTCTGAAGACAGAGTTGAATTCCTGGAAACTAGAATTATAGGTGTTTGTAAACCACCATGTAGGTGCTAAGAGCCAACAGTTCCCTGTAGGAGCAAAAACAGCTTTTAACTTTTGACTCATGAAAAGTTAATTCTCTGTATACAACAAATAAACAAACACATACATATCATTAGCATGCATATTTGCTTTTGTTTTTAGTAAATAATAAAATTATATGTTGAATAAATGTTTTAAGTAAATGTCGTTATGACTTAGAAGTAAACATCTGACTAATACATCTGTATCAGACACACACGTACTTGAGGTCGTATAAAAAGTTCTCAAGTGAAATAAGTGGTAGCGGCGAATTTAAGGGGCCCGGCTCTAGATGATCCCCAGCTTGTGCTTTGACCCAAGTTCACCGAGGTTCTCCTGGCCTCCTACTTTGGAGCCGGTGGGGCAGACCCCCCGTCTTCACACCATGAGCTTGAAAATAATGTATTCATGGTGGTCACAGAGGTACCGTGAGAAATGCTCAACACATTCTAGAAGCTCAGATACGGAAACCTGCTTTGGTAGGGGTAGGGGCTGACCCGGAAGTGGGGGTCTGGAGACTACTGGGGGAGGGTCTGGAGAGTGGGCAAGGGAGAGAGAAATATGTTGGTGGGTTCATCTCCACTGGATCTCGGGCTCATGTCTGCGGGCCTTGCCTTAGGCTCTGTCACTCTGGGGACGGGGGTCATGGCTTACTGCAAATGCCAACCTCTGATTTCTTTGTCATGTGATTGTCTTCTGGATTCTTCTAACTCCTGTGTTAAGTTCTTTGTCGCCAACACACTGACTCGTTCCGAGGTTGGTGTTTGGTTTTGACTAAGACTGTATCTGTGCCTGGAGATGGAAAAGGAGTGACAGAAGATTCCATGCAGAGTCTTGCCTAGCTGGAGAGAGGGGCACATTCTAGGAAGAAGGAGGTGATGGGCCGATGATAGAGGGACTCCAAAGCAAGGCTTTAGGGATTTGTAGATGCTGAGGAGCGAGAGGGATACTCAGATCCGTCTCAGCAACAACCAGTCTTAGACTTGGTGCTCCAAAACTACGCCCCGAATCAGGTACTTCCACCTGTCCTCAATAAGCCAAACTAAAAATGGGAAGCAGAAAAAGGATATTTACGTATATACACTTTCCTTTATTGTTGCCTTGGCTATGGTGTTTTATCACGGTAATAAAAATGTATCTCGTTCATGTCTCTTTAGAATATATCTTCATTTCTGACAGCCTGGTATGGGTTACAATTAGGCTCTATCCAAGCTGCTGGTGTCATTGCCTTCCAGACATCGCAGTGACTTCTTTGCGAACTCTTTTGATTTGCTCTTTCCAGCAGCTTTAAAACTCAATCAAACATCTGGTTGACCACTACTGAAGTTTTTATTTAGCAAAATAATTAGGTTGGCACAGGCCTTTGTCAATCTAACATAGCTAAAAAAAACAAACAAAAAACCCCCACTTCCTCCAAAACCCGGCCAGAAGCCTAGTTCTCAGAAGTCTCTGCTTCAGATCTGTCACAGGCTCCCTCTGTGCATAGCATTTTCTAATTGCAAGCATTGCTTCCCAAAACATCATCACAGAGCTCTGGGTGCAGAGCATTTAACATACAGATGGAGAAATAATTAATGATTTTTTAGAATTTGTATCTCAATTCTGGAATACTTCAACTTCAAGATGAAAAAAATTCTAATATACCCTTCAGGATCCCTCTCTCATTCCCAGCTCATTGAAATAGTTTGGGAAGTTAGGGAAAAGGCTTAGGGTGTTAGAGGGGACCCAAGTTCAAAGCCTCAGTTGATGTGGTGACACACAGTTCCCTAGAACTGGCTGGCCAGCCAGCAAAGCCAAAATAGCAAGCTTTGATTTCTGTGAGAGGCCTTATCTCAAGGGAATATGGTGGAGAACAATAGAAGAATGTGTTGAATGTCCTCTGGCCTCCATATAGTGTTGCACGAATAAAGGAAACTCAGAGGCAGATAATCAGGGAAAGGCTGAGATATCAAAGAGAGGAAACACCACAGTCAGATCTCACCCAGCTGTCTTCCAGCTTCCTCAGCCTTGCTCCTCATGGCTTCTACTACTGTTCTGTCTTTCTATGCCTGCCTTAAGCACCTTCTTTGCCCAGTTGTTTCACATCCAGGTTAAGATTAAAGCGTGGCATCACCACTGCCTGTCTGGGAGCCTGGAACTCCCTCTGTAAACTAAACTGGCCTCAAACTCAGATCTGCTGGGATTAAGGTCCTCACTCCTGGATACGCCCTGTGCTGGGATTAAAGGTGTGAGTTACCACTCTCTGATCCTCCTAGACTGACTGTGGGTAGATCCTTCTCATATTTCAGACTAGTTTTTATTAAATATGGAACATATCCCCACATATTCCCTTTTGTGTCAAAATTTAAAAAGAAGGTTATAGCCAACATAAGAAAAACAGTATGCAATAGGTAAAATAATCATATACAATATATACAAACAATAAATGAGTAATGTTCAGTCCACTAACAATTGACAATTCAAGGAAAATATTCCATTAATTTTCCTATTTTGGTGAGTCCAAAGGATTATACCTAATTCACTTTCAATCTAACTTGTATTACCAACTAAAAACTATTATTTGATGTCTCTCAAACTTATACACTTTATCTTCAAAGTTTATTTTCTGAAACTGTCACTAGAAAACTATAACTATCTCATCTTTAGCTAACTGAGAGATCTGAGAAGGAAATAATATTAACGAACTAAATAGAATGGGCAAGCAAGCAACTTCCAAAAAAATGTAAAAAAATGAAACAGCTGGCTGCTTAGACAGTCACCCAAGGTTCTTATGTATCATTGAAGCATCTATCTTTAGCCTACAGGCCTAAAATGTCTGACAAAATTCTCTGTGAAGAAGGATATTCTCAGAGACCTTGCTACCTTGTCTTGGCAAGATTTGGCAATTTCCTTGTGGGTGTGTCTCCTGCTTTTCCAATTTGAACATCCTACTGTCAGCAGTCAAGGCAAGAGTACTTTCTTGCCCAGTGGCTACAAAGAAGGCCAACTGTGTGTGGAGTTTCTCTGATGTCCATAATCATCTCTGAAGTAGATTGGTGCTGCCAGGAGCAGTTGTCCCATTGTTATAAAAATATAAATAAGAACCTATGCTATTAAATGCCATATTCTATGGATCTCTGAAGTGTTTGGAGAAGACCTGTTCATCTAAAATATATCTGTTTGATCTTGAAAACATATCTAATATGACTATGTTTGAATGTAATGTCTAACTACTAACTTGCCTTACTTTATATTACTATATATACTAGTTGGTAATAAAAACTTTCATGGACTAGCAATTTGTATTACATTGCTATATGAACTGAATAAGTATAATACCTTGAACAAGCATAGAGATATTTGTACAGTAACAATTAATCTCAATATACACAATTTGTATACAATATTCAAAAATCCAATCCAAAGTAAAATATTTAAAAGTAATAAATCCTTTTAAAAGAAGATTCGATAGTATACCCTTATTCCTATATGTCTGTATCTCCTTTTTCTTTCTTTTTTTTTTTTTAAAAAGAATCTTGAATCTAGTCTCTCTTGTTTAACTTTTTTCTAACCATAACAAATAGCAATTTTTAACCAACTAACCTAAACAATGACAATTATCCATAACCCATGAAAGGCCAAAAACCACCAACCCCACCTCTTGGGAATGTGGGCGCTGTGTTCTTAAATTTATTTCCTACTGACTGGGGGCAACGGCATCTTTTGGGGATCCTGAAAATAAAAGTTTTGTTAAATGTCATGTCCTGAAATAAGTAGCTGTATCATTTGTTGTCCAGTCTCTGCATAACAGGAAAGTGCACGGCTTGTCTCGAGTCCTAGCTATAGAGTCTGTGAAGCTGGTTCATCTCAGTGAGCCACCTTGAAACTGTCCTGAGCAGTTTGTAGTCCAAATCTGATCTTTGGTTGGTGTTTGTCAGCCTAGTGGCTTTGTCAGAGTTCACGTGAAATAATCATTGTGGGGCTCCATCTTCCTTTTGGATACTTCAAGTTCATAATTAGGCATTGTCATGGATCACTGCAGAAAACTGATACGAGATTAAAACCTAACACAATGTATAGGAAGCTAAATATATAACTAATTATTCAGCATAGGATTAGTAACAATAGAATATTCCCTTATTTTTAGTCATTCTTCCGTCCCATATTAGGTGGCTCTTCTGATATGATACAGAGATTTTGCATTTTCCTTTGACAAGTATGCTTAAGTTTAGAGAATGAGAGAGCCACATTCCAACTCTAAAGCCAGCTTTAAATTATAATTACATTGTGACTTCAATTTACAAAAAAAGATATATAGAGGTTAAGCAATGAGATTTTACCCTATAGAGTATACTGGTACCAATAGGTCCAGTATTCTTTTGCTTGTAAATTTTTCTGGATAGTCTCCCTTCTGCTTTGGGTGTCTAGATGTCCAAGGTCTTTTAACTTCTTGAAAATGGATATTTCCAATTTTCTGTAAAGACAAAAACATATACCCACATAAAGCCATATAAAGCTTAAAAACAGTCTAGAGCACAGAAACAAAGCCTAAAACATCTTCTGAGTTGTGTCTTTCACTTGAGCCTTGGTTCATAGATGCCCTGGTGAGGTATGTGGGTTTGAATTTAAAATGGCAGGCTTTTGGAATGCAGTTTAAGCTCCAAAATGGCCCATTTCGGAAGTCTCACAGAAGACTTGGTATAAGTAACAAGTTGCATACGATGGATTTAAAGTCTCTGTTTATATTGATCAAATAAGGAAATGGAGCCAAAGACTGCTTCTAAGTAGCAACAACATTTTCTTGGGTCGTCTCTGTTTGCTGGAGGCAAGCAGAGATGCGGCTTTTTTAAAAGAGAGGCTTCCTAAGTCAGCCTTAGAGGCAAAACATTTTTGAGTCTTTTAAGAGGCCCTGCGGCCAACTACTTAAATGGAGTTAATGAGCAGCAGATGACAAAGCTTTACTTGGTGATTATATGGACCCTAAAATTCCCCAGAGTGGTAATCGTAGGTTCTACAGGTACCTCTGCTAAAAAGATAAATCCTATGAAACTAGACTAGGAGCTGGGTAAATCCAGTCAGCCACCCTAGTGAAGCCTTCAATTTATATCCACACATTGGCAGATTAAAGGAGTGGTCAGAACAGAAAAAGATAAGAGATATACAGTAGAGACAGATTCAAGAAAATGGTTGAGAGTGTGTTTAGAATTATATTAAGACTTGAGAGAGAAAAGGAAAAGGGGAAAGGGGAAAGTCCTTAAAAAAGAAATAGAGTAAAAAGAAATAGTAATAAGCCATGTAAAGACGGAAAATACAAAGAGTGTCTGGATACTGTGTGCTATTGTCTTGTCTTTAAGCTGTTGACTGTAAATGAAACAGTAAAGGCTGCTGGAAGCCATTTGATTATAAGTGCTGCTGGATTAATCCAACCTATACGTTTTGTAAATGAGTTGACTTTAAAATTAAAATCAACGGATATGCTACTTTGGAGAAGAGGTTTTCTTTTTAATTCCACAGAAAATGAGAAGCTATGGATTTATTCCTGGTTAAAGAAAATAAAGTTTGGTTGAAGAAGATCCCCTGAAGACTCTCCAGTGGAAATGTATGGCCCAGATGATTCAGCACTGCAGAGCACCTCTGTTGAAGTTTCCTCTGAGCTCTGTATCCAAAACTACTTCAAGGAGACTGGCTGAGATGACCCAGCCTTAGAGAGTACTCCACTAAAGACTTGCACATAATCCTGATTTTTTCTTTGGATCCCCATGGGATTGCCAACATCCCCATTCAGCAGGATATAGGTTAGAGAACTACGCCCACATTACCCCAAAAATGGATTATGGATATTTGTGTTTGTTTACAGTGTTGGTTACAAGTTGTTATAGATAATAGTGAAAGAAAATTATACAAAGGAAATAAGATTCGGGGTTCTTGTTTTAAAAAGAGAAAAGGGGATATGTAGTGGGATTATGTTGTTGCATTGTAAATAATTTTTCCACCTACTAGTTTAATAAAAAACACTCATTAGCCAAAGGCAGACAGGAAATATGGGCGGGGCTACCAGATTAAGAGAACTCCAGGAACAGGAAGAACAGAACAGAGAAGCCAGACATGCCACAGAGACTCCAGAGAAGCCACAGATGCAGAGGACAACTATGCTGCTCTGAGAAAAGGTACTGAGCTGCATGGCTGAACAGGATAAGAGTCATGGATTAGTTTAAGGGTAAAGAGCTAGCAAGTTATATGCTTGGGTCCCAGGTCAATCAGTGTACAATTAATATAAGTGTGTGTTTCAGTGAGACAATGGGATTGTGGGTTTGTAGTCTGGGCCACAAGGCTAAGGCGGGAAAGTCCAGGTCAGAAACTTCATACAACAATATGTAATGGATGGACACAAGTTTGGACACCCACATACACAGCACACACTTCCCAACACACACAACACACAAAATAGAATTATGTCTGAACATAATTATTGTTTAATGTTCTCATTAGTGATAAAGACACTTCATAAGCCAGTTAGGTAGTGTCAGCAGGATCAGAGGGAAGTTACGTGTTATGACAAACATACTTCAGATCATTTCTGGGGTGCTGCCCTTTATCTAAGATGCTCATGGCCAACAACCCTTCATTAAAAGGAAAACTATAGTAAGCTGCATAGTCTCTGGTATATGGTGGGTGTTTAGTAAATGTTGCCCAAAGTAGTGACAATGTCTTTGTGACAGCTTAGATGTAAACATGACCCTGTGGTCCACCCATCTACACACAGAGGCACTCCAGCACTGCCATGAAATTAGAATCCATTAATTCAAGCCAATTTCCCCCCAGAAGTCTGCTCAGGGTGACTGAGGAAGGGTGTCCTCTGGTAACAGTTACAAAACATGGATGCTGTACTACATGAATGACATCAGAGGCCATCAGGTGAGAGCTCTGAATCAGCTCATCAGGATGTGGTTTTATTGTTTTAGCAGACAGATAAAGAGAACGGTGCAACTGGAAAGCCCCCATCAAGTCCAGGACAGCTCTGAGCATAGACTATCCCCCAGTGGCTATTTGCTGATTGATTAAGCACATAAGCCTGGGGGCTGTATAGACATGGGTGTGATCGGACACTGGCAGCCAACTGAGGTGACCTGGGCAGTTTGGCATATGCAGTGGGAATCCTGCTGAGTCTTGAACGTTTTCAATATTCTCTTTTCATAATTGCTTAATCCACCCAGCACTGTAAATGAGCTGTGGGGTTTCTCTCTCTTGGTTTTCTGAATTATGGTATTGAACTGGCCAACCATTCTCTGCTTAAAGGCAATGGAAAGGTTTAGACATGAAATATGTATGATTGACAGGTGTGAATGTGAACCACACCATAGAAAACTTACCTCAGCCTGGTGTCTATACTCAAATGTAGTGGCGGCTTCACCAGGCCCTTTAAGATCAAATAAAGAACAAACTTTGCTGGAAGAGGCACACCTTGAGCTGTGGATTTAGTAAGGAGGCAATATAATTACAGGTCAGGATAGACTGGTGCCTGGCATGTTTACCAGTCTTGTGGTCCTGAGAGACTTTGTGCCTCCACATTACACCTGTTCCTCTTGTCACAAATAAGACTGGTGGCTGTCCCAAGGGGAGAGCTGGCCACTCCTAGCAGGCTGGTGAGCAGACACCCTGAATACTTGAGCAATTTCTAGGTCCCTTTCCTGGGCAAATCTCAAGGAGGAAAAATAGCAGTGTTTACTGGGGGCTTTCACTACAGAACAAAAGAAGCATGTTTCTTTGGTGGCTGACTAAAAGGAAATAGTCGTACAGCCCCCTGGAAAGATAAAGAAAGGCCCCAGATGAAAGATGCTTGATTTATTATGAAGGCAAAGAAAGTCACTGTAGGAATTAGGGCTCATAGAAATGAGAAGGGTTAGAAAGTTAAACAAACAAACAAACAAACAAACAAACAAAAAACCCTAGGTCAAACCAAGCTACTAATTGGATGGTTTTCTAAGCTCTGTGGGAAACTCTTCAATTCTCAAGAAACATGGAGAAATGTCCCACCAACCCTGATGTGTGCCAAGAAGTCAGAAGAGCTCTGAGTATATCTGCTGTGACCACCATGACCTCCCAGGGACAACCATCTCCCCTCACATCCCCTTTTCAATGCTGAGACAAGTTCTCATTGCAAAACCAAACTCAAACCACACAGGGAGGCCAGGGGAGTTCCAGGATAGTCTGGGTGGTGGTGGGGATGTAGACTGTAGGCAGGGTACAATTCCAGAACCCTAAAATTTCTAGGGTTTTAGACCCTATACCTTCCCTTCCCACAATCTACCAAAGTCTTCACTCAGCCCCTAAATGCTGAGAACTCTCTGTGTGTCCCGGGCTATTGTGGAGAAGGTCAGAGAGATCCGTTGACTGAGGAGACAGTCTGGAGCATAACAGATCCCTTTCTAAGGCTAAGGTTTCCACCCTCTCCTCTGTACACAAACCTTCCTGTGGGATTGACTACACGTGAGCGTAGATGGTGAGAATAAAGATCCACAAGGAGCTGAGATCTCAGGTCTGTTAGTTCTAATGAATCATGGAAGTTTACAAAGTTTACAAAGAATCTGGGGGAGTTGCTATGCCTCTAGCTTGCTGTGCTAGTCAGCCTGTCTCAGGGGGCATAACTCAAGGAATAGACCACTACACCAGCATTTTACAAGCAGATAAGGTCTTTTTTTGTTTTGGTTTTAAGCTTGGAGTGATAGCTTACGCCTGAAATCTCAGGAGATGGAGGCAGTGTTGGGAGTTTAAGGCCCGTCTTGGCTACAGGAGTTTCAAGCCAATTTGAGCTACATGAGACCTTGTCTCAAAAGCAAAACCTGAGACTGGAGAGATGGCTCAATGGTTAAGAGCATTTGCTGCTTTATGAAGGACTAGAGTTCGATTCCCATCACCTACATCCAAAAGCTCACAGTTGCCTGTCGGCTCTAAAGATACCTTCTTCTGGCTTCACGGGCACTTGCACACATGTGTGCAGATGTTCATACAAACATACACAAACACACATCTAAGTTTTAAATAAACAAAAGCTCATAAAATGAATTTTACATTTACAAGTGTCTCCTCTTCGATCGTATATTCTGACATCCACTTTTATTAATATGCTATAAGTGTTTCTCATGCATTTAAAGTTTATTTTGCACATGACTTGAGAGCAGGCTCTTTGTACCCACAGGAAACCAGTGCCGACACAGTCACTCCAAACCAGGCAGAAGGAAGGTGTTCTCCATGTGCTTTTGTGGTTCTTTACTTCTTTGCATGGCGAGGATCTTTTGGTATCTCCTGTTATCCTACAACATCATTTTTTGCAACACCATGTTCCCTTGCATGAACATTACTCATTTAGCTAATTTCATCTGTAGAAACTTTGTGGCTATGACTGTGTTTTCAGGCAGAAGGTTTAGGAGTGGATTAGCGAGGGCAAAGTGATGGCACAGATTTTAGGATTTTTAGTAGATATTTCCAAACTATGCCCACAAAGTCATTCCAGTGTATTCTATGATTCTAGCATACAGTGCATGAGAATGGCCACCCCACGCCAGCTTTGCTTACCCTCACTACACGGAGGATTATTTTTCTCGAGGTCTGATCTAACCATATCAAGTGTTATATTATTTTAACTTAAATGACTTCCATAATTTGTAAGCCTTCTGCAACTTCTCTGGTAAGTCTGAGGTTTCTGGGACCTGGGTCTGCCTGTTTGAATCCCCAAAGTAGCTCAGGGATTTTTCTAACAAACAAAAAGTGACAACATTTCTCTTTGAGCGTAGCTGGTTCTAATGTGGCAAGCCTGTCCATTTCTTGTAGCTCTGGGCTCAAACCTCAACACTGTCACATAGTAAATGTGGGTGCCGGGCTCTCACACACCTGCACCGTCTTTTCCAATGCCCCACTCTCTTGAAGGCTTTGCACCTGGGGGGTTTCATATGGAAGAACAGTTTCTGAAACTTTCTTGGTAGTGATAATTTTTAGGATGCTTCTTAGAGGAATTTTTTCACATTTCCTAGACTTTCTGAGTCAGAGTTTCCTGGAAAGACTTAGAAATGTGGTAAATTGTGCATACAGAAAGCAGCATTTTTTTAGCGTGCAGTTATGTCTATGGCATTGCACGCATCCATATAGTTGTGCAACCCCCACCCACATTCACTTCCAGAACTCGTTCATCAATCCACAGGGAAACCCTGAGGCCCTTAAACACTAACCCCTCCCCTAGTCCCTCAGCTCCGGAGAGTCAGGAGTGTTCATCCTCTGGGATCTGTTCACTTTCCTCAGTAAAGCAGGTTCCAGGACCCCTCATTTAATCATATACAACAGAATTATCTACTTGTCCATCACTGGACACTTGAGCTGCCACCATCTCCTTGTAGGGTTCTCTTTACCTGCCCACCCCCCTTCCACCTCACGGCATCAGGAACAACCCCTTGCTGTCTTGACTCCACTGAGCGAACACACTGTGTGCTATGAGCGGACACTGATTCACCTCAGATAGGGCACAAAAGAAAGCAACAGTTCCACCCAAGTATAATAATGAATGTGAGCTTATTAGATTTATTCATTGTAGCATGGGAGATGCAGAGGTGAAAGGTCACCCATCATGGGTGACAAGTCACAAAAGCTGCACCCTGGAGCCCCTTAGACGATTTTTGGGCAGCTTTCTGCCAAAGTGCTACTGCTTATAAAATCTAAAACTGAGCTTCCCCAGCTTCATAATTTTCACTGGTTCCCAAGCCTTCTAAGTTTCATAAGCATCCTAAGGTTCTAGGCCCTGCTCAATGCTTCAGGAGTTTGAAGCAATGGTTACATGTAGAGCAACTCAGCCTCCTTAGGCTTACCTGAATATTCAGCACGTGCTAACTCACCTAGGACGAATGTAATTCACTAGGTTTAGTGGAGGGTGCTTAATTCACAGCAAACAATCCTTTCCCAGGGTGCTAGGTACCGTTGACTAAAATTGTCCCCAGGACTCCTACTTCACACATCTTTGCTCTCTGGCTGTACCTTGTGCTTGGAGCCATAGGACATTGCATTCTTGGGCAAGTGACTTAAAGCAGGTGCTGACCTTTGCTCTACTACCCTTTGCTAGGCTTTGGTCCTGGGTGGTACCTTAGCCCCGCTCTCTGGAGTTTCTCCAACAGGATGCCACAGTTATGGAGTAGCAAACTGGATGTAAGTTCCCGAGTTACTGCTGATAGAAACATGGCCTCTTCTCATCAGCACACACATGGCTATGGCTGCCTTCCTTCTGCCTTGAATGCCTATCTGTGAAGTTCCATTCTTGTCCCCAACATGATTTATTTCTGTGGCCCAGGGAGATGAGCTGGAGTCCGTCCATCCGCTAGCATAGGTCTGCTGCCTTAACACATTGAGTCACAGAAGTAACTAATACCCTACCTTGTGGGTAGGTGCTGGTGCGAAACAGCCCAAGGTGGGGGAGGCTGCCCTTCTCCTGGTATACTTGAGGATTTCTCTGAGGGAGGTACTTGGGATGAGATCTTTGCCCAGGATCAAGAGAATCTCTTCTCCTTCCCTTCCTCCTTTTTCTCCCTCTCTCCTTCCCCTCTCCCCTCTCTCTCCTTCTTCTATGTTTCTTTTTCTTTCCCCCAAACATGCACAAGGCCAGGCTATCCACTCGAGATTTCTGGCTTTGTTCCCACCTCTATCCCAGAGTAGTGCAGTCTACAAGACTGTCTTTGAACAGTTTGTAGAGGCTGAGCTGAATACAAACCTATCAGCCCACAGAAGCCATGTCTCAGCTCCCGATTCAGCTCCAGGACGCTGTGTGAGTGAGTCAGTCCTAGTTGGTAGAAGATGATTAAAATTCAAAGGAGAGGTCCAGCCTCCCCTCTCCTATAGACTTAAATAAATACCCTGTATTCTTGAGCCACTGGAAAGAGTGTAGGCAATAGCGATAAACTTAGGGTCTCAGGAACAATGGGCTAGAAGGAACCTGGGCTCCTGGGCTCTCACAGAGAGAGGCATTTATCTGCTCTGGGTTATCATTGCCTAGAATTAGAAAGTGGAAATAAATGTGAATATTTCATGTGTATTACAGAAAGCCAAATTGAATTATTAACAACACTATCCACACAGTGAGAAGACAGAATGGGAGGCAGACAAGGGGCTGAGAAGTGAGGATGAGGGTGCCGGTTAGAGACATGTTATCTCATCCCAGCATCCTGCCTTCATATTGGGAAGACACGCCTACTCCTGCTGTTCTGCTGTGAATGTTAGATGGTGTGGGCATTATCATGACAACACACCTTTCTCTGAGTTCTGATAAGACCATGCTGTAGTGCATTGCTCTCGAAATAATCACCAATGAGGCTGGCTCCCTAAATCTTGTCTTTCTGAGCATTATATAACCAACTATTCATTATTCACAGCCTTTTACATTTTGGGGAAATGCCCTTCAGACCTCCAATGATTTATGAAATGACTTTGAACAATATACTCCATTTTATCATTAATCTAAAATGAATTAATTTACAAAAATTAAATGACTGGGTGTGTACTTTACTCCAAGTCAGATATAAACGTCTTAGAAATTATTCCTCAAAAGCAAAGCCTGGGGGAAGGGGGCTGGAGAGATGGCTCAACACAGTGTTCTGCTCTTCCAAAGATTAAAGTTTGGTTCCCAGCACCCAAGTCAGGAGGCTTTAAACCTTTTGTAATTTCAGCTCCAAGGTCTCTTATCTGACAGCTCTGACCTCTCTCTCTCTCTCTCTCTCTCTCTCTCTCTCTCTCTCTCTCTCTCTCTTCTCTCTCTCTCTCTCTCTCTCTCTCTCTCTCACACACACACACACACACAGAGTTGTATGCCTAATTAAAAATAATAAAAATGAGCAAAAGAGAGAAAAATGCACTTGCTCCAGTGAGTCCTAACCTCCTACAATGTTTGCATGGCCATTGTTTCAGATCGGAATAAATTGTCCCCCACAGGCTCAGCATGTGTCTAAACACAGTCTCCAGCACGCGGTTCTGTTCTGGGTGATTCTGGAGCCTGTGGGAGGCTGTGGGTTTTGGGAGGATGACCTTGAGGTTTATAGCCTGTCCCCATTAGCTTCTGGTCTTCCAACACATGAATAAGCAGCCATGAGACAATTAACTATCCCTTTCCTGTCATGATGGATAGTATCCTCAAAACATAAACCAGAACAAACTTTCTCCCTCAAATTTGTTTTTGCCACAAAATTAACTACTATAGTCATTTTAGCTTCTTAAGAGAGTGGCTATGTATTTTTCTGGTGGCTTCCATAGACAGACACACTGTTGGGAGTAGGCAGATTCCTCAGCATAGCATATGCCTAAGGGCAAAAAGTCACAGAGAGCTGCAGATCATAACTCCCAGTGAAGAAGGCAGCTTCCATAGGGTACCAGCTGATAGAAGCTTTTCTAGGTTCAGGCCTGCAGAGTGGACTTTAGCCTGCTAGAGGATTTCCCCTTCGCATTTGACACTTTTCTGATCTGACTGGACTTATTTCTTGACATATTTAGCTGATCCTGGCCCTCCAGCAATCTTGGCACACTGGAGCTGAGGAACCAGAGTTTTTGTAGGACAAGTTAAAAAGAGGAGGTTTCTGACCAGCGATCCTGGCACACAAGGGCTTCTGTTCTCTTGGGAGGAAGAAACCTGAAGTCTTAACACACACACACACACACACACACACACACACACACACACACACACACGCACGCACGCACGCACGCACGCACGCACGCACGCACGCACGCACGCACACACACACACACACACACACACACACACACACACACACACACACACACACACACACACACACGCACGCGCGCCCCAAGACTATCAGGAAACAGACTAATCATAGGCTGAAGGCACTGAGGTTTCTGCTTCAGGCAAAGAGCTCTTTCCAGCCAGCCACCAGACTTTTCCAGCGCTGCAGGCAGAGGGATTCTACCTGAACCTCCTCACACTCAGCGGGACTCTGGGAGGGCTGGCTTCCCTGAAGCTGCTTCTGAGAGCAGAGGCTCCAGACTGCCAGACCTGCAGCTTTGGAGGGCTATGGTTTCTTGGCTTCCAGACCTGCTGCAGAGTGTTCCTCCTGTCACTGTTGACACAGACTTGTTCTGCAAGGGACCACCCTGGCTAACATTCTGATGTCACTTAAGAGTTCAAGTCTGCTTTATTTACATCCTGAAGTAGCATTTTAAAAAAAATTGTTTTATCTCATTGCATGGTTGCTAATACCAACTCTTGGCTGTCTGGGCTGTCTGCCCACTCTGTTCTTACAGGAAGGTGGGACAAGAACCCAGTTGTTGCTAAGAGACGGTTTCTACCTAGCTTCAGCACCTCCTATTCCCTTCTTAAATAATGGACAGTCATGGGATTTGACTAAACTGTTTTGATATTGTTCTGTTAGAGCCACAGTGTTCATGAGCCTTATGGGAAAGAGAATACTGAGAGTCTCAGGTCCCTGCTGAAGCCAGCCATCCCTGAGCAGTCTCAGCAAAGTCCCTGAAGCCCAGCAGAAGTCCACAAGTCTCAATGGCTGATTTGTGAACTAAGATAATGATCTTTTAAGCCCGTAGGTCTTGGATGCTTTTCACATTGGAAAGAGCCTGTGCTCTTGAATCTTACAGAGCCCCGGGGAAGGTCTCTAGATATTATTTCACATTCAGTTACTTTGTTCATATTCATGTGCATGGGCATGCAGCATGTGTGTCACAGCACATGTGTGGAGGTCAGAGAAGTCGATTCTGTTCTTCCACCACATGGGTTCTGGGACTGGATTCAGGTTATCATCTTGGGTGGTCTCAAGATTTCTAGATGAAAATTTCTCACACATAGTTTGTTCTACATTTTTAACCAAATGGCATCACCATTGCGACAGGGCAAAGGTTCCTCTGTCTTGCTTCAAATGACACCATCTTTGGTTTAACCTGAAACCGATCCCTCCCCAACTTTGGGAATGTACTCAACTCAGTTTTAGAAATTTAGGGTTAAAATGCCCCCCAGCTAACTGCATGCTTTTGCCTTCTGTTAAAATGCTTGCTTGCCTCACTTCCCCAGTGATGGCCAAGCAGATTGTAGTTTTTCTGTGTTCTTTGCCTTTAAAAGCTCCCCGTAAAATGCATATGAGGCTGTTCTGTGAAGAGTGTTTCTCAAAAGGCAGTTGCAGGCTAGCTTTATATAGACTCTAAATTCAGATTTGGATCGTGATGAGTGACCTTTAGGTCTCTATTCTATAACATTTGGAGGTCCTACCAAATCCTTTTAAGACATTCATCAGTCGGACCAACCCTAGATTTTGGCTGGCCAAGGACAGCGGCAGGTATGATTTTGGATCTTGGTATTGCAACAGCCCAGTCCCCACCCTCAACATCCCTGTCTAAATATCTTTCTGTAAGAGTTGCCTGGTCTGTCCTCTCCAGGGCTGAGTCTAGTTAAGGTGCCTTCTGTTTAGGACACAAAGTAGAGGCTAGATACAGCCCACTCCTGGGGGAAGAGAAAGTTCTGCTCCTTATTCAGAGTTTAACACTGCTTTACAACCATTGATATGTATAATTGGAAAGCTCACAACCCACCATTCGCTAAAAGAATAGAAAAACTGTCTCTGGGTCAGGAAAGTGGGTTGATGCTGGATAATGCAGCCTAGACAGAATGGATTTTCCCTTCTGTCCAATACCAATCAAGGTAACTTTGGACTATTTCACTAGGTCCTTTTAGAAAGTTTAAACACAGCTCCTAAAACAGATTGCTTTTGCCACTCAAGTGACCCCAAATATTAGGGGAAAGTTGCAAAAGTTAAATGGATTTAAGGTATTAATAGGTCTCGATTGCTGAAGGTAGCTCAAAAGGTGTTTAACAACAGAAAAACAATGGAGAATCAGAATAATAAGCTGCATACTAGGGCCATAATGGAGGCCCTACAAGAAAACCTTGATAATTAATAAGCCAGTCTGATGTAGCAGTTGAGACCAGGAGGCAAACATACCACTGTCTCAGGGTTCCTATTCTTGTGAAGAGACACCATGACCACTGCAATTCTTATAAAGGAAACCATTTACAGTTTAGAGGTTTAGTTCATCATCATCATGGTGGGACATGGTAGCACGCAGGAAGACAGGATGCTCAGGAAGGAGTTGAGGGTTCTACATTTTGATCTGCAGGCAGCAAGAAGTGAACTGAGACACACTTCCTCCAACTATGCCATACCTACTCTAATAAGGCCACACCTCCTAATAAACAGTATTGTTCCCTATGGGCCTAAAGGGGCCATTTCCTTTTGAAGCACGGAGGGAAGGCTCAGTGAACCCCCTGCAGAGAGAAAGAACACTGGAAAAAGGAGTTTCCTAATTGCAAGAAAAAGGCCCCAAAGTACTAAAGTTGAAAATGTGACTGGGGCCCAGGTTCCTATGCTTTAACACCCCAGGAGCCTTGGGTAACACTTAAAGTTGGTTGAGGAGCAATTGATTTCTTAGAAGACACCATGGTGACATATTGAGTCCTTATGAATCCCTCTCTGCTAATTGACTCATCAAAAGATTGCAGTCCAAGGGTCCATAAGAAAAACTGCCTAGGACCCCTGGGCCACTGTCTGCTCCATCAGCCTAGTAAAGGGGGAATTACACCCTCATTCTTGTTATGCCTGGTTGTCCCTGTCCCACCAGGATGAGACCGCTTAGATAAACTGAACACCACCGTCATCTTTTCTGAGTTAGAATTGTAGATATCCAGCAACATTTTGTTATCTTGCAGCCTGTCAGAAGAATATCTCCTACCTGGAAGTCCTGACCCCAATCAAAAGATGTGGTTAGATTATCTCTCAGATTTATAACAAAGATTCCCAGGGTTATGGACAGAAACTGAAAGACCCCCGGGGGTGAGGGACCCCCGAAGCAGACCTTTCTTCAGGAAGAGACCCTGGGACCCAAGGAGGACCGAGCCACAGATCAGATGCAAACAGCACCAGGTTTATTTAATAACACAGGTACCTGCGGGCGACCAAGCCACTCGGGAGGGCTGGCGTGCCCAGTCCTTTGTCTAGGGCCTTTTTATAGGGTAGGGGAGGTCTTACATTCCCCCATTTTAGATAGGGGAGGGGGGTATGAGCAGGCTCGGCTCGATAACAGGGCAGGGCCAAAGGTCTGCTACAGAGTTTAGGAATGCAGGCAGGCAAGCTATTTCCTGTGAAAGTCTTGTGCAAACAGGAGACCTGTGGGCAGGGGACCACCTGGGGACATTCATTTCCTGGAGCAGGACACATTGTGCAAGCTTCAAACAGTTAACAGTTAACAATTCTCATGGTAGGACTTTCCTGGTGACCCCACCTAGGTTGCTAGATCTGGAACGTGGTCTCAGAGCCTTATCTTGGAAAGTCAAGCTGCTCTACCAGGTGGGTCTCAGGAATTCAGGAAGTATCTATCAGGCTCAGGCTGCTGGGTGTGTCTCAAGCAGCCATCTCGACCTAGCCTAGTTTCAGTGACCTCAGGAAGGGGTCTAGGGGGAGAGAGTTACAGGATTTTTCTGTTTTCACAAAACCAAGCTTCTGGAACCGGCCCAACACCAAGTTCCTATAATTGTTTAACTGACCAGTTTAGCTATTTCTGTCTTGATTAAACAATACCCAATGACCATAGAAGCAGAAAAGAAAATTTCAGTTCATATTACCTGGCATAGAGAGACAAGGATATTCTGCCATCACTCTGAAATACACCTCTCCTGCCTGTGGAGAAACCTGGGTCCTCTGATTATAGGCAGGTCCAAGATCTGTGGGAGGTGGGTTGTGACAATCCACACTGTGGTCCCAAACCCAGTCTGATTCCTCCATAGAAACAGGTGTAGACTGCCTTGGGCCTGAAAGATGTATTCTTTAGCTTTCCATTGGCAGGGGTGAGTCAACCAGTCTTTGGTTTTGAATTAGCAGAACCCAGAGGGAGGTTATAATAGGCAAATTGTCTGGACCAGGAAATGCCCTGTGGCACACCTGTCTAAAAAATGGGATGCTGTAGACAAACATGCTCTGTTCTGGGGGCAGGCTTCATTAGATAAAGGTGATTTTTCACTTTATTTGGTCAAAAACTCAAGCAACCAGCACTGCTGTCCGGGCTGGGGAAGTTATCTACAGGGAGAATTCTTTCCCTTGCTATTCAGCACAATCAGAAAGTGGAATGTTCCAGGGAGCTATGCAAATGGACCACCATGACATGGGATCCATGTTGTCAAATGATGTAATCTTACCCTTCATTAACTATTCAATAGAGGAATTTGATCACTTCCTTCTCGCAGCAACCCCTTCTTCCTCTACACTTTTCCTTCGGCCCCTCAACTGCTCCGCTCCAACATTTTATTCACCTCTGGAAAACACTGAGCTGACTCAAAGTCATCTTTTTTCCCACCAGTGACAGAATGGCAAGCATTTCAGACTTGCCTCTAGGAATAAAAGCATGTGTTAGTTCTTTGCTCTTTAGGAAGTGTAGGTCCTGGCCTGTGGGTTGGAGAGCTATGACTTGGACATGGGCATCCCACGGGGGAGGTTCCAGGCTGGTCCACAAAGGCAGCTGTGCACCTGGCTGTAGGGAAGGGAGTGAGGAGCTCACTGGAATCCTGCCAAAAGAGAAAGGTGCGGGGCAGGTGGCCTGTGAGCAGCTGGCTGCTCCAGACAGGCCAACCAACTGGCATCTAGGAAATAGACTCTCCTCATGGTAGTGGGAAAACCCAGTGGTATCTCATCTCGTTACTTAGGGACCCATCCAGGTCTGTGGACCTTTATAAATATCAAAGTATGGCAGGCATTTTGAGTTTGACTGAATCATTTGTTTGGGAAAAGAGCGTTGCAATTGACTGGGGCTGTGAAATATAAACCGGGGTGACATTTTATACTATTTAAATGCTACTTATGATGGAGGAGACAGGAAGTTGGTTCTCTCTTTACATTATCTCATTTGTTGCTTTTTATTTTTTATTGTGTATGTTTGAGACACACAACATTCTTCTAACATGCTCTGGATCTAAGAGGACCATACCCCTCTTGCTGGGCTGGAGCATCAAAATTCTATTTCTTTGTAAAGGGGGAAATCCCAATAAAACACAGTATTATAAGCTATAGTTTTTATGAGGTACACTCAATCTCTGTACTCATATATCTACACATTGTCACAGCAACCAGGATGTAAAAACAGCCAAAATATCTTCTGATCAATGAGTGTAAGAAACAGTTCCAGGTATACAATGGAATATTATTCCATCTCAGAATAGAAGATCCTGCCACTTGCCACAACATGCATGGCCTTGGGGACATCATGCTAAGACAGATTGAAAATTATCTCATAGTCACATTTACATGTGGAATTTTAAAGTTAAGCCTACAAGATGGAAAATGGACTGCAGTGGGAAAGGAAGCAGAAGTAGGGAGAGAGGTACGTTTTTGTTATGGCTTGAATAAGAAGTGTGGGCGCAAAAGGCTGATGTATAAAAAGAAGGCTGAATTCGCATCACGGCAGTTTGGAGAGAGGAGGCTTGGAAAGGCGTAAGCTCACAGGGGGTCTGACTTCATAGAAAGGTTAATCTACTGGTAGCTTTATAATTTGATGGCACTTAAAGGCACAATTAGGAGGCTGAACCTGAACCGAATTGGAGGGAGCAGAGCGTGGCGGCCTTTGAAGTATGTCTGATCTACCGAATGATCCTTTATTTGCTTCCTGATTGCTATAGGGTGAGATGCTTCCTCCCCACACATCCTGCAGCCTAGATGTTTCGCCTTGCCTAAAGAAGAAGACCATGGACCTTTGTGGCTGTGAGCCAAAATGAACTTTTCCTTCCTCAGTTGCTTCTCTCAGCTTTTTTTTCAGAGCAATGAAATACTGACCACGGTGGTTAGTTTTAACTGTCAGTGTCTGAGTGGTCTCTAGATCAGGTTGGCCCGTGGGCCTGATTGAGGGAAGGGAGTTGTCTCAATTGCTCTAATTGACTTGGGAAGACCCAGCAGGAAAGTGAAATGCGCTATTCCCTCGTTCGGGACCATGGACAGTGGAAGAGCACAGGAAGCTTAGTTGAACACTAAGCATGCATGGTATGCGTGAGGGAGGTGTGAGCAGCTGTTATAAGTCCCTTCCTTGAGGTCTCTGTTATGATGGATGGAAACCTGGAATTGTGAGCTGAAATACACTGTTTTTCTTCTAAGCTGCTTTTTGTCAGGGTGTCATGGCAACAGAAGTAACATTAAAATATTGACTAACACAATTACTTCTTAAACATTCTAAGAACTGCACAGAATAGGCTATGAGTGCTTTTTGTCTGTTTTTGGAGACAGGGTTTCTCTGGGTAGGGTGGGTTGTATAGATTTTGTAGACAGGGCTGGCCTCAAACTCAGAGATCCAGTTGCCTCTACCTCCTGAGTGCTAGGTAAAGATGTGGGCCACCACATTCAGTCTAAGGGAGTTATGTACTTTTAATAGCACAGATACAATACCCTGACCCCCAGTCTGTATTATCTCAATTGCAAGAGCACTCCATGGAAAGAGCAAGTATCAACTTTTGCAGAGGAAAGATCCAAAGCTCAGCAAGTTAAAATGACTATCTTAAGCCGGTTAGTAGCCAAGTCTGCACTCCTCCCTGCCACGTTGCTTGGTCTCTGAGGCTATGGGCAGCTGTGCAAAATGAGGCTCCCTCAGAGCAGGCAGAGCTCACTCACCCTGTTCGTGCCAAGATCTGCCGCTGCTGGTGGTTGATTCCATTGCGCAAATTGTAAGAACTTATTATTTTGAAATAATGCAAAGCTCATCATGCAAACTAACTTTAGGCACATTCTCTGCTCAAGTCTGAAGGCTCAGAGACCTCGAAAACAGCTGTGTTGGAGCACTGACTCCAGCCCAGTGGAACTGTAGGGGCTAGGCTTCAGTGAACACGGCTACCTCATTTTTCCCTTCACAGGTCTTACCTGTCCAGGGCTCTTCACAGTTCAAAAGGAGATAGAGCCTGGATGGCCAGACTTGAAGTTTGAAGGCATTTACAGTTTGCAAAACGCACTGTAAAACCGTAAGGTGATTCACACCAATTCTTACAGTGGAGACCATCAGAAAATCTAAGTAACTCAAGGTTGAGGAGTGCCCAGGATGCAGTTCCTGTGTCCTGCAGAGAAGACGGCGTTGTCTCTTCCTAGACATCCCTAAGACTAGTGAGAGGCATGGCTTGGGGGCAGGACTGGCACAGCAGGTGATTGAAGCCTCCTCTTGGGGTATGTCTAGTATTGCTGTTTCATCTGTTGGTGTAAAGGTTTTGCAAATGAACAGACATCTTTCCCCCTCAATATTCTACTTCTTTTTAATTCTTGACATTTTTATTACACTTATTTATGTGGGTGTGCATACATGCTTGAACATGTCTGAGCCTGTGTGTCTGAGTCTGCGTGTCTATTGTGTGTGTGTCTATGTGTATGCATGAGCATAACTGAATGTGTCTGCGTGCATGAGCATGCTTGAACATGCCCATGTGTATGTGCTCCTCCACTTTGTGTGTGTGTGCGCACGCGCATACCATGAGGCACATGTAGCACCAGAAGTATGTGGGAATTGGTCCCAGGGCTCTCTTTTCTACTTGGGGCTCAACTCAGGTTGCCAGGCTCTAGTGCAAGAGCCATTACTAGATTTTCCCCTTAAGTGTGACCCTTGAGAAAAATCTAGCAGACCGGAGTTCAGAAAGAGGGACTCCTGTGGACAGAGGTAGTTTATGCCCTATGTGAGCAAGAGGTGAGGCTGCAGGTGACATTCTGGAGAGAAGATACTGTCTCTAAAAATCTCCCCACACATGTTCTTAATCCAGGCAGCTCAAATGACCATTAGTCACTGGCGTCATCTCTTAAGGAAGGCTGAATTTCTCAGTCATGGGCACTTCTGAGAAGAGATGCCCTGGACCTGCCCTCTGTGGGCTCCTCTATACTGTGCCTCAAGAGAGAGACAGGAAGAGTCAAAGGGAGACGCAATTGGTGTCTTTTTGAGGGGGAACATGGGGCTTAAAGCTGAACTGTTTAGACCTTAGACAAATCTCTCCCAAGTTTCCACCTTCTTCTGTGAATTGATGATATTAAAGTTGGTGGTTGAGAAACAAGCTTTCCTCCTGCAGAAAACTAAATGCTAAATATATTGCTTCACTGGAAAATACTTCATCTTCTGTAAATCCCTCTACAATGGGGAGATTTAAACAGCTCCACGCACAAGAAACTCCGTCCCCAACCTGTCTAGAAGTACACACAGAGAGACTTCCCCAGCACAAACAGTGCCTTCATACAGTATTCTAATGACTTAAAATGGAAGACTATTTTAGAGCAGGACATAAACTTTGAAAAATGTTTTTCTTTATACCTGATGAAGCTACAAATGTTTTCTATTAAAAAAAAAAAATCAAACCCAGAAAACAGCAGAACTAAAGTGTGTGGATACCCATAACAATATTTTACACATACTCTCTAGCCCACAGTCCTCTGACATCCTAAACTACACTCGAAGAAATACCTGCACTAGAGACATTCAGGATTCAGCTCTCAGATCTGAGCCTGGATGAAAGTAAATGAGAAATGACTGTGGCAGTACAAGTTCTGACTGGAACTGTGACAACTGAGGGAAGGTCCCTGGGGCACTAAGAACCCAGTGCTCTTGAGAGGTAATTTGTTTGGTTTGGGTTGTTCTGAGTTAAAAATACACTCAGGAAAAATGAATCTTCCCCAGTGTATGTGATCACCCATCTACTCACTGATACATTTGTGTTAAAAGTCATGATCCAGATACTTGAATCCTCCAGCTCTCAAAGGCCTGCTATCGGGTGACCACCGGGAGGTCCGCTTACACAGGGCCAGCCTCCTCCAGGACACTCCGAGGCCTGCTCAGCTTATCAGGATACCTGCCAGCTCCTCCCAAGGACCCTGGTAGTGTCCACCCTGGCCTACAAGGCAGGGGTGGGTGGAGGGTGAGGCTGCGGAGGGAGGCTGGATTTAGCCCAGAGCAACACCTGCCTTTTGGTAGAGGTTGTCCCTGAGGGGTAAGACTTTACTTCGGACCTACAGAATTCAGCACCAGGGCTAGCTCAGCTGAGGCAGAACTGTAAAAAATGTCCTGAGGCTCGAAGTAAACCGAATGGGACCATTCTTGAGGATGGAAAATACAAAGAAAAGACAGTGAGTGACTGAGCAGGTAAAACATCACCGCCAGTTCCCTCCAGCTGAAGCCTTCCACGAAAATTCATAGAACATATTTTTAACAACTGGTTCCAAAGGCCTGCCTGGTCACTGTCTCCTGTAGGGGCCTCTCTGCATGTCACATTGGTTGTCCCATGTAAGTGACCCCATGAGAGAGGTGCAGGTTGCCCGCCTGACACAGCTGCTCCTCGCTGGGATTGTGAGAGCTGAAGCTTCTGGGGAGGCAGGTGGCACAGGGCCTGGATATGGGCTCCTCTGCCTGCACCTGGATCAAGTGACACCTTGTGCTGTTGGCCAACGGTTCCCACGGAGGGAAACGGAGCACCATGTTCAGAAAGATCCATTCTATCTTCCACCACAGCCCGCAGGGGAAGGCAGCAGCCGAGGGGTCCTACTGTACGGGAGCTAGTCCCGCTGTCAGGCTGATTCGTAGTAGTTCCATGTACGTGCTTGGGGACCACTTTGAGAAGCCCAGCGAGTCTTTAAAGAAGTACAGAAGCACCCACAGCATGGACACCAGCCTGCACTACCTTCAGCAGGAGGACCGTGCCTGGATGTACTCACGCACCCAGGATTGCCTGCAATATCTTCAGGAGCTGCTGGCCCTGCGCAAGAAATATCTCAGTAGCCTGGGTGACCTGAGGCCCCGGCGCACACCGGGCGTTGGGTCCACCTCCTCCAAGTGCTCCAAGGGAGCGCAAAAGACCCCAGGAGAAGGCAAAGTAAGTGTGGTTCTTCCCAGAGTCTTAGGACACTTGCTAGAAGTCTAGCAGCTTCCCAGGTTCTTGAGCTTGGGGGACGCAGCTTTTTATTGCTGATGAGATAAAGGGCCCAGATCCAGAGCAGGGGACAAGGGCAGGGGCTTCAGAGCCACCAGATTCTGCATTTACATCTGAACATATCACTTATGGCCTGACTTGATAGTGGAGGCAGTTGTTGCATGGCTTTTGGGGAACAGCAGTAAACCTTATGAGTGATTACTCTTGTTAAAACAATTGCTGCCATCACATGTGAAAGGCCTCAGGCCAGACGCAAGCGTGACATCGGGGAAAGGAACCATATGCATTTGCTTCACTGTTGAGGTTTGTTGCAAGGCTTTGTAGATGTTACTTCCTCTTTTTTTTTGTAGCATTCAAATACGCCAGATCTTCTGTTGCAGAAGGGCAAACAGGTTCAGGGACCCATCTCTATCTACTGGACCAGTTATGCCTTTATTCATTTCCTTGGCATATTACATTTTGTGCCAAGGGTTTCTCTATGTAGCCTAGCATGGCCCTGAATTTGAAGCCTTCCCACCTGGGCCCACCATGCTACCATCTCCCAATGTTTTTCCTGATTTATTGTACCCATGGTCTGAGCGCCCTCTGTTATACATTTCTGACAAGTAAAAATTTTTTTGGTGCCAAGACTAAGCATTCAGGAGAGACCCCACTATCTCCCCAGAGTGTCCTGCAGGCTCCCCAAGGTCCATTAATGTTGAATGGTTGATTGGACTGTTATCAGATCTCTAGGGCTTGGCTTAGCTAGCAGGTTTCAACTGTTCACACTTAATACTAGGTGGAAATGGATTAAGTAATCATTTTAACTGTAAAAGTGTGTCAGTATTGAGCCCGAAAAGGGCCTCCTACTCTAGGGTCAAGATGCGGAGGCCCGTGCCAGTTGGCTATGGGTTTTGAGCCAGTTTCTTCTACTGGAAGTGGCCGGCACTGGTGTGACAAAGGGGCTTACAAGGCTCCAGGCTTCCCTCCAGCCCACTTTCTTGGGATTCTGAGTCTTGCTTAGCTGCTTACTGAGAACAGCTCTGTATTTTCTGCAGATGAAGCCTTCCCTGTTAGGTCACAGCTGCCTCCTTATGGTGCCCAGAGTGGGGGTGGGCACACAAAAGCTCTAGCCCTTCGGAGCAGCTGTAATGCACATGGCCACCTGCCATGTGTCACCTCGGCAGGTTATTTGGCAACAGTTCATAAACTACTTTTTGGTTTTCTCATAGTTCAGAAGAAATTTAAGAACAGACATTGGTGGAGGAAAATGCATTTATTCACAGTTTGACAGAACTGGAGATAGAAAATTCTTAGATTTTTCTCCTCTTTCCTGGTACAGTGTTACAATTTTATACAAAGGCAATGTTGCAGTTTCATAGAAAGAAATGCTTATGCTCATTTTACTGTGTAAAAGGCTGTCTGAACCATGGGAAATCTCTTTAGGGAGGCAAGCTCCTCCCATGGTGCCATGGTTTCAGTCTTATTTTCTCTGTAAGCACTGGGCAATTGTTCTCCTTTGGGCCATTGTCTTAGGGTTCTTTTCCCAAGAAGGGAGAATATTGACAGAGTGCTGGAGGTGAACAGACAGAAGTTTGAATTTTTTCTCTCCTGAGTTTCCTGGGGCTGTTTCAGTGGCAAAGCTGTGGATATGACATCTGTGGAGTAGCGCCACCTCACAGGTGCTGGTACCCGGTCCACCCTGCTGCATTCATGTTTATTACCTCAGAAATGCCAAGAACATCCAACTAACAGCCACAGGCCACCAGCTGGCATCCTTTGCCTTCAGTCTACAGAAAGCCATATGCTGGGCTAGCCTGTGAGAGGGTGCGTTCAGTCTCCAGGGCTGGCAAGAGGGCCCTTCCCCTTTGAGATGCCGTGGTTCTGCCAACAGTCAGGATTTAGGCCCTCACTGTTCTTTTCCTGCTCTCCACTGTAGGCTGAATTCTGTGTATTCTCTCACAATTTGTATGTCGAAGATCTAGTCCCCAGCACCAGAAAAGGAGATCTTTGGAAATAGTATTACTGGAGGCATTACGGTTAAAGTCCAGGCTTGGGAGGCCCCGAGAGATCCCAGATAAAGAGAAAAGCAGTCGTGAAAGGCTGAGAAAGGAGGTTTATTCAATGTGGCCACATCCAGAAGGGGAACAAATAAAGGAGGCCAGTTGTTCCCAGAGTTTTAGTGTCAAAGCCTGGGCTGTGGAAGGCATAATGAGCACTGCACCCCAGCTCTCCATGAAGGAGACAAGGGCTAGTGCAGTGAGGAGGGAGGAGAGGCAATTAATTCAGCTTCAGTGAGAAGAGGAAGGCATATTATTCATCTTCAGGACACCAGTACGACAAGCAGGGTGAACAGGAAAGCAGTCCTGGGCAAGATGTGCCCCCTCCTCACTGACCCATCACTGGCTTGCTCCTGTCCTGCAGGGTGGCCTCAAAAAGTTGTTAGTACCACATGACATGTCTATTTTTGGAGAAAAGTTCCTTCTCTGGAAGCAGAATCAATCTTTCCCTGCTGCAAGCATGAGATCCCAGGGGAATTTTAATTCTCCTTTATGTGTGCGTGCATGTGTGTGTGCGTGTGTGTGTGTGTGTGTGTGTGTGTGTGTGTGTGTGTGTGTGTGTTATGGGACAGAGATGTGTTAATGCAGACTGTGTGGGGGCTCACCTAGAGCAGGATAATGGACAGCCTTCTCTACTGCTCTCTGCATTACCGCCTTAGGCAGGGTCTCTCATTGGGTTTTTTTGGTTAGGCTTGCTGGCCAGTACCTTCTGGGATCTGCGTGTCTGCCCCTAGTTTGGAATAGGTGCTAGAGACTCAAACTGGCTGTTAGATTGTTCAGGAAGTACTTTCCCAACTAAGCTGTCTGCTCATCCCTGGTACATTAAAGCTGACCTTGTGAAATCCTTTAGATAAAGTTATTTTAAAACATATTTCATAATTTCTATAAAATAACATCAAGTATCTTAAACAGATATCACCTAGTGCACATGTGTGCCGTGTGTGTGATAGCCTTATTTTACTAGGGCTAGAAAGTCTTTAAAATCACTTCAGCCTAAATAGAAATTTAAATGAGCTCTGATTTTTAAAAATAAAACTTGGAAAAACTAAGATACAAATATTAAAATTTTATCTTTTCAAGTTAGCCCTTTAAAATTTTACCAGAAGTAGATCAGTAATCTAAGAAACACTAACTGTTTTGGACACAAAGCATTTTTAAAACTTTAAAATGAAAAATACCTTGTAGACAGCATTTTGTTTATGGTTAACCTAATTACATATAAGTCTTTTAAGATTTACTTTTCTCATAGACTTATATCTATACTCCAGACAAAGTATAGATGGCATTTATCGATATAGTCATTGAATGGTCATAAAATTCATGCCTAAAAAATCATAAAAATATGAACAAAATTTCTAATAACATTTTATTATGTATCTGTCAGAGTATTACATATATAACATTGTATTGCATATATTTTAAGAACATTTTATGTTGCAAATGTAAATATCTAATGATTCAAGACAGAGACTCTAAATCTAACATTGCCTTTTTTATGAGTGATGTTTGCTCCAGCTTGATAAGTTTGTAATGTATATACTGCTAATTAGATGCTGCTCAAATACCTACTCTCATAACATTACTCATAACACTGTGAACTATCTGCTAATTATGACATGGCATTTAGTGACAACTTTGTCATTATAGTTGAGAAATTCTTCCATCATAGCATGGACAAAATGGATGCATGTTCCATATGAAGCAAATCTCAGAAACAGTGTAAGGGTGTCTCTATGTACAAGGCAGTCCTTCACTTTTCTTTCTTTTAAGTTTATACTTGAAGTGTATAAAACCTGCTTAGAACTCTTCTGGGCCCTTAACACTGATGTCCAAAATGGACACACACACACACACACACACACACACACACACACACACACACACACACACACACACACACACACACACACACACCCCTGCTGGACCTTGCTAGGACAAGTTAGGAAGAACTTTAAGAATATCTTGCTTCACAGAGAGGTCTGTCAGATCTGCTAGGCCTATAGGCTGAAGATGGATGTTTCAATGATGCAGAGGAATCTTGGGTGACTGTCCAGGGAGCCAGCTGTTTCATTTTTCACATTTTTTTGGAAGTTTCTTGCTTGCACGTCCTGTTTACGTAATTAATATTATTTACTTCTTGGGTCTCTGAGGGAGTTGAAGATGAGATAGTTATAGTTTTCTAGTGATAATTTTAGAAAAGAAACTCAGAGGTTAAAGTAAGTTTAAGAGATATCAAAAGATAGTTTACAGTTGGTAATGTAAGTTAGATAGAAAGTGAATTAGGTATAATCCTTTGGACTCACCAAAATAGGATAAATAATGGCATATTTTCTTTGAATTTGACAATTGTTAATGTACTGGATATTACTGATGTAATTATTGCTTGTATATATGGTATATAATTATTGTTCCTGTTGTATATAGTTTTTCTTATGTTAACTATAACCTTTCTTATTTTTGATACAAAAGGAGATATATGGTGATATACTGTATATTTAATAAAATCAGCCTGGAATATCAGAGAACAGAATCACCCACAGTGAATGTCAGAGAGTGGTGATTCATTCCTTTAATTCCATAATTTGGGATGATCTATTGGTGATCCACATATACCTTTAATCCTAACTAGGTTTAATAGATTAAAGGTGTGGGTCACCTCTCAGTCATCACTGGGATGGGATTAAAGGCATGGGTCATCACTCTCTGACCTTCATGGCTTGACTGTGGGTGATTCTGTTCTCTGATATTCCAGGCTGATTTTATTAAATATACAATATATCACCACATAACATTAACATATTTTAATTAATTAATTAAATAATTAAATAATTAATTACACTTTAAATGTGTGGGGAAAGGCTTTATAACAGGCTGTCTCCTATTATGTACAGAATAAGGTGGCTCAGATTTTGAATGTTGGTAGGGATTGTCAGCCACCTGATGTGGGTGCAGGGAGCTGAACTCTGGTCCTCTGGATGAGCAGTACCTGCTCATATACAGAATCATCACTCCAGCCTCCACGGTTAACTTTAGAATATCTTTATCTCAGTGAACCCTTTTTCACAGAAAGAAGATAAAAGATGAGGAGACGGAGGGTGAGGGAGAGAGAGTCTGATGGCAAGCAAATCCTTCACATTACTGCAATACAAATACTGTCCCCAGACATTCATATTCCTATGTATTTTAAAGTAGCTGTGCCAAGAACAGAGATGCTAGCACTCAATACGTTAAAACAAAATCAATGCAAAACTGAAGCAGGCAGAGGCTTGGTAGTCAGTTCTTTCCAGGAACTCTGGGACGGATGCTTTGCTAGCTCCATTTCATATGCAGAATGAGGCATGAAAACAATGACTGATTTAGAAGACACCATCACATGTCTGAGAAAGGCCAGTTTAGCAGAATTATGCAATGGATGACAGGCCTGAACAGACAGTCTTTGCCCTGGTTGCACAAGAGCCGCAACAACACAAATGAGCCTCTGCACAGAGAGGAAGGCAAAGCCCAAGGTGGATTCTTGATAAATGGAGAGCTTCCCAAGGCTCAGACGTCAGGGCAAGGCGCTCATAGCCTCTTTTCTCTGCTTTACCAAACACGCGCAGAAAACTGCTGATGCCCGCTGAACTGGGAAGGTAAGGTCCTTGGAATAGAGTGGGCCTAGGTACTATGTGGGGGAAGCATAACCCTTCTTCCTATCCAGGGCCAGCTTACCGTGAATGACTGACACATAGTTGTGTCTTTTCTCATGACTTGACCAAAACTGTTAGCAGAGATTTTTTAGAGTCAAAGCCTGGTCTTAGCAGCCCTAGCAGGCTTGGCTTCTCATCCTCAAAGGACCAATTAGGAGACAAGTGATGTGCAAAGCAGAGAAAGATGTATCCAGTGTGGCCACATGGGGAAGAGGAGCTAATAAAAAAGGGACACATAAGACCATTTTGGGGTCTCGGCGAAACATTTAAGCTGAGGACAGGAAGAATGCATGCCAACAGAATGTCCATCAGTGTGGCCCCACCCACCTCTAACCCATCATTGCTGGATACTAGTCTGTCTTGAAAGGTGATCTGATAGTTGTCAGAACTGTGTGAAATATTTTCCTCGGTAGCAAGGTTCTCCTCTGTCATCAGGGATTCAAACTTTTTCTCCAGCATGAGAAACTAAAGAAATTTCAATTACCAGCTATTCACTGTTTCAGAGGGTCTCACAGTGAAGAGAGGGGCTCAAGGTTCTAGATTCTATAATATCTTCATTCTCTGACAGGGTGGCTACCATCAGGCCTTGCTCAAATATAACTTGTTAAGATAAAGCCATGTTGGTAAGGTGGTCCCTTTTCTACGGTTGCTGCTTTTGGAAGGGGCTGACAGAGACTGGGGAAGGGCACAGAGAGACGGCAGGCATACTGTCACAAACCAAGGCCTGCTGAAAGTTAGGAGAATGGGTGAGAGCCAATCCTCCCCAGCACTGTTGGAGGTGGCATGACCCTTTCCACACCTTAGCCCTAGACTTCAGACATTCAGAACTGGGAGGCAATATACGTTCTCTACAACATCCCTGTGAATGACAGTTACAGGCATGTACAAACTCTTCTACAGAATTAGCTTCATTTTCTCTTCTCTGGCATTAGTGTAAGTTCACTTCTCTTTTGTTATTGTTATGTTCATTTATTTATTTGGCTGGATGGATGGATGGGTGGGTGGGCGGGCACACGTGCCATACCCACCAGTGGAAATCAGAGGACAACTTGTGGCCGTTGGTTCTTGCCTTCCAGTCAGTGAACCCTATGGATCTAACTCAGATGGTCCAGCTTGGCAGCAAGCACCTTTACACTCTGAACCATCTCCCCAGCCCCTGCACCTCTAGTGTTTATCAAATCTTCTTGTGCCTTGTTCAAATGCATTTCTTCTGGATGGACTGTATGTAGCAAGACAATGGTGGACTTGAAGTAAAACCACTCTCTTTTTCGGTCCCCTTTCCCGGGAACCCAGCATCAGACACCATTGGACATTTGTGGGTGTTTATAAATTTGAAAAGTCTGGCATGTTTCATGAGTGCTAAGTGAGCCATGTTTCCTGTAATCACAGGGTACTTGTGGCAACCCCACATCCCTCCCCAAATGCTAGAGCCCTGGACCTGGTTTCAGAGCCTGGTTATCATCATCTCTTCCTCTTTGCTTTAGATATTGACTCAGTTTACCCAAGTCTGTAACCATTTTTTTAAAGAAATAAACTTATTTCTCCTTCTTGTTTGCTTCTCTGTCCTTTCTAAGTTTACATGCTTGTCAAAATACACAACTTGATTTCAAATTACACCATTGGATCAAGACTTGCACTGTGTCCTGCTCTGGAGAAAGGCATTTTAATAAGCCTCTCTGAAATATTAGTGTGATTAATGCATGAAGCATCAGAGTGCCAGTGGGTTTGCTATCCCAGCTCTCTGGAGAACCCCCGAGCATGAAAGGACTCCCATGGGGAGGGAAGGAAGGAGGTGAGCCTGGGACGGTATAATAAGACTGTATAGGCGAAAGTCCCAGTCAGATTCTGTGTCAGTTTTCTCTCCCACCCCACAGAGGAAGATATCATAATAATGAATAAACTGTAATGTTTATAACATTTATAAGATAGGAACCACAAGGTTTGCAAGATAACTCAGAACTAAAGGGACCTGCTGACAACCTGACAACCAGAGTCAATTCCCAGGACATCAACTCCTCAATGTTTCCTTCCTTCCTTCCTTCCTTCCTTCCTTCCTTCCTTCCTTCCTTCCTTCCTTCCTTCCTTCCTTCCTTCCTCCCTTCCTCCCTCCTTCCCCCCCTCTCTTTCTCACACACATACACACACGGGGAGGGGGCAACAGAAATTATATCTGAGGATTTTTGATCAGTGTAGGGCATAAGTTATATCTAGAATGCAGTCTGAATGCTCAAATGTTAGAATGTCCAACACAGAGAACAACACACATCAGAAGGACAATCCCAAGAAGCTAGAGTCACTAAACCCATAAGGCAAGATTCCCTCTGATTACACACCAGGATGTTTGGGTCAGTGAAAAGAATCAGTAGCTTTCCTACATCCCATCTCCCATCCCTGTGGCCCTGAGGCACACGAGGACCCATCCACAGACATCCTTGACTTTCAGACATTCCTCTAAATGTGTCATGGAGATGCCAGGTGGTTTTTTTGTAAGATCATGCAGCCAGCATGCTGAGGGCTTCTACAAAACAAACCCAGCTGAAGGGAAGTGACCAGAAGGCATGCCATAAGGTATGTCTTTCCCAATCTGTGCATAATTATTTTTTCTTCCTGTGACTGCTGCTAATTGCATTCCAGCCTAGAGCTCCATAGCCTCGAGGTCTTGAGTCAGACTGCTCTTACCTTTACTTCTTGGAAATGTCTGGAGCAAGGGGGCAGGCTAACAATGCAGAGCTGTGATGAGCTTCTCACTGTGGGTAGGCATTCTTTCCTCAAATCATTTTCACACATGTTCATTCAATGGCCTGTGCAAAGCACCTGAGATGAACCAAATGCCAGAGTATTAAAGTGGCAGGAGGTGCTGGGGAATTAGTAAAGAATAAACATCCATAGACAGGACTGCGCAAAAGCACACGCTGTCATTGAGCTAGTCCAGATGCTACAGTGATCTTCAAGAACTGTTCTGTGCACTGTTTCTCATGTGAAGAATGAAGTGTGTGTGTGTGTGTGTGTGTGTGTGTGTGTGTGTGTGTGTGTGTGTGTGTGTGTGTGTAATAAAAATATTGGGAAAAAATTCACTGAATAGCCTGGCATGTGTGCTGCACTCTAAAGTCTCAGCATGGGGGAGGCTGAAGCAGGAGGATTGTCAATTAAAGAGCAACCTGGGCTTTAGGGTGAGTCCCAGTCTGGCTTGGGCTACACCAAATGAAAACCTCTGAAAGCACACACTCCCTGATGACTGTGAAGTTCCATCTTGTTCTTTCTGCTGTCACTCCACATCAAAGAGGACGAGGGAGCCCAGCTTCCTCTGTGGCTTGCTCTGGGGTTCTCCTCAGACTGCCTCCTTAGGCTTTGGAGACCCTCTCCTGCTGTTGATACTCTGAGATGCTTCATGTCTTTCTTCCCTCATAATGATGCCTTGACTCCATTTGCCTTAAAAATTAGCTATCACTCATACATACAAAGCTGATCTCTTTGAAATGTCCAGGTCAAAAGGTTGAGATTCTGTGAGCTATGTAACTTCAACTGTGACACAGTTGAACGTTTCCATCCTCTATTTCAGCTGTGTGCATGTGCACATGTGTGTGTGTATGTGTATGTATGTATGTGTGTATGTTTGTGTGTATGTGTGTGTATGTGTGTGTGATTTCTTTTTAGTGTCCTCAAACTGGAGGTAACATGTACATTATAGCTAATGGCACTCTAAGAAGTAACTTTTTAAAACATAATTTTTTTATCAGTTTTTTTTATTACATGCTGCTTGCGCTATGGCTCAGGCATATTGCTAGCTAGCTCTCTCATCTTAATTCAACCCATTTCTGTTCATCTGTCTTGGCACGTGGCTCATGGCTTACCTATTTCTTACATCTTGCTCCTTGGGTAGCCGGATCACATCTCCCTTGACTCTTCCCTCTTTCCCCTGGATTTCCTGCCTACTTCTAAGATGCCTTGTGGTTGAAACCGTTTCCTTATTAAGAAATGATATTCGCAGCATACAGAAAGACATCCCACATCACTTCCCCTTTCTGTCAAATGAAAAAAGAAGGTTTCAATTTCAACATAGCAAAATTAGATATAACAAAACAGCTATCAAGCAAGAACTATAGTTACAATATCTAGTCTATTTGTACTTAACAAAATTAAGAAAATATTCTATCATCTACCTCATCCTTGTGAGTCTAAAATTTCATATCTAATATACCTTTTAGAACAACTAAAGAAAAATGTAATTATAACTATCTAATCTTCAACTACATCAAAGACCACAGAAGGATACAATATTACCCAAGTAAATAGGAAATGCAAGCCACTTCCAAAATCTAGAAATGAGAGCGATGATATTTGGCTGCCTGGACAGTCACCCAAAGTTCCTTTGTAATGGTGGGGCATCCATCTTCAGCCTACAGGCCTAGAGTCTCTGGCATACCCACTAGTGAAGCAGGAAATTTGAAGGACTGCTCTGCTCATTCTGGCATAGTTCATTAGCTGCTTCTCCTTGTGTCCTAAAAGATGTCTGGCAGTTTTCTGTGTGAAGCGGGAAACTGAAGGACCATCTCAGCTTGTTCTGCCAAAGTTCAGAGGTTACTTTCCTATGGATTCTGCATATCCATTTTAGACAGCATACTGTCAAGCAGTCAATACAAGAACAATTTCTTGTCCAATGGCTAACTTAGTTTTGTGCTAAGAAAGTAATCTTCACATGGAGTTTCTTTAGTGCCATCATCCTCTTGAAGTAGATTGGTGCTGCCAGAAGAAGGCCTGTCTCACTGTCCAGAAAAGTCTAATTCTTAAAAAATTTTAAATGCCATATTCTGTAGGTCTTTGAAGTGTTTGAAGATTACCTATCCAATTGAAATATACTTTTGTATATCTAAAAAATCTAACTAACATGATTATATTGGTTATCATGGAAGATTATTAATTTGCATTTCTTAATTACACATTACAATTTTAAAGAAATGGTATAAACATAATATCTTAAACAAGAATAGAGATATACATACAGTATAACACAATTGACTTTAAATTTCAGCAATAAACCAAAATTTATACCAATGTAAAATATTTTGAGATTAACAGCCATTTTTTGTATTAAAGTAGAATCAATAATCTGTCTTTTTAAATAATTCCTATATCATATTTCCCTTTTTTCCTTAGGAAGATATTGAGTTTGACTACTGACCATTTATAATGAAAGCAAACATTTATAAACAATATTTTGAGAATTTGGGAATAACTTTCCATCACTGCTTCCTGTGGATTGGGGGCGCTGGCAATCTTATGGAGGTCCTGAGGCTAGATCATCTTAGTTGGCAGCCTTGAAGCTGGGGTGGCCATCTCCTACTATCAGAGATTTTTTTTCAGGTGGTCTTGGTTGATGAAACCATAAGAACCTGGAAGCAATCCATAGGTTCTCATTTTCTGTGGAAACAAACACAGAACCTCTTTTCTAAAGCAAGGTATCCTTAGACCCAAATTTCAAAGTCAAGATACCTTTAAATATATTTGTTCATATAACTTAGCAGCTTTTACTATCAAATGTCTTTATGCAGCTAGTTCATTAACAGTTAAACACTTAAAATAAAACACAATAATAACCATAATCCAGACTGTGTATTTTCCATTTTTACATGGCTTATTATAGTTTTATTACTCTATTTCTCTTTTTAAAGAATTTTCTCTGTCTTTTTACTCCCAGCCTATGTATTCTTTTTCACATACATTGTAACTAATTTAGAGGTTTTCTTCATCTGAATCTGTTTATTGCATATCATTTTTCAACCAGAAGAACTTTTAATGCTAAATTGTAAACCTCTGCTTTGACTGCTGACTCCACCCTGCTTGGCTTTTCAACATGACAGAGGTACCAGAGTTACACTTATCTTTCCCATTTTGGGAAGCAGTATTAAATATTGTGAAACTTTTGCCACTTCAACTGTGGGGAATTTTAGAGTCCACAATGTCATCAAGTAGAGCACCTCCACCTGCTGCTGCTCATGAATTCCATTTAAGTGTTTGGAAGCAGGGTCCCTTTAAGAGCCAAACTGTTGTTGCTGTTAAGGCTGAGTCAGGAAGCTGCCCTTAAAGGAGCCATGCATTTGTTCATCGCCAGCAAACAGAGCTGACCCAAGAAAATGCTGCCACTAAGAAACCGTCTTTGACCGTGTTTCCTTTTTGCTTGTAAGAGTTGTAACTTAAATCTGTCATAAGCAACTTGTGATTACATTGAGGCTCGTATGAGACTTCAGGAACCAGCCTTGTTGCAGCTTAAGTTGCCTGCAGCAAACTACCAATTTGTAATTCAAGCCAATATACCACTCAGTCTCTGTACCACAGCCTCTTGAGATACACAATTTGGAAGCTGCTTTAGGCCCCCTTTCTGTGCTCTAGAACCCTTTTTAAGCCTTTTCAGGCTTTATGTGGGTATTCATGCCCTATGTCGGTGTGCCATTTGTGGTAAGAGGTTCCTGGCTGATCCTAGCCCCGAGATCCAGACCAGCACTCCCAAATAATCACACAAAGTCTTATATTGTTACATGGTGCTTAGCCTATGGCTCAGGCATATTGCTAGCCAGCTCTCTCATCTTAATTCAACCCATTTCTGTTAATCTATCTTGCCATGTGACTCATGGCTTACCTATTTCTTACATCTTGCTTCTTGGGCAGCTGGATCATATCTCTCTCTCTCTCTCTCTCTCTCTCTCTCTCTCTCTCTCTCTCTCTCTCTCTCACACACACACACACACACACACACACACACACACACACACACACACACACACACACACACTTTATGGGGCTGAGGAAATGGTTTAATGGATCATAGCTTCTGCAAGCATGTGGACCTGAGTTCAGTCCCAGCATCATGGGAAAGAACACCTAGGGCTCAGTCGGACTGGGGGAGGCCATCTGGGGAGGGTTTGACTCCTGTGGAGCCTCCAGTGTGAGCTGTCTGTTATTCAAGTCAGGGTTCCTGCTCATTCGCCTCTGTCAGATGAAAGCTCATTAATTCTCCCCTGGCCATTCTAGCAGCTTGGGAAGTGCATGAAGGAACTAGCTACAGAATGCACACCTCTCCCTGTCACTTGCCTGAAGAAAGTTATGGCTATCACAATGGTGTCAAGGACCCACTGAAATGTGGAGAACTCTTAACAGTGGATGAGCACCAGCTGAACTACAGAGAAAGATCACACAGGCAGCTGAGTTTTATTTAAGCAAGATGTGTTTCATCTGGTGATACTTGGCTCCCAGTGTCAGTTCTACACTGAGGCTCCTCAGTCTCATAAGATATGATTTTAAAAAGGTATATTTGCTCTTTAGATGAAATTTATAGGCCACAAGAAATATAATGAAAGAAATAAAAATAAAATCCTGTGATCTGAAAATAATTAAGTGTATATTTTGTCAATCACTTTACCTGTGATTCCATTTTGTGGCTGCAAGCTAAAACAGATGGGATGTAATTAAATTAGAATTTCTATTAAGTGATGGATGGGTTTTTATGTTTTGTTTTTGAAATGGAGTCTTGCTGTGTTGCCCAGGCTGGTCTTGAACTCCTAGGCACAAGTGGTTCTTCTTTCTGGGTAGGAAGGCTGTGACTCTGTGGGTTATGACACTATCTCAGGCTAGGCACTTACTTATACTGAAGAAAATTACTCACTGTGTGAACTCAAAACTTAGCTCCCAGTTGTATTTTTATTTGTTAAATTTGGCGACTTCAGTACACGTGTGTGTGGGTGTGTCTGAGTGTGTGTGTGTTTATGTATTGACATGTTTGCATGAGTAACTGGATCTCATTAATAGTTTTTATAAGTAATAAATAAATTTAAAGCATTAGGAAGGGGCTGGTTGCAGAAAAGATGGAAGTAAGGTGAGAGTTTGGGACTTGTAGCCCTCTGAGCACTGGGAGAAATTGACTAGGTTACCAGTGAACAACTATTTAATCCACCATTCTCTGTGTAATAGACTCCCCATATAACCCCCAAAAGCGTGGGTTCAGGGGCATCCTACCAACAAGTGGAGGTTTTGGACTGTAGCGCCCCCTAGAGGACATGGGAGCTGATTTTCTTGAACAGCACACCTTGTATTATAATAACAGCAGAGTCACGCGAACCACTGTCAAAAACTAACTAAACCCAAGAAGGAGGTAGTGGGAACCCTGATTTATACCTGGCCAGTCATGTTGAAACAAATAACTCTCATCTCAAATGAATAAAAGATATGCTTTATTCTGGGAGCATATTTACGTTCCCATGGCCCAGGAACGCACATTAGGGTCTTCTCAAATATAATATTCTAATGTGGAAGTCGTTTTGTATAGCTCTATAGTAACAGAACAAAGAAACTCATAAATCAAGGCATTTTAAAATACATTGGTGGGTATGCAAGAGAGACATTTATATAAGATGGAGAATTTCTCTCTAGGTCTGACATTGTAGCCTTTGGGTTGGTGGGAGCTGGTGAGTCTGCTAAGAGTCCAAATATCTATTTTTTTAAATAAGATGTTAGTGCTGACACAGGGGCAGGCTATTCAGGGGACTGAAATTAGCCTGGGGTAAGGTAATTAACTTCAAAAACACAGTGGTTATAGACACAGCTTCTTTCAGGAATTCTCAATCATAGAAGTACAGCTAGAACAACCTGGGACATCTGAGCAGAGATGTAACAGGGGCATTCTGGGAAGGGTGCTTCCTCCCTGTGAGATCTGATACTCACCCCAGGTAAACAAACAGTGTCAGACTCACCTGGCCCCAGCTTTTGTTTTTCCTGAGTTGTTCTGGGGTTATTTCCTCTTTTTTTATTTTATTTTACTTTTTTTAAATCTCTTTGCATTGATGTCTTCAGCTCTGCTGTCTACTTCACCCAGTTTTTGTTCTGCCAGGGCAAGTTTACCAATTAGTTTCTCTGTGGAGAACGTGTACACATGGTCAGCCAACAGCATCTCACGGAAGAGGTGTGGCTCCAGAGCCTCAGTGGGCGTGACCCACACACAAGGCAGAACACTGGTATGTAAGAGCACACCTAGCTCAATGCCTGTGGCAACCAGGATGAGGACTTCAAAGAGCAGGAAACATGGGAACTAACTCTCTGACCGTTGGGGTGGGGGTGGGAGGGGTAGGAGGTCATGGATGGACAGGTTGGAAAGAATGAAAGGGACCAGAGCTCATGGAGGTTTTCCTGGGCACTGGGTGCAGGTAGAGCATCTCCCCTCCCCTCCCCTCCCCCAAAATGGAATTTGGTTTGGGAAAGTACAGAAGATTTTACCTAGGAAGAGTAACCCAAGTCCTCCTGTTGATGAAGTAGCAAGGCCAGGGGAACTTGGACAATGATAAAAGTAGGGCAGTGGGAGATTACCTGTGAAAGTGAGTGAGTGCCCTCTGTTCTCTGGAATGGATACTCTTAGAGAGTGGTTTTCTTCACCAGGCCTTTCTAAATAGTTAAGGTACAGAGGAAACAATGTCCTCTGCCTGTAGTTCCAAGATCATGACTGCAGAGCTTTTGAGCTCACCCAGTGTGTTGGTGACAGACACTCCATCCTGCTGGTCACCTCTTCATAAGGTAGGTTTTCCTGTAATATCAGCTGGATCCCCAAATCTTCAGCCTCTGACTGGATGAAAGGAGGAATCGCCACAACGTGGTTTAGAGAGATCATGGAAAGCTGGGAAGACTAGAATCAAGCCTCAGCTTTGATATGCGAAAATATCACAGAGTCTACTCAGAGGCATTTCAAAGTGTATCCCATGAAAAAACCCACTCAGCTGCCATTTACTCAACACTGTTGCTTTAACACTTATCCACCGTGAACTGGGCACACACAGCTCTACCTTATAGCTAGGCTCCTTCTGGTAATGTTCAAAACAACGCAGACGTGAGGCTCTGCTGTGGGGTATTGCTCTTGTATGCTGGCTGTAAAGATTTGTTGCCCCTATTGGTTTAATAAAACACTGATTGGCCAGTAGGAGGTATAGGCGGGGCTAACAGACTAAGAGAATTCTGGGAAGTGCAGAGCAGCAAAGGCCAGGAGATGCAGAGGAAGCCGGATGAGAATGCTGCACAGGGAAAAGGTACCAAGCCACGTGGATAAACATGGTAAGAATCATGGGTTAGTTTAAGAATAAGAGTTAGCAAGTAATGTGCCTGAACCACAGGCCAAACAGTTTATAATTAATATAAATCTTTGTGTGATCATTTGAGACTAAATGGCTCCAAGACCAGCGGGGCAGGACAGAGAAACTTCTGACTACAAATGGTGGTCTAATGTGATGTATGTACATAAAGCCTGAGAAAGCTTAAACAGGGTTCTGAACACAGAAAGGGAGCCATAGACAGCTTCCTAGTTGTGTCTCTCAAGTGGGCTGTGGTACAGAGTAGTGTGAGGGCTTGAGCTACAAAACGTTGGGCTTGTGGCCTGCACCTTAAAGTTCAATAAGGCAGGTTCCCAAA
The DNA here is from genome assembly GCA_033318265.1 of Phyllotis vaccarum. Lineage (NCBI taxonomy): Eukaryota > Metazoa > Chordata > Mammalia > Rodentia > Cricetidae > Phyllotis > Phyllotis vaccarum. The sequence goes on from JARWLC010000005.1 coordinate 59,042,016, forward strand.
GTCTCACAGGAGCCTTGGTACAGGCACGAGATACCTATGACCAATTTAAGGTTACTGCTCATACAGATAAAAAGGGAACAGAGTCAAGCACAGCTCCTTGGCAGCAATGTTTTCTTGAATGGGCTCTATTTGCTGAATGTGAGCAGAGGCTCAGCTCCTTTAAGAGAGGCTTCCTAACTAAGCATTAGCTGCGAAAACCATGCTGCTCTTCCTTCTAAGAGGCCCTGCTGCCGAGCACTTATGAGCAGTTGGTGGTGGTACTCTAGATGGTGGTAGTGTGGATCCTAAAATTCTCCAGAATTGGGGTGGTAAATGTGGTTCCTGCCAGTAACTCTGCCATGAAGCTAAGCTCACACACACCAGTGATCTGGGTGGAGCCAGCCACCATAGCCAAGGCTTTAATTATAGAGCATTTAAGCCTAGCCACACATTTTAGCAGATTAAAGGTGTGATCAGGAAAAGATAAGAGATATACAGTAAAGATAGATACAGTTGATAAAAACCCTCTAAATAGTTTATAGTATGTTAAAAATACATGTAGACTTGAGAGAGAAACGGGAAAAGAAATAGAGTTTAAAAATAAGCCACATAAAGATGGAAAATACACAGAAAATCTGGATACTGTATGTTATTGTTTTGTCTTTGAGTTTTTTGACAGCAGAATAAGGAGCAAGAACTGCTAAGAAACATTTGATTATAAAAGTTACTGGATTAATCCAACCTATATATTTTATAAATGACTTGACTTCAAAATTTAAGTCAAAAGATATGTTACTTTGGAGAAGAGGTTTTGTTTTTATTCCCACAGAAAATAAGAGACTGTGGATTTATTTGGACTAAAGAAAATAAAGTTTGATCAAGAAAGACGCCCTGAAAAATTTCCAATGGGAACAAACGGCCCAGATGATCTAATGTTTCAAAGCACCTCTGTTGCTGTTTCCTCTGAGTTTTGCATTCAGAACAGCTTCAAGGCTGCTGGTTTAGATGACCCAGCCTCACAGACTACTCCATTCAGGACTTGAGTATAATCCTGAATTTTCTTTGGGTTTCCCTGAGATTACCAGTACTCCTTAATCAGCAGAAAGTAGTATAAAGAACTATGCCCACATTCTCCCAAAACGGATTATGGATGTTTGTCTTTGTTTACAATGTTGGGTGTAGTTGTTATGGAGATTAGATTCAGGGTTCTTGTTTTAAAAAGAAAAAAAAGTGCTGTGTGATGTTGCTCTTGTACACTGTGAAGATTTGTTGCCCCTATTGGTTTAATAAAACATTGATTGGCCAGTGGAAAGTATAGGTGGGGCTAACAGACTAAGAGAATTCTGGAAACTGGTTAGAACAGAGCAGCAAAGGAGATGCAGAGGAAGCAGGATAAGAATGCTGCACTGGGAAAAGTACCAAGCTACGTGGTTAAACATGATAAGAATCACAGGTTAGTTAAGAATAAGGGTTAGCAAGTAATGTGCCTGAACCACAGGCCAAACAGTTTATAATAAATATAAGTCTTTGTGTGATTGTTTGGGACTAAATGGCTGTAAGACCAGCCAAATGGGACAGAAACTTCTGACTACAAGGCTCTTCATTATAGTACTAATTGCTGGAGTTGAAGCTTATAAATATTCCAAAGGTTACTACATGTGCTGAGATGGTGTATAGGATATATGATGTTTCCGGCCTGGACTTTCTGGCCTAGCCTTTTGGCCCCGACACACAGACCCACAGTCCCACAGTCCCATAGTTCCACTGAAACACACAGACACTTATATTTATTGTATGTTGATTGACCTGGGGTCCAGGCATATAACTTTCTATCTCTTGCTCTTTAACTAATCCATGATATTTATGCAGCTTGGTAATTTTCTCAGAGCAGCAAAGGTGTCCTCTGCATTTGCTTCTCTCATGTGTCTGTGGCATTTCTGTTCTGCTTTTCCTGTTCCCAGAGTTGTCTCAGTCTGGTAGCCCCACCCACACTTCCTGTCTGCCTTCAGCCAACCAGAGTTTTTAATAAACCAGTAGGCTGGATAGTTATTTACAATGTAACATAATAATCCCACTACACATAGATACAGTGGAAAACTATCCACTTAAGGAGGGACAAGGAGGTTCTCTGTGTAGATGAGGGAGCTGAACTCCAGATGCAGAGTGAAGAAAGCAGTGTTCACAGGTGTGTATTATATTTTTCTCACTGAGTTAATATGAATATAAATACACTCATTATTTCTTTTTGGAAATCTTGCATGTATGCCCATTGCATGTTCATGTATGTGAATGGAGATGTGAATATATGATGATCAGAGGGCAACTTTGGGGGGGGGGGTCTGTGCTTGATTTCCATTGTATCTGAGACATGAACACATTTAACACTGCTGTATAAAACCCGGCTAGCCTTCATGGGGATTCTCTATCTCACAATAGAAGAGCTGGGTTTATAGATGTGTGCCCCCTTACCTGACTTCATGTGTGTTCCGTGGATCCAAACTCAAGTCTCCATGCTCCTACAGCAAACCTCTGAGCTTTCTTTCAACCCCCAGAAAGATGGCTCAGTAATTAAAAACACTGGTTTCTTTCCCAGAGGACTCAGGTTGGATTCCCAGCACCTACAAAGTAGCTCTCAATCACCTATAACTACAGTGCTTTGGTTAAAGTATCCAGTGCTTTCTTTTGCCCTTCAAAGGCACTGCATACATGTTGTGCACAGACAGATATGCAGGCAAAACATCATAAAATAAAAATATAGCTAAAATAAGTAAAAATAGAAAATTTATTTATTATGTATGTGAGAGCATGATGTATGCATGAATCATATCATGGCATACATGTAGAGGCCAGAGGTCCTCTTTTTCTATGTTTATGCAGGTTTTAGAAACTGAATTTAGGGTTGTTAGACTTCTGTAGCAAGTACCTTTATTTTCTGAGCCATTTTTCTGGCTCCTCACTTCTTTTTAGTGATAAGACACATTTCACTATGTAGCCCAGGCTAGCCTTTTAACTCCCCAATCTCCTGATTCAGCCTCCCGAATCCTGGATCTTGGATTTACATCACTGCTTATATTTCAAATAATAATAATTATTATTATTACATGTTTGCTTATATTTCAAATAATAATAATAATAATAATAATAATAATAATAATAATAATAATAGGAAGAGGACCCAGGACACAAGGAGAAGTGTTGTCATGGAAACAATCTCTCTCTTGAGCATGGTTCTAATTTTGGTGGAGCCACAAATCTTGTTATGGCTTTTAAAGCATTAAACAAAGGAATGAAACAAGGGTAGCCCTTACAACCTGAAAACTGTATTTGGGAGGCAGAGGCACGTAGATCTATGAGTTCAAGGCCAGCCTGGTCTACAAAATGAGTTCTGGGACAGCCAGGATTGTTACATAGAGAAACCCTGTCTTGAAAACCCCAAACACAGAAACTTGAAAACTAACTGCTGCATATGAAGGTGTCTGACTACCAAGTCAACAGCACAGTTGCACAGTAAAGAGTTATTTCAAAAGGCCTTAGGCAGGACTCTGCTATCACTGACAGAGGACCCTCAGTGGCATTCAAGGGTGATGTTGGAAATGTTTTGACTTGATAATGTGCAGTAAGATAAGGAAGTTCTTGCTAATGTCATATGGAGCCCATATTTTCAATCTAAAAGAAATATTAAGAAAAATAAAAAATACAATATTAATTTGAGAGATATTAAGGAATGTAGAGACCTAGAAAGAATAAGATTCCTGTCTTAATTAATGTAATTTTAACTTATGTTTTGACAATATTAGGAACGGAACCATGTTTATTCTAGGCAAATGCTCTATTCCTGAGCTATATCCCCACTCCACTTTTAAACATTTTATTTTACGTTTTTAAGCAGAGTGTCACATAGCCTTGGAGGCCATATACCCCTGACCCTCTACTTCCCCTCCCCAGGTGCTGAGATTTCAAGCACAAGCCGCCATTTCTTGTCATTACCCATTTCTATGACATCAATCTAAATATGCAGCATGTTCATAATTTTTCTTGGCCAGCACCAGATAGTTGTGGTCCCTGGGAAATTGGCCAAAATAAAATCCAAGGGGAGAACTGGATGCAGCTTGTAGTAAGTGTGGATACTTAACTGGGGGAGGCAGAGGCAGGAAGTACAATTCCCTGTTGTCACTCTCAACAGCCTGAGTTTGCCTAGACAAAGCCTCAGCCAAAAGCAGGATTCTTAGCTTCGATGTAGAGAAGAATTTCAGGACTGGCCAGTTTATGAAGCTGAGTTGAAGTTTATCACTATTTTCGTGAAAACTTCAATAAAAGGCTTAAGAAAAAAAGAAGTACTCAGAAGAACGTAAGAAACGCCCAGCGGAATGGGTGTGGGCTTCTCGAGAGGAGTTGCAGGAAGTGTGGCTCTCCCTCGAGTAATTTTACAAGACTGTGTATTAAATTTGGGAGGGGTGGTGAAGTTACTGTCTTTAAAGAGTGCTGAGAAGCCTAAATGAGCTCATAGGGTGGTTTCCGGGGCCACTGCACAAGATTACAACTGGCAAGGTTCTCAAGACTCAGGAAAGTAGGACATCTTTCCAGCAAGCAAAGTTAACGGTCTTTTTTGAAAAATCTCAGGCGATCTCTAGGGAAATGTATTCAGGCCTTAAGCCTGACACATTGTTATCTGAACATAAAATATCTATATATGAAAAGAATAAAAACTGTATGCCTGCAGCCTTTGCAGTAGATGTTAATTAATTCCACAGAAGTTGTGTTTCTTTGCTCGTGAGAGGCTTCAATCCAGCTCTGGAGTGGGAGGCTCTATTCCCATCCTGTGTCTTCATCACGTCCCTCCTCTTCATTCTCTCTTGCCTCAGCAGGACAGCTGTGCTTGTTTAAGGGAGGCAACCATGTACCCGGAAAACCTCCTGAAGCTGTTGACAACTAGTGATAGCAAAGTATGAATTGGGGAGTCAGGGGAGGCTTGCAGGAACACAAATATAAAAAGGTCTATTCTCGTAAGTAGATGCTCTCAAAAGACTGGCAGACCCTGAGCCCATATCATTGAGAGTGCAGGTCTATGGGAGGGACCAGCTGCTAAGGGGTCCCTCCAGATGAGATTATAAGAAGCCAGGACAGATTATAGATAATTCTTCTGTATCTCCTGAAACAGGAAGTTTCATGGGGAAGGGAAAGTATGGGAGTGTATGAGGGATATTTGGGTTCAAGACTGTAGATGATGAGGAGGTCAAAATCTCTGAGAGGGTCACATCCCCAAACATAGGGTATTGCCTAAGATCGGGACTGGTCATGAAAACAGATTATCCCTTGCCAACCGCTACCATGCAAACTAGTATCTAGTAGTGGGACACAGCCAAGAGTGTGGGGACAGGATCCTCTGGCAAGTGTGCCATAGAGGGGGAAATCTATGCCAAAGGGAAAGAAGCTCGTTGTAAAATGATTAGCCTCCACTTAAAACATGGTGTTCAAGAGAAATTTTAAAATGTTCACGCGTAGTAACCATAGCAACCAAGGATTTTAGTAGCAGCAGACCGTCTAAGACTGACAAAAAGCCAAACTGGAGGTCTAGCAAAGCAAAGACAGCTTTCAGATACCAACATCCTCAGTGCCTATTGACAACACAATGTGTAGATTTTAACAAAATATCACACAAGAAAGGGGAAATGAAAGAGGTGTGAAGAAACAAGGCGTTGAACAGACAAGACTCAGAATGACAGATGTTGGGACCAGGCGGAGTGAATTGGTTTTAAATAATTTTTTTGATGCTTTAATGTCCAAGTGGAAAAAGTGAAAAGCCTGTCTGGTAGAGAATTCCAGCAAAGAGACAAACTCTCAGAATGACCAGTGACCAGTATAAGCGAGTGTTACAGCTCTGGGAGGGAGGGGGTGAGAGATCTCCTGACTGTCCGGGAAGTCGGGCTGTACCTCAGGCTGGGGTGCGGTGGGGGATGGTCTCCCCACAGGATATAGCAATCGGCTCCTCTCCTGGAGAGCCTCTACAATTGAGCTTTGCTCCACCCCTCTTAAGGGGGCGACCTAGCAGCTCTGGTTCTCCTTCTCTCTGGCCCAAGATGTTGCTTCACTGTGCTAAAGAAGAAACCCTGCAGACATGTAGCAATCTCCTCAGGCTCCAGTGAGAAGGTGTCACTTTTTTCTGCTCTACCTTGTCAGTCCCCCCAAGGGGACGTCTCTGCAAGGTTTTTCTGCTCAGTCCTCTAAGGGACGTCTCAGCAAGTTCTTTTTCCCTGCACCGGTATGAAGATCCACACCCAAGACTTTCATGAGAAAGAGATTTATTTGGGAAGGAGGAGTCCAGGAAAGTGACTGCCTCTACCAGGGTGAGAAAGAACAGTTGAGCAGGCAGAGGGGTTTATATAGGGCTTCTTAGGACAGAGGGACAGAGTTTCTCCATGGATTTTTTTTAAAAAATTTTTTTTTTCTTAAATTTCAGCTTTTTGATGCTAAGGCCAGAGGATATTTCTTTCACTGGCCTGATTCTAGGGGCCGAGTTATTCCTTTGGTATTGGTTTCAGAGTCAGGGCATGTTTCTTTGGTTCTGGGTTAAGGAATAAAGTGTTTCTTTCACTAGCTTGGGTCTCAGATCTCTTTCACTAACTCTGGTTTCCGGGCCAGGGTTGGTTTCTTTGGCTAGCCCATTTTCCCTACAATCAGATTAGAAAAGACACAGATTATGTCATGAGTGGCGGGGGGGGGGGGGGGGGGGGTTTGGTGAGGAAGCTAGTTTACTTTATGTCTGCTTGACACAGCTAGAGTTATTTGGGAAAGGAGTGCTCCAGCTGAGAAGTCACCAGATTGGCCTGTGGGCATGTTTTTGGTTGATAATTGATGTGGGAAGACCCAGCTAACCGGGAGCTGGCATCCTTGGGCTTGTGCTATAAGAAGGCAGGGTAAGCAATCCATGGGAGCAAGACAGTGAGTAGCACCCCTCCCTCATTCTTGCTTCAGCGGCTGTCTACGGTTCCTGCCTTGAGTTCCTGACCTGAATTTGCTGGGTGATGAACCTGTAGCTATAGGATGAGATTAGCTCTTTCCTCCTCAATTTGCTTTTGAGCATGATATTTTACTGCAGTAATAGAAATCCTATCCTAGACAGAAATTAGTCGTTATTGCTGTGACAGATCTGGCCATGTTTTGAGGAGGATTGTGGAAATAGACAAGCCAGTGAGCACTCAGAGATTAAATGAGCTGTTATGGGAACTTGGTGGATAATGATTAGAGCAATTCAGATAATGGCGGCCTGGCCTTTGAAGTTTCACAAGGAAGTTTAAAAGATTTCCTTAAAGAAACTCAGTCTGTTCAATATTTTGAACAAAGCTCCGCTCCGGGTTCTGGTGATTAAGAAGAGATTAGCATCATTGAGGCAGAATCTTCAGGGAAGTATTTCTCAAGGTCAGCACACAGAAGCCGTGGGGCAGAGGGGCCATGGGGATACCATGTGCTGACAGTTTAACTCCATATATCTAAGAGTCCCTCAGATGGTCCTGGATTTGAAGACATGAAGAGGACGTGAGATCAGTTTGGCACCAGGACAGACCGTTGTAATTGAGCCCTATGTCTGAAGAGGTTGTTGGTTGGTTACATGTGGCAGGGTCAAGTTCCTGGAGAGATCCCAGGAGAGGCTATCGGTGAAGGGGCCACCTCAGTTGCAGAGTTGCAGAGACCCCAACAATTTGGAAAGACCTTTACTGTGGGATGATACTACCTTCTCAATGAAATCTTGGGGTTAAATACAAAAGCAAAGGTTACAGTTGAATAAGAATGTGTTTATGTGTCAAGTTCACAAAAGATCAATTGTGCTGGTTGGTTTTCAATGTCAACTTGACATAAACTAGTGTTATCTGGGAAAGAGCACCACAGTTAAGAAAGCTCACCCACCAGATTGGCCCACGGGCAAGCCTGTGGGCATTTTCTTGATTAATAGTTAATATGGGAGGGTCTAACTCACTGTGGATAGTGACACCCATGGACTGGTGCTCCTGAGTGCTGCAGGAGAGCAGACTGAGAAAGCCCCGAGAACCAGACAGGAAGCAGCACACCTCCATGGTCTCTGCTTCAGTTTCTGCCTCTATTTCTTTCCTTGAGTTTCTGGCCTGACTTTGCTGGATAATAGACCACAAGCTATAAGATGAAATAAACCTTTTTCTCTCCACACTGTGTTTGGCTACGGTGTTTGTTTATTTATTTTGCAATAGAAACAATTGATTCACTCCCAGACAGCAGACAAAGAATGTATCAGGAAAGGTGAAGACAGAAAGGAAGAGGAGAAACAAAGCCAACTCAACAAGAAGAGTTAACCAAAGAGCCCAGCAGAGCACTGGGAAGTGTAGACCAGCTCAAATGCCATCAGAGGAGAAGCAGGAAACAGGAAAACAGTAGCCAGAAGCTGTGAGCTTTCCAAGCTTCCATACACAACTAACCACAGACTTCAGATGCTTAACACATGACCAGGAAGCTACATAACAAGAAAAAAGCCCTAGGTGTATCATGAGAAAACTACTGGGAAAGTAAGGGGAAAGGGACATATTTTACACAATAGAATAAAGATTAAAAGCTACAGCTTTCTCATCAGACACAATGCAAATCAAAAGACAATACAGCATTGTCATCAAACTGCTAGGAATAGAATAATTTTTGAAATTACCCCAATATAAAACTTGATGTCTTAGTATATTTCCAGTTACTGTAACACAATCTGATACTGAGTAATTTACAAAGAAGATAGATTTATTCTTACAGCTCAGGAAGCTGGGAAGTTCAGCTGAGCTTGGAGATGTTAATTACATTGGAAGTCCTGAATCTGCTCGGAGCCTTTGGTGTCTATGACACTTGCTTCCAACATCCTGGCTTTCTGGTGGTCAGAAAGTGCCCAGATGCTTTCTCTGATCCTGTTGTCTTCAGAGCTGCTGCCTCTGACCCATCATCCTCTCTTTCTCCTTTCCATCTTCCAGAAACACAGGAGGTCTAACCTTCAGGAGGATGAGCTTGCTTGCGCTCCTTGCCAAAGGACTTTCCACTTTCTTCTGGTCACTCATTTTTAGTAGCTCTTTAAAGAGGCTTGAATAAGTACCTGAGGACTATCTTCCTCTTTTAAGACAAAGTATTCAGGTGTGTGCTGTGGTCTTTCAACTGGTTTTCCTATGTGGAAGCTCTTTGCAATTCAAAAAAATTAGGAAAGAAAGGAATTCTGCGATTATTGTTTCTTGGTTGTGCAAGATGTACCTCACAATGTGCACCCAGATATGCCACCCCACATTTTACTCCATAACTTAATTCTATTCGTGTTTAATGCCAGGCCCTCATGCCACTTCCAAAGCCTCACAGAATGGGAGTCCATGTTTCATCCAGCAGTCTACATTGGTAACCAGTGTCCTGTTGGTTTCTCTGGGATTTCTGATGGAGCTTCTCTCAGTTCATATGTCCATCCTGCCCATCTTACCCAAAGTTCTTTGCGGAGCCCACCACAGTACCCAGGTTTCATGAGTGGGTGTTTTGGGGTCATTTTCTCCTGATAAAGTTTAAGACCCATTGTGAAGACAAAAGAAGGTGGATTATTTTCTCTAATGTCTGATGATAAATCCAGGGCCAGGAAGAAATAGATGTTTTTGTCCTCCTGCAGCATCCATAGATCTTTCTTTCACAAGCCACTCTATCAAATACACCTTTTAATTCCTTTAGTTGACATGTAATAGTTGTGCATATTTATGTGCCGGGATGTGATGATTTGATGCCCATATGCAGTAAGGTGAGGCGCGTTTCCACCATGAGCATTTCTTATTCTTTCTGTTGACTCTTCAAACCTCTCTTCTAATTCTTTATAAACATATAATAAATTATTGTGATTACAGCCACTGCTGTGCTTCAGAACACTCTAGAACTTCTCCTATCTAATCATTTTGGCTGGCATTAGCCTCTGTGTGTTTCTCTCCTTCTCTTCCCTCCCCCACTCTGCTCCAGGGACAATTGATTTAAAATCCTTTACTTATATCAGATACATTCTTTTAACTTCTATATTTGAATGATTGCATGAGGTATCTGTCCTGAAATATTTGATTTATTCCACTTGACACAATGGTCTCCAGCTCTGTCTATATTGTAACAAATGATAAGACTATTCTTTGTGGATACACAATATCTCATCCCTCAAAAAATTCATCTGTCTAGTGGTAAGTACCATGATTGAATCCATATCTTGACCATCAAATTTTCCTCTGAAACCTCACAGATACAAAGTTCCATATGCATTTAGCTTCATGAATATTAATTCTTTTAAAGTTTCTGGCTTTTGTATCTGAAGACATTCATACAACTCCCAGCAACTCACCCCCACCCCACCCCCTTTTTTCTGTTGCAGAAAGCAGCCTCAAAGAAATACTCCCAGTTCAGCACCGATGTGGCTGAGGCTATTGCCTTCTTTGACTCCATCATTGCAGAGCTGGAGACAGAAAAACAGCCAAGGGCTGCTACCCTGCCTAATGAAGATGTGGACTTTGATGGTGAGTGCCTGGAGAGGCACCCTAATGTGTTGAGGGAGGTGTGGCTGTGAGTGGGTTCCTTGGTGACATCAGGGACCACACCTTCTTTGCCTAAAGGAATCCCTTCACTGCCATGTCAAGCTTGATCCCTTTACCTTGTCCCAGTCACCCTTGCTGCCGCTGCTCCAGCCTACACCTGTGGTGGTGTTTTTTTTTTTTTTTTTTTTTTTTCCTACAGCTGTGTACCCACTAACACTCCCATGAGGGAATGCAAGAGGAAGTGGTTAAAGAGAGACGCTCTCAATGGGAAATCATGTCATACGGGGGAAAGTTTCTGTTTTGCAAGATGAAAACAAAATTCTGCAATGTGAACATTCTTAATACTACCTAATGGTATACTCAAATGACCTAGAGGGCTGGGTATGATGGCACACCTATTATGCCAGCAGTGGGAAGGCTGAACCAGGAGGGCAGACAAGAGTTTAGAGGCTATCCTGGGCTACATAAGGAGACTCTCTTTCAAAAAGCCATTAACTCAAGGTCAAAATATATGGCTCAGTCTAACATGCTTGCCTCAGAAGTAGAAGGAGCAGAGTTCAACTCCCAGCAGGCAGGTGTGTGTGATGATGTGATCTATAGTCTCAGTGTTCAGGAGGCAGAAACTGGAGAATGCCTGGGGCTGGCTATCCAGCCAGGCCAGTTGCATCAGTGAGGAGGATAGTGAGGGACCCTGCCTTAGGAAAAACAGACAGACAAAAGAATGGTGGGAAATCGAGGAAGGCATAACTCACAAATAACACAAGAAAACAACGAAGCCAAAACCAGAACCTTACAGACCATAGAAGTATATATTTGGTGCATGGGCACTTCATAAAAGAAAAATAATATAGGTAAATGTTTGAAAATTCAGCTCTGAGCCTTCTTAAGCTACCTAAGGTAGAGGAGCGTTAGACAGAGCAGAGGTGAGGTGAGGACAGGATGCATGGCCAGGCCAAGATAGACGCCTGGAAAGGGGGGAAGATGGGTAAAACTTACTTCTAAGCAGATAGGAGGTAAATCCAGTTTTACATTCCAGAGTTGCTAATATCTCAATCGTTGACTCCCTGGCCCTCACACTGTAGAGTTTATCACTGATTTTATTCAGAGTCTCTAACTCTTGGACAAGATAATGGTGATAAGTCTGTTAGGTAATCCCTGAGTATTATCAAAGGCTCGCCCCAAGGCATGCTCATGGTTTACTATTGCTCTGGCTGTGACAGGTACTGCATTTCCATGATGGCTTCTGAAGTTGCGAAGGTGACATCCACTGCGGGTCACTCTACCTAACCAGCTTTGGGTACCCTTTGTTCTCATGTTGTTCCCACCCCCATGACAGTGGCTCAGAAACCCACTAAAACTGAGGAAGGAACGGCAGAACCTTGCAGGACACACAGCTCAATGGTTATAATGAAAATAACAACTGTTGTGAAAGCACCTTGTGTAGAGAGCTGGGGACGCAGTTCTGTGGGAATAATTCGTTCTAACACTCACAAAGTCTGAGTTCTACTCTACCAGTACTGCAGCTGCATGAACTAGGCGACGGTGTGTGTAACTGCATCACTCAGCAGGGAGAAGCGTCAGAAGTCTAAGGATAGTCTTGTAAAGAGAGTTCAAAGCCAGCCAGGTCACATGAGGCCCTGTTTTTAAAAACATAATCAATCACAAACATAAGAAAGGTCGTTGTTACAGGGCATGAGAGGCAGAAGGGTCTCTGTAGGTTATGTAGAGAGTTCCAGAACAACCAGCACTGCATGGCGAGGCCCTGTCTCAAAAGGAAGAAAGAAAAAGAAAGAGGAAAAAGCAAAGGCCAGTGTTGTGTGACTTTTCTGGGGAGACATAAGTAAATATTTCTACTTACCCTGGAAGCTAGGGCCTTGACAGATAGTCCTGGACAAACCACAGTAATGATTGCACCAGTGTCCAAATTTGTGAACCAGTGAATTTATATTGGTGTTATGAAAAGGAGTTTTGGGTGGGCAGTTCTTACAAAAACCAGGGGTAACTCAAAAGCACCTACATTGCCAGGAAGGCCACCCCAACACAGATGACAACTCCCGAGTCCTGACAACCTGCATGACACCACAGTTCCACACCCTTTTCTCTGAAGTTTGGCTTCTCAGAGTCTCTACCCCAGCAACTCTTTATAGTTATGTAAACTATACACACACACACACACACACACACACACACACACACACACACACACACACACACACACACACAAACTATAAATGTTTATAACGCTTTCTACAGAGTTGGGCCAGGAACCTCCTTAATTTTCCATGTTTTTGTTCTGGTACATATGACCTTTTGTTCACCACTGATGCTGGTGAGTGATGTCTTTCTGTACACTGTGAATTACCATTGGATAATAAACAGACTGCTTTAGCCTATGGCAAGGCATCTTAGAAGCAGGCAGGAAATCTGAGCATAGACAGAACATAGAGTCAGACAGAGACCTGCAAGTTGCCACTGAGAGACCAAGATGTAAAAGTACAGGTAAGCCACAAGCCACGTGAATAAACATGGATTAGTAGAAATGGGTTAAGTTATAAGAGCTAGTTGATAATGAGCCTAAGCCATAAGCCACACAGTTTGTAATTAATATCAGCCTTTGTGTGATTATTTGGGTCTAAGAGGCTTCAAGACTGCATGTCTAATGTCTTTTTGAACACTGTGAATTACCACTAGATAATAAAGAGACTCTTTTGGCCTATGGAAAAGCATCTTAGATGGCATAGATAAAGGGGAAGGAGGGTGTAGTAAGACAGAGATGCTGTAAGATGCTGCTGAGAGAGTAGGACGTAACAGAACTCAGGTAAAGCCATGGAGCCACGTGGCAAAGCGTAGAGTAATGAATATGGGTTGAGTTAAGATGCAAGAGCTAGTAGCAATAAGCCTGAGCCATTAATTACAGGCCAAATAGCATGTAATTAATATAAGACTTCAAGTGGTTATTTGGGACCAAGCAGCAGTGGGCAATCTGGATGTCAGGGCTAGGCTGGGTCAGAAACTCTTGGCTACGTGTGAGCCCCTCCCCTCTGCCAGGAAATGTGGAGGGAGGGCTGGGCTGCAGTTGAGAGGACTGAACCATACAGCAGCCAGTGACAGGCTCAGCAAAAGTGCCTGAGCCTGAAAAACGGAATTCAATCCCTAGAGAGAACTGACTTCTGATGATTGTCCTTTGCCATCCCTTTCCCCCAATAACAGTGATGGTCTATGTTCACTGTAAAACAAATTGACCAAACAGCACACAGAATTATTAAGAAACTGGAGGTGCCAGGAGCCACAGCTCAGCAGTTATGAGGTGACATTGCTCTCACAGAAGACAAGAGTTCAGTTTCAGGCACCCACACTGGCCTCCTGTAATTCTAGCTTCAAGAGATTCAGCACTGTCTTCTGATCTCTGAGAGTACCCACACTCACAGGCACATAATTAAAACTAAAAACTCATCTTAAAAAAGAACCTAAAAGACAATGCCATCTGTAGGTTACTACTGCTGTCAACCCTTGGGCACACGACTTTCACAAAGGATTTTCAACATACTCAGATTTTATTTATATTTACTTGTATCAAAAATAGAAACTCTTGGAACAATATGCAAGACATTGGGGCATCTTTCTGGGATCAATGCGCACAGATCTGGGCTCTGTCCAAGCCCCATGCTGAGTCAGACTCTGCCCCCTGCCCCCTGCAGCCTCCTGCAGAATTCATTGTAATGAGCCAGTCTTTTCTTCACTGTAGGCCCCCACTTGTTCATGTCCTTTACATTCTGCTCCCCTGATAGTGGCCAGCTGCCCAGGTCACTTGCTTCTCTCTTCCAGTGGCAACCAGCTCACAGGAACACAGCTTGCATTCCAACTGGATTCTGCGGGTACCACGCAGACATTCTGAGGCCATCGCTGCTCACACGTCTGCAGACAGCCATCTTCAAAGGACCACAGAACACAGGGTGACTGGCACCCAGCGGAGGCTTGAGAGACACCCCATTTACCTGCCCAAGGCTGTGGAAGGGGCATTTAGCACCCTGAAATTTAAGCCCAAAGCCCACAAAAAGGAGTAAGTGCTTGAACTTAACAGAACCAAGACTGTATCAACATGCTCCTGACTCAATAAGGTGCATCTTAGGGTGTGTTGGTTCCCTTGTCCCATGTGCAAAAGTTGTCGATTTCAGAGACGTGGGCCTTGGCTGAGATGTTTTCAACAGCAAGGCTCACTGCTGTCTTCCATTCAGACCCTGTTTCTAGCCTGCCTGCCAGCTTCCTCTCTGACCCACTGCTTACACCTTTTGCATATCTCTAAGGACAGCCTGGGTTGTACAGATAGAGCACCAAGTAGAAATCTATACTGTTGCGTTGGAAGACATTGACCAGCCTCTGTCTGCAGAGCAGGACTTTCTGTTGGCCTGGCCCCTGCAGGGACATACTGCCAACATATTACTACTGGTTCCTGTGACCTCTCTGCTTCCAGACTCTTCTCTCCCAAGATTAGTTTTCAAAACCAACTCCCACATTCCCCTTGCCTTGTGCAGGACAACCACTCAGGCCACAGGACATAAGGGTCTCTGTCTGTCTGTCCATTTACTTCTTCACAAGTCACTCAAGTCTAGTGGATACAGGGTTTCCTTGATGGCATTTTATTCTTAGAATAAGTAATAAGCTGTGTGTCTCAGCATAGCGAAGCCTCATCCTTGAACTCCTTCAAGGCCAGGTCAATGCCACTGAAGTTCACCCATACCCTCCTTGTATCTCTTTAAGGTTCTCCTCGAAGCCCAAATCTAGGGGAACAACCTGATATTCTCAACAGGAATGGTGGCAACTTGGGGTACCCCTACCCTCTTGAGTCTGACATTCACCTTTTCATTGCAGCCTGGGGAGCTCCAGACAGATCCTCCGCAGCTTCCCCAGAGAAGACACAGAGTGGGATGAGGAGATCTTTGCACAGGAATCCCCGGGGTCTTTGGAGGAGGATCATTTTGAAGCAGAGAACCCCAAAGGGCAATGGCTGATTCGAGAGAGACTCTGGGAGCGGACAGTGCCCTGACTCGGCTTGTCTGAGCTTGGGTCTATGACAGATGGTCTGCTTTTGGGCAGTGTGAGGGGTTTGGTAGCATTAAAAAATGAAACTATAAAATTATAACAGCCAAACTCCGATACTGCCCGTCAGCACTCATCTTGTGCCAAAAAAGAGCCTGAGCGGAACAGAGGATGTGTTCTGGTGGACTCACACTGGGCACTTCCCACAGCAGTGGGCAGGAGACAAGGAGAGAAAAGCCTGGCTGCTGGTGTCCCAGAGTCACAGAGGACTTGAATGGGTGTCCCTTCCACCCTGTCTTACCTGTCATACATAGAAGATGGTGCGCTCAGAACTGGAAAGAAGCCACTGTAGAGTTCTGGCCCAAAGTCTCTATGGATGTGTCTCAGAAACCCAATAACAAAGTCCTGAGGACATCTCCATTGATGCAGAGCACGCTCAAGAAAGCAAGCCCTTCTGCTCTAGGTCTTGGGCTTTTCTGAGACTCTCTGCTTGGTTGGGCTGGAAATGAGGCCAATATCCAGGTATCAGGGTGTGCCTCGCAATTACACTGTTGCCTAGAGCTCCTGCAATAGACAGCTAGCTCAAGGGGTGGAGGGGGTGGGTCCTTCTCCTTTTTAGTTCTCATACAAATAAAGCTGCATCCCTGCAACTAGCTCATGACCGGCTCTGCACCTCCCACTTACAGGTAGCAAGAAGCATAATGCTCTTTCTGTCTAGGAAGAATTTTTGTAGTTCAGACGTCTGTGAAGAGACATTGGCTCATGTGAGCATGGCTTCCCAGGACTTGCCCTTCTCTCCCATTCCCTCTGCCTTGCTAAAAACATTAGATTACATTCCCGAAGCTGGCCACTGAGGTCTGTTCCCTCATCTGAGCCACTTTCCACTGACTACCAAGCTCCACCTATTGAAATATTAAAGTCCAGCAATCAAAAGCCCCCTTAGCTTGCCTAATTAACATGCCCAATCAAAATTAAACACCTCATCCTAACATGGGGTCTCCCCCTTTACAGTTATAAAATGCCATTTTTCTATGTGCCACATCTGTCTCCCCTTTATCCAGAGATAGTCCTTTGCATCATCCCCCTCCCCCTGCCTGGGGCAAATACCCCTACCCCCTCTCCTTCCCCCTCATTCTCTATCTCCTGTCTTTGTCTCTTATTCTTTGCCTTCTGTCTCTCTGGGGCAAATAAATCTCCCTTGTGCTGAGCACTTGGCTTTGGGGGGTCCTGAGCTGATACTTCTCTTTTTTTGTCTGCCTCTCAGATCCACTTTCAATGCGCGCTTTGTACACAATCCAGACGATACTTCATTTGCCCATAAAATTGTTCCCAGTCAAGCTTAGGAGCCACTGATTACAGAAGACACTACCTGTTGACCTTCCTGAATTTTATCTCATTCAAGTACTAACCAGGTGTCTTAGTTACTCTGCTATTGCTGTGATTACACACCATGATCAAGGCAGCTTATAGGAGAAAGAACTTATTTGATGCTTATAGCTGCAGAGGTTGAGCCCATGGCCAATGGCGGGGAACAATGGCAGAAGGTGGACAGACATGGCAACCACACAAGGCAGAGTGAAAGAGCAGAAGGAATAGTTTCTGCCCTCAAACCTCAAAGCTGCCCCGGTGACACTCCTCCTCCAACAAGGTCACACCTTCTAATCCTTCCCAAACAATTCCAATATTAGCCTATGAGGACCATTCTCATTCAAATCGCCATACAAGGCCTAAACCTGCTCAGCTTTGGAGAGAGCAGAGATCAGATGCGCTGTGTGCATGCCTGTATATAGCAGTAACTCTCAGGGATCATGCCTGTGAATGTGAGTCTGCCTGGGAGAGGGAAGTAGATGTAAAAAGAGAAGCATCATCTAAATTAAGCCAGGGACACTCTAGGCTTAGCGGCCATGACAACTGCATAAAGGCCTGTGTGGTGTCTTTTACATTAAATGGTACTAATAAAAAAAACTTTATTTCTGTGATATCCGGTGTCTGAAGCTGAGAATTCTTAACTCTGAAGAGGAAAAACCAAGAGCAAATGTGCAGCAACTGTAAAAACTTCAAGCCAACATGTTTCCTAGGAGAACCTGCAGCCACCCTTGGTGTCCATCTCTTCATTGTTTCTCAAGTGCCAATCTCGATGTCTGGGCAGCCTGGGGTGGGGGAGGGGCTTCTTTCACTTGTTGCTTGACCAGAAAAGCAGTGTCTAGAGAGTTTAATGCTGTGGTCCCTCTGCATAGACGTCTTCCCTGAATGTGGCTTTCTTTCTCTGCTGTGGACATAAGGGCAGAGTGAGGAGTCCACTGAGCCTCACCAGGCAACAGTTTATTATAGGCTCCCCTGACGTTCCGTGGGGAATGCACTGTGTAAATCTTGTGCTTGCAGATATGAAAAGGCAGCAGAACAGAGAAGAGACGCAGAGCTCAGTGCACTTTCTTCTCTAGGGTTTCTTCTCCGTGGGACACAAAGCTGTGCTAGCTCACTTTGCTTGGGGTTTTAGGTACCTTTGTCTTTAGTAAGGCACATCCTGCCTGAAAAGTTCTAAGGTTTGAGCTCACTCTTACGGGGCAGCTTTTGTCGTCTTTGAAGCTGGTGGTAAATTGTAGGATCTGGGCTCCTGAGTCTCGGAAATAGAAGGATTTGAGACAAGAGAGACTAGCAGCAATAAAGCCAACTTGGAAAACCAAGACGCCTTGACTCCTCTTGTCCTTCTTGGGGTGACCAGCTATTGAAGGGGAACAGCTGGTCAAAACTGTCCTAGTTCGAGTATTGAAAACCTGCACAGATAAAATGCCAAACGGGGGTGGGGGTGGTAACAATGATGCCTTAGTCAGTGAAGTTCACACTTTGCAAGCATGGAGACCGAAGTTCAGTTCCTACAACCCATGATAAAATTGTTTTTAAGTACAACAAAATTTCTAAAAACCGAGCTTGGTGGCACACGCTTGAAATCCTAGCCCATGGAAGGCAGAGATGGTCGGGTCTTTGTGACTCCTGTCGTCCGTTAGTCTATCCTATCGGTGAGTTCCAGACCAGTGACAGAGCCTGGCTCCGACAAAAAGCAAGATGGATGGCCCCTGAAGAAAGACACCTGTCCTCTGGCCCTCACACACATAAGTACGCACACGCACATGTGTGCACACACATGGGCACGTATGTGCAAGTATGCACATATGCGATCACATGCACATATAAATGCACAAGAGAAAAGGAACAGAAGAGAATGAAGAAAAAAAAAGAAAGAGGTAAATCCCAAAGAGAATGGGACTCTCTGGACTTTGGACACTGCCTTCCTGTCCCCTCACTCACAACCTCTCACCCCATGTAAGTCCCTGTTCCTGGTTGTCATGCAGCACGGGGAAGCCAGCCACCTGGTATTAAGACAGGCTCTAATAGGAGGCTGTATGCCCTGTACCACTGGTTACCTTTTATAGTGATTTGTCTCTTGCTGTTATTAATAATTCATCATAAATTATTATTGCAAATGAGCTATAATAAATATATAATAAAATCCCCAGAAGTTTATTCTCCTAAAGTTTGGAAACAAGCAAGCCCAAATCAGCCATATTGCTTAAGGGCTGGTAGGGCTTATTCCTTCTGAAGGCCTCTCTAGCCTCTGAGGATGCCTACATTCCTTGGCTAGTGACCCTTTCCTTGCATAACTCCACAGGGTCTTCCTCAAAGCTCTAGCTGCTTGTTCTGATCTCTGCCTCTCTTTTATAAGGACATTTGAAATGATATCAGCCCCTCCTGTTTGGATAATTCAGGATACCTGAATCTTTAATAAAATAATTAGAATCTTTTTTGAGGCAAGGTAATGCTCACAGGTTCTGGGATCAGGTAAGCATCTTTGGGAGGCCAATCATTTTCAACCATACACATTCAGCACCACAAGGTCCTTATGAACACAACTTGCTCACCATCGAAACTGGGTTCTAACAGCTCAGTGACTGAGGCTAATACCGGCATAGCTGCTCTTTCCAGGCCCCTTTCCAGCTACCCTATGTCACAAGGAGATCGTGTCTTTGTAACACAGATGTCATTCTGGTTTCAGAATGACTCCAGCTGTACAGAATCCCCGAGTGGAGGAAAATGGCAGTTCCATTTTGTAAAGAAGAAAAATGGTGGCTGCTTTGTTAAGCAGCCACTATGCCGAGTAAGACACTTCCTTTCCTTCAGTTTTTGGTGGTCCACAAAAGAGATCAGGATGAACCTGAGCTAAGCAGGCCAAGATCTTGTTACTTCATCTAGTGTCTCTTCCTACCTAGGAAATCCATAAATGTAGAAAGCACATGTAACCTAGGGTTTGGGGGCGGGGGAAGAACTTTATGGATGCCTGGAGTCTTGAGAGATGGATTTAGGCTTCACCAGAAGGTTTCAGAGGGGTGGACTTGTATCAGGGTAATTGGCATTTGAAAAACAGTCATCAGAAGTGTGGGGGAAGAGTACACAGTCAAGAGATGCTTCCAATGGAAGGGGCCTCTTCTGACAGGCAGCCATGGAGGTCATAGTGGAAAGCAGGTAAGGCTGAAAGAGAGTTGGTCATATAGAGACAAAGCATTAAGCCACTAACTGGTGCTGAGGTGAGGTTGAATCCTGAGAAGTTGCAGCAGCTGGGGGAAGAGGTAGGAAGCCTCTGTGAGGTTTCGATATTAAGTCAGTCTGAATTGTTCATCCTTAGGAGACACTCTTAGGCCTTCTGTCTGCTCCTGCCTGACTCTGCCTCTGTTGCACGAATAAAGGAAACTCAGGGCCAGATCTCTGGGAAAGCGGGAGATATTAGAGAGAGGAAACACCACAGTCAGATCTCACCCAGCTGTCTTCCAGCTTCCTCAGCCTCGCTCCTCCTGGCTTCTTCTGCCTGCTCTGTCTTTCTATGCCTGCCTTAAATACTTTCTTCACTCAGTTAAGGTGTGGCCACACCACTGCCTGCCTGGGAGCCTGGAACTCCTTCTGTAAAGTAAGATGACCTCAACTCAGATTGGATTAAGGGCGAAGGTCACCACTCCCAGATATTCCCTGTGCTGAGATTAAAGGTGTGAGTTACCACTGTCTGATGCTCCTAGACTGACTGTGGGTAGATCCCTCTGATATCTCTGAATGTTTTCATTATATTACAAAATATCCCCAGATGCCTCCCCAGTTTCTCCATTCTCTTTGATTTTTCTCTTCTTTGGAGCATGGTGTTCACCCACAGACATTGTCAGTTATGGCCAGATGGAACCCTGGGGTTGATCTTTCTGTGGTCCATGTGTGTGTGGTTTAGACTGCTTCCTCAGTGGCTATGTGCCTCCAGCCAGAGTTGACACTAAATATACCTCATGCCACACAAGATGCCAGCATAGGACGAACATTCTTTTGGGTGGGGTGAAGGGCATGGTTTGTCAACTTTTTTGTTATCTGGCAAAAAGTTCTGAGCACTGTTCTAACCCATGTCTGGGGAATATAATATGACTAGAGGCCTGCCTGGCATTAGTTCAGGGACGTGTGACACCAATGACAAGATTGCACTAAAGTATCGTGATTAGGATGGCAGCAAAGCTATGTAGAAGGCCCTGATGTCCCCAAAGGTTTGTCACAGGAAAGTCTGACTTAGTTGGGATGGAGAGGGGTGGGGAGTGTGTTACAGACCCTGCGACATGCTCCATGGTTAGCTTGTAGACCCACCAGCAGGGATCCTTCCTCAGTACATGGAACTACACTAGTCACAAATTGTTGCAACTGATCTGAATGAATAAGTGAAGAGCTAGCAGTAAGATCTGGGGACAGCACAGCAGGAGGCATCCGCCTGTAAGGGGTCTGGGGAACAGAGGGAGATTCAGGTCAAGGCTGTATCGTGCATATCTATGCTGCAGGAGGTGTGGCACATCTGAGGGAGCACAGGGCTTCAGTTCATTCATGAGATTTTGCAAAATTACCAGAGATGCCAAACACTGACTGTGATGGACCCAGGGGCAGAACAAGATAGATGTGAGGGGATGTGTGAGCAGCAAGCAGTTAGCATTGGAGTATCTTAAGGACACATAAGACCTTATTTGTCGCAAATGTGAATCTGGTATAATTGTAATACTTTATCATCATCATTATTAACCTCTAAATGTTTGGGTTATTGTTGATTTAATTTTTTAAGAAGGCTGTCATTATGCCTGGCTCTGTTATTATTATTTTATTCCTGATTAAAGTACATATTCATACTGGAAAGTGATGGCACATGCTTTTTATCCCAGAACTTGAGAGGCAGAGGTAGTTAGATCTCCAAGTTCAAGGCCAGCCTGATCTACAAAGTGAGTTCCAGGACAGCCAGGGCTACAAGAAAAAAACCCTGTCTTAAAATAAAATGAAATGATTATGCATTCATTTATACATATGTGTATGTCCCTGCATGAGCCTGTGTAGACCACATATGTGCAGGTGCCCAGGGAGGCAGAGGGCACTGTTTCCCCCTAGAGATGGAGCTATAAGTAGCTGTATGTGTGACAAATTATATGTTTAATAAAATCAGCCTGGAATATGAGAGAACAGATCCACCCACAGTCAAGCCAGGAGGGTCAGTGAGTGTTTTTAAGCCCATAACTCCAGAGACAGAGATCTTTCTGTGTTTCTGTGAGTTCACAGCCTAACTACCAAATAATAGTAGCTCACACCTTTAATCTTAACCTGGGTGTGAAACAACTGGGCAAAGAAGGTGTTTAAGGCGGCAAAGGAAGACAGATTATTAGTCTATGGAAGCAGCCAGGAGTGATGCTGAGGACTCTGGAAGATCGCTTGTACCTTGAAAAGTCGGCTGGGTGAGATTGGACTGTGGTCTGTTTCCTCTCCGATTTTCCAGCTTTGCTCCGATATCTGGCTCTGAGTTTCATTTAATAACAACCAGAATCCACGCTACAGTTGTATGCCACCGGATGTAGCTATTGGGAATAAAACCTAGGTCATCTGGGAGGGACAGGAAACGGAGCCTCTTTCCAGCTTCCCCCTTTAAAGACAGCTGTATAGCTCTGCAGGTCTAGCTAGAACTCAGTATGTAGAAAAGGCTGGCCTAGAACCCACAGATCCTGCCTTTGCATCCTTAGTGCCAAGATTTAAAGTGTGTGCCACTCATCACCATCATCTTCAACCTGAGATAAGAGCCAGGCTGCCTCAGATTCTCAGTGCTGTAAAGGTGCTGGGGAGATCACAGTGCACGCTTCTAACTTACGCTAATAAGATGATCATTAAGTGATTGTTACCTGTCAAAGTGCAGGGCTTTAATGCATCATTAACCGGTTATGACAAAGGAGTATTAATTATCACCCAGGATATTAATTTGCCACACACTTAAAGTGAAAGGAAACACCCAAGAATGTTGTAAGCATCACCAGAGAGAGAATGAACTAAGAAAGCACTTTCAGGAAGACAGCTCACTGACTTGCGGTAAAAGTGGGCTCTCCAAAGTCGCGTGTTTCTGACCACACCCCAGACATCTGTGGATCGCTGTTCCAGGGCCCCAGGTCCTCATATAGAATGAGGCCTGGATGGTGCCTGGGCCCTCGCCCCAGTGGCTGGAGCACAGTGGGCATGGTCAGTATTGCAGCTAATGTTTTCTGTGCTTTCAAAGCATCCACATTTAAATGACAGCCAGTTGTTTACAATGTGACAGTCAGGTCAACGGATTTACAGATTGCTTTTACTTTATCGAGTGAATCAGATTCACTTAAACTTGAAGTGGCTGAATTTCATCCTAAATGAGAACCTGCATGTCACGATACGTTCAGATTTATCACCACCACCCTTGCTTATGTCCATATGTAACACTGCCGTTACAGGGCAGTGGTTTGGATGGGCAGTGGTTTGGATGTTGGTGAGCAAGGCTGAGTTTCTCAGAGCCAGCCTCACACCCAGCATCCCTACCAAGGATCTGCAGATATGC
This sequence comes from Phyllotis vaccarum, assembly GCA_033318265.1. Taxonomy (NCBI): domain Eukaryota; kingdom Metazoa; phylum Chordata; class Mammalia; order Rodentia; family Cricetidae; genus Phyllotis; species Phyllotis vaccarum. Next base: position 59,065,473 of record JARWLC010000005.1, read on the forward strand.
ACGACTTTGGCCACACGGTGGCGCTCCGAGCCTAACAATTCCCGGCCCACCGCTGACTAAAAAATTTATAATACAAGCTAAAGAGAGGAAGTGAGATCTGGATAGAGAAGGTGCCTGGCCGCAGGGAGGCGGTGTGAGTTCGTTAGTGGAAGGCCTCACTGTGGAAAGGGTCTATGTTCTTGCTGGTTTCCCGGGGTTCCAAGCGAAGGATCTGAGGCGAAATGTAAGGGCTAGGTGCCGAAGCCCAAGTCTCAGTCCACATGCAAATCAAAACTCCATCTTTTCTTGAGCTAGATGAGAGAAAACGGACCAATAGGACCCGATAGTGTAGTTGACTTTGCAAGAGAAGGGCTATCACGGGACCCCCTAAGTTTTTACTGTAAAATGGAGGGGTCCATTCCAGCTCTGACCCACGCTAGTGTGGGGAGCCTCAAGAAAACCTGTGACTTTTCTGCACCTCTGTTTTTATCCCCCCCCCCCTCTGTGTGTGTGTGTGAATGATAGAAGGACCAACTTTACAGGGTCATAGTAAGGAGGAAAGAAAATTACATTGCTCATTGGCGCAGCACTGACGGTTTTGTGTGATTTACCCTAAACCAAGAAGAGCATGCACTGACTGAGCCAGGTGCCCTGCATGGCGGCCGGGTGTGGTAAAAAACCAACACTGATTTCCACAGCTGTGTGATGCAGTCTAAAGCATCCAGTGTTTGTGGACACTTAGGGACCTGACCTGTTTAGTCTGCAGACACTGGTTCCCTGGCTTTTGCAAGCTGAATTAATAACTATGGAAATAGGACCGAAAGAAAATGGTTCAGATTGCCGGTTTTTTACTCATTTGTTTGTTTTTGAGACAGGGTCATCTTAACTTGAGCTCCCCGCCCTCCACCTCAGCCATCCTAGTGGTGAGGTTACAAGCCCCAGTCACAACACCCCTCTTCTGACACATCTTGCTTTGCTTTTGAGACAGGCTCTTGTAATGTTGCCCAGTCTACTGCGGACCAATCTCCCACCTCAGCTTCCCAACTAGCTAGGGCAACCAGCCGTTCCCACAGTGCCTGGCTATAACCCCAGGTGTACCCTCAGCCTAGTCATCTGCACCCAAGCCATCCTGAGACGTTAGCCACGCTAGAGAAGAGTGTCATGTACCACGCAATGCTGTACAGATGCAAAGGGCAAAACCCTCAACACAACCAGATGAGGGTGAGTTTTTCTGCAATGATCTTTGCCCCTGCAACATTCCTCACTTGGGTCCTTCAACAGTAGCTAAAGCTTACTCAAGTGAGCTACGGTATCTTGCCTCTTGCCTTCCCTCACTTTCCCAAATAAAGTTTTACATATGGACACAAACAAGGGTGGTGGTGATAAATCTGAACTTATCGTGACATGCAGAGGCTCATTTAAGATGAAATTCAGCCTCCTTCAAGTTTAAGTGAACAAATACAGCTTTTTTTCCTCGTTGCATGCCACACTAAGATTGTTGTGCTGGGTCAGCGCACATCTTACCAGAAGTGCATCTGATGAAGCTGTGTTTACGAATGTCTGTCTAATTGAAAGACAGTGTCTGAACTCTGTACTGGAGATGAGCTAAAAGTTAAAAAGGCAGACACAGCAGAAGGCATGCTGTGTGGCCTGATGCGTATGGAGTTTAAGAGCAAGCAAAACCATATACAGGTGCAGTGGAAGCCGGGGGCTGGCTGGCAGAGAAAGGGCACCAAGGGAACTTGCTTGCCAATAGAGATGCTTTGTCTATATTGGGGTATGAGTAACACTGGTATATACATTTGTCAGAATTCACGGACTGTTCAGAGCAACAAAGGCAGCCATACCAAAAAAAACCCCACAAACCAAAACAAAACTGTCCTTTAAAACAGTGGTCCCAGAATATACAGGAAAGCCCATGATGTCATGGGAAAGGAAGAGGCTTTTCCATATAGTAACAAGTCCTCCTTGGCTGCTTATGCAACTGAAAACATATGAAATGTCAGCTAATCTTCCAGACAGCTTCGAAACCCAGGAACTGCTTTCTTCATGCACACACTGTCTGTGTCTTTTCAAATGTTTACAGAGTATTTACAAAGAGTCGTCCTTTGGATGGCAGTTGTAATTAGGGGAGCTGGCAGAGAAAATTAACACATACCATAAAAGAGGGATAATTAGTCCTCTGCCATATACAATATTATTATCAAATGGTATTCACCCTGGAATCCAATTGGTTCGTACACACTGGCCTCGTGGGGAAGCTCCTCCCCTCCACATTACTCTGGTTATGAAGCTGCCACGTTCCGTGGATGATGGGCCATATGGTACTTAACATCAGAATGAAAATGAGCTTGTGCTTTTTGTGTGAGATGCTAAAATTTATTAGAAAATCAGAAAGCCTAATTTCCACCAAGTTCCTGAGGCCCACCATCTGCTGCATGAAAGAGAAAGTGGTAGTTTTTTTTTTTTTTTTTAAACCATTTACTTATTGTGAAGTGCGAGCATTTGTATGTGTTTGAAAAAAGCAGAGTGGGGGCTGCGAGCTGTAAGGGGGAGCCAGAGCAAGCCCATTTGGCAGGGCCGAAAGAGCTGTCAGCTGAATGTGGTGGGAAGGGCTTGGGCAGCATAATTATGGAAATCATCTGCTCTAGAGCTTGTTTCACATGACCACATGTCCCCTCCACATAGGATCAGTGCAAAGTCTTCAAGCCTTTGCAAATATGCAAAATCATGATTTTGGAGTGAAGAGGGGAATTTGTTCAGCCTGGGGTCTCTGAGGGTCTGGTCTCTCTGTAGAGCAAGCAGGCAGAGTGAGGGAAGACAGGCAACAAGGAGCTGGAGAAGATCAGGGGTGGAGCTGTCAGGATAGCTTCCTCAGGGGAGCTGCACCTGGGTGGGAGAGGGCATCGCCAATCTGGAGCTCCTGGGACTGATGGCCAAGTGACTTCAGGAGAGCACGAGGGTCTGTCTGGACAGATGTCAGTGAGCCATCTCAGCCTCCTCATGTCTTAACCATGAGTCACATATTAGCGGCTGCCACGGACCTCCACATTGTGTATCCAGGAGGGTCTCAAACACCCTCTTCCTTTGGTTTACTACATTTATTTATTCATTCTCTTGTGTTTGCATTGCAGCTGCCAAGCCTGCTGGAACAGTTTCAGACGATACTCATGGGATCTGGTTAGTGGCTGGCTTTCTCATCTGTGACCAAGAAATACTCAGGCCACAGCTTACCTGGTCTCTCAACATGGCTGGAGTCAGCAGGAGAATAAAGTTTTCAGGCCCCAGTGGACTCCACATTGATAGCATCACCGGGTCAAGGGCTGGTCAAGGCAGGCATTTCCTGGATGTCATCCAAAAGGGTTAATTAGAGGCCTAACAGTAGACAATCTCCTGTAAGAGGCAGCCTTCCTGGAAGCTGTAGGGGTACTCTTGAAGCCAAGTTCAGGGTTCTGGGAATGCGCTTGTTACTTGGCTTTCAGAAACATCATTGCTACACTGAGCCCCTGATCTCCTCAGGCCTCAACCATGCGTTGTGAAAAGGAGCTTTGTCAAGCCGTAGGCAGGAATGTCTGCATCTGTTTCTCAGAACGAACCAGGCACACCTTTACTCCAAGGACTCTGGAGCCAGAAACAGGTGGATCTCTGTGAGTTTAAGGCCAGCCTGGTTCAACAGAGTGAGTTCCAGGACAGCCAAGACTATATATATGAAGATTCTCTCAAAAGAAAAAAAAAACCCTACATCAATAACAAAACCCCAACACTAGAGACCTCCTTTTGCAGAAGAAAGGGCACACACAGCAGAATCAGGGGAGAATCACCAGTCACCACAGTCTTGAGGGTCTGGAAGGACTGGGTACTCTTTAAGTACCCCAACTTCAAGCACAGGTGGCACGGTGGTATGGCCAGCCTCCAGGAGTTCTGCTGGTCTCTGTTGTATGGGTTACAGCCTCATTGGGGAGAGTGTGGCACAAGACTGTTGTGCTGATACATCAGGGAGATGCTTCAGGCTTCACACTTTGCTCCCGAGAGCTGAACATTGGAGATGTGCATCCCCTGAGTGCCAAGTGGCAGGTCCCACTTACTCCCATCAGGGACAGCCCAGTCTCTTTCTCTCTGGAAAGGGTTCAGCAGAAGGCTGTGGGTGGTTCCTAACTTCATTGTGAATTAGTTCAACTATGACAAGACGCTGCCTTTCAGAGACTCAGTAAGCCAGCTGGGGCACCAGGGTGTGTACCTCGGGCTTGTAGACACCATCGCTGGACATCATGGTAAGCACCTGCCAGTGGCTCTGGTCTGCAGGGACAAAGGCTTCCTGGCTCCAAGTGTAGGTAACTTTACTCAAGATTTTGACAAAAATGATCACCAAAGTCATACAACTCTAGAAAATTTTTAAAAGCCTAAATGTGGGATTTCAAAAAAAACCCAACAAACTGATTTCAGTTTCCAGTGAATATCGAGTTAAAAGTCAGGCAAGCTTTATGAATCATGTAAACAATATCTGCCTTCTTAAGTCCGTTACTTCTTGGGGTCAAGCTCTCAACATGACTCTTTTCTCTGGCATTGTGTGTGGTCAGGGCATCACTTTGTGTCTTCAAGCTCTGTGTGTCCACCTATCCTAGATATCTTGTTATAACAACAACAAAATGTCAGTTTACAGCTATAATTATTCTTTTCAGAAGAATCCTCAAGTGAGCAGAAATGGGAGAAGCAGGAAATGACCATTTGATCACCCTGTAGTCGCTGCCCGGAGCAGCAGGATGTCAGGAAACAGGAGGAGAAGCAGGTTTCCAGTAGAACCGGGACAGTTGCATCATTTTAAGCTACCATTAGCATATTTCTAGCAGTTGCTGAGGGAAGCATGGTAGGCTTAAAGTAGAGAATCCCACCAGACACAATTTTTGCATGGGTTCAATGTGAAATACATCAGCCATCTTACACTGGAAGGTCACGGGAGACGACAAGGATCCGGAAGGAGCAAAGAGGATGCTAGCAAAGCAAATGCACAAAGGCCAACATCAGGTTTGCTTCCGGCTCCTAGTCTTAGCTAACACTGGCTGCACCATAGGAGAGGAACTCCTTAACGTGGAGAGATGTTTCCTGTTATGGTGTCAATAGGCAAAGCTGGATGGGGCACCCAGGAGCACTGACATCCCCACAGCCCTTCTGAAAGTTTAAGATCCCATGACTTGTTTAGAATGCAACAAGATATGTACAAGTGTATATTTGTGTGTGACGTGAAATATACTTTTTAAACAGGAATGTTTTCTTCTGAATGAGTTTCTGCCTCCCTGATAACACACACAGCTTCAAAGTCTATCCTCTTATAATTTTATTCTAAAGTATAATTCTATGATTTTTACTGAAAATCGTTTTAAAAACATTCTTATATTAAAGTAAGGGCACAAGAGCTGGGAGGTGGCTCTGTGCAGGGCTTGCCTAGCACACACAAGTCTCCAGTTTTGGTTCCCAGAACCTGACAAAGAGGACCTGTACTTCTAACAGGAGCAAAATCTAGGTAGAAGGGTTGGAAGTTCAAAGTCAACCTTGGCTACATTGGAGTTCAAGGCTATCTTAGAATACTACAAGAAATTCTGTTTCAAGAACACAAATAAAATTCTTTTTGAAAATTCATAGAACATATTCTGATCACGTTTCCTCTCTCTCCCCCATCTCTTCCCAGACCCTTCCCACCTCTGCCCACCCAACTCTACATACACATTCTCCTCTCACTTTAGAAATCATACAGGCAAATAAAATAAACCTAACAGAATAAAAAGAAAAATACAACCAAAAGACACACAAACAAGTGTACACACTTAAAACCTATAGAAACACAAAATCAGGAATTGCAATATAGAAATAAGAGACAAAAAAGTTGAAAAATGTCCAAACAAAGCAATATTGGACAAAGAAAAAATACCATTGAGTTCATTTTGTGTTGGCTATCTACTGCTAGGCATGGGGCCTGCCCTCAACCACGCTTAATATATCTAATGATACTCTATTTGGAGAAAGCTAAGTTTTCCTTTGCAAATGGTTGTTGATTAGAGATACCTTCTTGGTTAGGAGAGAGAGCTTGTGTCTTCTTCCTCCTCTTAGCCCTGAGGCAAAAAGTGAAACTTTGGAGGGGGGTAGTTTGAGCCAAGCTTTCTCTAATAGTCCTGGCTGTCCTGGAACTCACTTTGTAGACCAGGCTGACCTTGAACTCACAGAGATTCCACCTGCCTCTGCCTCCTGAGTGCTGGGATCAAAGGTGTGTGTCACCATGCCTGACTTCAAAAGAGAAAATCCTTGAATAAAACTGTCACATCTTGTATCACTTATTTCAGATGTGAAGCCCTGCCAATATTTTTGTTTGTTTGTTTGAGACAGGGTCTCTTATAGCCAAGCCTGGCCTTTATCTTACCGTGTAGCTCAGGATAATTCTGTCTCTGCTTTCCAAGTGCCAAGACTGTAGATGAGCACCACCTTGCGTGGGATTGAACCCAGGGCTTTGCACATGCTAGACAAGCACACTCCCCACTGAACTGTATCCCCACCCCCAGACACTATTTTACTACATTTCTTTATCATATACTCTGTATATTGACTTGAGTAGAAGAAATGACTATTGGTTTAATATCAATATAGATCAAAAATCATTTTGATTAGGAAATGAAGGCAGGAGAACCAGGAATCCAAGGCCATTCTTGTCTACATAGAGTTTGGGTCCAGCCTGGATTACAGAGGACCTTGTTTCAAAACCCGAAAACAAGTAAGAAAAAACTCTGTGAGAATCCAGACAAAAATAATCAACTTCCAGACACACACTGGAACAAAAGGACCCTTTGCTTTAGGGAAAAAACCTTCTAGAACTTAATTCATTGGTGTTTTCAAATAGAACCCAGCCCTGAGGTAGGAGCCCAGGAGCTGGGGAAGGTAGGGTGACTCGTGTGGGGCATGCCTGGTCACTAAAGAGTCTGAGAGGCCCTTCTGGTTCTGCTGGAGCAGAGAACATCTGAGTGACGGAACCTACAGGAAAGTTCCTGTCTCCCGGATGTTATCTTTTAGGGAGCGAGTGATAGGGTGGAATCTGCTTTACCCTCACAGCATTATCTCTTATCTTTCTTCTCCTTCTTTTTTCTTCATACTAGTGAGGAGACTCAGGTTTTTGCACATACCAGGCAAATGCTCAGCTACTGAGCCACAGCCTAGCTCATCTTTCTCATTTTGTATATTGGTCTCCTTTCCTCCACCATTTACCTCCTGAACACATGCCCAGACCTAGATTAATTTTTATAAGGAAAAAAATCACTCTGTCTGTCCTCTCTTGTTTGGACTTTATGTGAAGTGTGTGTTTCCAGTCTCCCAGTGGCCAATGTAACAATACCTTTGAATCCTTTATCTAACCAACAACTTCCTCTTCAAAGTGGGGTCCCAAGGAGCAAGGAGCACCTCCCGAGGATGGTATGATTGGAACTCCAGCTCACAGGATTCCTATATGCACACCACTAGCCTCTGGTTGCTCAGCTTTTCCTCCACTCAGAAAGGGTGACAGCTACTCAGTGACTAGATAACCCTGGAAAAGCCACCACCAGCTCTCGAGGGCCATGCACACCTCCAAGTTTTCCCTCTTTGTGTGTTCTAGTATGGATTCATCAACACCTGTCTGCAGTCTCTTGTGACAGAGAAATTTGGTGAGGAGACGTGGGAAAAACTGAAGTAAGTTCATCAAAAGAAAGGTGAAGTTTCTCATGAGTTTTCTCGGGTGCTCTGGTCTTTTTTTTTTTCTTTTGTTTGAAAGGGTTTCAGTATTATACTGACTTTTTGAAGAGAGTTATCTGAATGGATAACTGTACTATTCTAATTTACAGCAAGGTTTAGTGACTTGGAGACCAACTATAGTGCCTTAAACACACTATCTAGAAACAGAAAAGAGTCCATGTCCATATGTATGTACATGTGAGTATGTGGGCACATGTCTGCTTATGTGTATATGGAGGCCAGAAGTGGTCCATCAGGTACCTTCCTCAATCTCTCTCCATTATTATTATTATTATTATTATTATTATTATTATTATTATTATTGATATAGAATATCTCACTGAACTCGTAGCTCACTGATTTGGCTAGACTGGTGGCCAATAAGTTCTAGGGATCTGCCTGCCTCTGTCATTCCCCAATCCCTGTTCTGATGTTACTGATATGTACCACCATGCCCTATTTTATGTGGGTATTAGGAACCCAAACTTAGGTCCTCATTTTTGTGTGACAAACACTTTACCAAGGCACCTTCCCAGTCTCCCCCATATCCTTTATTTCTAAAATAAGCTTAAAATAGGACCCCAGGTGTTAATAAGAAGTCACATGATTCTAGCATGTATTTCACAAATGATCTTCCATTTCAGCCACTCTGTGACTCTCTCCTTCTCTATGTCTCTCTCTCTTTCAGTGTTTCTCTGTCTCTCTCTACCTCTCTCTGTCCTAATAGTAGGGATTAAACTTGGGGCCTTGGACCATGCTAGGTCCTTAGCACTGCCGGCCACTCTCTCATTTGCTATTTGTGATTGACTGACGAGAAAACAAATCATGTGTGGGGGGGGAGAGAGGGGGAGAAGAAGAGTGGGGAGACTAGGAATTGAACCCAGAGTCTTGAGTGTGCCAGGCAAACATGGTACCTTCTTTCGATAATTCTTGGTTTTTCCCTCCCTAACTTCAAACAGTAGGTTTTTTTTTCTTTTTTCTCTAAATTCTGTCATTCAGATCTCCAAACAGTCCCTCATTTGATCTCTGTAGTTTTCCTGGCTCCCCACTTTCCAGTGTTACAGATTGGGGTCTAAAGGGTCTCAGAAATCACTTAGTTCTGTAGAAGAGAAATGAGTGCAAAAATATAAAAGACCATTGGCTTCTTCAGTCAAATAGGTAAATTAAGACAACGAGGCACAGCTTTGTTTATTAAATCTCCAAAAATTTTACATGGTAATAGCCAATTCTGGTCAAGTAGTAGACCATTAGCGTGGTCAGTGCAGTCCCATGAGCCAAAGTGATGGACATGGGTGCACGCTTTGACCCCGGAAGTCAGCTTGTGAAAAATCTGCTCTCTGAAAAACAATAATCTTGCCTACATCACACATATGCACATATATGTGGAAAAGATAAAACATCACCTTATATTTATATGAAATAAATTAAAAATTAAATTCTTTGAGTGTCAAAACACATCAACCAACAAATGGAAGGACAAAATTTGTACCCCGCATGTGATGCTTGCAAAGTCTATGAGGTAAACTATCGAATTTTATAACACTATTAGGTTAAAAATACTAAAGAAGCAAACAAAATTAATATAACTACCAGATAAATCACATAACCAAACAAAAATGTAAGAGAAAGTTCAAAACAAGTAATAATTGAATTTATATTTTTCTCTCAATAACTATGAGACAAGTTTCTCCTTTTTCTATTTCTTAATTTTAAGGGGTTTTTATTGTTCTTTATTCAAACAAACCTAAAATGTTTAATGCAAATTTTCTTTCTACTTCTGGTTTCAAATAAAGGAGAGCCAAGGAGTAAGCTACCTCTTAGCGTGGCCTAAACTGAGGTGGAGGCAGGCATAAGCCCACACCCTGGGCTCTGTGGTTGCCTTTACTGGAGTGTTTGAAGAGTTTTTCAGATCCAAACCATAGTCATAATTCAGTGCAAATCTCTTCACTTTAAAACAAAACAACAACCCTGAGGTTTGGAGAAGTTAAGTGACATGGTTGGCACCAAATTGCAAGTCAGAAGCTGGGCCAGGACACAAATATCAGTGTTGGTGTTGCCTTTTGATGTGGGTGGAGGTGGATGCATGCATGTGGTCGCCTGGAGAGGCCAGAAAAGGGTGTTCATTCCCTGAAGTTGGGACTAGAGGTAGCTGTGAGCTTTCTCATGTGTGTATTGGAAACGAAACCTAGTTCCCCCAAAGAGAAGCAGGTGTTCTTAACTGCGGAGCCAACTGTCCAGTCTTAGCATCAGAATCTTAAAGGTTCCTTTGGGGAGCTTCCCTGGGGAGTACTGCCTGGATGACTGAGCCTTTGTTCAGAGTTGCCATTTCCTGGAGGGCAATTGTGCTGAGAATACAGGAAGGGATCTTCCTCTGCTAAGGACTTACTTTGAGTCAAACCCTAAGAAGAAAGCACTAAAGTAAACTGTTGCTTCCCTTCCCTGAGAGGGAAACTGAGGTCCAGGAAGGCCCTTGTTGGAGGCTAAAGAATAAACAGGGCAGACTAGTCTAGCTACCCACAGAGAGAAAGCAAGGTTTGTGATGGCAAAGCATTATCTTCTAACCTGCGCTGTGTCTCTGGTGAAAGTAGAGAGCATCTCTGTAGATGTGCATCCTCTGACCTCCTTCACTATGTGTGGTGATGTAAAAACACTGCAGGGATAGTGGATCCAATAAACCAGTCACCCAGATGATTTCACCATCTGCAGAGACCTTATATTACAGCTCCACAGGTCCAAACCCCATGGGACACTAAGACTATTATCTAAGCACAAAAAAGACAGCCACCAATCACCTAAAGCTCTGTGCCCCTCTATCTTCCAGAAGATGTATGCCTGGGGGTATCAGCCTTGGGAGAAACATGGAGAGACAGCGAGCTCATGAAGGCTATAAGGTGGCCACTAAGTAGAGTGGAGAACCTCTGTGAGAAGCAATATATTACTCTCAGAAGTCACCACATTTGGCTATGAGTCTGTATAGGGCTATAGTCAATGGGGGGGGGGGGGTCCGAAGTTCAGAAATAAGATGTACAGTCCGCATGGCCCCAGCACACATCTAACCACTCAGTGAAGCAGGTATGTCATCATAAAAGAAGGCTCATTTCTTGTAAGGTTATTGCCAGTATTGAATGAGATGCCTGCAGCACGCATGCACGCAGCAAACACTATCTTCTGTCATAGAAGTCCCAGTTTGCTGTCAGCTTGTTTTCAAGATGTGAGCCTTGAGACTGGGAGGTAGAGGGTCCATGGAGTGTGCAATCTTCTGGACCAGACTTAAGTCAAGGCAATGCTGCTCGGATATGTGTGTTCACGACACACTTGTCCCCAGAATCTTTGATTCTGGATGGAAAAAGGATAGCACACCTGTCTTCTGGGGTTGAGAAGAGGGCGGAGCAGAACAGTACATCCTGAGGAATCTTGGGAGAACTTGGTAGTGTTCATCTCTCCTCCAAAGCACAGGTGGGGCAGGAGGCAGCCACATCTACCATTGTCAGAAACAATTCCACTGGTCTGCTCACTGTGTCTCCACACTCTTTCCTTGCCCAGATGGTCTCTTCTTTCAACCTAGTCTCCCTGGTGCCCAATGTGGGCCACCAGAGCCAGTGAGAGAGAAAGTTTGGGTTTTGGGCCAACTCTTTGTACCTTCTTATTTCCTATTTAGGACTGAGTTTCACTGCCATTGTCAATCCTGCCTAGGAGAAAGGAAAGAGTTTTGGAAATTCCTAAAAATATAGGGATTTTTCTAAATCCTCAGGGGCAGAGACAAACAGCAGTGTGTTTGGCTCTTCCTGTGAGTAGCAGCTGAGATACACTGTCTAAGGCAGGGCTGGCACCCTCCCTTCTATCACAAAGTCATTTGCTGTATTAATGGACAGTGGCTGGCACTCTGATTGGCTGAGCATCCCACATTCAAGACAGAAGTGGGCTTTCAGTACAAAGGTATGATAAAGACGTTCCTTCTTTGGATCCTTGGTGGGATCTCACTAAAAGGCCAAGGCCATTTCTTTGTGTCATTGCTTTACCACTTTACCACAGGTTCCAGCATTTCCCACAATCAGGAATCACTCCAAGTGATAAAGAACATTAAAAGAAGAACACGGGATAAATAGTTGATTGGCAAGTTGATTGCATTACAAAATGCATGACTTAAGCGCACACTTTTGAGTGTTTCTGTGAGGTTATCTCCAGAGAGGATTAACCGACAGAAAACTCACACTGAACATGGGTGATGCTGTTCCCTGGGCTAGAGGCAATGGTCTAATAAAAAGCATGTGACCTAAGCATCTTTATTCAACTCCTTCTGTTTCCCGATTCCCCCAAATGTGAGCAAGCTCCTGCTGCCATACCTTTCCTGCTTTGATGGACCGTTGACTATGGTCAAGGATAAGCTATATCTTGTTGTTCACGTGGTCACAGCAATGAAAAAGAAAAAACCAAAACAGAGCACAAGTTTGCAGCGGTATTAAAGAAATACCACCGGGAGTAGAGGATCTTGCAAAACAATATTTGGGGTTTATGTCATCAGGTTTTAGCTTGAGTGTCAGCTTAACCTAGACTTTAGGATGTATTCACATGGTCAGTAATAACTAGACATTTATGTGACTTCACTGGGAAAGCCAAGAGTAAGGCCTGTCCAATAAGCATAGCTAGCTATGAAACTAGATTCATTTAGGGAGTACCATTAAAAAGAACTTCATAGCACAGAGAATTCAGCTTATAAACATAAATTGAAACTAAGCCAAGATTATTTGCTGCACCAAAGGATCTACTTTAGACTATGTTTAAACAACAAATTCCCGAGTGCTTTTAAAGCAGATTTTTTGCTGAAAGGGGGAAAAAAGCCATCAATTCCCATACAAAATTTAAGAAGAAATGATTAGGCAAAGTGAACTATGTCTCCAGTTATGACATAGATTTTATTTTATATGAAATAATCAGAAACAGATGTATGTCCTCCTCTGCTTGCCTTGCTGATTTCCCTCTCATATAGCCTAGATTTATAGGTTTCTAATTCTGAGCCACCCTTTCGTAACCTCTTGGCTTAAACCTCAACAGTGGAGGCAACTAATAGGCTGGGAAGAGTCGGGCCTTTGGGATGCGCATCACCTCCACATCGTGCACTGATTTCTCACTAGCTGTCTGTGCTGGACCACTTTCCCCACTAGGGTGGGGGGAGGCTGTTCATCTCCTAGCATGTGCTGAGGCGAGGAACTGGCCCTGGGGAGGGTAGCGATGAGAAGACATAGGGGCCGTGTCAGGGAATGGAGCCTAGTGCAAGGAGCAGCAAGTGAGCAAGTAAACAAAAGAGTTTGGATCGCTCAAAGAGCTGTACAGACGTAGAGCATCTGAAAGAGACCTTTGGAAGATGCGTGTTTCCCTGTGGGGGTTAGAAACAGTCTCCGCATAGAGGTCATCAATGAGCTGGAAGGAAGGGGCCGGCCGCGGATCACCGAAGTGTGCCCGGTCCAGAAAGAAGTCTGGGGTGAGCTGAGCCTGATGGCAAACAAGCAGCGTATCACACGTGTGCTGTCCCATGGAAAGTAAAAGGAGAGAGGGTTTTAGGGACCAGAGTGTCCACATGTGTAGAAGACAGGAAGGCCTTGGCTTTTTTTTTTCTAGTGAGCATGGGTTACTAACCCCTGGGCCTCCTCACACCCACTTCAAAATGAAGAGGATGCATGGCCCTTGTTGTGGCCTATCTATCAGAGAAGACTACTTGGACACAGGCGTAAGCCTATAGAAAGTCTTTATTAGCTGGCTGAAGACTACACGGGGTGTTCAGAATCCCAGTGTAGCACCAAGCCCTTTTCAGAGTGAGCTTTTAAGTAAAAACAAACAAACAAAAACAAGAACAAAAAGCCCATGTTTTGGGTTGACACACTTCAGTTAACAAAACCAGCCAGAAGCAGAACTTCAGAAGCCAAAGAGTAAGGTTAGTATATTTAGGGATTTTCCCAGAACTATGGACTTTAATGGATCAGCCCTTTGTTTTAGTCTTGGTAGGTAGTGCTGTCTACATGCTAACTTTTATGGAGTGAATGGTACTTCCATCATGGAGTCGGTTTTGCTAAGGGGCCCTGTTACAGCTCTTTCGTCATCTACGTAGGAACACCTAGGGGCATATCAGATGAGATGGTTAACATCTCCTGGAACTTTAAGATTTTGCTTGCAAGGATCAGCCATATCCTCTGTGAGGGATAGTTTAAAAGGGTTAGTTCAGACATCCAGGGAACCCTAGGGACTGGGAAATGGGAGACAGTAGGGTCTCTGAACCTCTGCATACCTCTTAACCTTTTTTCTTCAAACTTTTCTACATTCTCTTTAGGTCAGTGGTTCTCAACCTTCCTAATGCTGCGACCCTTTAATACAGCTTTTCATGTGTGGTGACTCCCCCCAACCATAAAATTATTTTCATTGTTACTTCATAACTGTAATTTTGCCACTGTTATGAATCATAATGTAAATATAAGATATACAGGATATTTGATATGTGACTCTGGTGAAAGGGTTGTTCAGTGCCCCCCCACACACCAAGGAGGTCACAATCCACAGGTTGAGAACCACTGCTTTAGACTCAAGAAGTCACCATTATCTGACTGGCTTAGTCTCCCTGTATCCATGTTCCTGATGGCTGAGACAGAGGTTTAATGGGTCAGCCTTGGTTAGGTGTCATGCCTATCCACTAGACAGACTTGCCAGGGCAGGGCCCTAAGAAGATGTGACAGGCACAGCCTCATAACTGGCAGATGCTCCCTACAATTGAGACAAATGCATGGAGATGGTGAGTGGTTGGGAGTTCAGGTACAATAGAATGGAAGGTGGTGATCAGATGATCAGTAGGTGGACAGATGGCTTTGAGCCCAAACCCATCAATTTAGAAAGAAGATGAATAAGAACACAGAACTTTTCTCTGTATCTGAGGCTCTTAAGTAGGGGTTCATTGATACATTAGAGAGATTCTTGAAACTCTCTGAAGTCATCTGTCAAAGTATCATGTACACAGATATTTATATATTTCTGGGGAAAAGGTACATAGTATTCATCATAATCCCCAAGAGCTCTGAGACCTAATAACACTTGCCTGTGCATCCTAGAGGGTTGCTGGCTAAATAGGAAGAATTATCAAGCACCCCAGCATTCTACAGAGCCTCCTTTCAAACCCAGATGCTCTCAAACCTGTTATCAACAGAAAAACACAGCTCTCACTTCAAAGCAGTTAAGAAGTAGCTTATTCTGAATTCAAATATGAGTAACCACCATTTAGGTTGTCCTGAATATCATAACGTAGTGTAATAACAGGCTCAGAGGTTTTTATAGTTACAAAGCAAAAGAAAATTCTAAGTCAAGACACTTCAAATACATTAGTACAACTGTCATGCAGGCAGGTTAGAGCAAAGTGGAGGAACTTTTTCTTACAGAGGTGCTATGTTCTGCAGAGAAATACATGTAATAACTTCACCACACTGTGAAACAGGCCTTGTATTAGATGGCCTTGCCCAACTGTCAGGCTAAGCACTTGTCCTGAGCACATTTAAGTTAGGCTTAACTAATCTGTGCTAATCTGTAGGTTGGGTATATCAAAGGTATTTTGGAATTGAATGATATCTTTCTGTTTACAGTAGGTTTACTAGGATTTTCTCCATCAAAAGTCAAGAAACACCCTTATTCAACTTTCACAGTTAACCTGACACAGCCAAGAGTCCTCTGAGAAGAGAGACAGCTAAGGGACTGCCCAGATCATACTGGCTTGTGGGCATGTCAGTGGGTAATAATCTTGGTTGTTAGTTAGTAGAGGAGGTCCAGTACACTGCTGCCAACATCATTTCCTGGACAGGCAATGTGAGCCTAGGAGTGAGCCAGCCCTGCGGCATTTCCAACTTTGCTTGATTTCCTACCCTGCTCTTGGTCATGGTATTTGTTACAACATCAGAATGAATCTAGAACACACACACACACACACACACACACACACACACACACACACACACACACACACACACACACACACACACACACTATTTGAGCCAAGGACAGCAAATGGCTCCCATTCCTCCCTTTCTTAAGGGTCTTCATCCCATCAACTCATACCCTTTTCTTGTTGACTGAAAGGCCCCTTCTCCATGGTCCTCTAGTTTTCCCTGAATGAAGTCTAGTGAAAGACAGCTGCACGAAGCTGCTGCTCTCTCTCGGCTTTGATCTGGGAGTGCAGTTTTTCCTTCCTCCTTTCTTGCTAAGAATGTTTTTGTGCCTCACCCAGCTGCCTCAAACCACAGGCTAATAGAAGGGCTTTGACATCAATGTGGCCAGAGCACTTCAGCTGGGGAGCTCAGCTTCCAAAAACACCATCTCAAAACATCTGAGGGTGTAGGGAAATTTAAAAGCACAGCTCATTTTAAATATTGAATGTAAGATAAAATTGTTTCATATATAATAAGAAACCACCCAAGGTAAGGCTCAAGACAGAGTTTTATTTAGTAAGACGAAATTGTGGGTGAATTTAGCAGGAAGAGAAACAGGCATTTTGAGGTCTAGCTGGGTGCCTTTCTTTAAAAAGACTATAAACGAGGCTGGTACCAAATGGCAGCAAGTTCAAGGTCTATGGGAACTACAGATGGAGTTCAAGGCCAGCATGGGCAATTTAGTGGGGCCCTACCTCAAAATAAAAAACAAAAAAAAGGGTGTAGGTGATGAGCCTAGTTTTGGGTGACCTTTGGTTCAGTCTTCAGTATCAGAAACAGATCATGTGTTTCTTCTCTGTACTGATTTTGCAGTATTCACCAAAGCTGAAATTTGAGCGTTTTTAGAAAGCTCTATAGCAAGCTTTCACTCTGTTCTCTGCATTTGCTTTACATAGAAATGCAAACACTTTCATGTGGCGAAAGTCTTAAGAGTATGTAAGTGGGAACAAGATAAATATAAAACTTCTTTGCAGTGTGTTAGCATATAAGTAAGTCTATTACAGAAAGAAAAAAAGAGCATGAAATTATAAATAAAAATGTAATCAGCAGAATAGAACTTACTAATTAGAGTGAATAGTAAAATGTAATGGTGATGGCTAGCAAAGATGCCCGGAAGAGGTCTTTATTCTTGTCCCAACTCAGTGGCTCACTGGCCAGCCTTTGTTTCCCCTCAAAGGGGCAGCTGCAACAGAGAGGAGTCGTGTCTGAGACCTCAGGCACAGCTTCCGTGAGGGAGCGTTCACATCCTCACTCCTGGTACCACAGACCCCAGAAGGACTGTTTGGCCCATTCCCGGCCATGACTGCAATATTGATGGTGAAGGGCTTGTCCAACAGGGAGAAATCATTTTCCCATGTATTTTTAATTGCATTTTATTTTTACTAGTGACTTAGAAATTTTTTTTTTTTTAGCATATTTCTATTCTCAGCAGTGTCTTGAAGAGTGGTGACTCTTCACTGCTGAAGTCCAGGGAGAAGCTTTACCTGCCTCATCTTTCTCCTTTGGAAACCATCTTTGGAGAGTAATGTTAGGGCCTAGGTGCTTGCTGACCACATACTGTGGATGGTGCTCAGCTGGATGAGATGAGGCCTTCCTTAGGGTCATTCTGGTGGTTTAGAGGGTGGTCCCCAGGCAGACTGGCCAAGTACTGGGTAGGGCCAATTCCTCCTGTCTCGAAGGGAATTTCCAAAGCAAACTAGACTCGTTTTGAATCTAAACCAGTTCTCAAATATACTGATCTTAAAAATACTCTCCTAAATATTTTATTTGTGTTATTTAAAGAGAAATTAAAACTGAAGAAATACATTAGCTATTTTGCTACTACTATAATAATAATAAATCCATTCTATATTAGTATAACTAATGACTCTTAATAATAACAATGTAGTACAAGGTTTCTGTCCCGGACATTCGGGCCTAACCTCAGGGTTTAGGCCCGCAGACCCACAGTCCCGCAGAGACACACAGATGCTTACAATAGTTTCAGGCTGATCGGCCTAAGGCCCAGGCATATAACTTGCTAACTCTTTACCCTTAATCTAACCCATGACTCTTAACCTGTTCAGCCATGTGGCTCGGTACCTTTTCTCAGAGCAGCATAGTTGTCCTCTGCTTCTTTTGGCTTTTCTCTGGCATTCTGTTCTGTTCTGCGTGTTCCTAGAGTCTTTTTAGTCTAGTAGCCCCACCCACACTTCCTGTCTGCCTTTGACCAATCAGTGCTTTTTATTAACCCAGTGGGTGGGACAATTATTTACAATGGAACAACATAATCTCCCTACATAGCAATATTATCCAAATGTAAAAATCAGGAAGAACGGGGACACTGTTTTACATTCTGAGTTTACATTGTATGTGCTACAAATTCCTTTCATGTTTGACTTACTTAGTAGAAAATATCTGGATCTGTTCTTTGCATTCTATTTACTGTAATGAGAGTTTTTATTTGAAATACATGAAAAAGTGTATTTTACTAATGTCCTCAGATAATTGGGACTTTAAAAAAATAAAACATGGTCTCTTGTTGCTAGACCCCTAGGATCTTCCTGTTTCCTCCCATTAGCCACCCCCCCCCAAAGCCCAGGGTTACAGATGAGTGTCTTCCAGCCTGTCATTTTTATGGGTTCTGAGGATCTGAGCTCAGTTCCTTATGCCTACACAGGAAGCACTTTATCTTCTGAGCCATCTCTACTTTTTTTTGTTTTTTAAAGACTCATAGATGCTTGACAAGTAGCATTTACGCAAAGGTCAGTCACCAAAGCCATACAATGACCTTTGAAGTATCTTAACAGAGTGCCCAGGTCTACACTTCACTTTGCCCTCATTTCTTCCATTTCCTATTAATCACTGGAGTAGGATTAGGTCACTGAGGGGTATAGATATTCATATAGTTAATATCTTTCATCATACTATTTGAAAACTGCATCTCTCTATCCCATCAGTTCAAAGAAACAAACAGTGGGGGAAGCTTTACCAGATTGCCCACCATTACTGGAGCACTTCCCTTTCATCCCGGGCAACAGCCTGTCCCTTGAAGTGACATGCTGCCTTTGCACACCTCCCTTCCTCCTCCCCTCTAGTTTTTTATTAGTTCTATGAGAATTTTGTGCAATGTGATTTCATCATGCTCACTTCCTCATCTCCTCTCAGTTCTAATTCTTTACCCATATAACTTTGTGCCATCTTTTAAAGAAGCCATCAGGTTCTACTTGTGCTGCCTAGATGCTCTTTGATATGTCTGGCCACACACGGAACACACATGGCTGAAGATTCAAAGCTGACATCCTCAAATCAAGCATTTGACCTTTGCGTTTCTGGTTTGGGTTACATCACCCTGGATGACTATTCCAGCTCTATCCAATCACTTGTGAACTTCATAATTTTATTTTCCTCAACAGTGGAATGAATATTCCATTATGTAAATGTTTCTTCTTTTCATTACTCATTCATCAGTTGGTAGATATCTAGAGTGTTTTCATTTCAGGGTTCTTGTGACTAAGGCAGTAATAAATACAGGTGAGTAGGTATTTCTATAGAAAGACACAAGGTCCTTTGGGTATACACCCAAGAGTGATGTCACTGGATTGTGTGGTAGATCTATTTACAACTTCCCGAGGAACCTTCACACCAACTTCTGCTGCTAACTAACCAAGTACTTGAAAATTTTGTCTTACCCCAGATAGAATGGTACAATTTTTTAAAAGAAAGAAGAATGTAGATGCTGGAATGGATTTGGGGAAAGTAACACTGATTCCTTTTGTTTTTACATCTGCCAAGTAGATAAGTTCAAGCCACTAAAATTCACTTACCTCTCAATGGTTCTCTCAAGTAGAAATGTGCTCTAATGAAAAGTGGTTAACTGGACTCTTATGGCTGTGGCATCAGTGCCTGTCCTGAGAGGGACTGTGCAGCTGTGCCATTAACTCAAATGCCAGCCAATGAAAATGCAATTAATGTTTTTATCTTGCCATGAAGTGATTTTTACCCTACAGATCTCTCAGATCACCTGGGAGGCCTGTAGGGATGCCATGGGACATACCTGTGTAACTGCTGCTTTCAGTGTCAGTACATCTTTCTCAGTGTGGCAAAGGTCAGGTGACATGTCATTGGTGCCTGGGGGAGGAATGGATGCTATCTGCTATCGAGGCTTTGGGGGATCTGGTCTCTAAAGCTTTTTCAGGGTCCAATAAATGTACTTCAGCAAAAGAGGGAAAAACTAATGTCTGAGGTCTGGATAATGAACATGGTCTTTCTATCCATATTTCTTTATTAATAAGCCTTTATTCTCTCTGCTGTTTTCTCTTTGTTCTACTCTGAATCTCCAAAATTTCCAGTTTTTTATACACATACAGTCAGCAATTCTCTGCCCAAAGCAAGGTCACAAAGCTTGAATTATTTCAAGTCATAAAAGGTTATACCAGGAGGTGGCTGTCAGGCTGTCATTATGACTCAATGAGGGAGTGACTTGTAAAAGCCTCCGTGGGTCAACTGAGAGGGAGAGAGACCTTACATCAATAGGAAAATCTCAGAAGGGAAAGGGGGAATCTTTGTGTAATACTACATCCCTAAGTGTGGTTAGATAATATGCTAATCAATAAATGGAACCAAAAATCAGTGCCAAGTGTTAAGGGCAGAGCCATTTACCATGGCCACACAAGGCTCCAGGGCCACAGGAGTGACTGACCAGCCCTCGGGGAGGGAAACAGTGACAAACTTTGAGACATAAGTCTATTGTCAGCAGACTTGGCAAGCTTTTCCTAGGGTGCTTTGTGTCAGTGGCCTTGGTAAGACACCCAAGACTCTGACTTTGTGAAGGCTGTAAAGTTTTAAATCTACGATCTCTCTACAAAGGCTTTTAGTCTAATTTGAACTTGCTCTGAGGTAAAAGTCAGCTAAATGTGTGCAGTTTGTGTTAGACTTAGGAGAGATGGTTATTTTCTTGTATTAATTTGAGTAAAGGTAACAAAGCAGGCTTTACGTCTCTACGATCTCGTGGGGCAAAGGATCCGGCTATGAAGCATGGCCTAGTATATTTTCTATATATCTAATTATACAGCAAAATAAAAGCCATCTTCCTGAGCACCCGCAGATGTATGTGTCCATAAGGTTGGGATGTCATCGTGAGATTACATATACACATTTCGTGAGATTTCACCTCACAATGCAGGTATTGGGAAGACATCAAGGTGCTTTAGCAAAGGTAAGCAACCATTTCCAGAGCTGATGGTCCTGCAGGCCTTGGCCGGACAGGATTAACCTCCATCAGTGAACATTCCTCTGTGGGTTGACATCTGAGTTATCAGTCGTTGTTAAGATGTATTTTTGACAACGACTCCTGACAGGATGCGGCAACCTCCTGCTCTAATCCGGTTGTTGTAAAGAGCAATGAAGGAGCAGTGAAGTTTGTCCAAGTCAGCCAGCAAGAGTGTGGTGGGGTCAGAGCTAACTCCTGGATCTCTGGATCTCTTCATGACTCTGACAGCGAGGAGATGAACCTTTGCTGGTTTCTATCTTTTGTTGAAACTTCTAAGACTAAGATAGCCATGTAGCTCGGTGGGTAGAATGCTTACCCAACATTCAGGAAGCCCCATGTTCCATCCCTAACTCCACATAAAGTAGGCATGGTAGGACATACTTTTAATGCTACTACTCAGGAGGTAGGGACAGGAGGGTCAGAAGTTCAAGATCATGCTCAGTATTGATTTTGAGACCACCCTGAGTGACATAAGACCCCATCTTTAAAATAAAAATCCTACATTCTCTTTTCAGTGTTTATCATGTTTCTTTTGTGTGCCAGGGTCAGATATTAGATAGATATATCAAATCAATGGACACATTCACGCTCTTTAGACTTGGCCATGTTAGATATATTAAATCAATGGACACATCCATGCTCTTTAGACTTGGCCAAGCATCACACAGTAACTCATTCATAGATATCAGAAACAGTCAGTGCTCACACAGGGGCTGCAGGTGACAGGGAGCTGGGAGTGGAGTGGAAACATGAACACTTACGTGGCTCAGAATAACCAGAGTCAATGATTCTTAGAAAGAATTGGGAAAGAGGAATGAAGCTGGCCCAGGTTAGAGTGGATGAACAGCCTTCTGGTGGGGGAGCCTGTGGAAGGTAGGGAGGCAACTGTGAGCAGCCAGAGAAGGTAGCAGGGGCTTCTTGGGAGTGGAAGGAGGAAGGGCCCACCGTGTCAATGACACTGGAGGGGGACTGGGAGGGATAGCCCAGGAGGACAGGTGATTAGGATATTCACTCCAGGTTCCTCATCTCTATGTCCCCAGTACAGCTGCAAGCACACCTTACTGCTCTAAGGGGTTCTCAAAAAAAATGGCTTCCCACTGCTTAAACCCATCATATTTCCTTGGCCCAAGACTCTTCTTGAAGGGCTTCTTATTTCTCCTGTGACCTTTATAACTCACTCTGGAGCCTAAGGAACTATGAAATCAGCTGAATAATGTAAGGTTCTTCATTTGTCACTTGCTTCCTTTCTGTATTGAATCCAGAAAGCACGGGGAGCAATGATTTCTCAGCTTTGAGAAACCAGAGGCAGTGGTTAAAGGCTGAGACTCAAGGCTCGCACAAGGCTTTATGTTCTGTTTTCTTTTTCCTCAAGTCCTTCTGACCCAGGCAGACAGACCTGGCTTTCTGCATAGATGGTTTGGATTAACACTAGGTGTTCTTCACTAATGAGGAACCCTTGATGTTTCGATGAAATAGCAATTATTTAATGGCCTTTAAATGTGGAGGTGCATGTGTGGAGCTGAGACCCTGTGTGTGTGTGTGTGTGTGTGTGTGTGTGTGTGTGTGTGTGTATAGATGGACCTTTGCATGTGTGGAGCTGAGACCCTGTGTGTATGTGTGTGTGTGTGTGTGTGTGTGTGTGTAGATGGACCTTTGCATGTGTGGAGCTGAGACCCTGTGTGTGTATGTGTGTGTGTGTGTGTGTGTGTGTGTGTGTGTAGATGGACCTTCGCATGTGTGGAGCTGAGACCCTGCATGACTAGCCTTCGTGCTACATGATAAGCATCCTCTTTATGTCTCTAACCACTTTCACTCTCTCAAGTCCTGGTCTCCGTGAGGTGTCTCTCACTGACATGTTTCTCTCTCTTCTTAGCAGAGGTTCGGCCATCTCATTTAAAATGTCAGTTTGTTTAATTTTTTAATAAACTATTGGCTAGCATACTCTTTCCAGAAAGCAGTTTAAAGATTATATGTTACAGTGTCCAGCATGCAGAGTTAGAGACTCAGAACCTAGCAGTCAGCATGTTTGCTACCACAGCAACAGCAGCATGCATACAAACCCAGAAAAATATTTCATACTACAAGATTATCAGCTCATTCTGCAGGAAAGAGAAGGCTGTGTGACCTGAACAGTGAACCGGAACAGCCTCAGCCACACAGATCATACTCCAAAGGGCCTTCATCTGAGATTACGGCAACATATCAAGTCTAAAATAAGGTCTTTCCTGTTATTTCCTGTGGCATGAGTGGAAAGGCCACTCCAACATAGAGGAGAACACCCCATTTCAGGTGGCAGCAGAGAGGGCTTCCACACTCCACATCAGCCCCAGCCTCCTGATCTGACTTTTAATAGCTCGTGTATAATTCTTAGAAATCATTGAATCCAAACCAGGAATCCTATAGGCAGAAGGGAATTCAGAGACTCGGCTGCAGTTACAAGTGCCCCTTGTGTGAGGATCCTCAAAATGCGTATGCCAGGCCCAGTGCCATTTTCTGGGATTCAAAAATAAAATCCAAATGACTGTAGCCACCCTCAAAGTGTCCAGCATGGGGTGTTAGTGGGTAGACTAATCTTCTTTGGCTAAGTTGAAGAATGCAGAGCCTATTTAGGCTCAAACTGGGATCCAGAGGGTGGTCTTGGCTGGAATCAATACCCACACAGTCATGTTGCTTAGGGTCCTGAATGTAGTGATTGCTGTACAAACATTTTTGGGCCAGTGACTATCCTGGGACTGAGCTACAGTGGGTCAATGCTCAACTGTACTTGACACATATTTCAGGGCCTCTGCAGGAGTGCAAGATGCCTTTATGACCTACACTGTGTACGATGACATCATCACCATCAAACTCATCCAAGAAGCCTGTAAGGTTCTGGGTAAGTCCTAAAAGGTTTTTTGGGTTTCTTAAGACTGTTATAAATAGCAAAACACCACAGTTGATTCTCCTCACTTATTATTGTTATGCTATGAATTCGCTGCTGACCATGAAGTAGTAAATACTATACAGGGCTCTGCCTCTGAGTCTTTAGTTACAATCTCTGACAAGCAATCCATGTATAATGTTGTTTATGTGGGCTTCTGTTTGAACACACACACACACACTCCCTCACACAGCTACACAGATCTTACTCCAAAGTGTAGTTGTTAGTGTCTGTCCCGACCAGAAACTTTCAAATACCCAGCAGCTAATTTCTAAATACACACACACACACACACACACACACACACACACACACACACACACACCAAGTGGTTCATTGACATTGGTTCAGCTATTAAGAGTGCATAATATTATTGCTAAGGAACCAAGTTCAGTTCCTGCACCCACACTGGGGGATCATATCCAAACTCTGGGGTGGGTTCTAATGCCAGTGTCCACATTGGGGCCACAAGTCTGGCCCTGGCAAGTTTAACAACCTCTTTTGGTCTCCTATTGCAATGAGTTCATGTGCATATAGCCATATAGGGATACACATATACACATAGATAAAATATTTTTAAAAACCCACTAAACTCACCAATTGAATTATAGCATCATTCTGGAAATAACTAATAAAACATAAATTCTCTGTAAATCAGCACATCACAGCTTTCTTGTGCTCAGGGACATTAGCGAGATCTTTGACAGTACACATGAGCATTTTAAGTAACAGAATCATCAACAAAAACCAGAAAAATGTGAGCCTGGACTACAGTGAGGCTATGTGTTCAGGAGAGCTGAACCAGCGCATGGCACACCACCTTGTTTATCTTACCTAGAAACTTGGGAGAAGAAGAGTTTGGGTACACAGCCCAGACCCAGAGGAATACTGCCCGCTAGCTCTCTCCTCGTGATTTGTTTCAAGCCGCTTTCTTATACAACCTTCCTCTGCCCAGGGATTACGCCATCTACAGTGAGCTGGGCCCTCCCTCATCAGTCATCAGTCAAGAAAATACCCCACAGATATGCCCACAGGCTGATCTGAGAGGGCAGTTTCTCAGTTGAGGATCTCCCTTTCCAGGGACTCTAGCGTGTGTCAAATTGACAATAACTAACTAGGACGGGATGTTACAAAATTTTCTTTATTCTTCTACAGTCTTTTGCTGACCTTGGGAGCTCTAGGCTGAGTTCAGGGCCTCCTTTTCTAACAAGTAGTAAAAATAGCAAATAATAAAGACCAACTGCACCTCATCATAAACTGAGCGGTTTTAAACAATAGCAGTTTGTTCCGTCACTGTACAGGGGTAAGAAGTTGAAAACCAAACTGTTGGTCGTACAATGCCATCTCTGGAGACACTGGGGGGAAAGACTTTCATCTTTTCATTACAGGTGGCCTCAGGACGTTGTGGCTTGTAGCAATATAACTCCAGTCTGCCTTCAGACGGCTACCTCCTCTCTATGTCTGAATTTCTTTTGCTCACATGGACACCACCAATGAGATTGTCTTTGAGGCCACTCCTAAATGACTCTTATTTATGGCCTTGGGTACATCTGCCACAACTCATTTTCCAAGTAAGGTTAATATTCACCGGTTCCTTGTAGATGTGAATTTGCAGGGTATTATTTAACCCAGATGACCTGTGTGATCCTTCCAATACAGACAGCCTTAGATTTCCTTCTGGGATTTTAGTTTTATCATCCACATGATCAACATGTTTGACCTTGATGTTGGTGGTGTGTTCCACCCCTAGTCTATGGAAGAGAGTTCAAGGCAAAAGAAAATGTTATCTTTGCCTCGAAATTTAAGGGTGTAAGGCGAGCTATGAAAGGACACCTTCTATCCCAGGATTCGGGAGGCAGAGGCAGCCAGATCTCTGTGAGTTTGAGGCCAGCCTGCTCTACAGAGTGTGTTTCATGACAGGGCTACACAGAGAAACCCAAAAATAAAGATATAAGACAAGTTACTTAAACAGCCACAATTTTCTAGTTGGTCAAGGAAAAAGAACACCACCTACCCTCTAGTTTTGTTTCGAGGTATAAGGAAGTGCATATGAAAATAGTCTGCTGTGGCATTCATCACAGAATGACTCAAGAGAAATTCTTTATTTCCTCTATTCTTTGCTTACACTGTGGATCCCTGTCAGGATGTGAGATAGCATTTAGGGACATCTATGTTCAGTACCTGACTACCTGGGAGAGAATTGTCCCAAGTGTCTGGTCTGTAGGTCCTGTCACTGAGAGCCTTCAAAATGGTTCCTATGCATCCTGTAAATGACCAAACAGGAGGGTCTGCGGTTTGGGGTCAGTTTCACTGAGTCTTTGGGTGTCCAAAGAAAGTAAGTAGAATTTCAAGGAGACAAATATATGACAGCTACAGGTTAAATCCAGCCTGAGGCACCACACTAACCTGCCCTGAAGATGCCCCTAAAGAACCCAGACAGCTAGCTATGGCTGACCCCATGAGGCAAACGCATGTGGCTGTGAGGACTCTGGGTCAGCAGTAGGTAAGGCATTAAATTCCTTACCTTCTCTTTTGAATCTAAAAACAAACAAACAAACAAACAAAAACACCGTACGTTAAAAGGGTCGAGGCAGAAAGAACGTGAGGAGCAGAAGACCAAGAGAAGAGCTAAGAAACAGTGACTTGGATGGCCATTGCAGCTGTGGCCTCATGCAGTTCCAGTTGCCTGCACTGAGTCTCCACAAGCCTGGGCCTGTCACCAGCTAAGCATGGGTCAGGGAGGGACTCAAGGGACCCACACTTTACCTTATAGAACTATTGGCTACTGAGAGATTCTGAGGGAGAGGTCACAGGAGAAGCCCCCTAGGGCGGTTCAAAACCCACAGGATGCCGTTATGAAAGTCAGTAGGTCACAAGACAAAACACAAAAATACACTAATATAAGCTAGGGACTGGGAAGGGCAGTTAGGATGGTGGGAGAGAAGTAAGAGGTGGGGGTGAAAAGAGCCAGATTTCTGCATATCCGGGATAAATTTGTCAAAGAAAAGCACTACTAGAATTACACACACACACACATACACACACACACACACACACACACACACTCACACATACACACACACACACTCACACACACTCTCTCACACACATTCACACATATCCCTTATAAATACAAATTCTATGGCAAAGATTAGAGTAGACTTTGAATAAATCTGAGATGAACCTTAAGTCTAAAACCAGGCTGACATTAGCTCTGCACCTAGAACTGACAGAGGGCTCTCTCTTTGACTTGTACATGACAATTTTATTACCATCTCTTCTCCTATTCATGAGTATCTCTTGGGCACAGATCCTTCTGGGGATCTGCACTAGGGAGAGGCTGAAGTCCTCTGTCAAGCCAGGAGAGGGAAGGGTGGTTGTGTGAGGCAGAGTACCCTTCTGTCCCTGTCAGCTTGATGTCACATGCTTCACTAGTTCATCAGACTGTCTGATCTGAGCTGGAGTCACAGAGACACACAGGGCCCCGAGGTGCAGTGCCTGGAGCTGGGAAGAATCTGGACAAGCCCTGGACACTTGCTATCTGCGCCTCTTGCTAGGACAAATGGGGTTGGACCCTAAGACTCACAGGAGTGAAATGAGGGAACACTCCTTCCTTTGGCTTTCAGAACCCAGACTTTGAGCAGTCACATTCCCAGAACCCCCCCAAAGGCACTGACAGCCTCTTTCTTTTACAACTTCAGACCCCTGAAGACTCCTGGCAATCATAGCAGGGCAAGTTGGCGGGTGTGTGTCTTTTCAGCACAGGTGCCAGTGGCCTTTCTACAGGAGTCCTGGTTCAGGGTGGCAGTGGCCTTTCTACAGGAGTCCTGGTTCAGGGTGGCAGTGGCCTTTCTACAGGAGTCCTGGTTCAGGGTGGCAGTGGTCTTTCTACATGGAATCCTGGTTCAGGGTGGCAGTGGCCTTTCTACATAGAGTCCTGGTTCAGGGTGGCAGTGGCCTTTCTACAGGAATCCTGGTTCAGAGTGGCAGTGGCCTTTCTACATAGAGTCCTGGTTCAGGGTGCCAGTGGCCTTTCTACATAGAGTCCTGGTTCAGGGTGGCAGTGGTCTTTCTGCATGGAGTCCTGGTTCAGGGTGCCAGTGGCCTTTCTACAGGAGTCCTGGTTCAGGGTGGCAGTGGTCTTTCTGCATGGAGTCCTGGTTCAGGGTGGCAGTGGCCTTTCTGCATAGAGTCCTGGTTCAGGGTGGCAGTGGCCTTTCTGTATGGAGTCCTGGTTCAGGGTGCCAGTGGCCTTTCTACATAGAGTCCTGGTTCAGGGTGGCAGTGGTCTTTCTGCATGGAGTCCTGGTTCAGGGTGGCAGTGGCCTTTCTGAATGGAGTCCTGGTTCGGGGGAGGGGTACTCTTTTCTGTGAGGCCGGGACACTAGGAACCTGACCTCTGGCCTCTGCTCTGCTCCCTTTAGTACCTTGACACACAACGGACTGCTCCTCTCAGCCACCTTTGATCCCCCTGCTAAAAGGGGTTTCTAGATTTTTGTCATTGTGTTATTTGTTTATTTTAAGGCAGGGGACTGCCTCACACTGTAGCCCAGGCTGGCCTTGAACTCATGGCGATCCTTCTGGTTTAGCGTCTGAAGTACTAAGACTGTAGGCATTAGCCATCATGTCCAGCTTAGACACTGTTTCCTTAGGGGGGCTAGGAATAAGAGAGGAGCCCCCTAAAGCACAGTGAAATGCCACCGCAGGGTCTAATAACCTTCCATGTTAATCTTAAAGTATGAAAGAACAAAAAAATTAAATGCATGATTGTGCTATGAAATGTCCTTTCCCAAATCATATGGCCACATTCTTGTTTTTGTTTTCTATTGGTTATCAATTTTTAAAATTTAGATATTTAAATTTTTAGGGTTTCGTTATTTCTACCGTATCCCTTCTTCAACCATTTCCGCATCCCCCCTCAAATTCATGGCCTTGCAGCTTTAATTATTATATACACTCTGTTGGGTCTATTTGATGTTGCTCATGCAAACACATTTAGGGCTGACCACTTGGGATTGGATAACTTATTAGTATATTTGTCCCTGGAGGAAACTGATTCCCCCTATCTTAGCAACCATTGGCTGCCTGTCACTCTTTATCTAGGGTGGGGCCTTGTGATATTTTCTCCATCCATGTTAGCTTGTTATTATTGGTGTTGTCCTTACATAGGTATTGTTTAGACAACCATACTGTTGAGATTTCATGAGTGCAGCTTCCCTGTCATATTTAGAAGTCACTGCCTCAAAGCAGATGTTCTCATTCCTGGCTATTAGAATCTTCTGCAACATTTCCAGAGCTTTGGGTATAGGGATTACAGGATAGATGCATTAACTGGGGTTAGGCATCCCATAATGGGAAGCTCCCTGAGCCCAGGCCAAACTCTGTGCCTTTCTAAGGATGGTTCTGCAGCTCTGAAATTCCAGATGGAATGATAGGTGAGATGTGTGTGGTAAGAGGTGGCTATTGCCTGAGAAGCTGGAGTCTAATAGAACTTAAACTATTAAATAGAAAAGGAAAGAAAAAAGCCAGCATTGTGTGCTGAAGTCCAGCCATCTGTTAGGTTTTATTTTGTTGGTTTTCCATTCTCTGCTAAAGGGGAACCTTCTGGATCTTGAGGGTCTGATTGGGTTCTGTTCTATTATCTGTCTGACTTCAGCTAGTTTCATTGAGAGCTGATCTTCTCCCCAGGAAAGAACAATCCCTCAGGAGGTAGTGAGGAGAATTCGGTGACATCATAAAGGAACTGTAGGTTATGAGACTGTCAGTGTGCAAAATGCTTAGTGACCTCAGCAAATGTGACTGAGTGTTGAACCTCAAAAGAAATGCAGAGTGTGTCATTGACATTGTTTAAGGGTAGAGACAGGCTTTGCTGTTCATATCAAATGTCTGTGGTTAAAAATTAGTAATTATGCTGAGTCCTTTGGCCAGTGGTCAGTAAACTGTCTATAATGTATCTCATGGGCCAAATTTGGGTCCTTATCTAGTTTTTCAAATAATGCCTTATTGAAAGACAGTCGTGCCTGTTTATTTATTATCTATGCATCTTTTATGGTAATTGTCAGAATTGAGCTGTCCCACTGAAATCCATATGGATTGTGAAGCGTAAGGTATTTCACAAGTCCCTTTTAGAGAAAAAGTCTGTTTTACAGTCTAGAGAATAATTTCTCACAAACTGCTTGTTTTTGAAGATTAAAAGAAAATCTAATTTTAGCTAAGAGCTGCTGTGGATTGAACTGTGTCCTGACAAAATTCATATCTTGTTGAAGTATTGGCTGCCAGGTTGATGGTATTTGGAAAATAACTAGGTTTAGATGTAAAGTGCCCCACTAAAAACTGACACCAGAGGCTCACCATGGCTCTTTTTTTTTTTTTTTTTTTTTTTTTTGTGAGAACAGAGGAGAAAAGCAGCCATTCATGAGCCAGGAAAAGCCCTCACCAGAAACCATCCAGGTTAGCATCTTGAGTAGCCTTCAGCAGTCTGAAAATAAAGTTCTGTGGTTAAAGGCATGTCTAAGGCATGTTGTTACAGGTGCTCTCATGGATTAAACACTCTAACAAGTTTCTAGATGTTCAGAAATAAACACTCAGGACATCTGTTCTCATTCTGTGTGTTTTTGTATGCTATAGAACACTCCCTCTGTGCATTAGGTGATGGTTCTGCAGAACACCCAGCCTGTGTATTTGGTAATGGTTCTGAAGAACACTCAGCCTGTGTATTTGGTAATGGTTCTGCAGAACACCCAGCCTGTGTACTTGGTAATGGTTCTGCAGAACACTCAGCCTGTGTATTTGGTAATGGTTCTGCAGAACACTCTTCAATGTGGCTGCAGTTTCAGGGGGAGATGCCATCACACACCTATACTGGTCCTGTTTCCAACACAACCAATACATTTAGAGGCAGCAACAAGTTTGTAGGCCTGTGTGTGGACATGGCCATGTCCCTTCCAATCCAAAGCCTGACTTTACCACAATGATTTATCTTTGACTCACTTTGACTATCAACAATTTTGTCTCCTTGTTATCTCTAGAAAATCTGTTTGCTCATATTTCAAAAGAAAGATAAGTATGACAAGTATATTATACACACACACACCACACACACATACACACACCATATGTACACACCACACCACACATACACGCACACACACACACTACACCACACCACATATACACACACACAAACCACACACACACAAACACATATACACACACCAAACACACACACACCACACACACACAAACACACATACACCACATACACATACACACACTCCACACACACATACACACACCATACATACACACCACACACACACATATACACACATACCACACACATACATACCACATCACACATACATGCACACACACACTACACTATACCACACATACACACACACAAACCACACACACACAAACACATACACACACCAAACACACACACACACCACACACATACACCACACACATACACATACACTACATACACACATACATACATACATCACACATACCACACACACACCATATCACACACACACATCATACCATATACACACATCACATCACACACACACACACCAAACACATAACACTACATATATATACACACAGCACATGTACACACATCACACCACATACACCCCTTCACACACAAATGTTGGGATCATGAAATCCTAATATATAGAGGCTGGGGTGTTAAATACTTTCTGTACAAGGGTGAACATTTGAATTTGGATCTCTGGGACCTGAGAAAGGCTAGTATAGCTACATGAGGCTATGATCTCAGTGATAAATGAGACAGTCTGAATCAAGGAACCCTGCCTGACTTCGCCAAAGAGATACAGGTTCACTGAGAGACCTCTGACCTTTACATGCACAGGGGTACACACACACACACACACACACACACACACACACACACACACACACACACACACACACACACACACACACACACACACCCTCTCTGTTTCCAAAACAAACACAAGTGATTTGGAATCATGAAGCTGTGGGAAACTTGCTGCTTCTCTTTATTTGTACAACTGCCATGAGTCAGAGTGAGTGAGGCCCAACCAGGACACACATTTTTGAGTTTAATAATATATGCTGGTCAGCTGAGACTGGGTCCTTCCCTTGACAAAGAGAAAAGCATGTTTCATCACCACCAGCCAGTACTTTGCCTTCCAAGTGGCCTCTAGCATGCCACTCCCCTACCTTGATTATTGGAGCTCTTCCACGACTCTCTGAACTGCATCCTCTGGTGTCTAATTAGAGTGACCAGATGGGGCCAGATGGCACGGTGAGCATTGGAAGTGTGTGTGCAGGTTATTAGTGACCTGAAGTAAAAACATGCAGAACAACGCCCACTTGGCACAGCTGTGCCTGTCTAGACGCTGTCTGCTAAGAAGCCCAGATTAAACTGAATTTCAAGTTAGTTATCAGCAAATGTCAACAGCTCTTCCCTGAACTAGCTTCAAAATAAGAGTAGCAATGCAAAGCTTAAGATTTAAAAAATTTAAAGTGAGAAGCTGGACATGCAGCCCACGGTGCAGAGCCAACAGAAGGTGGAGTCTTCAATAGCCCAGGGTCAATGCAGAACCTTTCAGACTGAAGGAGACATTCACACTGTCCTGAGTGTATTTAGGAGTCTGACAGGGAAAGGCTGGCCTTTAGCTCCATGTCTCCTAAGGATGAGCCTAGTGTCTGTTCCTCTTTGGTAAAATAGCAGTGACACTGGTGACATCAGAGACTGTCCAAGAGATGAATTCAAATAATAAAGCAAAGTTGGAGCTTGGCAGAATACAACCTTTTTTTCTCACCTCCATGACCACTCAGCACTTGCCCTGTGCTCAGGCCCTGTTTAGGCTAACAGCTCTGCTTTCCAAGGACAGATGAGGGATTTATATTCCAGATTTAGCCTAGCTGCTTCCTCCCTGCAAGGCTGTCCACCTGGGCTACCTTCAACCGTTTCTCAGCCGCTTCTCTTCTTGGTGCCCAAATAAGCTCATTGCCCCATCTGTGGACCAGCCCTCCATGCAGAGAACATGTATAGCTCCATCTCCTCCCATTCACCAGACTCTCTCCCCACAAAAGCTCATGCCTGACCTAAGGGATAACATTCTAGAAGAATATATTCTTTAAAAAATGTTTTTTTATTAATTATTTGAGAATTTCATGCCTCTCCTTTTCTTCCAACTCCAGACCTACCTTTACTTCTCTACCTATCCCCCACTTATCACCATTTGTCTTGCTTTTTAAAACAAGCCATTAAGACCAATTTGCAGCCATTACCTGGAGCATGGTGGAGCTAAGGAAAACTGCCCCCCCCAAACCATCAACTATCCACAGCTCTTCAGGGAGGGATGGAGACTCACCAACTTCTCTCTCTACGCCTGGTCGGCTTGATTTTGTGCAGGCAGGCACCACTGATGCCAGTTTATTTGTACAGCTTTCCTGGTCCTCACCAGATTCTGGCTGTCTTCTCCGATGGTCCTGAGCCTTGTGTTTGGGAGGATGATACAGATGTCTAAGTTTTGGCTGAGTACTCTAATGACACTTATTTTACCCTTTGGCCAGTTATTAGTTTCCGTATTAACCACTCTCTACTGCGCAGAGAAACAAGAAGAGTAAGTCTATGAATGGTTTTCCTCAGGCAGCTGATGCTTCACATTGTAAACAAAAGCCCTTATCGTGAATGAGACTTTTGCAAGTTGTAGAGCAAATCACTGTCCCGTGGATCCCTACATGCTTCTCTGGGTGACTCCTGGGGACAGGGATAAGGAATAGGTTCTGAGGCCT
Source organism: Phyllotis vaccarum (assembly GCA_033318265.1). Taxonomy (NCBI): domain Eukaryota; kingdom Metazoa; phylum Chordata; class Mammalia; order Rodentia; family Cricetidae; genus Phyllotis; species Phyllotis vaccarum. The sequence continues at coordinate 59,099,128 of JARWLC010000005.1, forward strand.
CTATCTTGGATGATGAGATGTGGGCAGAGGTCATGAGTCCAAATATGCCCTTTGTTGAGGAGATGCAATCCAGGCTATAGTGGCTTCAGTGCAGCCCTCACTCAGACTTCAGAAGGTGGCCTTTCTCCCCTAGCCCTGGGCAGTCTACCTCTGTTTTCCAATTCCCACAGCTGTAACCCTGCCCGAAGTAAATACTTCCAGGCAGCAAGGAAGAGCTAAGCTTGGCATAAATGCTTCCTAGTAGCTATTTTCCTGATAACAGAAAATATTTCATCCTTAGCCAGACATGGTGGTTCAGCCTTTAACCTCAGCACTCAGGAGGCAGAGACAAGGTGGGTCTCAGTGAGTTCAAGAGCAGCCTGGTTTACAAAGAGAGTTTCAGGATAGTCAAAGCGGTTCCACAGAGAAACCCTGTCTTTAAAAAAAAAAAAATGAAAAATGAAGTCTTTCATCCAAACAAAAACACTATTTAATAGATATTTAATAAGTTCACAAAAGCCCAGAGACTCTAATGAAATGATTTTGCCAATCTTATTTCTGGATCTCTCTACCATCTTCTGTTTTGTTTGCCTTTTTTTCTGGAATGATCCCAAATAAGTCTCAGGTTTCCTATAATTCCGCTCATAAATATTTCATCATGAGTCTCTAACAAGGTAAATACATTTTGACATGTACTAACATGGTTCTACTTATAGATATGAAATAGAGAGTGTGTCTCTAGCTGCATCTGACACATGTTATTTGTGATCGCCTTGAGCACAATCTCTTCAAGTCTTTGCAGCTAAACTTTTCCTCTTCGTCATGAATCCAACCCTACTAAAAGTTTATTAGAACAGGACCAAAAACGCTTCATTTACCCTTCATACCAGACCCCCACTCGGAACATCACCCCTCTCTGAGCCTGGACCTGCACATCCTATGGATTGTTAGCAAGTCCCAGATAAAATAACCTTTTGTCCCTAAACGTTCTCTTAGGAAAGTACAAGTATTAAGCTCAGGAAGTGAGTGCTCAGACAGTTTGCTCGCCTGTCCTGTAGACATTGACAAAAATACTACAAGTGACCTTTAATAGTGTCCTATCATTTCAGGCTCCTATAGGCTGGGAGATTCTGTCTCTGTTACAATTCATAACATGGATGTCTTTGCAAACGTTGTCATCAGCTGCTTGGTAGAGTGTCCGCTATTGGGAGATCATTAACAGTTCTTTGTGACACCCACAACACAAGTGATCTCTTGTCTTTCGCAGTTGGTCCTGTCAGGAAGAGCAGGTGTGTCCCTGCTGTGGGCAGTGTGAACTTTGATCATGTGGCAAAGCTGGCATCTAACAGGTTTCTCTACTCTAAAGCCCCGTCTTCTCTGTAGTGAGGACCTGGGAGAAGCTGCCCTCAGGTCTGCACGTGTCTTCTTCTCAAACTTCCTCTTGTATGACTCTAGTCCTCAGGATACTGTCTCCTGTGACCTCTGTGAATCACTACTTGAGATTCCTTCTGGGTTATTCCGCTTTTATTATTTAGATTTCCACGAGGAAAGATGTCCTCCCTTCCCTGCTTGTCTGTTTATTCCAATGTGATCTGGGTCTCATTTTTACAAACAGCTCACACTGCTTCCATTATTTCTGTTGATGTTCAAATTCAAGATGTAACTAATGGAGGCAACCCCCTCTGATACCTTGATGTCTCTACCATTCTTTAACAGCTCTTTATTTTCTGGCATTACAGGCTCAATTTGTTTTTCCCTTTCCTTGTTACAGCCTGGGAATATTCTGTTCCTCAAAGAAGCTCTGGTTCTGTTTAGTAGACAATAGCATCTAAAAAACATCCATGACCTGCACAGTAGATGAGCTCAGTACTCCCAAAGAGTGACCTCTGATAGACACTCCCAGTGGGCAGACATGTACACTCTATCTATCTATCTATCTATCTATCTATCTATCTATCTATCTATCTATCTATCTATCTATCTATCCATCCTCTATCTCTTCGTCCAGCCATTATCTAACCTCCACCATATAGTTATCTATATCCTATGATGAGTTTCATGGTTTTATGTCACATCTTTGTGTATGTACAAGTATGATGTATGTGTGTGCATTGTGCATGAGAGTGTCCTACTCTATCATTTGTTGGCTTTTGTGTGTATCTTTAATGTTTTACAGTAATGTATTTATATTTTGTGTATGGACCTGCCATGGCTTTGTGTGTAGGGGTCAGAGAAAAACTTTGAGGGTGTCTGTTCTTTTCTTCTACCATTCAGTCCTGACCTAACACAGATTATCATGTTGTTCCCAAGCACCTTTAGCCACTAAGTTGTCTTGCCTATGCTGTGCTTTCTTCTTCTTAAGCTAGTACTGTCCAGTAAGCCTGGATCTAAACTGGTGGCCAGTAAGCCACAGAGACTCCACAATGGGGAGGATTGCAGGTTCACACAGGTGTTGTTTGGGTTATTTTTCCTCTTTACTCTTTTGGGGAGCCCACGACCCATCTCTCAAATGAATTGCATATAGAGGCTTATTCTTAGTTAGAGATGTCCAGTCTTAACTTGGCTTGCTTCTAGCCAGCTTTTCTTAAATTATTCCTTTTATCTTTTGCCTTTGGACTTTTCCCTGTTGCAGGATAGTGCTCTTGTACATTGTAAAGATTTGTCACTTGTATTGGCTTAATAAAACACTGATTGGCCAGTAGTCAGGCAACCAGACTAGGATAAATCTAGGAAGTGGAAGAGCAGAGACAAAGTCAACAGCCAGATACAGAGGAAACAAGGTGAGAATATTTGACTGAAAAGGTACCAAGAAATGTGACTAAACATAGATAAAAATTAATGATTAATTTAAGCAGAAGACCTAGTTAGTAATAAGCTTGAGCTACTAACCCAGTATTTAAAGGTAATATTAAGCCTCGGTGTCAATTATTTGGGAAGTGGACGCTGGTTATTTGGGAATTGTGGCAGGACAGAAACCTGCAGCTACATTTCCCTTTCTCCTCTGTAAATCTTTCTCTTACTCTGTGATGGTGTCCTCCTTCTCTGGAACCCTTTTCTTTCCTAGATTTCTCCTTCTATTTATTTTCTCTGATGGTCAGCCCCACCTGTCCTTTCTCTTACCTTGTTATTGCCTGCTCAATTCTTTATTAAACCATCAGGTGTTTTAGATAGGCAAGTATAGTCATTAGATTTCTGTGTCTCAATCAGGTGATCCCTCAGCCATTTAGTCCAAAAAATCACACAAAGGCTTATATTAATTACGTGCTCTTTGGACTATGGCTCAGGCTTATTACTTGCTCACTCTTTTGCTCTAAATTAACCCCTATTTTTATTTATGCTTAGCCACATGGCTTGGTACCTTTTTGCTCAGTATAGCATTGCCATTCTGCTTCCTCTGTGTTTTGCTGTCTGTCTCTCCTCTTTCCCTTCCCAGAGTTTTCTTAGTCTGGTAGCCCTACCCATACTTCCTGTCTGCTTTCTGGCCAATAAGAGTAACAAATATTTACAATATACAAGAGCACAATCCTACATCAGGCAAGTAACACAGCTTCACAGAGTTAAACAAATGCAGCATAAACAGAACCCGTCTTCACATCATTAAACAAATGTTCCACAGCATAAACAAAAGTAAGATACCTTAAAATAATATTACATAACACAAAGACCCAAACTCTGCTTTTTACGTGGGTGCTGACATCAGAACTCAGGTCTCATGCTTACTCACAGAGCCTCTCTTCAGCCCACGATTATGGCAGATTTGTCCAGCCCAACTGCATAGTATTCATTCTTTTCTTCCCTTTTCTGTAATTTTAGACTTATTCTTAGATAGTGAGAGACATGGTTTTTACTTGTTGCCAATACCTCTGCTTATTTGTGTAGCCCTTGAATGTTTAGAAAGTACTTTCAAAATCACCAGCACATCGATGTGATAACAAGGCCTCCAGGTTACAGCTAGATATTTTCTCAAGATTTTTCTTTAGCCTCGGGACAAGGCAGTCTAAAGACTATGTTAGAATGTTCCTGGATTTTAAAAACTAAAAATAATTTCTAAAAATCATGTTTATGTTTGTGTTTGTACATGTGCATGTGAGTGCTGGTGCCTAAGAGGTCAGAAGAAGCATCAGATTCCTTGAAGCTGGTTCTGAGCCATTTGGCATGCAGTACTGAAAACTGAACTCAGATTCTCTGCAAGAGCACTACATGCTCTTAACCACTAAACCATCTCTCTGCCAAGATAGGCAATTTTTTTCCCCAAGTAATTATATTATTCTGTTTTTTCTATTGACTTTTTGGTCATGACTTTTTTGTTTCTTTCTTTGTATATGTCTGTTGCTGGGTCCTAATTTCCTCATGGGATGGGGTCAGAAGGCATGGAGTCAATGACACAGACCCCCAAGCAATGTAGCTAAACATAGATAAAAAGTATGGATTAATTTAAGCATAAGAGCTAGTTAGTAATAAGTTTGATCTACTATCCCAGCATTTATAAGTGGTATTAAGTCAGTTGAAAAGCAAAGAATTAACTCATTTATTCAACAATGGGGAGAGCCTTATATGCCCTCCTCCTAGAACCTAAGTTGTGTCATGATCTGGTGATATTGCATAGCTGTCCCTCATTGGCTGGGCATGATTAGGAGATCTAACAGTGTCTGTTGCCAAACATGTTCTGAGCAATCAGGAACATTGGACAGTGGCTATTGCTAGGCTCTCAGGAAGACTTCAGGTTGATACATAAGGAGGTGCATTATGTGTATACCTTGGCAACTGGTTTGAGGCAATTTCCTTGGCTCTATGGGCTTGTCCTATTATGTATGTCCACACCTCTCTCTCTCCTCCTCCTCTCTCTTCTCTCTCTCTCTCTCTCTCTCTCTCTCTCTCTCTCTCTCTCTCTCTCTCTCTGATGTTTTTCTCTCCTTGTATTAGGTATTGAGTCTAGATAATATTACTTGGCAGGCAAGAGCTTATTCATGAGTCATGTCCCCAGCTATCTTTTATTTTATGACAAAGTTTCATTAAGTTGCCTAGGTTGCTTTATAGTTCAGTTGAGCCCTGAACTGGTGATTCTCTTGCCTTGGTCCTCTGAACAGCTAAGATTATTTCCTGAATGTTAATTCAGTTTGTTTTTCTATCTCAGAGCTATCCTCTGTCATTGTCTTACTAATCCTAAGCACATGAATTCGTAACATGAATCATTATGCTGCAGCTGTTCTTGGAGTTCTAACAAGAAGTATTAATCCTTGACTTTCACGACTGTTTTCTCCACCAATATCTCTTAGGTAACCAGTCTCAAAAGTCCCTGGTTTGTACAGTTGGTGTTGAATTTTGTACAGATAAACAGAGAGATGTGTCCTTTTTTATTTTCCTCTCATATACAAAAGATTCAAAAGTTCACCTATTGCAGAATTTACATTGCACAACCAAAGAACATATTAAAGCTGACTTGTGTTTTGGGCTCTCTTCCCTTTTCCTCCCATTTTCTATATATCCCTTGTGTCCTGTGAATCAGAGGGATCTCAAAATCCTAAATTTACAGAGGTAAAACTGTATAAAAAAGTATAACAGCTACTGATTTTAAAATCTGTCTCCTTCAGGCAGACATTCTGCACTAAGTGTCCCAGAAGCAGTCAAGGACATTGCAGATGGCAGCTCTCCAAGCCCAGGCTGTGGCTTGAGGAAGTTATGCTCAGATGAGGGTCCTTTTCTGTTGACAGTGCTAGGCACCCAGAGACAAAACAGCCAGGGCTAAAACAGCCAATACCCTGGGTTCCCCCTTCCCCAGGTTTCTAGATTTAAGTCAAGTCAGACAGATAGTTCCCCAAGGAGAAAGGAGCCCTTCATATTTCCTGTCAGGTAACAGGATACACCTGCATAGAGCTCCAGGCTGCAGCTATACAGCACAGCTGCTTCATCTTAGCTTGAATGAGCTGGATTCAAGCAGCAAGGATGAGTGGGGAGAGCAGAAAACGGCAATCTCACACCTGTCTACATACTTCTTGGGTCAAGAAAGACCTAAATAGAATGTACTTCAGTTTTCTTAGTATTAAGCAGGTGGATCCTGAATTCTGGCGTAGACAACCCACTAAGAGAGACAAAAAAGGCAATTCACACAGGCCATGCATTCTCCCACCCTTCTATCCGTAACATTGTTTAGATTCAGAAGACCTGAATAGTAGCTTTGGTAAATTATGTTTGATTTATTTGTGTGAATAGTAGCTTTGGTAAATTATGTTTGATTTATCTGTGTAAGCTTAGATTCCATAAGAATTATCTTCCCAGAGGTCTGGCTATAGACAGAGAGCTATAAGGAATCTGTTATTGTGGTGTGTGCATGTGTGCATGCATACATTTGTGTGTGGGTGTGTGTGGGTGTGTGTGTGCACTTATACATGTTATTAAGTATTGAGTCTACAGGCTCATGTATGTTAAATGACCCCTACTACTGAATGATATCTCTGTTCTTTTTATTTTCCACTTTGAGACAGTGTCTCACTAGGTTGCCCAGGCTAGCTTTGAATTGACTCTGTAGCCCAGACATGCCAAAAGTTTGTAATCCTCCTGCTTCCACTTTCTGAGTGTTTTATAGCTATGTACAAGCTTGTACCATAAGGCCTTATGGTTTTGACCATCTTAAGTGAGCAGGGCCTTGGAAAGAAGGACCTCTTTGTATGCCTGCCAACCTATAGTACTCTAAACTGAAGCATTCGACAGGGCAGAGAGCTTCTCACTATGATGTCCTGGTCCATTAGGACAAGCAATCTTTAAAGGATGCAGTCAGGAACTGTGACTCTGATAGGATTCTCAGGGACATTCTTCAGCTCCACCAAGAGTCAGAACTCTACCCCAAATAAGAGAATGGTCTTAGGGAGCTTAAGGCTGGCCACAGCAAAGATGTCTACATCCCATATCCACAATGACTGTGAGAGCAGAGCAGGCATAGAGGATGTGGGATTCAGTCAGAAACATGGCAGCAAATCTGGCATCTAACTTGCTTCCATTGATCTCCTGGACAAAGACAGGTACCCTAACAGGATCATCTATTTCTAAGATTCTAGGTACTCTGAGAAGAACAACTGAGTATTGAACGTAGCAGAAACTCCAGACTACAGTTGAAAAACACTCCCTGTCCCCATCATGCAGACAGGAAATACTGAAACATGGGCCATACCCCACCTTATACTGTAGATCTACCTCAGGAATTCATCATCACTTACTTGGTATCTAGCTAAAAACAAACAAAACAAAACTAAGTAGGTTTCCTTTACTGCTCACAAGAATTACCCTATAGTTAGGAAGAAAAAATGGCAACACACAGGAGTGCTCAGTCGGAGAAGCCTGGAGATTGGCAGGGAAATCACAATGGAAAATCTCATCTGAAAACAACCCTGAGAGAAGATGGAGATCAGGAGAAACTTGAGAGAGAAGGGAGGCAACACCACAGGTGTTTTCTCTCCTTTTCTGGGTGAATTTTGGGCAAAATCATTTTGCATTTCAGCGTTAGTGAGTTCTCAGAGCCAGCCTTCAAGTCCACAGCAGGCTGTTATTTGAAGGTGTTTGGAGAGATGAGAGGGTCTGCTATTTACCCTGCCCTGAGTTACCCTGGATCTGGGCACAGGATCAGTGGTCAACACCAGCTCTACAGCTCTCTCTTGGACCACTGGAAAATATCTGTCCTAGATGTTACAAAAAGTGAGTGAGCTTGGAAGGACTCATGGTTAACCAGGACTGCTCCCAGCTCTTTATGATGCCTTGTGACATTGATTCCTGACATGTTGCTGATGATGAAGGTGAAATATTAGACAGTATGCATCACAGCAGCTGGATTTGAACACTTTGGCTATGGACAAAGACTACCAAAGGGATAACACCATCTTCTAGGGATCTTACTGGAGATATATATTCCACAGATGTATCCATGGAAGCCATTCTGAAGCTCTTTGGCGAATACTTCTTCAAGTTCTGTAAGATGTCTGGCTATGACAGGATGTTGCGGACGCTGGGAGGAAATCTTACAGAGTTTATTGGAAACCTAGATGCCCTCCACAGTTACCTGGCACTGTCTTATCAGGTAAGGCCATCTGGCCTTTGTCTGCATGGTCTTGAGAGGTTAGAAAAGAGGTTAACACCCTCCCCAGTGTCACCAGCAGAGGAGCTGCAGAATCTGTGGCCCCTGGCATTAGTGAGCCCAGTAGCTCTCTTAGAGGAAAAATGGAGAACAAATACCCACTGACTTTTTTTTATAAACAATTTGACAAAAAGTCAGAATCCTAGCCTTGTGGTGGTTGGGAGGTACTTCTGAAAGTTGGATGAAGTCTAGGAGTGAGTCTTAGACGTCCAGCATAATAGGAACTAGGGCTAGAAAACAGGTTGGGGTAGATTTTCAAACCTCTCTTCAGCCTCTTGGCCTGGGTAGAGCTGATAATAGCTTATGCAACCAGATTAGGCCTGCACAAGTAGCAGAGGGCAAAGCTTAGCACGGCCAAGAGCCAGAACTGGGAGTCATCCAACACTGATTAACCCACTGGGTGTTGGGAAACTAAATTCCCAACTGAGATATGCCCTTCTGAAATCTGTGCCTTGCTGGTGTTTTTGGTAGAGGTTATTGAAAATTCAAATACCTATATAATTTTTAAACAACAAAATACTTTATTGCAAAGATGTGGTATTCATCCAGAGCATTAACAATAGCTTATTGACTTATATAAAACAGTTTATTTTATTTTATTTATTCTTCTCTCATACATCCTGATCACACAGTTTCCCTCCCTCCAGTCTTCCCAGTCATCCCCACCATCTCTTCTCTCCCCAAGATCCACTCCCCTCATCTCCCTTCAGAGAAGAGCAGGCCCCCCAAGGCTATCCACTGAACAGGGCATAACAACTTACAATAAGACTATGAACAAACTGTCATATCAAGACTGGACAAGGCAATCCAGTAGGAGGAAAGGGGTCCCAGGAGCAGGCAAAGAGCCAAAGGCTCCCAGTGTTAGGAGTCCCACAAGAAGACAACGCTGTATAACCATGACATATATGCAGAGGACCTAGCTCAGACCCATACAGGGTCCATGACTGTCACTTCAGTCTCTGAGAGCCACTATGAGCCCTGCTTAGTTGATTTAAACAGTGTATTTTTATGCCCCTTTATAGCTGACCAAGAAATTTATTATTTCTATATTCTGTGTTCATAAGAACTCTGGGAGGGTGGTCATGTGGATAAGATGGGACTGTGCTTGCTAAGGTGCCCCTCATTGTTATGATAGTAAAGAGAACATGCTTTCTCTGTCTTCCAGATCAAGACAGTAGAAAAGCAGGTGTGTGTGTATGTGTGTGTGTGAGAGAGAGAGTGCGTGTGTGTCTGTGTGGTGTGTAGGTGATGCGTGTGTGTGTGTTTGTGTGGTGTGTGAATGTATATGTGTTGTATGTGGTGTGTGTGTGTGTGTGTGTGTGTGTGTGTGTGTGTGTGTGTGTGTGTGTGTGTGTGTGTAGGGGCCTAGGCATGTGGAGACCAGGGGATAACCTCAGGGCTCAATTCCCACTTTTCATCTTATTTGACACAAGGCCTCTTGTGGTTTTCCATTGCAAGGCCAGGCTAGCTGGACCTGGATTACCCTGCCTTATCCACACATGTGATTTGAGGAATGTAAACTCAGGTCCTCCACTTTCACATGAAGGGGTTTCCCATTGAGTTATCCTGACAGCTCCTAGTTATTGAGTACCTGCTATGTATGAAGCACTTTTTAAAAAGGCATTTGACATAGACAAAAATAGGAACCAAACACTGTAACACAGCTTCACAGAGTTAAACAAATGCAACACAAACAAAAATAGTATTCTACACAGGGCTATTTACAGGAGCTGAAATGACCCACAAACAGTTGTATCACCAAAGCTCACCCCAGCATGGGTGACAGCTCACTATCTGAGACATAGTACACTGACTACAGAAAGCTCAAAAGCTGGATCATATCTTTGCCAAGTGACTCAGTCTAAATCTCTTCCAAGATGATGGAATGGTCTCAGAATCTTTTTTCTAACATGAATTGTCTGAAAGCGACCCTCAGCCATCTTTATTGCTTACTCTGTGAAGAAGAGCCTAGTGAGTCTGGTCAGTTTTAGGAAGTTCCTAAAGCTCTTTTGTGTTGTTTATCTGCTGGCTTAAAAAGTTTCCCCAAAGGATGAAATATTTCAATAGGGAGAAAACTGATCATTTACATACACTAATATACTTTTAGAAATAGAAAACAAGTTTTTAAAATTCAGGAGGAAACCCGTTTTCATTAGCAGACCTGCATCATAAAGGACAGTAGTCTCTTGCACTTCTCCCCTAGTTTAGACCAGAACTCAGTGTGCTGAATTGCTGTTGAACAAGCAGTAGGGAACTCCCTGTTCACACCTTCAGAGAACCTCCCAACCACCTTTTGCTCATCTATCATAAAAGGGCTGTGTTGAAGTGTCTAGTGTTATTTCTGGACAAATAATATTTTTATAAGTTCTTAAGGGTTCTAGTTTTCAAGTGCAGCCAACTTTCAGAACAAAAATGCATTGATTATTTCTAGTTGCGAGGTCTTTGAGCAGCTAATCTTCCTAAGTGAAAATGCTTACATGGCTTGGTCACGGGCCAAGTATGGTGACAGATAACCCTTAAGGGTATATAGAAACAGCATGTCATGGTGCTAAGAATCATGGAGGCTTAGCAATGGTTTTCTCATTAACCTCATTTTTACTACCCTGGGTGAAGCCCAGTCACCAAATGGAATAGTTCAGGGAGTGAGACAGCTCATTTGGGCCAAACTATTCCATTTGGTGATGGGGTAAAAGTCCTCAACAGGAGTTGAAATGGTGGTGTTATGTGACTGGGGATATTATGGAGACATAGTTCTGTGTGTGATATACACACATACATACACACACACACACACACACACATATATATATACATACATATATATGTGTGTATGTACTATTGATATATATATATATATATATGTACTATTGTAGTTCTGTGTGGTAATAGATAAATACTACTGTAGTTTCATGTGTATAGTAAAGGATATATTATTGTAGTTTTATGTGTGCTAATGGGTACATACTATTGCTTCACACCACTTCAAATATTATAGTTTATGACACAGCTATGCTATTCTTAGGCATATACCCAAGGATTCTAAGTTAGTTAGAGAGATACTTACATATCCATATTTATTACTGGACTATGTGAACATCCCAAGACATGGAATCAGCCTAGATGTCAATAAATGAACAAAAAAAATATGCTACACATGAACATTTGAATTTTCTGCAGCTATATAGAAAAATAAAATCACAGCTTTCTCATAAAAATGAATGCAACTGGAAAGTTTATGTTAAGTGAATTTAGTCAGACTCAGAAAGACAAATATTATGTGTTTTCTCCTATATGCAGACCTGGATTTAAAATTATATATTTATAATTTAAAATACAATTTTAAATATATAATTATAACATAATCATATATATATAATGTGGTTGTATGCTTCTTTAATCTAGCATTTAAGAGGTGGGCAGATTTCTGCAAGTTTGAGGTCATCCTGGTCTATATAGTGAATCCTAAACCAGCCTTGGATACACAGTGAGACTCTGTCTCAAAAATAAAATTTACGTAAGAGTGGAGGGGCTGGAGTAGTGTCACAGTAATTAAGAAAGCTTACTACTCTTTTAGAGGACATGGGCTAGCTTCCCTGCACTTACATGCAACTCACAACCATCCGTAACTCCAATTCCAGAGAATCTAATGCTTTCTCTTGTTTCCACAGGCCCCAGGCACACAAGGGGTACACACACACACACACAGGCAAAACACTCATACATGTCAAATAAAATAAGTAACAAATATTTTAAATTATGTATGTGTGTACATGTACATATATATGTATGTTGATATTTATGTTTGTTAGCATCATAGAATAGAAAGATTATGAGAGGAACAAGAGATCTTATGGGAGATGGAAAGTAGAGGTGATGGAATGCATGTGATAATTAGACCAAAGGGTACAAATAAGGAAGAAAGAGAGTCAGATGGGGGGGGGAGGTGCAGGGCCAGTCTGGGAGGGGACTAAATAGGAATAAAACATGATATATGAAGATGCTGTGGTTAAACTCTTATTTCAAATGTTGACCTAGAAAAATAAAACATATTATGAGTCTATAAACATTATAATATAAACAACGTGTTTTCCCTGTTGGGAAAATGTACTGTTTCTGTTCATTAGGAAATGAACGCACCATCCTTTCGTGTAGAGGGAGGAGCTGATGGGACAATGCTTCTCCATTACTACTCAGACAGAAGTGGCTTGTGCCACATTGTACCAGGTAGGAAATGGATCAACACATCCCAGAGCTCTCCAGGGTGGCTTTATATCCACTGCAAGGAGGGCACTCCACCTTTTATAGTGACCGGCTTCTTTGTCGTGTTCTTAAGGACCTGGAGATTTGAGAGTTATTTCCACATCTCCAGGAGAAGACATGATCTTTAACACTCTGCACAGCTGTGTGTATAGCTATGATAAATCTGTGGACATTTTCACATCTATTGACACCTTAAAAGATGAAAAGCCTTGATATTCAGTCTTTTTTTTGGGGGGGGGTGTTTTATTTTGAACCCAGAGCCTCCTGCATTCTATGTACATGTACTTCTCATCTCCTGACCTAAAGCCCTGTAGAGTCACATGAATATGTCATGCCATACTCCCCATCAACTGCCCCCATTGCTACATCTGTAGTTATTGCTGACCCTTTGCTAATGTAGATTCTGTGGTGGGAAACTTCATGCTCGCTTTCTTCATATTTTATATTTTCCATCCAGATGGATTTCCAGAACAATAGTTTTGAACACTTGAACTTTAATGTATTTTCAGTGGAATTTTGCTTTCATTTACAGAGTTTGTCTAATGAGTCTTATGTCTTCCTGGAATAAAAACATGAGTAGATGTTGAAGTAGAAATTATACTTTCAGGGAAGTATTTAGTATTCAGACTCTCACAACTTATATTCCTGGATAATCTCCCCCTGAGCCATCATAGGATCCCTGTCTTGAGGTGAGGCATGGGCTTAGTGAACTGGAGAAAACTCACCAACTGGTACAACTGGATTTGTTAGCGATGCTTGGCAGTGTGCTGCCTTCTGCCAATCACCCACAGGTGTTATTCGGCTGCAGGCATCATTGAAGCTGTGGCCAAGGACTTTTTTGACACGGATGTGGCCATGAGTATCCTTGACATGAATGAAGAGGTGGAGAGGACAGGGAAAAAAGAGCATGTCGTGTTTCTGGTTGTGCAGAAGGCTCGAAAACAGAAGAGAAGGGCAAATGGACCACAAGACCGTGAGGACATCCACACAGACCAAGAGGTACTGAGTTTGCTGTGTCTTCAGGGAGCATAGTTTCCCAAGGATGTGTATCTGTCCTGCAACTGACTGTGCAAACAACACAAATAAGTGGCCCTTGAACAGTGGAATTCAAGCTTTCCCAGGCCTGGCTTTTTTGACACTGTGGACCAGATAATTCTGGGTTGTGATAAGCTGTACTTTGTAGGACCCTTCCCCATATCACAGACCTCTATCTATCCAATGTGACTGGAACCCTGCTGCATAGTTGTAGTGATCAAAGTTGTTTCCAGGCATTGCCAGTGTCCCTAGGCTAAAGGTGGGGGTACAAATCACTTTTAGCCAAGAACCACAAAGTCAAAGTTAACTTAATGCAGACTTTGTTAGGAGGTACCTTAGCCTGTAAAATATTCACATATAAAAGTGTTAAATCTGGGTATGGGTATATTTTAGACATAAATGCACTTGGGATGCTGAGCCTGGAGATTTGCTATGAGTTTGAGGCCAGTCTGGGATGAAGAATAAGAACCCTCTCTTAAAACCTCAGTAACCACAGACTGAGATAAAGGGTGTAAAGTTGGAATTTGGTATCTTCTTATGCAATCCTCTGGTGATGAGTGGACCTATCAGGTCCCCAGTGTCTACTTAGCAGGTGGATCCAGTTACAGGTCCAGTGGGCTGTCAATAGCCCATTGTTGACCACCTTGGTAATGGCACATACGATGATCATTGCGGTTCAGATGCCACATGTATTAGATTAAAATCTACCTGAACCCACATACCCTGTTAAAACACACAGATAGGACTGTAATTCCTGGGAGCCCCCAGGTTATGTCTTACAACATGCAAAGCCATCAGAGTCTACGCACAGGAGGAGTGCACCCCAGGAAGAGTGGTATGGGCTCTTAGAAAGTGATGGAGACTTTCTTGAGTCTTGGTGAGCCAGCCTCAGGTTCTAGAGTCTCCAGACAAATGACAGCCACCAATGAGCCTCTGAGATTGTCTTACATCCAGGAGGAAGGAAACTGAGATAAGGAACAAGCAGAATGAACACAGGTTTTATTAGGGAAAAGAATTCCTGCAATGTGGGAGGGGCTCCATGTGAGGAGTACCGGAGGGGGCCTGGAACTGGAGAGATGCTGAGATTAGCTTTATTGAATCTGGTCAGTTTTAAATGTATCAACAGCTTGAACCAGCAAGGAGTCCACAAACCCTCTGCACACCCCCTTGGCCCAAGCTGAGAGTGACTCATAGATCTAGAGGAGTGTTATGTGTGTTGTGTGATCAGTTCATGGTCCACCAAAAGCCATGCATTTACTGTCTAGGGAGAGCCATCTCCCATCTCAAGATGCTGCTTATTCTCCATGTGAACATCTTCCCCTGAGAAATGTTTCTTGCCGTAGTTAACTGCCCCACTGTTGTACATCTTCGGTTGCTTCAAATCTTTTGCTTCTATAAAGTGAGACTGTGGTGAGCACCCTTATGTTTTGTATTTAACCTTGGGACATAGTCTCAGAGCAATGCTTAAGAAATCACAAGCCTCTAAGCTTTCTCCAGAGATCTTATATATATATATATATATATATATATATATATATATATATATATATATATATATACATATATATATATATATATATATATATATATATAAAATCTTGCTTCCTTTAGTAGAGAAATAGCATGAGGATTTCCAAGCAAGTACACCTTGGAGTTCTAGTTGCTTGATAGAACTGATTTTGCAAGTCCTCACACCATTCTTCTGGCTACCAACATTCTTCAGTACACAAAGATGGTCTCAGCAACAGCAGGCAGGGTTTATTCATCTCTAATCATGTACCCATGTATCTGTGCTTCCCTCTCTGTGCTCTGCAGGCTCTCAAGACAATGCTCCTTAGGATGAAGGAGACATATTTGAGCATCTCCGTTTGTGCTGGGGAGAAATTTCACAAGGATGTGAAAGCATCAGTAATGTTTGGAAAAGGTATGTTCTTCTAGGTCAGCTCTTAGATAAGAACAGCTGCCTGGTTTTCAGGGGAAGAGCCCCCATACACAAATAGGGCAAAACTCCCTATAATCTCAAGACCTCTGACTCCCTCGGAGCTTGGATTTAGCATCTGTGACTTTTAACTTTTAAAATGAGCCTCTAACTTCCCATACCACAGCTCCTTTTGTTTGTGCTGGATAGCATGGGGACACTATCATCTCTGTAAGCAGGAAAGCTACTGGCTTGCACTCAGTCCCAGGAGATGAGAGTGAAGAGAAGGCTGGGCACAGATGTCTGGGGCACAGTGAATTCTGTATCTCCTCTGGACCAAGGCCTTCTTAAGTGGGGTGTGTTTCTGGACTAGAAATCTGTGGCTAACCACAGCTAACTAGCAGAATGAAGGACAGAGGGCAAGAATCAAGAAAGCACATTTCTGTCTCTGTCTCTGAGGAGCTGTGACATGGGACAATGCTGTCCAGCTTTCCAGTCACAAAGTAAAGATGTAAGCTCTCCACACTGGGTTTTTGGGTACTGAGCTAGACTGTCCCCCTGCACCTGACACTTGATTTGGAATCAGAGCTCTGACCCAGTGGAAGAAGGGAGCTAGATGCCCTTTGTCATGGCCTGGTAGGTCAAATGACAGGCATCTGGGAGAAGGTCTTCGGGGCTCAAAGAGCTGCATTCTGAGTCCTTCAAACTGTGGCAAACACAATTGACATCCTTTGTCTAGGAGATTTTCATATCAAAAAGGCTCCATTGAGAATGTGCACCCCCTGCCAAATAGGACTGTTGGTTAAATTTTCACGTGCCACCCTAAACTGTCAGTCTAAAAAGCTCCATGGCAAATGTCCCTGATGTGGGGCCGGGCACACACTTACTCCTCTTCTGGCTCATTGTCTGCTTGTCACCATTTCAATGTCAGGTCTGTTTTCGTGGTGAGACATACTCAATTGGCCCAGAAACTAACTCTTCAGCCGCGGGCAGAAACTTGGCAGGGGGCAGGAAGTCTTCTCAACCTGGTCACAAATTTTCTGTTTGTTTTAATTTGGAAGATAATTGCTGTGGCCATCTGGAGAGCCTGTGCTAAAGAGTGGGGATCACACTTTGCTTATGACACACTTAAGATTCTAACCCTGTCCAGGTGGCTCTATGAGGGCCTTTCACTGGGCTCTCTCTCTCTCTCTCTCTGTGTTCAGGGCCCCTCGGGGATACCTTCCAGCCTGTCTATCCTGAGAGACTGTGGATTGAAGAGGAGGTGTTCTGTAATGCCTTTCCTTTCCACCTTGTTTTTGATGAAGCAGTAAGAGACTCTTTCTCTTAGAAGCTTGGGCTTGGGGAGAACCCAGGGATGGGGGGCTCAATTCACTGTCCTTAAGGCCTGTAAGGACTTAGATCTTTGAGTTCACAGAGCTTAAGAGACTGGACTTTGCCCTGGAGGGTCCACTGACTTCATTTTATGTTGAAGCCTTTTCTGAAATTCATGATCTTCTTCAGGTAAATACATAGCAAGGAAGTTGAACCAGTGAATAAATGGTAATGTTTATGAATAGGCAAAAAAACAAAACAAAACCAAAAAACAACTACAACAACAACAACAAAAAAAAACCCAAACAAAACAACAACAAAAAAAGCTGGAGGGAGACTTTAAAATTTACTTCAGAAAGAGGCGACAAAATATAACTGATAGCCATTGTCCTAAAAGTGACCTGCCACCCCCTGTGAGCACAGCTGATTCTCAGTCTCATCATATTTCATTTCCTGCTGTGTTCTGTGGGGGTCTGTGAGCGTGGCCATTTAAACTTGGTTTATCTTGATTGCTATCTCAGGATAAACTGTCCTGGGTATGACGGCACACATCTATAACCACAGCACTCAGGAGACTGAGGCAAGAGTTGCTCAGGTCATCCTGGGCTACACAGCGAGGAATAACACCTCAAAACAAAAACAGATGTAGCTATAGATGATACAGACATGTGAACTGAACTGATTTTTCTACTCATTTAAAGGGCATGTAGGCAAGATGAATTTAGTCAAAAATATCTGTTTAAAGTCAGCCATTATGATTTCCTCTTGTGTTTATTGGAATTCATATGCATATCACCTGCCAGCTGACTGCTCAGCATAAACATTATGATGTGTACTCACTGGACACTGGAGTATACTTTGTTCCCTCAGAGAAGTGATTGTATCATGGCAGAAAAAAGGAGCCACTCATAGATGGAAAATAATAAGCCAATGAATGCCTCCATTTTTCCAATGCTACATTATTATTATTATCATCATCATTATCATTATTCATGCCATTGTTTTCAATTAAATTTGCTTTAAATGCTCCTTCCCTTTCAGCTTTTGGGCATAGAATAACAGAAAATGCGTGATACATGGTGTTGATTTCTGTAGTTTACCTCAATTCTTGTGGTTAGTAAGGGCTTCCAGACACTGTGCTGGTATTAGGCATGTGATACCAAGGTCCCCATTTCATGCTCCTTCTGTGCATTCTCTGGACAGCAGAGAAATATTGCCCTAGTCCCAGGATGCACTGGTGACCAGTCCAGAATATTGCTAGTTTATGAGAGGGGTCAGCGGCTGTACAGAGGAGGAGGAAGAACTATTGGCCTTGTTGAGCCTTAAGGCCTCTTGACAGCTTCTGAGAAGCCCCATGCTTTCATTCCCCTGCCAACATCAGCTGCAGATTTGATTATTTAAGACATAGATAGTTTTATTTTGTTTATTCTATTAATGAACATCCCAGTGACCCTTTGTGACTCCAAAGCCCAAATGCCATATCTAAGGGAAAGTCAATTGTGGAAGTTGCTTTCTGATCCCCAGACTGACATGTATCCTCTGTGGATAGCTAAGGGTCAAGCAAGCCGGAGTGAATATTCAGAAGTATGTCCCTGGACTCCTAACCCAGAGGTTTAGAATAGATGAGTATTTCTCCATCATCCACCCTCAAATCATCTTCAGCATCTCCAGCATCTGCAAGTTCATCAACAGTCAATTTGTCTTGAAGACACAAAGAGAAATGATACCCAAGGCACGGAAGAGCCCACCAACACTTGAACTCCGGGGTAAGAGCCCATGCCTTCCGTTCCCTTCCGCCTGTTAGATCAGCAAGAATATGGAGATGGCTTTCCAGCTGCCCCAAGCCAGGGAAGGGACCAGAACAAGGGCTCTTTGTGGTTGTTTTTGTTTGCTTTATATTTTCTGATATTTCTACTTGGCCTGTTTAGTAAATAGCATTTTATATTTTCAGTCGTTTCTGGTTTAGACATAAAAGGACTATATAATAAGTATATATATGTACATATAGTAAACATACTACATGGAAATGCATAAATTATATATTCTAACACTGTATGATATAGTTATACTGTACTAAAATATGCAGCTATAATTGTAAGTTCTATAGTTATAAAATTATGCTCTCTGTTATTTGAGAGATATTATCAATTTTTCATTAATAATTTAATATTTATCCTTTCTAAAGCAACAAGCTCATCCAACATACTGGTAGGGAATACATTTTGGTTTTGCTTCCATTATAATAGAAATTTTTTCTATATTTTTGTTGTATTGGGTTCGCCGGTTCCGTGCAGCCAGAGGTCCCGGACCCACAGCTGCCGCCGGACCGCTTATCTGCGCACCGCCGCCTAGGCCCCCAGAAACGACTCAGACGCTTTTATTTATTTCAGGCTGTTTGGCCTATGGCTCAGGCACATTGCTAGCTAGCTCTTATATCTTAAATCAACCCATTTCTATTAATCTGCGGGCCACGTGGGCCCAGCCCGTAGCTCACCCGTGTTCCTTACATGTCGTCCCTTGGGCGGCTTCCGCGCGGTCTCTCTGACTCCACCCTGCTTCTCTCACCTAAGCTCTGATTCTCCTCCCACTTCCTCTATGGTGCCCGCCATGACCCATCAAACAGCTCCTTTATTTAAAGATACAGCACACACAAATGCATTCCCACATATTTTAATCTACACTACAGGAGATTCATAGTAAGAATGCTCATAGTTTGTACACACATCACCCTATTCAGCTACAAAACACTTTAAACATCTCAGAACTCAAATCCTACGCCTACTAAACAGTTTCCTGGTCCTCTTGCCTCCCACCCTGGCAACCAGCTTTCTGCCTTAATCTCTGTGATTGTGACTGTTCTAGGTATTGAGTAAGGGCAGCGGAGTCTCATAGGACTTGTTCCTCTGTGATCAACTCATTTCCTTCTCTTTTTTGGCAGGACAATATTTCATTGCTTTATTGTATTTAGCCACTCATCCATTGAAAGACTTTGGTTAATTTCTTTGACTATTGTGAACACCTGTGGTCGTATGTCTATATCCTTGAGTCTTGGTTTCTAGATCATATACTAAATTGATATTTTTATTGAAAATATTTTTCATAAAATGTATTTTGACCATCTTTTTCCCTCCCCCAGTTGCTCTCAGATCCTTTCCACCTCCTACCCACCCAATTCCACATTCTCTCTTTTTAAAATATAAAAACACAAAAGGAAAAAAGAAACATACAACACACACACACAGAGAGGCAGAAACCAAAATAGGCAAGCAAAAAAAAAAAAAAAAAAAAAAAACCTCAAAGAAAAATGACACAAAAAAATTCTACAAAAAATATCATTGAGTTTGCTTTGTGTTAGTCAATTACTCCTGAAGATGGGGTCTACCTTGAAGTGTATACTAGTGTATACTAGTCTGTATAACTAGTAAGACTTCATTGGAGAAAACTAATTTTTTCCTTTGTCAGCATTTATCAGTTGTAGATAACTTCCTGGTTAGGGATGGGAGGTCATGTCCCTCCCCCTCCCCCCCCTCAGTACTGGGTCCCCATCTGGCTTGAGCCTGTTCAGGTCTTGTGTATGCTTCCATAGTCTCTGTGCATTCACATGTGCATCAGTCCTGTGGTGTCTGGAAGACAACGTTTCCTTGGTGTTGTCCATCCCTTCTGACTCTTAAAATATTCCTGCCACATCTTTATTTCCCATGAGCACCAGGGAGAGGGATTTAATGAAGACACCTAATTTAGAACAGAGTGATCTAAAGTCTCTTATTCTCTGCACATTGTCTGTTTATGCTACAGAAAGAAGCTTCTCTTGATGTAGGATGAGTGAGGTACTGATCTATGGATACAGTGGTATATCATTGAAGTCATATTTTGGTCATGTTTCTTTAGCAGAATAATAACATTAGGTTTTCTCCTATGCCTGCGACTCATTTGTTCTCAGATTCTTGGTGAATTTATCAATGTCAGATGTTGTTCCTTCTTATGGATTGGGCTTTAAGTTCAATCACAGAGTAGATGGCTACTCCCATGACATTTGTGCCACTATTACACAAAACCATAGATCTTGGAGGTCAGTCACTGTTAAGGGTGGCAAATGTAGCTGGAATATATTGATGATTGCCTTAGTTCTCCTGTATCATGCAGAGCACATCCTCATACCATGAATGCTAGTCACTAGGAGTGAAGCTTCTAGCTAGGCGTCAGCTTGACTTTTCCATGTTCAATGACACATTGTTTTCTTTAGCCCTTGGGCCTTACCATCAGGTTGTGGAAAATGACCAAGAGCCTTGACAATACGTCTCAACAAGATCAAATCCTGCCATTGGAGGTTTTACTGGGTGTCATTAAAAGTCTAGTTGGAGTATTGTCTCACCTAATATTTGGTGATTCTTTCTAGATTCCTTTTATATATGTATATGTTTTGGGAAGCTTCTACAGTTGGAGGGTTTCATATGGTTTTTCAAATGTCCTTTAGTGTTCTGTTCTTCACCATATGCCTACCTTTACTATTCTCTAATGCCCCCTCTCTATTTAACCTATCATTGTTTCCTCCTTTCTTGCTCCATCCATTTACCTGACAGTCTCATGATTTTTTCTTAACAACTGAATAATAGTGTATTGTATAAACTACTACATTTTCATTATCCATTTATCAGGTGATAGATATCTAGGCTGTTTCCAATTTGTGGGTATTAGGAATAGAACAGCACTGAACATGGATAAACAAATATCTCTGTAGTAGGCTGTAGAGTCCCTTAGTTATATGCCTTAGAGTGGTATAGTTGGATCCTGAGGTCGATGAATTCCCAGTTTCTCAAGGACTGACATACTGATTACCAGTCCCTGTACCAGTTTGCACTTCCACTAGCAATGGGTAAGTGTTCGGCTTCCACCACATCTTCACCAGCACATACTACCATTTGTTTATTGATCTTGCCCATTCTGACTGGAATACATTGAAAACTCAAAGTATTATTAGTTTGCAATTCCCTGATGGATAAGACTTTTTGCACATTTAAGTTTTTTCAATCATTTGTATTTCATCTTTTGTTTTTTAAGAACTCTCTGTTTAGTTCTATACCCCATTTTAAAATTGGGTTATACAAGGGGGGGTGTTGATGTTCAATTTTATATTTTAGAGATGAGCTATCTATCAGATGTATGATTAGTAATGAAATTTCCTATTGCATATGTTACCGCTTTGCCTCTCTCCCTCTCTCTCTTTCCTCTCTCTCTCTTTCCTTTCTCTCCTCTCTCCCTCTCTTTCTCTCTCTGTGTATATATGAGTATTGCATCTACTGTTTGTGTGTGTGTGTGTGTATGTGTGTGTATGGTGTATGTGTGTGTAGTGTGGTGTATATGTGCGTGTATTGCATCTACTGTTTGTGTGTATGTATGTGTATGGTGTGTGTATGTGTATGTGTGGTGTATATGTGTGTGTGTAGTGTCATGTATATGTGTGTGTGTATTGCATCTACTGTTTGTGTGCTGTTTTTTCTTATTGTTCTAGAGCTTTCAGGTGTGGCACTAAGTTATTGACAAGAGATTTCTCCAATGTTTTGATGTAGGCACCAGTGCTATGAATTTATAGATAGAAATTAGTATACATTTGCCTTTATTGTAGAATTTTTCTTTATCTGTCTACTGATATTGATAGATTTCTTAGGCATAGTAGTCTGGGCAGCCATCTGTGGTCTCTCAGAGTTTTTAGAACAGTCCCTTATGGCTTTCAGAGTCTCCATTGAGAAGTTGAGTTTTGTTTTAGTGGGTCTGCCTTTAAATGTTAATCTTTTCCCCTTGCAGTTTTTAATATCCTGCCTCTTTCATACATTTAGTACTTTAATTATTATGTGTATGGGAAATTTCTTTTTTTGTCCTGTCTATTTGGTATTGCGTATGCTTCTTGTACGTTGATAGACACCTCTTCCTTTAGATTGGGGAAATTTCCTCCTGATTTTGTTTAAAATATTTTCTGTGCCTCTGACCTGGGTTTATTCTCTGTCCTCTCCCCCTATTATTCTGTTATTTATAGATTCGGCCCTTTTATAATGTGCCAGCTTTCCTGACTGGTTTGTGCCTGGGTGCTTTTACATTTAACGCTTTCTTTGGTGGTACTGTCCCTTAGTTTACCTTGTCGTTGGTTCTCAGGATATGCTCTTTCATGCCTTGCAGTCCAGTGAGGCTTCACCTCTGAGGTTCTTTGCTTGACATTTTATGTTAGTGATTCTATTTCTTTGTCAAATTCTACCTCATGTCTGTTTCTTCCCTTCCTGAGTTTGCAGACTTCACTGGGGGATTTATTTACATCCCGCGTAAGGCCCTTGAACATATTCATAATTACTATTTTGAAATCCTTGGTTTGTGCTCCAGCTCTCTTGCATTCCTCAGAGCCTACTGCAATAGGGTTACTGGCTTCTGACGGAAGTAGAGTGTCTTGGTTCTTTGTGGCTTTGTGCAGGGATCTGGGCATCTAGATTATATTTTGCTTGGTGCTGCTGTCTGGTCTTGGTTGTGGGAGTGTTCCATTCTTTGGTTATTTTGCCCTTTCTGTGTCCCAGGCGAGTGTGGTGGCTCCGGGGCCCCTGGTAGATGTGGTTTCTGCAGGTTGGCGTGTGATAGACGGGTAAAAGGAAAGGCTGGAGCAGGCTGTGGAAGGACTGAGGGGGCAGGGTTGGTGCTAACAGACGGGGTGCTCAGTAATGGGGGATGTGGGAAGAGGGGCTCTTCCAGGCAGGCTCAAGTAGAGCAAAGGATAAGTCGAAAACTGATGGTTTTTTTTTTTTTTTTTGAGAAACTTTAACATTTTTTTCAAGTTGCTACAATATTTACCTTCCTAGTGATAAGGCACAAAGGTTTCAATTTTCCACATACTCACAAATACTCATTACATTCTCTATGTTTAAAAATAACAGCCATCCTAGTGGCTGAGAAGTCGCTTGTGGGTGACTTATTTGTATTTCTCTAATGATTGATGACTTTATGTATTTCCTCGACTTCTGCCTTCCTTTTTCTCTGTCTTTGAGAGATAAGATCTCTAACCTCGTGATGATCCTCCTGCCTCTTCCTTTCAAGTTCTGGGATTACAGACGGATGCCAATATCATCACGTCTTCATTTATTTGGTAAAAGTTTATTCATGTTTACTGTGTGTGAGAGAGAGGTTGTTCTTTACATGGCCTAGTTATTAACTCCTTATTAAGCAGATGATTTACAAATATGTTTTCCCATCTTATGTGTTGTGATCAGTTTATTGTTTATGTTCTTTGATGCACAGAAGTTTTACATTTTAGTGTAGTCTAATTCAACACTTTCCTTTCCACTGTGTTTTTGGTGCCACAGCCACAAAATCACTGACACAATCAAAACCATTTTCCTCTGTTTCGTTCTAAGAGTTTCATACTTTTACTCTTGTGCTTAGGTCTGAAAATCAGTGAGCGCATTTTTGTACCTCCTGTGAGGGACATCTTGAGCTGCCCATTTGACAGATGATTAATCTGTATATATGTTAAACACACACACACACACATACACACACACACACACACACACACACACACACACATATAAATTGAGCTGAGGAAAAAGCCACAGAAAAGATGTTTTGAAAGCTTGAGTTAACTGTAAAGTTTAGTGGTAAGAGCGTAGCCAGATGAAGACCCGCACTCTACCACACAGTGGAAACACTTTGAAGTTTGAATTACCAACTAGATGCGTGTTAAAGAATGGATGGTGGTTTAGAGAAATGGAGTCTGGCAGGCAGGTGATGGTCATTGCTGGGGTGGGGTGCAGGTGAGAAGGGTTAGGTGTCAGATGAGAGAGGAGTCCAGGGGTGACAATCAGGACAAACTCACAACATGATTCCTAGATGTTACAAGAGAATATTTAGGAGATTTATTATCACTTTTTCTTGGTAATTGGTAAAGAAGGTATGTAAAACTAAGAAATTACATGACTAAAATCCTCGAGGGTGAGAATTTTGTCAGCTCAAACCATGACATATTCTGATGCCTAAAGCAGTGTGTCAGGTTATTAGTTGGTACTTTATACTTGACTGGCAAAAGAATTCATGATAGGGAGCGTTATTTGTAGAGGTGGTGGAAAAATAAGACACAGATATCTACAAACAAGCATCTAATGGGGGAACAGAGGAAACACCGGAATATCTTCGACATCATCACGAAGGGAGATTGGGAAATGAGTATCAATAGCTTGAAGAATTACCATATTTTTGTCTAAGCAATACTATATGCATGCATGTATCCTTTAACAAAACAGTCACAGGCATATATAAAGAGGTTTCAAGCTTGTTTATGGCAGTATTGTTTATAGGAAGATACACTAGATATAATGTAATTAATACTGGCTTATAATTTTAATGAACACCACAACCAATGTAGTCAGAGAAAGCTGTGCTGTATTTCTGTACCAAATACGACAGGAAAATATATTTTGTGTGAAAAATTCAGGTTTCAGAACGATACTAGATAGTCCCTCTTTGGGTAATACAGAAATATTAAGAATAATTATGTATATGAAGTATGATTATTTTGGTTGACTTCAATATTGAGCTTATAGTCCCTCTTTGGGTAATACAGAATATGAAGAGTCAATATGTATCTTCAATGTGATTATTATAGGTGACAGTCACTATTCTCTTATACTTTTTCCTTTTCTGTAGTAAATGAGTAATAATTTAAGTAATAAATAAGCAAGATTTCCTAGAAGACTCTGATTTATTGTCCCATTTATATAGTATACAGCTGGATAGTGTTAAAAGAGAAAACCCAGACAGATATGGTGGCTCATACATATAATATCGGCATTTGGGAGGTTGCCATGAGGTGCAAGACCAATCTATGCTACAGAGTAATATATATTCTAATATCAAAAATGAATAAATGAATGAATGAATGAATAAACAAACAAACAACGGGCCTGGAGTGATGACCCAGTTGTTAAGAGCACTTATCTTGTAGAGGACCCGAGCTCAGTTCCCAGCATCCACATCAGACAGTCCACAACTGGCTGTAGGTCTGACACATCCACACTTAAGTTAGCAACACAAACACACATGTTTACATACAAATACAATGTTTGAGAGAGAGAGAGAGAGAAACTGAATTCAAAAGTCTTAGAAAATGAAACATTTAAGAAAAAATAAAAGGGGGAGAAAATGAACACAGACCAAAGTAGGCAAAGTCCAGAGAGGAGTGAGGGATCAAAAGCCTCAGGAAATATGGTTTCTAGAGGGCCACCTAAGACAGTAGAAGGGCAGAGCAGAGAGAAGATGTAGCAGCTGATGTTGGCATCTCAAGCTCAGAACTACAGCTCCAGGAGGGCCACTGTGCACAGAGTGGGGGATGGATGAGTGGGGAGAGAAGTATAGATGATTGTCATGACATGAGGCTAAGAAGCAGGGAGAAGGCTGTGAAGTGGCTGAACCGCATGCGGTATGGGTGATGAGGGCCTCTTGCCCCATGTCAGACATCCGATATTTTCACATTTCTCTCTGTGATGGGTAGGCCAGATGATCTGGATGGAGTCTCTGGGGTGCATGATCTACATGTGTTCTCCAAAGCTCTGCAGCCTGAAGGAACTGGAAGAGAGCAAGATGCATCTTTCTGACATTGCTCCCCACGATACCACCAGGGATCTCATCCTCCTCAATCAGCAGAGGCTGGCAGAGATGGAGCTGACCAGCCAGCTGGAAAAGAAGAAGGAGGAGCTGCGTGTTCTTTCCAAGAACTTGGCCATCGAAAAGAAGAAGACAGAGACCTTGCTGTATGCCATGCTGCCTGAACACGTGGCCAACCAGCTCAAGGAAGGCAGGAAGGTGGCTGCCGGTAAGGTACCTTCCTCTTACCTTGACCTTGGAGTATTGGGAGGATTGTGCTCATGCTAAGGGCTGTGGACTTTGAACCTAGGCAGGTCTGGACTTGATTTATGGCTTTATCATTAACCTTTGGCTAAGCGGCTAACTCACATCTCCTTCATTTCTCTCCACATACTGAAGATAATAAAAAAAAAATAACCCAAGAGTGGAGTTTGAATTGTTTTCAGAGGCCTCTGGGGGGTGTAGTGATGATTCTGGTTCTTATAAAAATTGTTTGTTATCTTATAGATAGAGAGGATGCACTGGTGTGTGTGTGTGTGTGTGTGTGTGTGTGTGTGTGTGTGTGTGTGTGGTATATGGGCATGTGTATATTGGTACATGTCCCTGTACACACATGAAGATCAGAAATGATTGTTTCTTTATACTCTTTTCCTTCTTATTTATTTGAGACATGGCTTCTAGATTCTAGAGCTATGCTAGAGAGAGGGAAGCTCTCAGAAATCCTCACCACATTCAGGCTTTTTATGTGGATGTTGAGGATTTAAACTCAGGTCCTTATGCTCACACAGTAAGCAATCTTACCCTCTTACCAATCTCTTTACTCCTAAAGTAGAAGGGATATGACTAGTCTAATGTGCTGGTTTTGATTGTGATGTGGTGAAGCGGGGAGAAGGTTGAGAGCCCATCACACAGCAGTTGGTGAGCAAAGGAGCAAGGCTGCTGCTGAGGCTGGATGAGGGGGAACCAGCAAGATTTTATCCTAAGGGAGAGTGGGAAGGGTTCTGAGGTTGCCAATGTAAAAACAGGTTATAATTTATTTCAAGATGGAATAGAGAGTTGGGAATATGGTTCAGTGGGTAAGAGTACTTGGTGCTGCAAACACACAGACCTGAGTTCAAGTCCCCATTGCTCCCATAAAAAGTAGTATATGACCACACAGAAGCTTGATACAGTGAGGGAAACTGAGTTCAAATCTTGAGCATCCACACAAAAAGCTGTGTTTGGCTGCATGTACCCAGATCCCCATCATTGGGGTTGGAGGAAGTAGAGACAGGTAGATGCAAGAGCTTGCTGGCCAGCCAGCCTAGCTGAAAAGGTGAGTTTATGATTCAGTAAGAGGTGTTGTTTCAAAGCACTAAGTTAGGAAGCAGCAGGTACCCAGTTCCTTCTTCCTTTTTCTGTCCTGTGGGCTCATGTATATGAACTCTCATATATGTGGAACACACACACCAGAAAGAAGATCAAACCTGAGGCAACCGTCAGTTTAGAAATGTTGAGTATGAGATATCTGCAGGACTTCAGGAATTGGTTAGGAATTATAGGCATAGGAATTATATAATTATAGGTTAGGAATTAAGGGGAAGTTCTAGCATAGAACTATATAGGTCTAGACTAGAACTGTGCAGGATAGCTAATCATAGGCTCTGTGAACGATGTAACTGGTTAGTTTTTATCAAGTTGACACAAGCTTAAGTGACTTGGGATGAGAGTAACTTAGTTGAGGAACAGTCCCCATCAGACTGGCCTGTGGTATATCTGTGGGTTGTTTTCTTGGTGATTGATGGAGGGTGAATTGCCTCCATTGGATTGGCCTGTGGTATGTCGGTAGGGCATTTTCTTGATTACTGGAGAGTGGCCTAGCTCACTGTGGGTGGTGCCACCTCTGAGTATGCGATTGTTGTGTCAGAAAGGTTGCTCAAAGTGGGCCTGGAAGCTAGCATTAAGCAGTGTTCCTCCATGATCTCTGCTTCGGTTCCTGCCCCGACTTTCCTCACTGATTGTTAACTGAGAATTGTAAAAGGACAGCCTCCTTCCTTCCAAGGTGTTTTTAGTCTGTTTTCCGTGGCAGCAACAGAGGGGCAGCTCGGACAGGTTATAGGGTGAGAGAAGACAGAAGGCAACGGCAATATTTAAGAAGAGGAAACCAGACAAAGACAGAAAGCAAAATGAACTCAGTGCCATTTTTAGAGATGTTTTGTCTGGTTTTTAACCCAACTGGTCTTCTGCTTATATAATATGGTTTCCGATTTTAATGTTTTTATGGGTGTGTGAATGTGTCTGCATGTATATATGTTTCTTGTGCTTTTTCTTTGTTTTTAAAATTGTTTTTCTTTGTTTTATTTATTTATTTTTTTGTTTTTTACTTTTCTGTTTGTGTTCTAAAGAGAGAGAAAGAAGGTATAGGGTTGGATGGGTGGGGAGATGGGAGGGATCTGGGATGAAAGATCGTGATCAGAATGTATTGTATTGTATGAGAGATAAAAACATTTTCAATTTAAAAAGTGGCCATAATAAATGAGAAAAAAAACTAAAAATAAAACCAGGTGAGAAGGCTTGCTGGGTCCAGGGAGCACACAAGTAATCAGGAACAGACCACCAAAGTTTATGAACCAGAGTAAACTTTATTCCAAAAATCACCACAGGGCAAAAAAAAGCTTACTAGCTAACTGGGACCACAGCCTGAGTTCAGGCTTCTGATACTGTGGCAATGAGGGTAGATTTCAAGCCCCAAGCATTAGGCACGGACAAAAGAATTTTTACAATTTCCAAGTTAAGCTTAGAGATATGTTGCATTTTTAGATTTACAATTCATGCTAACAGTGTTTCGGCTAGTTGATGTTTGTAGAAGCCTGCAGTTTTCCTTGACCCAGCTAATAGTGTTTGCAAAGACCTGCAGCTTTCCTGACACAGCCCGTTTCCCATGGCAGGAAGGATACAAAACAATACAATAGTCGTGTGGGGCATTTTGATTAAAGTTTATAGGATGGGATGTATGTTAGGCGCCACATAGCTATCATGCTAGGAGTCGCCTAGGACCCACTATAAAAGTTAACTTCGGCCCATGCCAGTTGTCTGTTGTAAGCGGTGGGAGGTGTGACTGTAAAAAGCTAACCCATGGCTGTAGAGAACCATTGCAAAAAGCCACCCTCTGTTTGCTGACAGAGTTGTTGGCCATAAAACAAAGAAAGACATTATTAAAAGTTATTCCCTATTTGCTGTCAGCTTCCATCTCTTTAGGCTTATAATTTATATTCTTATATTTTTATATTCCTATTCCTGGATCCTTCAGGCTGAGAAGAATGGAGGCAGGGATAGTAGAGTCCTGTGAAGGCAGATTTGTGCCAGAAGGCACTGCATTGCACTGGAACCTCACTATGTTCCAGGTTTCAATACTCCACTTGGTCAGTACTTATTTACTGAGAATCTACCCATGCCAAGTCCTGCTCTACACGCTACCATGAAGCAGATATCAGTACAAATAGTTTCCTGCCTTAGTTCTCACTGAGATGAGCCCCGTGAGTCAGGCAGAGACAGCAGATGTGCAGACCCCAGGCAGGAGGTGCTCCTTGTGCTGGGATAACCCCAAGAAAGACAGCATGGCTGGATTAGAATAAGCCATAAGGAGTGGTTGAGACATAAGATCAGAGGTGGCCTGGATGCATTTGTTGGATATGCTAAGGATCAAAAGGTGAATGTTAACAAGATGGTTGTAGAAATTAGTGTAATTGGGGACCGCAGTAGGGGAAAGTGCTACTCTACCCCAATGCTGGCATTTCTGTAGTTCAGGTTCTGCTTTTAGACCAAAGGGACCATTTCTCTCTCAACCCACAGCACTTGTCACTTCTCAGTGGGAGCGTCCATCACGCAGGGGAGCTCCTGAAGGCCTAGAGTTCCTCCTGCTTATTTTAGGTAAATGATAATTATGGAATGATGATTTCATAGCAAGGACTCAATGTGTGTGCTCATATCTGTTGGCTAGACAGGGAGTAATCGATGACACTTTACCCCAGGGCACAGGGAGGCTTGATCTTCAAAAGGCACTGAATTAAACATTCACAGAATTATTATTCCGAATCCTTGGCTACCATTGACATTGTTTCTGTTGCAGGAGAATTTGAAACGTGTACGATCCTTTTCAGTGATGTGGTGACATTTACTAACATCTGTGCGGCCTGTGAACCTATCCAAATAGTGAATATGCTGAATGCAATGTATTCGAAGTTTGACAGGCTAACCAATGTTCACGAGGTGTACAAGGTAAGTGTGTGTGTGGTTCGGCCTACTTCTGGAACCGGGCCGGGAAGGAAGCAACTGAGCCTGTCTTCCTTAACTGCATCTGGACAAGTCTAAAAAGGAGAGGCATACAGGGAGAAGTGCTTTAGGGATCCTTTTAGAATACCCATGCTCAGATGGTGCTTTGGTACCTGTGATCAGCAATCATCACTGTCAGGAGCCAGTTCACTAGCCAAGAGTCAACTAAAGAATTCCCTTCTGTGTCATTCTTCAGATAGGACAGTATTTTTTTAGATCAAGACAGTCCTTGGAAAAGCCACAAGGAAACACACTGACCATTGACTCATAATTGCGTAACACACTGACCTTGGCTCACAATCTCACCCCCTCACTAAGCCCCCTCACTAGCCCTCCCTTCTCCCTGCAACCTACAGCCCTGCTAAAGCATATATAAGTAGCCTAGAAATAATAAAGACAGACCACTCAAACAGCTTGTCCTGTGGTCCTTCTGTGCCTTCCCCTATCATTCTCTCCCTACAGGTGACAGGGACCCCCCTTCCTGCGGGTCGGGACACATCACTTTCCCAGGCATCAGTCTCCCGCCCAGCAGAGTTTCCTTCACATGTTTCATTCTCTGATATAGAGCTTCATATGACTACCCAGGAACTTCATCTTCTCTGGGACTCATTTTCACTAAAAACAGAGAGGAGGCTCAGAGATTAGGTGTTTGCCTAGCTATGTGAGACCCTGGCTCTGTCCTTGACACCCAAAGAGAATCAAAACAAAATCAGAAAGCTCTATTGGCTGGTGTGTGTTCCTTCTCCTATGTTCTTCCATGCTCCTTCTTTCCCCAGCAAACAACCAATAGCTTTAGAAGCTCTTGTCAATGTGTGGAAAATGGCAGGCACATGTAGGTGTTTGCTTGAGACATGAAGAAAACTCATTGAGCACTTTTAATGCTTGCCCTGGCAGGTGGAAACAATAGGTGATGCTTACATGGTGGTAGGTGGAGTACCAGTGCCTGTTGAGAGCCATGCTCAGAGAGTTGCTAATTTTGCTTTGGGAATGAGAATTTCTGCAAAAGAAGTGATGAATCCTGTCACTGGAGCACCCATCCAGGTAGGGAGCAACACGTCACTTGAGACTGAATATAAGACACAGGACTAAAGCTCTTCTCTGCTCAGGATAGGTATGCTACAGCATGTGCATTGCATCATCTATCAAAAGTCTTTTCTTCTCTTGTTTAAGCTCCTAAGCAGGAAAGCTACAAAGAAGGTTCAGCCTTCCTCGGCTCCAGAGCAGGCTGTTTGCTCTTAAGATTTCCCTGTGACTAATTGACA
This sequence comes from Phyllotis vaccarum, assembly GCA_033318265.1. Taxonomy (NCBI): domain Eukaryota; kingdom Metazoa; phylum Chordata; class Mammalia; order Rodentia; family Cricetidae; genus Phyllotis; species Phyllotis vaccarum. The sequence continues at coordinate 59,130,941 of JARWLC010000005.1, forward strand.
CTCTTCTTTGTAATAGAGTGGTGCTGAGCACACCTTATTTATAATTCCTGCATTACTGCAGGTGGCTTGGCTTCACTGAACAGCCAGAGATTCCTGCTTGGGGAAATGCATGCCCAGTATGCCCCCAATAGTTCAGAGCTCAGCTGAGCTGTGTACCACTACTGATATGAATGGAGAACTAGGGTTGACCTTGGACAATTTGGGGCAGTTTGGGTTTGGTTAAAAATTAAATATCTATTTTTTTGTAACATAGGTGGCACCTACATTTTTTTTTGGTGTTTTACCTGAAAGTATGTGTTCACAAATACATCTCTATAGATTGTTTATAGCTGCCATATTTATCAAAACTCCAAACTGAGAATAACCCAAATATCTCCAAGGAGGAGAATGAATAAATGAATTTTGATACATTTTATTTAGGAATAAAAATTATGATCAGGACATACACGATACTGTGAAGAAATATGAAAACAACGCATTGAATAAATGAGGCCAACATTCTGATTTTACTCATGTGATATCCTAGAAGGGCAAATTAATCTTTGATATAAGTAAAAAATCAATAATTTCTTCTAGTGGTAGGGAGGGGTTGTGAGAATTTTTCTAAGATACATTAATATTCATCTCATATGGGGCACCAGCAACAGACCAAATGAGCAACTGAGCCTAACACTATTTTAGTGAGATTATTGGGGTTACTTACAGGAGCCTCAAACACACTGTAACACTAAGAAGCCTACTCAGGCATTAGTGACAGCTCATGGAGGCTGCCACCCTGGACCAACACACAGTTTTCCAGGCATCTCCTACAAAAACAATGCCCTTCCCTGTGGCTTTTACAACCTTTGGGAGTACCTTTTGAACCTCAGAATTTCCTGAGGTTCACCATCCTTTTATACTGCATTAGCTTTCTAAGACTTATGGTCTTCCCTTCTGCCCCCAAAAAGGATGCTCTAATTCTTCTCCAGCAGGTTAGGGAAAGCTGACTAGCAAAGGGCACAAGACAACTTCGTAGAGTAATGAGCTGTTCTACATTTCATTTTTGATGGTGGTCGCAGAGACATGTGCACTTGTCAAACCTCGTGGAGCTAACCACTTTAGTTGGTGTATTTTCATTTTAGCTAAACCAGGCCTTCAAAATAAAGGCAAGGAGATTCAATGTTCTCTTTTCAACGATGTTTTCTCTGTACAGATCAGAGTGGGAATCCATACTGGACCAGTCTTAGCAGGTGTCGTGGGAGACAAGATGCCTCGGTACTGTTTGTTTGGTGATACTGTGAACACAGCTTCTAGGATGGAAAGTCATGGGCTTCCCAACGAGGTGCATCTGAGCCCCACAACCTACAGGTTGGCCATGGGTTTATACCACTGTCACTGTCCTTCCAGCCTCCTCAAACATCTGACTGCTAGCATCTTGGGGAAGGACTTACTGACTTAGACAGGAAACAGTGAGGGGCTTCTCCCAGAACTTGGCTTCTTTGTTTGTTTACTCCTATAATCCCAGGCCAAATCCAATCTCTTGCTTGTTTTTGCAAATAGTTTTATTGGGACAAGAAAGTGGACTTTGAAGGAAAAAACACAGTGCAGAGCTGGAGGGCTTTACTGTCTTGTTTGTGGTACCTGAAACAGAGGGTAGAATTCAACGGTGAGGTCTCTATGATATCAGATATATGCCATTATTTACACATTATCTACAGCCGATGTCTCTGTGAGTGGCAGAGTCAGGCAATCGCGACATCGAGTATGGTTCACACTGCCTGAGTCACTCCCTGGTCTTTCACAGAAAAAAAATCTTGTCAGCTTGGTCTAGTAAAGGAAGAGAGAGAAGTCATAGTTGTTTTTGAAGCAGGATGAATATAAAGATGCACCAAAATGGCACTGATTCTCAAGCGGTTAGGATGGGCCCCACTTAGATTAAGTTCCTTCAAAGCGGTCAGCTCCTTCACTGCAAACCAATCCATGAAGAAAAGCTATTGCGCTCTTATTTACGTGAAACACAACTTAAAAAAATTCCAGTGAGGTTTTTTTCTTTTCTTTGGTTTTTAATTTTCCTGTTTTCTAAACAGACAGAGAGAAAGGCTTGGAGTTGGGTGGGTGGAGAAGATTTTGTAGGAGATTAGGGAGTAGAAACCTTGATCAGAGAATATTGGGGAAAAGAGAATTATTTCCAATAAAAGAAGAGCAAAGGAAAAATGACATTGATCCTTAAAAATGAAATAAAGGAAATAAAAGCTAACAGCTTGCCTCAGCTCCGAGAAGGTCAGGAAGAAATGGGTAAGGTTCAGACTCCCACACTAACTGGTCTACTCACCCACCAGTAGAATTAGAACATGGGATATGGGAGGTTGGGAAGAGTTCTGTCCAGAAACGAAGGCCTTATGGAGATGCCCAAGCTGAATTTTCAACAACAATTTAGACAAAACTAGGGTGCTGGGGAGTAAGGGCCAAGCAGTAGGGTAGAAACAAGGTGTGTGGGTTTCCTGTGGCCACTCCCAGCCTTTGGCATCCTGCTCAGAACACTGGTCCTCCATCATCCTCCTTCCTCCTCTGTGGGTCCAGGACTGGTCTTAGATCTTTAGTATTTGGTACATTTTGTTTTTCTTTATATAGAGCCCTAGAGAACAAAGGATTTGAAATTGTCAAGAGAGGTGAGATTGACGTGAAAGGGAAGGGAAAAATGACCACATACTTCCTGATCCAGAACCTGAAAGCCACTGAGGAGGAAATCATGGGGCGACCTGCAGCTCTCACCCATCAGAAAGGTAAGTAAATCCACAAGGCTTGTCTCTAGTGCTGGCTGTTCCTCACTGAGCTCTTCAGAGGTGTCTAATGTGGTCCTTGGGGCAGTCAGCTAGCATCCCACCTTCTACAGTGCTGCAGCCACCCAGGCAGTGAAAACCTGTGATGATTAGCTCAGCAATCTTTTCCTGGACACTCACATCTTGGGGCAAGTCTCATCTGCTTCAGTTTCTATGGTGCTTGTCGATCCAAGAGATGGGCTTTTCCACAGATGCCCCTGTGCTAGGAAATTATTCTGAGTGTTCTCTGCTCCTTCACCCCAGTAGAGACCCCTGAACAGGCTTTCCCTACACTAGAACCTTCCAATTGAAAAGGGGTAAAAATCGTAACTCACTAAGCTCCAAAAATTATAAAACAGTGGAACTCTGGGGGAAATAACTTGGTGCTGGGTTGGCCTCAGGAACCACTGTTTTGCTTGTGGTACCCAAAACAGAAGCTAGAATCCAACATCGAGGCTCCTGGTGCTACAAAGCAGACCTGCTCCATCTTCTGCAACTTTGGCCCTGATTCAGAGGAAAATGCTGGAGTGAGAGGAAACCCCGTAGCAGGGATGACCCTCGTCACTGTTGAAGAAAACCGGGGAGGGAGTGGGTTCAGTCTGACACTTGTTGATCTACAACTGCTCCAGAGCAGCCCAAAGGAAAAGCTCTCAATCCAGGAGCCTCTTGTTTACAGAGCTAATCTATGCAGGCGACTCTTGGAGACACATGGACTACAGCCCCCCTCTTTGAAGGTGTGCGGTTCCAATGGAGAGACGGCCATTCGCAAAGGTTTATGATTGGCTTTCATGCACTTTTGTTCCAGCTTCTGTTTAGCTGAGCATCTCTGGGAGAGGAGGTTGGTTTAGGCTGTTTTCCAGGAGGAGACACCGAGATGGAGGGGTCTAATAAAAAGCTACAGCAAACCCTGGTTTTAATCACTGGGACCAACGCTCATAGGTGTTTGGGACCCCATTTCTAGGCTCTGGTGCCTTTTCCACAAACATCATCCTTCCCTCCCATTATGCCATTCTCTTAATACAAGGAATATCTTTGCCTTTCTTCTTCTTTGCTGTTGTGTTTGAAGCAAGTCAAATGAATGGAAGAAAGGTTGTGATGCCTGTCATGGTGGAAGACCCAAGATCAGGGCAGAAGCCTTCCAGGAGGGTTGCTTGGCTTAAACCCGCACAGGTCTGTGTGAGGCTCCAGTGCTTTCCAGTCTGAAAGCAGCTGCTAGAGGTTGGCTGTGGCCAGCAGAGCCAAACTCCTACCCAGTTCTGATCTGGGAAAGGGCAGACCTGAGTGACAGATAAGCAAGATTGTTCCATCTAGAAGATCTTAAGTGGAATCCAAGAAACAGGCCTGGGGAGGGGGGTGGATTGTGGAAAGAGAAATCTACAATGGTAAACCAGCAAACAGTGAGTATATGGGATACATTCACCAGAAACCCGCTTTAGACACACTCATCCCTGCAACTCCCCCTAAGACCATTGGTTAGTTGAACTGTGTCTAAGTGACTATTAGTGATGGAAAGAACCAAAACGGGCCAGTATGGGTAAAGTTTGGGGGTCCTAAGAGGAGGATGCACCTGACTTTCTGCTTATTGTACTCTGAATGAACTTTGGTGTTGAGCTGCTCTCTCCCAGATGCTCCTATCTTTAACAGAAGCTTTATCTGATGCTGTAAAGAAACAAATACTCAAAAAAAATTGATCTCTATGAACCCATCAAGTGACACTGGAGCCCTCAGGAGCTTGCCGTATCTCACTCCAAAGTACTGAGATGTTGGTGCCCACTTCCTGCTGTAGTCACTCATATGCAACATGGCTACACAGCCCTGGGAACCTTCATCTCCACTTTCCCCTGAGATGAGGATGGGAGGGCTTTGCCAGTCCATGCTCGCCCATCTTGTCTTAGGAAAGCCAGTCATAAGAATGACACCACTTGGCTTTCAGTATGCAGTATACAGTTACAAAGGAGGGGTGAAGACCCAGGCAGGGGCCCACACAGTGTCCGTCGCTGTCACCCTCTGGAAACCTTACACCACATGATCCACATTGTATTTGTCACCTTTTTTTTTTTGCTGGTCACACCATGACCAAGGCAACTTACTGGAGGAAGAGTTTCTTTGGCCTTGGGATTGTAGAGAGTTAGAGTCCAAGATGAGAGAGAGGACAGAGGTGGCAGGTGGCAGGCTTGGCAGCCAGAGGGTACCTGAGAACTCATATCTTAAACCATAAGCAGGAAGCAGAGTGACTGAAGTGGAAATGGCACAAGGCTTTTAAGCTTCACCCACCACTGCCCAGTGACTTACTTTCTCTACTTAGGCCATACCTCCTAAGCCTCCCCACAGAGCACCTCCATTTGGGGACAAAGTGTTTAAACACGTAAGCCTATGGGGGAACATTCTCATTCAAACCATATAAATCCCTATGGGATTAAGCTTTGAAGGCAAGGCTGCAGGATACAGCTGCCACAGGCTATCACAGCATGTGTGGCTTTTAAAAATCATGGTTGCTGAGACTATTTCTTCAGACAAGTTAAGACAATCTATGTGAAGTTAACCTATTAATAACCCATGTGAATAGCTCAGCTGCTGTCATTTTTATCAGATGAAGTTTCTTGAGTATCTCATGAGCCCTGATCACTGCACACTAAAGATGGACCTAAAGATTTCCCTCTGGTTAATCCCAGAAGTCAAGGCTGAGGGATGATCAGCTGGCCCTACTGCTCAACTCTGGAGATAGGACACAAAACAAATAAACAAACTTGGGATTCCCTTATTCAGACAAGGAGGAGGGGAATTTGGGGTTCTGAGTTTTGGGAATCTGAGAGGCTATCTATGGTGGCCAAGAACATTTCTCTTCCTTCTGTGCCTTGGCCATCCTAGACCTGCATGTTTCAGGTACTGTCAATCCTGTAAAAGACAGGATTGTACAGTCATGGTGTACTAAACAAATGTTTCTTGAGAAAATCTCTTCACTCCAGGAATGGAGTGACCAGGCACAGTGCTGTCATGGGATCTGCTGGCATTTGCCAAACTAAGTGTGTGAGGTCATCCCCTTTACATGGACTGTTTATGTCAAGAGAACCAGACACAACACATGGAACAAAAAGTAAGATCATTTCAGATAGGGATCGATGCCCAAGATAAAAATGAGTCGTGAGGAGGATTGCCGAAGCTAAATGGCTGATGCAGGCTGCCACACGGCTTCCTGGACCAATCTTCCAGGCAGTGCCATGCACTAAAACAGTCACAGGTTTAGTGAGTTCAAGGGAGTCCAGAAACTTGTTTGTCTGGAGAGCATTGGAAGAGGATGGGGCTGGTAAGAAAGCAATGGGAAAGAGATTGATCAGGACTTCCAGAAGCTTTGGCCTTGGAGCTCCTTATCCACATGCAGAAGATATGGAGAAAGGTAAGGCTTGCTGACAGTCTGTGGGCTTTTCAAAGGAAAGAGATTCCTGGTGTGTTGGAACCCTTAAGTGGACCACACGTTACCCAGAAGAGCCCCAGGAAGGTCAACAACTGATTTTTTTCAAGACTTCTCTCACACAGACCTCTTCCATGGCAGCCCACCATGGGTGGGGCTGGGTGGGGCTGGGCATCTTGCTTAGAGGCAGAAGTCAGAGTAGTTCTCAGCTGTGCCCAGGTTCTGTAGTTTATCTAATTGCTGCTTTTTTTTTGAACACTGGCCAGTAAAAGAAGGAATAGAAACTACCTCTATTTGAGGGAAGCTGGAAAGAGGAGATCTAGCATTTTTGGATGACTACGTGATAGAGTTTTCCTCACTTGTCCGATTTGATACATCAGTCACAGGACACAGCAGAAGCATAACCATACCTGTAACAGAGGCAAGAACCTTGGAACTCAGAAAGGTTCTGTGGTTTAGATAAAGCCTTTAAGGAGTGTCTGAGAGGAGAACAGTTTGATCTTTAGGACTGGCTTCTCGGGCAGACCATATCCACGTGAGTCTACTTTGAGTTCCAAGTCAAGACAATCATGGTTTTCCCAGGTGCTGTGTTCGTCTACTTAGATTCTTGGCTTTCCTGTGGCTTAGTCATGATCTCTCACATTTCTCTGGGCCCTGCTAGAGATGATTTCTGATGACCAGGTGTGATTAGTGGGTGTGTTAATGACAGGTCATTTACACATGGTGGGTGAGTGATAAACCATGAGGTGTGCACTAGAGAATGCATGACGTGAGCACACAGACCATATGGGCCATGGACCCAAAGGCATGTAAACCCATAGCTTTCTGCCACTTGTGTAAACTTGACTCTCCCATCTTCCCCCTTCACTCCTGGGGTTGGCAGTAGATGGAGCTCTTCACTTTGGACAATGTTTTCATTCCTGCGGATAAGACATCCTTTTATCCTGGTTCCACTGCTAGTCTTGTAGGTTTGCAGGCCTGCATGGCTATTGGGTTGCTGTGCCATAGTCCCTGAGGAGACATGACCCCAGACAGGGCACTGATGGCAGACCAAAGACTTGATTCTGTCTAAAACAGAAGACTGGGTGAGCCACAGGCAGCTGCACCATCAAAGGCCTACCTCAGCACAAGTGATGAGTTCTAAAGCTCCTTGCCCAACTTGCAGACAGTGCCACTGAAGAGTCTTCTCCCGTAGGGCCTTAGGGAGGCCTTGTAGATCATAAGCGATTCTTCAGCCTTATAAGCTTTATTATTTTCCTGAATCTTGTCACGTTCCCTTTTTCCATGAGGAAGAAATATTTCAATTCTGATGAAATAGTTCCACAAGACTAGTAACTAGAGAGTAAGTGTGGGAGCCCCACCTCCACAACACCCTGGTCCTTTTATGGACATCATTATGAAAATGTTCCCACTAGCAGCTAGAGCCCACTAAGATTCAGGGCTTAGGTCAGAAGACCTTGCCACTTCAGCATCTACTTGTTTCCCAAGCTCAATGGAGATGTGACCCTCACTGGTCACATCTGTACCCACCTCAGCATATGCCCATCTGGCTGCCTGCTGCATATGGTAGCTCTGTTTATCATACATTTCCATCTGGCTTGTCTCATGGCTGTCACATTTAACTAATCGCTTGCCACCTTCTTGCCCTGGTAGGTACCATTTCTCCTGAAAAAACTCAGAGTCTTGGAGGCACTGAGGAGCACTATGCAGATGCCTCTTTGAGGGCTAGCCTAACTCTCTTTCAACCTTCTAAGCCTTCTGCTGTGACGATTAGTAGCTCAGGGCAGGAACCAAACCTGTAGGCTTCAACCAAAAGCTCAGTGACACTTGGATAACATGCTCTTCCTTCCCTGTATAGTGAATTTGGGTGTTTGTCTGTGAGAAGACTTCCCTGGTATAATTAGTAGGGAGTATTGAACCAGAGAGACACTGGGCTGTGTTTACTTAGATATTTAGGCAAGTGCCTTTCAGTGTTGACTAAAATGTTGTCCTTCTCGTAGGCTCTTCTGGCACACCATCAGGCCTTATGTTAACCCTTTTTGCAAATTTCGGTTCGATTCAACTTGATTCCTCAATTCTCCAGGGGTGACTATAGAGTGACGATTTCCAGGCTGACCTGCATACAATGCTTAGACAAGTATCCCGGGTCCCTCTCTGTGGTGACCCCTCCTTAGAAGTCACAGTGAAAGGTGTCTTCTTGCTAGATTCCCCATGTGTAAAGTTAGTTTGAGGGACTTATTCAACCAACTCTTAAATGTTCCTCTGGCAAACTTTAGAGATTAGGCCTCTTTCCTTGTCAAGTTTAGGGTTTTGTGGTGTCGCTGCTGTTGCCTTGCTGATTCACTTCTCATTTGCCTCTTACAAACAGTGAGAAGTTTCCCATATTTCCCTGTTGGGATTCATCTTGAGTGGAATTGTGTTCACTTCATTGCCAAGATCCTGACCCCTTACTCTACAGAGTCTTCCTAGACATACTCAGTTAACCGGGGTCCAGCTGTTTACAGTCAGCTGCTCGGGAAGGCTGGGTCACTAGCCTCAGCTCACAAGCCTTCCTGAGTCTTTAGAAAATGTGACTGTCAAACTGTCCATACCTCCTCCCCACCCCACCCCGACTCATGAGTGGCTCAGCTGTTCTGACCCTTGGGCTTGCTGGAAGTTGGGTTGTTAAGTCGGCATGGCTGTATACAAGCAGCACCTGGAGAGGTGTAAATGGACTCTTCACAAGAAAGAAGGCTATGAAATGAAGTGTGTGGATGGTTAGCGTTAGGGTTAGTGTTAGGTTAGCTGGTCTCTGAAGTCACTCTGGAGACTGCGGCAGGTATGCCACACCAGAAGTAGGCCCCATAAGGCAGTGGGTGTGAAGGCAACAGAAGCATCTTTGAGACAGCTGTGGACAGATAGCTGGGCTCCACCCTGAGGACAATTCAGGAGAGCCAACTGCCATATGGGTTCTGGGACTTGAACCCTGCTCCTCTAAAAATTAATTAATTAAAAAATGCTGAGCCACCTCTCCAGACCCCGAAATATATTTTAAAGTAGAGCATGGAAATTAAACAAAAAGACAGTGTACTTGACATGGTACCTTAGTTTCCACATGACTCATGCTGTTTACTTACCCAAGCTCACATTAATGTAGTGTATCTCTGCACATCTATCTACAGAGTAACTCCAGTGACTTTTGTCATTCTGAAAAATCATGAGTTTCCTCTAAAATCTTCAGGAATGATTATGTTCATTCATCTTAAGGTTTATCTCAGGTGTGTGTTTATCTCAGTAATCCATTGAAGACAAATCTCATAATGAATCAGGAAAAGTAATCAGAATGTTGCAAAGTGTTCGAACACACGTGTGCATGTGCACATGTGTATGTTTCCATGTGTGAGCGCACAGTGCAGATGCTAATCTAATGGAAGCCAAGGCTGAAGTCCCCCTCCCTTATTTTTTGAGACAGGGTTTTTCACTGAACCTGGAGCTCACTGGGTGGCTCGGCCTACTGGCTAGTGAGCTCCAAGAATCTGCCTGTCTCTTCCCTGCAGTGCTGGGGTTGCAGGTGTGTGCCACCTTGTGAGTCTTTTATGTGGATGGTGGGATTGGCAAGCTCCTTACTGCCTGAGCAATCTTCTAGGCTCTCTTACAGCATCCTGTATCTATGAGTTTAGAGGAAAGCAGAATGCCAATGAGGTTGCTTTTACCTCTGCAAAAACTGAGGCACAGAGGGGTATTGGGTTGACAGAATTCAGTCAATCTGTGTAGTGTTGATGGTGTCAGTGAACCTAGAGACAGATGCCTGAGTAGGTTTTTGTTTTAAATGTATGTATGTGTGGAATATTTGCCTATGTATGTATGCTCACATATTTATGGATATGTGTATGTGGGTGCATGTCTATAGAGGCACGAGACAGGCATCAGATATTTTGAGGAAGGATCTCCCACCAAATATGAAGCAAAGTGTTTCAGAGGCAGATAGTCATTTGTAGTATGAGGTTTCTCCACAGACCCACAGACCCGCAGAGACACACAGATGCTTACAATAGTCTTAGGCTGATCAGCCTAAGGCCCAGGCATATAACTTGTTAACTCTTTACCCTTAAACTAACCCATGACTCTTATCCTGTTCAGTCATGTGGCTGGGTACCTTTTCTCAGAGCAGCATAGTTGTCCTCTGCATCTTCTGGCTTCTCTCTTGCATTCTGCTCTGTTCCCAGAGTTTTCTTAGTTTGGTAGCTGCGCCCACACTTCCTGTCTGCCTTTGGCCTATCAGGGCTTTTTATTAACCCAGTGGGTGGGACAATTATTTACCATGGAACAACATAATCCCCCTACAGTCATCTTGTTGAGAGATTCTGTCTCCACCTCACTGGCTGGGAGTACAGGTCAACTGCCAAGCCTACTACATAGAGACTCCTGAGTGTATGTGGCTTTTGGGGATTTGAATTCTAATCCTCACACTTAAGTAACTTTCCCCCACTGAGTCATCTTCTAAACCCCAAGATCTTTCAGTGGAAAACAAACATACAAAAAAAACCCCAAAACCCTAAACTCCGCACAGTTTGAACTGTGATATTAGCATAAAAGTGAACCCAAACTTTTTCAAACAGACTCTCTCATCATCCAACTTTTACAATTATAATAATTATCAGATTTCCAAGAAACCTAGTAGACAATAAACTCCAGAATTAAAAAATGAAGAAATAAAGGGTATTAAGAACAATAAAATTATCAAAAGTAAAGAAAAGGAGCCAACTCTGATTCTCGAATAGGTGACAGTTGTCGACTGAGCATGATTCAGTATTTGCTTTCATGTGTGCTGAGTGGTGGGGGAGGGGAATGATGGACGACCAGATGACCCTGTAGCTAGTGGAATCTAGACTTTATCACTATACTTTGGGGCACATTCTATAAGAATATCATATTTGAAAAAATGTGTACATTTGAGAGTTCTATAGATTTCAGTTCCTTGTCACTTATCTACTTGAGTTGTCCCGAGGCAGGTTCTGCCTATCCAACTCTCCCTCTTTGCTTCTAGGTCTGAAGACACAGACTCCTAGAAGGCAGGTCCAGAAGGCCCAGATTTCTGACTAAATACTTTATCAAACTGGGCTTGTTATGGTCTGGTCATGTTGGAAACTGCCTAATGCTCTTCAGATCTTAAAGTGAAATATTATGAGGTAGATTTGTGGAGAAGCCTGAGGTGCTACCAGCACCCACCCAATGCCACAGAAGCCAGCTCATAAATTTGGGGTGGGAGAGTAGATTTGATTGATTGCTTTCTAGGATGTTAGATGTTTGTGGACTTTGATCCAACACAGAAGCCTGTCTAAACTTAAATGTGTCTGGAATAGTGATTATTATAGAGAAGAAAACGGAGATAACATGTGACCAAAATCTCAGATGCTTCAGGAAAGGCAGGCAGCAGGGCTAGGAACAGCCTCTGACAGCCAGCCTCCTATAGCCAAGACTCTCTCACTCCACTCCCCCTCCTCTTCTGGCTCATATCCCAGAGGCAGCTGTGTCCCTGAGCCTGCCCTCTGGCCTCCCACGGGTAAACAAATTGGCTATTGGAGTTTTTTCCTCCATGGTGGAATATTGTGTTAATAACTTGATATAAATCTTCAGTTTAATTATTAGTTTCTGTCATTTTACAGATGCGGAAACACGAGATCCAAAGAGTAAGTGAATCAGTGCCATGCACTGGGGTCTGAACCCCATCCCCTGTGACCTTGCTGTTCAGAACAGCAAGTGCATATGAGTAGTGCTGAGGTAAAGGCTTGTGGCATTGTAGCATAGCTTAGCAGAACAAAATTATAGAGAGGACTGGGTGGGAGGGGTGAAGGGGTGTGTCTTTGTATTTGGGAAGACCTTATTATACAGACTGGCCACATTGTGTTTCTAGGAACTTGGCTCCAACATGGCCCCCTTGTAGGGAAACCAACCGGAAGCTTTATTCACTGACACTTTTATCTTGTTTTAGCTTCTGATGAAGCCACACCTGCTGGGAGCCCTGTGGCAGAGCAAGACTCCATGGATGCAGCCAATGGCCAGCCATCACCAGATCAGACCAAGACAAGTTTCCTTGCTAGTGGTTCTGCGCCATCTGTCTTCTGTGTTGTACTGTAACCAAGAGAAAACCTGTGGGATCCATTTCTTTAATTAAATGCCAGCAAAGAAAATTAGCTTATACTAATATATAATATAAGTTCAAAACGTTTTCAATTGCATATCACTCTCAGCATCCCTTTGAGGATAAAAGTAGAAATGAAACACAAGTCTGGAAGGTTTGCAAAATGCTCTGTAGTAGTGGCTCGTGGCCAGCCTTCAACTGACTTGGGCTGAACTTGTTCTGGATCTTGACTTGGCCTGTGGGTTCATTCTGTTTGCTTGCCCTAGGGTCCACTTTCACAGGCCACCTTGACCTTAAGCTCCAGTATACCATTTAACTGGTAGTGGGGAGCTGGAGTAAAGAGACCCAGACCCTGAAGTTTGTAAGGTGTCCGCTAAGATAGCTGGCTTCTAGAAAGCACTGGGCCAGTGGAATGAAAGGAAGTCATTTTCCTTTCTGGATGTTCCACACATCCTCCTGGAGCTGACATTTATTCTATTAAACACCACTAGAGACAATCTTCCCAGTGCTCGGGTGTGTTCATTACTTTCCTATTGCTTTGTTAAAACACCATAATGAAGGCAACTTACAGAAGGGGGTTTCTTTGGAGCATATGGTGCCAGAGAGGTAAGAGTCCATCCCTGTCACATGGGGGATGAGGGCCATCCTCATTCAAACCACCATATTGGAAAGCTTGGCCAGGCCGATAAAATGCTCACAGGGCTCATCATACCTCAAATGCACCTTCATCTGGTCTAGAATCTTCTGTGAGTTGAGTCCCCAGAGCCCAGGAGAGGTGTGTGAACTTTTACTGAACTGATTAGCTCATGGCATGTCTATACCTGTACATGCCATGTTCCCATGGAAGCATCTGGTAGTCTTCCTTATGGACACCAGCAGCCCTGGGCTGTCACTCCAATAGGAGACTTGCTCACAAACTGAACACTTTGCTTGGTGGATATCATGACTTAGGTAGACCCCATCCCAGAGCAGAACATTACAACGGACTGCCCTCTACATCTGCAGCTTGACAGGTTCATTTCACCCCATAACCCTGTCTTGCTTCAGCCCCTCTTAGCTTATTCCACTTCAGGGCACCTGTTCCAGGCATGGCCTATCCAGATGGTGGCAGATGGCTGACTCTTGGACTGATGACTGATGGACTCATTGGCCTCTAGCCATGGAGAGAAGTGACATATTTTCCTAAATAGGAAGTTGAAAACACTCTCCACTGCCCTGCCTCAGGGGTAAGGAACTCAAACCTAGGCTTCTAAGAGTGATGCCACCCCATCTCCCACTGTCCTGCAGAACACAGCAATCCTGGATGGTGAAGACAAAGTTCTCTAATGCTGAGGAGGACAGGACAGTCTACTGGGGCCCGTCTGCCTTTCTCCTCCAATAGCCAGTGATGCCAGTTCCCGATGCTTCATTCAGGCTTGGTGTCTTATCCCTCTCCAGGTCTAAAGCTTGCTTATCCATTCTTCACAGATGTCTGCCTTCCCCTGTCCCTTCTTAGTCTCTTTCACTTCCAACCTTCCTTCAGCTCAAGTTGTGCAAGAAAGAGTGGCTTCTGGTTGCCTGGCTGAGGGGTGAGATCATTGTCATCCATCCTGCAGAGAGGGGGTGCTGTGCGCTGGCCCGAAGACCAAAAGCAAGCAGGCAGAGGAACTTGTTCTTCACAGAGGACCATCTGGCTTTGACAGGCTCATGCTAATCTGTAGTTTTCTTTTTCTTTATTCTTGGTTTGTTCCCCAGGAGCACTTCATCTGCAGCTGTGAATTCAGACCTGGCCCCTATGAAGGCAAGCGTTCATTTGGGGAGCATGCTTATTCTCTCCATTCCCATCCCTCTTGTAGGTGTCAGGAAGCCATTGTTATAGATGGTGGGTCTCTGTGCCTTTAATGTCAGGGCTGCACTTTCAAATGGAAATCAGGCAATTATGTGCCACACAGAGAAACCTGACAGATGCAGAGGTTTTACACAGCTGTACTGTCTGAGGGACAAAAGCACCTGGTGCTCCCCGAGGGACCATTAAATAAATGGAATATGTTTAGAGAGCACAGAAAAATTCAAGAATAATGAACTGTGTGATGAGCATTCATAGATGTGGTGGCTGTTTAACTTCCAAATGTGATAATGATATGTCAACCAACCGCCTGAGTCACTCTTTAAAGGTGGCATGGGAAAATCTGTTTGCATGTGCATTGGAACAGAGGAGGGACTGCTCTGAGCATCTGCATGGTGCAGTCCAAAAAGTTTCAGGGGCTTTTGAGTAATTTCATTTCCTCATTGGGGGCTACACTTGATGTGACTCAGTTTCTTCTCTCCCTCCCTCCCTCCCTCCCTCCCTCCCTCCCTCCCTCCCTCCCTCCCTCCCTCCCTCCCTTCCTCTCTCTCTCTCTCTCTCACACACACACACTCATAAAAGAAATGAAAATCAAAACAAAACCATAAAAACCAGGAAGAAAGAAAAAAGCAACCCCTCAAACACACACACACCCACACATCCACACATACACACCCACACATACACACACACACCCACACATACACACACATACACACACACACACACACGCAACACACCCACACATACACACACATACACACACATACACACACATACACACACACATACACACACACATACACACACACCCACACATACACACACACATACACACACACACACACACACACACACACACACACACACACACACACACACACACACCATGTGAAGTCCATTTTGTGTGGGCATGGGACCTGCTCTGGAGTGTGGCTGATAACCCAGTGAAGCTCCACTGGAGAAAACTGAATTTTGTCTTTGTCAGTGGGGCTTTCTGCACCTCATTACTCATCTTTTTAATTGAAACAGTAAATTTCACTGAGATTGCAAAGGTATTTATTTCTAGTAGGCCTTGTTTTAAACTTTTTAACTGAATATTCATCCCAATTTATTTTCTCATATGAACTTTTAGTATCAGTTTCTTGCATTTCAAATATCCCAATAATGTCTTTTCATTGGTCTTGAAGAAATACACCTAAAAAAATTCCCATTGTTCATAAAGGAAATGTTTGCTATGCTGAGGTGTGACTACAAATATTCAGTTTAAGGCAAACTCAATCTGCTTTAATGGTAAGAATCTCCTAGCACTGACCCAAGTTAGTTCAAAGATATACTACACAAAATAATAAAAAAGGGAAAGAGTAGACAAACCATCCCAGAACAGGCAAAACCAGTAAAGAATACTTAGCTTCATACAATATTTAAGGGTCTTTCAAAAGCAATGTCTTTTCTGTTGTCACAGAGTCATGATTCTTCTCACTGCAGATCTGATAGTGTATGTGCCTTTCTCTAAAGTGTGTGTGTGTGTGTGCAAGTGCTCTTCATTAAGAAGTGTGTGTATGTGTGCCTTTTTTTTAGACGGTGCATGTGTGTATACTTTAGATTGTATGTGCATGCATGAGTGTATGCTCCTCTTGAGTGCACTGGTGTGGTGTGGTGTGTGTGTGTGTGTGAGAGAGGGGGGGGGCTCATGTGTGCTTGTAACATAGCAGGGGTCTGGAGATCAGAAGACATCTTTCAGTTGGCTCTCTCCTTCTATCAAGTGGCTTTGAGGGATCCAACTCAAGTAGTCAGGCTTTTCACCCACTAAGCTTCCTCACTAGTCTGTTTCAAAAAAAAGGGAAGGAAAACCTAACATTAAATAAGAGATTTCCCAGATTAATTTGAGTGTGGCACTGTAATGAGATTATACTTATCATAGTAAATTTTGTGGCAGGTTGTGGCAAGAGGAAAGTTTTAGTGAAAATAAGTGAGATGCTCATATAGGCTGCCTGGTACACATCCATGATTTTATAGACTGGAGACTGGAGTTAGTTCCAGATTCTTGATGGAGGTACCACTTCCGGATTCATGCTTTGCCAGAGCACCTTATCTGAACTGCTTCTAACTCAAAGAGCATTAAAGATAAAGTTTATTACAGAAACCCATTCTGCTGAAAGGCCAGCAGGTAGACCATGAAGAAACTTCTTGTGGCTTTTAAAGTCCTTGGGACAGTGGCTCTCTCAGACAGGCAGGCATGAGCTCTTCTCATTCATGAATTCTTCACTCCCATTTTGTCTGGGACGGATAAGAAAGATTTTGTTATCAGCAAGCTTTACAACCTTGTTGGTGTGGGGGAGTTCCTGCTCCCTTGATCCATACGACGACGTTTCCACTGCTGACAACATGGACGTTGACCCTGCTCCTTACTCATCTGTGTCTGTGAGTTCTTCCTACTGAGCTGGTCTGCAGCCAAATGTCATCCATCAGATGCTGTGCTGCTTTGGGTAACCACTGCTTCCATCTGTTGTTTGTGTTTTTATTTTTTAGTCTTGTCAAGTGAAATGAATATATATATATTCATTTTGAGTCATCTCAAGAAGAAAAAGTGAAGACTTCTCAAGGCCAGAGAAAATATTTTCTAACAGTAAGTGAGATGGTCCCACAGTCTGCTGGATACTTTCTAGCTCATAGATGTAAAGTCTTTAAATGGTTCACATGAGTTGCTAAAAGGAGATGATTTTTAAGATGTGTGGTCATAAAGATACTGTGGAGTGTTATAGAGGGTCTAAAGTATTAAAGACACCATCTTGCTTATCACTTGTGCAACTCTGAAAGTTTTCTGGATGTAATTTTTCTATGGAGGGGTTTGGCCACAGGATCTTAAACAACGTATGCGCAGTAGACAACTAAGGGCTCAGCTCATAGAGATGAGACACTAATAGTAGGATTTAAGCTTTAGGGTACTTTGCCTGTAGAAAAGTGGGGGCCCTTGAGATACAGGAGGATTAACTTGCCTTAAGAAACGATAGCCTGTCTGGCTCTGTGCTAAGAACTTTATATATACCACTATCCCTGGGAGATAAACACATTATCAGTTACTCACAGAAATGGAGGTTCTAATAGGTAAAATATATTCAAGATGGAAGAATTAAAATCCTGCCCACTCTGGGTATGGAGTATTGGATTCTTTCATTGGCAAGCATTCTGAAGTGTGCAAGCCTATCCCATTTGAAACCCATGGCAGCCTTTCCAGCCACTACTGGCCTCTGTCCCTCTGACTGCCACACCATCCTCAGGGTAATTATACTAAGCCAAGACTTTTTAACACCCACAGTACTGACTTAGTCCCCAGTCATGACTCCAACTCATAGAAATTGATCCACTCTATCACTCATCCATGGTGACTGAATCCAGGCTGTGAGACCTGCACTCATCCAGCTCAGAGTGGTGCTCTGAAGACCATAGGCCAAGTGGGAGGTATTCATTTACCGAAACATGAAGACAATAGTTTCAGAGAAACTAGTCATTGAAGGCCCAAAGAATCCACACCCAGACATCTCTTCCAAACAAAGATCCATATCAGTCATCCTGGCAGATATGTTGGATCTCAGCCCTTTGAAGGCTGAGACAAGCCTTGAGTACAAGGTTGGTTTGGGCTAATTGGCTCTTTTGGGAGACTTTGACCAAGCAAAAGCAACAACAACCATACGACAAAACAATCCCCAAACCCAAAACAAACAAACAAACAAAAAATAAATACAAAGCAAGCAAAGAAACAAAACTCACTGGTTCTTGTTCATGTTTTGAAAAGATGTTGGGTTTTGGCCATTCATTGATGGCTCACGGGTAAAGCTGGTGCAGAAACCTTATGTTTAGAAATAGAAAAACTCTTCCCAAGAATCACTGGTGGGAAGTTTTGTTTGTTGTTGGATTTTCTTCATTTTATAACTATTAGCAGAGAGAACTGGGCATCATAGGTGCCTTCCCAAGCCTTTGCAATAGCAGTACTTGATGTATTGAGAAAACTAAAGGGAGATGGGCAGCAAAGGGACTGGGTCCATTAGGTCATTAGTTGCCTCTGTCCCCTTTTTAACAGTGGAAATCAATGTGTGCCTTTAAAGGTGACTCACCTTTCTTTACACTTGGGTAAAGGAAATCTCCTGAATTGGAACCTCTCTTGCCTAAACCTGCCCAACTTCTAGGTCCCCAGACAATTGCTAGCCTACTAGGCTGTGTCCCTGTTGGCAAGTTAGCCAGCTATTGTTCTAACCACACTGGAATTGAAATTTTAATTGTGTGCTCACACTCTACTGCCAGGCAGAGAAAATTTCAACGTACCCAGAGTTATGTGATGGCAAAGCTCAGGCTGTCTGCCTCCTGAAAAACAGTAAGTAAACTGTCCACAGGCTAATGTGGGCCCTGACACAGGTGTCACACCCTCCCCAATGAGCCCCATTCATTCCAGATAGGCCCATCTTCCCCCTAGAGAATTCTATCTCCACATGGCAACCTTGTATTGCTGTTTTGTCTTTCCT
Organism: Phyllotis vaccarum; assembly: GCA_033318265.1. Classification (NCBI taxonomy): domain Eukaryota; kingdom Metazoa; phylum Chordata; class Mammalia; order Rodentia; family Cricetidae; genus Phyllotis; species Phyllotis vaccarum. Next base: position 59,149,614 of record JARWLC010000005.1, read on the forward strand.
GCTATGTTTAGAGCCCAAATTTCCATCCATATTGCCTTGCTCTGAGGAGGCCCACATAACCTTGCTTCACTCAGCTGTCATTGACTGCTGCCAGACACACAGCCCGTTCCTTCAGGTGCCATGCTGGGAGCTACATAACAGAGAGATTGCAGCTCTGTCAATTAGTCCTTGACTGTCTATCTCACTCTCAGCTGTTTTTTCCAGAGGAACCTGAGAAGATGAAAGATAAAAGAGAGAGCTGAATAAATTAACTCCATGCCACATGTGTATTGCCAAGCAAGGACCGACACCACGGACTTTAAGCCATTGTTAAAATGTTCCTCCCTGAGTAGTGTGCCCTACCCAGTGAGCATGGGTCTGCCTGCCCTACTGGCTACGAGCTAGGAAACCAGAAACCTTCAAGACGTGTTTCAAAACTAAGAGGACTGGATCTGGTTTGCAAGCAGGATCGGAGTTCAGAATCTCAATTGGAAATCCAGGTGTGGTGTAATCCAAGTGCTAGAGGTTAGAGATGGGTACATTCCAAAGGCTCAGGTGAGCCCAAAGTTGAACTCTACAAAATCCTCTGTCTCAAATGAATGAATACATACATACACACATATACATACATAAAATGAAGAAGCGATTGAGGAAGATATCCCAATATCACATGTGCCTGAGTGGGTGAGTGCACACACAAATGTACCATGCATGTGTGCATACACACATACCACAAATAAACTTGTGTTGTTGGAAATGTATCACAACAGCTTGGCTCAAAAAGATCCTGTCTGGAGCAGCCCCTTCTGGAAGCACACCCTACTTCTAGGTTTAAACATTGACTTTTTATTTATGAAGCAGGATCATATGCATCCCAGGCTGGCCTTTAACTCTGTGTATGGATGACAGTGACCTTGAAATTCCTTATTCTCCTGCCTCCACTTCCCTACTGCTGGGATTATAGGTTTACATGATATAGTAGTGTTGTGGAATGTTAATCTGCGTTACATTCCTTTATGCTGTGCAATACTTAAATGATGCAAAGGCATGTTACATTTGTTTAGATAATATAATTAACCTGGAGTCAGGAGGCTGAGTCTGCAACTAGCTGACAGAAGTGGTAGGGAGGAAGCATGTGTAGATAGGGTTCTTAAGTGGGGGCTGAGCAGAAAGGATAGCCTGGTTTTGGTTTTTTTTGGGGGGGGGGCAGACAAGCTTGGAGAGAAAGTTAGCTACTTGCTATTCAGCCTTTCTGAGCAAGCAGAATTTCACCCCAAACTCTGAATCCCGAGTTCTATAGAAGGATAGGGATCTAGATAAAGTTTCCTGTAGCAGCCATGACAGAGAACAGAATTCCCACCTGTCTACTGGCCAGTGAGGCTGAAACTCTGCTGGTAACTGGAGTTGCATCTGTGAATTAGGACAGCAGTTGCTTAAGGGGCAGCTACTGAGTTGAAAGAAAAAAATAACACTGTAGGGCATCAAATCCAGGGTCTCCTGCATGCTAGGCAGACTCTTCAGACCGACCTGCATCCCCAGCTTTCCACACTGGCTTTGTAGAGCTGGATCTGGAGAGGCAGATTCATTTCTCAGCCACGAAAGCACCAAGATCTGTTAGGATTCTTTAGTCTGTTGGTCTTTCAGGATCACTTCTTGTTGGGAAGAAGGTGGGGGAAATGAGACTTCTGGAGAATGAGACACAACTTGGCTGAGGGAGTCAGAACTCAGAATTATTCCCTGAAGAGGTTGGAGGGGGCTATTGTGTGAAAAAAGGACAGTTGAGCAACAGTCAGCCTGCCCTGCTGTATGCCCAGTGGAAGAGTCACTTGAACTTCAGATATTCTGCCCCAAATCTACCACTGCCTCCTTAGAAGAGCCTTGCTGGGCATTCTCCAGAATTTTCCACCAGCAAACTGCTTTTTGGCATGTATCTGCTCCCACTCTCTCATTCATATATATATATATATATATATATATATATATATATATATATATATATACACTCTGTCCTGGCTCTAATAAAAAACAGCAATACACACACTAGACAAATCTTTGAAAAAGAAGCCATGTTTGTAACTCTGAGAAGTTGTAAAATGTACATATTTGAGCATCATTATTGCATCAGTAGCTGCCAAGTTAGTAAGCAGAAAAGAAGTATTTAAAGGTTGAAACTTGGTAGAGTCTGCAGTGTGAACTCCTCTGCTTACATCAACCATGGAGGCACTGTCCAAAGTGTGAAGATAAAAGTTAAGCAAGAGGAATGACCTTGCTTTCACAGGAAGCCTCTTCTGGACATTTGAAGTCTTAGGCACCAGCCTGGAAAGATGCACACTTTTCTGCCAACTGGGCTGGGTCCGAGGGTGAGGTAATGACACTCCTCGGATCGGCACCCTGGGGTAGCTTGCACTCCAGAATAGAACAAGCCCTCTGGGAGCTCCTGGGAGACTCGGGCATGGCTCATCTAAGAGGTGGTGCATTCATCACTGGTCCTCAGAATGGCACCTGAGGTGCCTGGTGGTTTTCCTGGAGTCGCAGAGTGCTCTTGAAGGTACTTTGCGGCGACTGAAGTTTCACAGCAAGCAGCTAAGCCTCGTGTGGGGCTGTATCACTTGTCACTTGCCCCTTTTCCGTCTCTGTGTTGGCATCTAGAGAGGAGAGGAAAAGAAAAGTACCACCTGAGAGCTCAGGCACCATTTACAGAAGAGAAAAGCTTGGCCGGGAGCTTGGATCTCGGAAAGTAACAGCAATGTGCTCCCTTGGAGAGCCCCACAGCTTGGCCATCTCATCTCGTGATAACACCAGTTGACTATGAAGATACTTTCCCTCCAATGTCCACTACTAAAGAATGTTTAAAATACAACACAACAACACAATATTCCTATCATTAGTGGATTGTGGGGAAAGAAGTGAACACACACACACACACACACACACACACACACACACATGCATGTCAACACAAGTCTAAGTTGAATAATTCCTAAGTGATTTCAGTTTTGCTTTTCTTCTTCCCCGTCCTCTTAAAACAAATGTTTTTTGAGCATGAGCCTTACATACACCTGAATGCTTAGCAAAACAGATAGGCATAGACTTGGAGGGAGATGTAGCAGTCACTAATATCCCTGGAGAATGTTCCTGCCTATGTGTAACAGCTGTAAGCTGGCTTCTCACTGATTGGAAGACTACCAATAATTTATCTTGAAACTATGTTACAAATGACCTGGTTGACAAAATCTGATTTCCATGCCCCAATGTGGACATGACATAAATGCAGCAAGGCCTTCCTTCACTTCTCCCTTCTCCAGAATTCTGTCCTGTCCCCACTTGGCTTTTCCCATAGTCTCCCAGCACCTGATAGGCCATTTGCCTGCCTACCCTGAAATGGAAACTTCTCCAGGGCATGGTGATGATGTCACCACACTGTCAGCTTCATATCTGCTACCTAGAACCATGTTTGATACATAGTAGGTACTCAGATCATGTCCTTAAGGAATAAGAGAATCTAAACTTACTCCTTAGTTTCTTTTGCAAAAGGTATCAGCACTATTTTGATTTTATTGTACACTAAGAAGATCACTTTAATGTCTATGAAGAGCTCTGATTCCTCTGTAATCTGATTTAACACCCTTTCCCCTTTGCTTTTGATTAGCAAAGTAACATTTAGTAACAAAGTACAGTAAATCCCAGATATCTGACAGTTGAGTACATCTGCTACATAGAAGCTTTATAATCCAGTTTAGGGCTGCTAAAAATAAACTGACCTACAGAATTTAAGAACAAAACTAGAAGATGAAGCAGACTATGTTTAATTTTTCCTTTCTTATTTTCTACTATTACAAATTTGTAACTTCAGTGTAAGAAACTACTTTAGAATAAATGGCTATTGTGTGGCTATTACCTTTGAACTAAAACATATCTTTCTGGAGACAGTTTTTAAGACTCAGGAAGTAAACAAAACTCACAAATCTTAGGAAGTTCCTAAAACTTAGAAGATTCATAAGGCAACAGGAAAAGTTAGAGAAGCTGTAACAACTGCTAGGGTGAAGGGGCCTTCATTTTTTCAAGGATTCCCAGAATGCAGCTGTTTGGAGTGGTCACTCATGTTGGGTGGGTTGTTTCATGATTCAGCTGCCTTTGAGTCATCTACGGTCATGTAAGGACCCCACCCCTCACAGTTCTGTAAGTAACCTTCAAAACTCACTGCTCCACAAGGTTAGACATGAGTGGAATCATCTTTAGCTTGTTGGTTGTGTCCTGTCTGGCGTGAACAGATGTTTGGTCACGTCTCCCCAGGAAAAGCCATACAACAATGGCTTGTTGGTTTGTATTCACATTTTTCTATCAACTTGATAGAAGCGAGAGCTATCTGGGAAGAAGAAACCTCAACTGAGAAAATGCCTTCATCAGACTGGGCAGTAGGCAAGCCTATGGGGAATATTCTTGAATAATGATTGATGTGAGAAAACAGGCTCGTGCTGTTCCTGAGAAAGTGGTCCTGCGGTGCATTAGGAAGCAGGTTGAGCAAGTCATGTGGTGCAAGCTGGTAAACACTTGTGGTCATTGCTTCATTTCCTGCCCTGACTTGTTTTAATGATGGGCTGTAAGCTGTACGATGAAATAAACTTTCTTCAAGTTGCTCTTGGTCATGCTGCTCATCACAGCAATAGAACACACAGTACAATGGCTGTTAGCTGTACAGAAAATGGTGTAGGAACCTCAAGGAAACCGAAAGAAAGGGGCCCAAGCTTGCATTTCAAAGGACACTATCTTAGCCCTGCTACACACAATCTGTATTGCCTCACTTTGGGCACCTGTAAAACAGGGGCAGTATCTCTCTTTGGTTTTCTTTGGGTGTTGTTATAAAGATTAATTTAAAAAATGATATGTAATTGCTATGGAAACTGTAAAGTCCTACTAAACATAGCTAGAAAACCTTTGGTCCAGTCTGATAGCCCCAAAGAGTTCATTAACCTGAGGCATGTGTAAATCTCTGTACATAAGAAGATATGAAAACGGAATCCTTGCAATTATTCAAGCAAACCAGGTCTTACAAGCGCTGAGGGAATGTCCTTCTGCTGTCTCCCTGGACTTGCACTTAACTTTCAGAAAAGACTTTGTGTAGTGGATTTATGATAATAATTAATAATTGTCTCGCCTATCAGTTTAATAAAAAGCACTGATTGGCCAAAGGCAGAGGAAGTGTGGGTGGGGCAACCAGGCTAAGAAAACTCTGGGAACAGGAAGAACAGAGCAGAAATGCCACAGAGACTCCAGAGTTGCTAGAAGAAGCAGAAGACAACTATGCTGCTGTGAGAAAAGGTACCGAGCCCCATGGCTGAACAGGATAAAAGTCATGGGTTAGTTTAAGGGTAAAGAGTTAGCAAATGATATGCCTGGGCCTTAGGCCAATCAGCCTAAAATTAATGTAAGCATCTGTGTGTCTCTGTGGGTCTGTGGGTCTGCCGGTCTAAACCTTGAGGCTAGGCTCGAAAGTCTGAGCCAGAAACCATATACTACAGCTTTGTAACAGGGTGTGCTCACATTGGATTTTTAGGTTAGTGCTGGGGGAAGAGATATTTAGGAGAAAATATGATATATCTAACCAAGCTAAGTCATTGTTACAAATACAGTCAATCCCTAAACTGTGAGTAGGGTTATTTATTTATTTATTTTGTACTAGGTGGGCATGTGGTTTCTGAGATACAGCAGCAGGCTGGGGAAAAGATGTTGGGTGTGGTGGTAGAGAGTCTAGAGTGAGAGGCCCAAATTTCACATTCTGGTGTTATGGTTGTGTGACCTTGGGCAGATAAGGTGACCCTGTCCCTTTTAAATGTAAAATGGGAGAAATAATGGTGATTCCCAGGGTGCACTGTAGCAAGCTACACAAAAGATGTAGATGGTAAAGAAGTTTCCCTGGACATTTGCCTTATACCTATGAAGGAGAATTTCCCTGTAAGTTTAGGGCCAAAGTATAAACCTCAAAATGAATGCCATGCCACACACCCATAGTCCTATTTCCCAGTGTAGGAAAAAATTTCCAGCTAAATAAACCCACCCTGACTCTGGACCAAGAGCCAGTGAAAGAAACCCACCCTGGATCTAAGACCTGAGCCAGTGAAATACTTTTTCCCTGAACCCAGAACCAAAAAGAAATGTGCCCTGGCTCTGAAACCGGCACCAAAGAAACACACTTTGGCCCTGGAATCAGAACCAGTGAAAGAAATGTGCCCTGGCCTTGAAATTAGAGCCTAAAAGCCCAAAAGAGCCAGTGAAAGAAACACGCTTTGGCCTTGAAACCAAGAAAACAAATTACGGGAAAGATCTGACCAGACCCCACCCTGGAAGTCTCCCTAGAAAGCTCTGTCCCCCCAAGAAGCCCTATGTAAATTCTGAGCCCACAGTCCTCCCCTGGACCCTTCCCTTTCAATAAATGTCTTGAAGAAGGTTTGGGTGATTTTCTTTTTTTCACTGGAACAGCAGCAGCAGGGAGCCTGGAGATCAGCTGAGTGAGCAAAGCTATAACACTCTGATGGCCCAGGGGACCTTCCCGGGCTGGGTGAGTTGTTACATTCTCTGAACAAAAAGCAGTGAGAAGCACAGGGGAGAAGTGAAGCCTTCTGCTGGCCACTGTAGCAACTTTGCTTGGGTAGCCCTCCTTTGCCACTGTAGCAACTTTGCCTGAGAGGCCCTCTCTTGCTGGAGCAGAGCTGCTAACACTGGGGAAGCCTTTCTCTGAAGCAGGGCTATAAACTGCTACTCAGGCTTACTGTGTCCTGTGGTGTTCCTTGGCTCCTGACTGCCTGAATACCTTCCCATAGAGCTGTAACACTCAGTATTCACTGGCTCCCAAATGCCTGAATACTTTTCCATCCAAGCAGTAGTGCTCAGTATATCTGGGATCCTGACTGCCAGGATCTCTTTCCATCTGGGCTGCACAAATACCTACACCCAGGAAGTGGAGGCAGGAGAATGAGTTCAAGGCTAGCCCTGGTTACACGGTCAGTTTGAGGACAGCCTGGGCTATATAAGATGAAAGAGCTGGAGGAAATTTGATTTGGGATGAGACTGGACATAAAAGAAAAGAATCTTGGTCAGCTAACAGGTCCCACTCCTTTAAAAGTCTCTCTTTTGTGTGCTTAGCATCTTGCTACTGCATGCACTCTGCCTAGGACTGTACAACAAAGAGAACTGAGCAGTGCCCAGCTCCTGATGTTCAGAGCTGGCCTCCACGGGGCAAGAGAAGTGAGTGATCGAGGCAAGATTGCAAAGACAGGAGACTCAGCAACAGGAGAAAGGAAAAGAGCCATCGCTCTCTGGATCCTGTTTAAGCTGTTCCTTGGGCTGCAAGTCAACAATTTTACCACAGCTAGCCAAAACTCAACAAAAACCATGTGAAGACTACCTACATAGAGGCAATATTCTTTTTTCTGAGGGATTTCTTAAGCAAAGAAAAAAAAATATTAAGGCAGCCAACAAAGCATAGCTAAGGCCTTAGCACTCTGATAGCATCCGTAAAGGGTTAAATTCTATTCAAGTGTTAAGTTTTTAAAAACATTCAGGAATAAATATGAACCATATTTATAGACAAAAGAAGTACTGGATTTCTTGTGAACCATATATAGTAAGAATCCCTGTGTCCCCCTCTTTTTAAAAAGGTTTTTATTTTCACAGCACACTTCTCTGTAAACTTGTACAATACATCTCATAAACTTCGTTTATGGGTTTGATTCTCAGTATCCACACAGAAACTGAGGAGTAGTGTCTAATCTTAAAGTCTCCTTTCCCAAAGGAAAAACATTTCTAAATTTAAAATGAACATAGCAAAATTTTTTACATATAGATTACATCATTTAAGCAATGCAAGGAGCATTCTCTCTGCCTCCCTCCCCCCATACATACACATACACATACACCACTGAGGCCCTTAAGTACTTCTTGCTGTCAACACCTGAGCTTAAATCTAAGCATGTTTGCATTTTCCTTAACAGAGCTGCAGTTGGTCTCACCCTAACATGTTCTGCAGCATCAGTCCACCTCAATGTCCCCATGCATCTGAGTAGAGGCTTCTGGAAAACCTCCCTAGACTTTGAGACTGACTGATTCCTCCTGCTGCAGCTAACATCACATGCCGAGTTCCTATGGCACCTTGTCCTGCACCTCTAGTTGGTTTAGAGATTAAATAAGTTATCACATGCCCAGCACTTAGAGCGGTGCCAAAGGCAAAAGCTATCCAGTGCCTACTACATCTGATGATGTTACTAGTTCTAGGGATGACACACAAGATGAAATGGTAGCATAGTTTAGGGGCAATCAAGCAAGGGGCATTCTGCAAAATAACCAACTGCTATTCTCAAACGGTTCAGTACCAAGGGCCTCGAAACACTGGGAATCCTGCAAATTAGAAAACGCCAAGATAGGGAACCTCACACAATACATGATCATGAAATAGGTTTTGGACAAGAAATACTAGAAAGATAAAACCCCCATAAGGTCACAGATTAGTAAACTGATATCATTATAACTACCTTGATTTTGATCACCGAAGCATGGCTATACAAAGGATTATTATTGGGGAACACAGGGCTAAGGATACACATATACTTTCCTTACTATTTTTGCATTTCCCCTATAAAACCAAGACTATTTCAAAAGAAAAATAAAAAGCTGGGATGCAGCTCAGTGATAGAGCACTCACCTAGCATGCTCAAGGACCCAGGTTTAATTCCCACCACTGTAAAAAAGAAAGTTAGGAAAAGCACGTGTTTGCAAACTGAGAGAGAGAGAGAGAGAGAGAGAGAGAGAGAGAGAGAGAGAGAGAGAGAGAGAGAGAGAGAGAGAGAGAGAGAGAGAGAACCAGCCCAGAAATCACAAGGGCTGCATAGCTAGGAGACATGGACATTCGCAGTATTACAACCATGACATAAGAAACACAGCAGGAATGGGGAGAGATAAGACCCGAAGGATGCCCAAAGATGACAATCACAGCATTTGAAAGAGATCAATGGAGGGAATACTACAAACCAGTGCACAGCTGAAAC